>ML058378.1:3168037-3768037 GCA_003013855.2 Liriodendron chinense
ATCCCAAGTACTTGTATCTGCACTTGTACACTAAGTAATGATGATGACGACAAAGTCAATGCAGGAACCTGCACAGGTACTTATGATACTCAGGGTGCGTGTGACAGTTGATTACACGGCACTCAAAACTTATACACGTGGCTAATTAACGCATTTAACAAGGCTAAGTCATAGGACCCACAGCTAGTCACAGTCCCAATTTCAGATTGTTGAGATTCGTCTATACTTGTTGGTGAAAATGGGAGCCGTTGGATATTTTTTATTTTAACCCTCCGGTGAATGACCACCAATCTGTAATCATGTATGAATGAGTGTAATTTTTTGTCCAGTTACACCTAAACTAGGAAACACAACTTTGGACAGTTTAATTTGATTTTATATACCCCACCTTTGCAATTCTAAGTAATTTTGAAGTGACTGCGTATCATCCACGCTCTGCCAGAGTATCTCAGAGACATGTCAGTTCGGAATCTAGGCAGTTGGTACAACTAATTTCTGAAATCGGTGGGCCTGATAGAAACCGGTCCACTTTAGCTGGATTTGGGCTGAATTGGGAAGGCTGTCAGCTGGCGTGGGAATGATTTTTCAGGGCCATCATTAGAGGCCCAACAAGACAGCTCGGCGTTGGGCTTTCAACGTGGGTTGGTGCTCAGTCCTAACCTGAATTGCCCAACCGGATTGAAACTCTGGTTTGGTTCGGTAACATCGGGTTTAGGTATGGTTTGGGTTAGATTTTCATGACCTGATTTGGAATCGGGTTGAGTCATAAGGCAGACCCAAACCTAATATGCATACTCAACCCAACCCAGTGACCTAATCCAGTAATTTTGGTTGGTTAGATCATGGTTGGGTTCGCCTATATAAAAATCGGTCCAGCTTGACGTGATGAGGTTGGATTAAAAATTGGGTCAAGTCAAGTTGGGCTTTGTTTGGGCCAGGTTTGAGTTGATCCAGACCCAAGTTGCACTCCCACCTAGGCCTGGCAACGGGTCATGTTGA
The DNA here is from genome assembly GCA_003013855.2 of Liriodendron chinense. Lineage (NCBI taxonomy): Eukaryota > Viridiplantae > Streptophyta > Magnoliopsida > Magnoliales > Magnoliaceae > Liriodendron > Liriodendron chinense. Next base: position 3,169,037 of record ML058378.1, read on the forward strand.
ACTATGTTCGTGTCGTGTTGTATTCATGTCGTGTTAAAAATGCCTTCACCCAAACCTAACCCTGTTAACTAATGGGTCAAAATCTAGAAATCCAAACCCATTCGTTAATTTAACGGGTTACCCTACCCCTTTTAACCCGTTAAATAAACAGGCCATGCTTTCGTGGGCAGAGAGATGGGAAAGGGCTTGTGGACAGAAATTTTGGAGCATGGCCATGCGGGGCCATGGGCAAAAAGATGGAGAAAACTCCCAAGTGTGTGTGTGTGTGTGTGTGTGAGAGAGAGAGAGAGAGGAGAGAGAGAGAGAGAGAGAGTCTTATTGACTGTCTTAGCTTCTTATGCATTTCTCACCACACTAAAAATAATTACCAAAATACCCTCACTAATGGTTAAAAGGGTTTCGCAGGTGAAACACTAACCCGACCCGTTATCTTAACGGATCTTGATGGGCCAACCCATTAGTGACCTGACACGATAAGGCCGGACCGGAACACTGAATTTTCGTGCGGGTTGGCGGCCTACTCCCACCAGCACAACAGGCCGGTAGGTGACATGGTTGATGGGCCTGGTTTGGGCCTGAAGTCTTGGCAAAGATCTGGCCCGTCTAGGCCTGGTTAGGTAGCACATGGCTAGGCTTGGTCCAGCTGGGTCCTACCGATTCAGACCTTTCTCACCACAGGCTGATGACAGCAGCACATGGGTGCACCTCCAGTCTTGGCTGACTGAGCTTCCCGGCCTGCTGAATGTGCTTTGTGACCAGGGCAGGATGGAAACAGGCCCCAAAATAGGTCCTTACAGTTCACACATACACTGAGAGAGGGAACTCCATGGCCAACCCATTCATAACCCCAGTAATCTAGTGCACTCAGATCAACCCATTAATTTAGTGGGCATGTAAAGGAAGCCCGAGCATGCCTGTGGGCCAACAAAAGCATCATAGGCCTGGAGCCAAGTGGACCAGGTTTGAAAGGCCATGAGCCGATATAATCCATTTGTAGTCATGTTTCAGAGGTACAGTAGATAGTTTTGGGTCCAAGATACGCAGCCCATGGATCTCTATTGTATGTAAAATGGGCCAAATGCTGCCCATTTTGCCCTTGCAATTAGGCAGCAAGAAGTAAACCTTTGGAAAATGGGTTGCCTTTTTTTTTTTTTTTTTGGCAGTCCATTCTACTGTAAATGGTGGAAAATGCTTGTAAATGAGTGATAATTACCATTTAACCATGTTTGGTGCGGATGGTAATTACCTCCTTCTAAAAGCCATTTGAAAATGATTGACATAAGTTCGTGGCTCCACTGTGATGTATGTGATATATCCATGCCGTCCATCTATTTTAGCGAAATATTTTACGTTATGAGCCAAAAAATGAGGTAGATCCAAAACTCAAGTGTCCCACTCCATAGGAAATTGTGGTCGTAAAAGGTTTTTAACGATAAGCATTCAACAAACTCTTTCATGTGGTGTGGTCCACTTGAGCTTTGGATATGCCTCAAGTTTTGGATTATGCCCTAAAATCAGTCCGCAAAATGGATGGACGACGTGGATTAGCCACATATATCACAGAGGCCCCACATGAAATTAGCACATTCCTCGATTTTATTGTCTAAAAGTAATCCATCACTGTTAACATAGAAAATAGTGTAGAAATTACCTTGGTAATTAATCATTACTCATTTGCAGGTATTTACAAGAGGGAAATTGGGAAACAAACTAAATCAATAGATTTCAAATCTCCCATGATTGCTTTTTGTTAAGGAATTATCGAATTCATAGATTTATCAGGTGCAACCCACCATAGATACATGGGTTTGGGGCCATATTCAAATCTCTTAAAAACTAGCAAATCCACAAAACTAAAACTTGCTTAAAGTAATAAAAGTTATTCCGCTCCAATAAAAGTTCTTACATTACCCTAAATTGATTTAGGTCATGGTACAGATACATTCCTAGCATGGTTGGATAAAAAAAAAGGCCAAACAGAAATGAAATTAATCTGTCAGATCCGAGCTCAATCCTATGTAGGGCATGATGTAACTAGACCCTAGGCACGTCCGGTTCAAAGAAATTCATTCCGGATAGAGAGATTATTGTTTGAAGAGTAAACCGTAAATTGGTCATAACTCTTGATCCGCAAGCATCGTTACGGGACACACGACCTATCAATATTTATGTAGTGGCCCATTTGGGGTCAACCGACCTTCATAGCAGGTGATGTTTGTCCGTTTCTTGAAAAAAGACACGCTTCCAGTTCAAACTTAAGATTTTAAAAGAAAAAAAATGACTTTTTTTAATCATTTCAATTTGTCTTATTTCCTTATCTTTAGAGTTTTAAATTTTCATCTTTTTAAAGAATATTGATTGTAATCATGCCAAGAATGCTCCACTAAAATTAATTTAGGACTTTCTATTTTAGTAAGTTCTATTCTAGTTGAATTAGGACTTCTATTATGGTTATAATTTTTCTATTTTGAGTAATTTTGATTAAGCATTTTATTTTTACTTTATTAGTGGCGTAATGGAGAAATCATGAACATTATATAATTATTTAATAAATATTTGACTTTTCTCTCTTTTTCTTATAAATTCAAGAAACTACCTTATGGATTCAAGGCCTTTATTGCTTGAGGAAGACGATGATCTTCCAGTACTTCACTTTTTTCATATTCTTCCCTATATCATAAATGCTCCCAAATCTAAAGATTTTTAGCATTATTTCCCAATAAACTTTAGAATACGCTTGGCCATTGGCCCTCCGAAGCTTAAGTCAGAGGTGACTTGATAGTAAGATGAAGTCTGAAACGTGGGCTTAGAGATTGTGTACCTTTATCATTTGTGCGGCCATCCATTTATATGGATCCGGGGTGATCCATTTTGTTATGCAAACTGTTAAGATTATCGCTGATTTGGGAGATAAGGAGCTTATCCTGTTTAATCCTCAGACAAGAAGATAGCATAACCAATCTAAATGTCTAGCCGTTCACGCCCCTTGATGGAGACCCCTCGTGGTACAGAACTATGAATAGAAACAAGCCAAAGCTGACCTATATGGGCTGCTGGTACTATAAGACGAGGGACGTCCCCAGCGTACGACCAGCGACCAGGAGTGCTCGGATTTGGAGATGTCCTCGTTTAACGGCCAGGGATCAGAGCTGCTCGGATGATGAAGATGTTCCCACTCGACAACTAGTGACTAGTCTTGCTCACATATTAAGAGTGTATAGGAAGTTATAGGTTTGTGCGATATACAAGACGCGACCAAGTAGGCTCGTTAGTCAAATGGTTTGGTCACGACTTTACGGAGTCAGAGGTGCTCGCGGGTCGAGTGTCTTCAGACTTCTTCGACGACCAACTTTATTCTACAACAGATGCCCCCCAAGTCCTTAGCGTTGAGCAGCTAAGTGAAGGACTTGTCTGTACATGTAACCGCCTAGTGCGTTTTTCAGAGGAAAAGCCGTACATGATTGAGCCCGCATTTATGAGCGCTAGCTTTCCTTAGCTTTTCTACTAAGAGAAATGAAGCGGCGCTCGCCACATGTCCCGAGAGTTAATGCTCGTGCCCGTTCGACTGTCGTGCCAAACGAAGGGTCGCCGCGTGTCAATCAAATCCTGATAGAATGATTGCTTATAAATATCCAGAGCCTGCGAAGGTTTCTTCACTTTGAAGTTTTGCTGGAGATAACAAAAAATTATTCTTCCTTTCTCCATCTATCTTTGGTGTGACCTCTTTGCTGAGGCATTCCTCCTCCTTTTCTCCTATTCTTCTATTTTCTTTCTATGGCGGGGGACTACGATAATGAAATTGTTCCTCTGGGAGATGATACTCCGGATTCTTCTGAATCAAATAATGCAAGGGTGCCAGCGAGAAGATACTCTGCCTCTAGTTATCCTTCAATAATGACGGAGGAACAACTTTCCAACTTATGGGAAAGATACCGGATTCCTGACTCCGTCATTCTTAGACTGCCCGGAGAGGGAGAAACCTCAGATTCTCCACCACCGGGTTGTGTGGTTATGTATGAATATTTTTTCAGACTTGGAGTACGTCTCCCTCTTCATCCTTTCATCCGAAACGTGCTCCGCATTTATAAGATTGCCCCCAGCCAAATTTTCATGAATGGTTGGAGGGTCGTATTGAGTGCCTATGTCCTCTAGAAGCAAGCGGGGAATGAGGACTTGACGGCCAATAAATTTTTGAAGATGTATCAACTCAAAAAGGCTCCGTCCAGTGAGGGTTGGTACTATTTATGTTACTGGCACCAGAAGAATTTTATCATGGGGAACCCCACTTCGAACTATCCCTAGTGGCGTAGGCAGTGGTTTTATGTCTCTGAAAACTGGGAGTTTGATGCGAGATCCAACTGAAACTACGTCGGTAGTATAACACGACACCTACGTATGTGCGAAGCTTAAAGAGCAACTAGAATTATGGCTAAACCTATAGGAGGGGGTGATTAGGACCTTTTATGAAATTCTTTTCGCCTACTTACACAATTCAACAAATTAAACTAAGTAAGCAAGAACACTTTGGCTTCCAAGCCTAAGTGGGTCCAATCACAAGACTAGCATATGATTAAGCCATAAACAATCCTAGTCTAAGCATGCATAGGTAAATAAATGATTTAACTAATTAAGCTCCTAACCTATGCAACCTATGTAGACTTATGAGAATGGATCAATGAGCTCAAGTCTACACACCTAGTGAAAGTACATCTTGTGTGTGGATGCCAATCTAGTGCCTAGCATACATTCCTATCAAGCATTCATAATAAAACAATTAAACATCAAATGCTAAGATATCAAAGTGCACAATTCAATCACAAACACAAGCATGTATAGTGGTTCGACTTTGGGTCTACTCCACTCCCGGTTCAAGTACTCAACTCCTTTGAGCACACCGGCATTCACTATCGGAGGTTTTAAATGAGGTTCGCCTCTCAACCTTTACACGGAGGTTTTACCGGTTCACCTCTCAACCATAACCGGAGTTTTGGACAAAGGGCTAACTCTCAACCCAAATGGAGTTTTGGACATAGGCTAACTCTCAACCCAACGCACGTTTTCTCCCGTGTCGGAGGCTCCCCCTTGGAGACTTAGTTTAGGCTCGGCTAACGGGCCAAGGAATGGCTAACGTCCCTAGATCGAGTTTGACAAACAAACTCTAAATGGACTCTCAAAAAGGACAACCTTACTTGTCGGATGAGCCCCTTGTTTAGCGCTGGTTCGGGTTGCTTGATCTCCGCTCTCCCGTGCTTCAATCAGCTTCCCTTGCTCCCACGATCGTGTCGCCGATGTGTCGCCAATGCCTCAGCTACACTCAATCAAATACCTTGCATGTGATGCCTTTGAGATGCCCAAGGTGATAGTAGAATAGGTGGGTTGCCTAGAGGTTCTCTCCTACAACGATCTCATCTTAGAGTTTTGGACAAAGATTTGCCAATCAAGAAGGTTCCAAACTCTAGAGATCAAGAGGGGATGAAGGTCATCTTCTTCATGAGCTTGGAATGCTCCAATCTTGTGTTAAAGCACAAGGAAGATGCCTTGCATAGGTTGGGAATGAACCTCAAATGGTCTCTAATAATGGTGGCTTCACTCCTCTCGAAATCCCTCCTGTTACACCTCAAAACAAGCCAAGCCCTTATATAGAAGAAGTTGCGACGGTTTGAAAACGGGCAGAAAACGGCTAGTGCCGATAGGTCGCGACCAGTCGGCCAGGGGTCCACGACCGGTCGTCCAGGGTTCACGACCGGTCGGCCATAGGCCCTATAAAAGACAGTGCTTGCTGTCTTGCTGGAGGGGTCTGCCCGACCGGTCAAGACCGGTCGGCCCTACAGCCTGTTGTCACAGCGGGTTCGCTGTACTCATCTGGATCCAGTCCGACTGGTCGCGATCGGTCCAGTCCATTCGACCGGTCGTGACCAGTCGGTCAGGCCTGGGTTCAGCTCAGCTATTTGCTGACCCAACACTCTCACAACCCATCGCTTTGGCTAAGGTATGGATGGCCTTTTTGGACATCTAGGGCCAATCTATGATGACTAAAGGTATTCCTAAGATGGTCAAGGTCATCAAAGAGGTTAAGGGTTGGACTTTGGACAAGGTTAAGTCACATCAAGGCATCACTTGTACCTGTATCTTCTTCCTTGATGCAGCAGGGCCACTGGAGTCTTCGGTCTTCGTCTTCATTAGGCTCAACCGACACTAGACTCACTGACGTAAGTGATTGACAAACAAGGTGCACTAGTATGCCACAGAAAAGTGCACTAACACCAACCCCAGGGGACATAACGTCAGTCACTTTTTTGTGAAGGTGGGTAGATTTTTACTCGTCTGTGAAAATAGGCAGGATTCCATTTCTGCTGCTGAGCTGATTTTTATTGTATTTACAGGTTGCCAAAAAGAAACCCAGCTTGCGAGGAGGAATCAACGAGAAAATCATCAAAGTCTTTAAGCTCTCCGAGGACAATATGAACGTCAACCTCTCCCTCTCGCTTCCTTGTCTAGCTGCCTCTAGTCTTACTTCTCAGAAGGAGGCAATGGTGAATGTCGGAGAGAAGAGGGGAGTGCTGAGGGTGCTACCCCGTCTAAAGGGTGCTGCTTCAAAGAGGCAGAAGAAGACAACGACTGGTCCCTCCAGCCCGCCTGTGCGAGTAAAGCCTGCTCGCGGCTCGCAGCCGGACAATCATCCCCAAGCAGAAACGGCAGCGACCCCTCCGGCTGGTCCTCGCGACCAGCCAGTAATTGATATAGTAGATAACTCCCCAAAGGGTGGCGAGGCGGGGTCGAGTCACCCTTTGGGTGAAGAGGGTCGTGCGCCTACTGCAGCTCGCGAGTTGGCTCTTGCTCTGGAGTCAGCTCCTGCTCAAGAACCATCTTTTGCTCGCGAGGCGAGCACTTCTGAAATGGTAGTAGCCCAGCCTTCAGGGACTAGGGTCTATTCCATTCCAGCTTACTGACATCCTATTTGTAAGTTCATTTTTGAAAACATTACACCTAAATCCTTCGGTGCTCTTCCTGAGCCTAATTCGGAGGATCTCTCCACGGACATTGGAGTGAGGCTGATCCAGGAAAGCATGAATCACGTCATCATTTCTGTTATTCTTTTAAAAAACTTTTATACCTTTAATAACAATTCCCTTCATTTTTTAGTAGGTTTTGGACCTTACTTTGAGGATGAGACGTGACATCGACGCTGCTCATCAGAGTGCAAAGTGTGCCTCAAGGAGGCCGTCGAAGGCTTGGAGAAAGAGAAGAAGGCCCTTGCTCAGTTGAAGGACAACTCCATCTACTAGGATGAAGAGAGGACGACATATGTCAAGATGGTGTCCGAAGAAGGTCCTCGTGCAATTCTGGAGTTCTGGACTTCAAAACTTTACGAAGACGATCGGTACGAGGCATATGTCGTTGGTCGCGAATTTAAATCTTAAACAAATCCATGATTTCGTAAATTCATGAATTTATCAAATTGATAGTCTCATACTGCACCCTCTTTCCCTGATCCCAAACAAGGCCTAAACGAACTTGTCATGTAAACACAGCTTGGTAGCCGAGTTGATACTGCACCCTCTTTTTTTAGGCCTGGCCCATGAGCAAGCCATCTTACCTATCACATGTTTACGACATCGAACCATGCAAACGAAAGTTAAAGATCTCCTGGCCTAATGGCTAGTCTATTCATTGGACAGGCCAAACCTTTTACATTGGATGAGACATCAAACCTTCTAGATCTTGACACTATATTGACCTGACTAGTAGACAAATCTAATTTCATGGAAGGTAATCTTCGTAGTTGGGTAGGTCATTTCCCATGTAGTCATGGTAATGGGCCAGGCTCAACTCTTAAGTTGACATGGGCCCAACCAACAATGAATGACTCATCCCTACCCTTTTTCCCTAAAGCACTATTTTGTTTGGGGTAGAATGTTCAGTGGTAATTAGATTCTCTGTGATCAACGTCCATCTTTTTCTCACCAACATGCTCCTCGTGCAGGATATTTACACCGTTCAAATAGGAAATAGATTGTCTGGTGATCGAATCACAAGAATATCTCCCTTGTGACCTAATGTGATAGGATTTTATTGGCTCTCATGCCGCTGCCAGAGATGAGCTGGTCGAGTGACTGAACAACTTTCAAACATGTTGTAGAAAGAGAGTGTATGTGTGTGTATAACCCTAGGCATGAGTAATACTCACGACCTCTCTCTCTCTACCTGATTGCACATCAAGCATCCCACACTGTCCACAATGTTGAAAGGAGCCTTAAATATTTAGATTTGGGGGTCATTGATCGATCGACCATTGTGGTCGATTGATTGAAAATACCTATACGAGATAGTTTGGTCTCTAAACACTTTTGGACCAATTCGGTCGATTGACGCTTGGGGCTCAATCGATCAAAATTGGATGGATTTTTCGTAAACTCACTGGACAGTTTTGGGTATGTTCAATTGACCGAACATGTGATGTCTAGCGATCGAGGGATCATTGATCAATGTCGATCGACCGATGGTACGCGGTGTTTTGCGTAAGTGCACTATTTTGTTTCTAATTTTGGGTGTAATACTATAGATGCGGGTGTAATGCGGGATTAGGGTATTCAAAGGAGTTCTAAAATTTTTCTAGGGTTTGTGAGGAGGTTAGGATTTTCGTCATTATAAGTTCGGATTTTGATCTCTTGTAATTTTTGTCATAGCGGATTGTCGTCGCTTTGTGCCGTTAATCAAATGATTTGACTAATCAAGAAACTAATCTATGCAACCTATGTAGACTATGTGAGAATGGATCATATAAGCTCAAGTCTACACTACTTAGTGAAAGTATATCTTGTGTGTGGATGAACCTAACTAGTGCCTAGCATACATTCCTATCAAGCATTCATAATTAACCAATTAAACATACAATGTTAAGATAACAATGTGATCGAATCAATCACAAAAACAAGCATGTATAGTGGTTTGACTTTAGGTCTACTCCACTCCAGGTTCAAGTACTCATCCCTCTGAGCACACCGGCATTCACTAGGGAGTTTAAATCAGGTTCCTCCCAACCTAGGTATTTCAAATCGGTTCCACCCTATCAAGGAGTTTGACAAGGTTCCTCCCAACCTATAATAGAGATTTTACTGGTTCATCTCTCAACCAAGATGTTTACGGGTTTCATTCAACCCAGGAGTTTGACAAGGATCCTCTATACCCTTCAGTTCCAATCCAAGAACCTAGTGTACGCTCCCGCCGGAGGCTTCCCACGGAGACTTGATCGAGTTTGTAAATCCAAACTCTCACACTCAATCTTTCATGAGGAAGGAGTGTAACTGGACTCTCAAATTGACAACTTACTTGTCGTATGAGCCCCTTGTTTAGTGCCTTCTTGGGTTGCTTAATCTCTGCTCTCCCGTGCTTCAATCAGCTCCCCGATGCTCCCCCGATCATGTTGCCGCTGCGTTGTTAATGCTTCAGCTCCACCATCAATCACCTCGCATGAGATGCTCTTGAGATGCCAAGGTGATAGGAGATGGTGTGAATTCTCTACAACTAGTAGGAGTTGGTTGCTTAGATGAATTCCATCTAATAGGATTTTTAGAGAGGTTTAGACAAAGGATCTACCTATGGTCAATGTGCCTAAAACATCTAAAGATCAAGAGAGAGCAAGAACATCTTCAATGAGCTTTGAATGCACCATCTTATGATTAAACACAAGGAAGATGGCTTGAAATGCTTAGGATTAGAGCCTAATGGTATGGGCAATCAAAGTGGCTTCTAATGCACTTAAATCTCTCTCATTGCCCCAGAAATTGAGCCAAACCGTTTTATAGATAAAGCTACAACGGATAGAAAACAGCTCTAAGCGGTCGGTCAGGACCGGTCGACCAAGGGTCATTGACCAATCGTTTTTTAGACCCGATCGATCAAGTTTGGCCATGACAAACAATGATGCTTGCTATCTTAATTAGGTCGATCACGACTGGTCGGACGACCTGTCCCGACCTGTCTTTAGACAGGTCTTCAGACCTTTTGAGATAACTATTTCTTGTGCATTTTTACAGCCACTCAAGCACCTCTTGGGTCATTCTCTAGATGATATTTTGGGACACCTAAGGCCATTCTAAGATGACTAATGATATGCCAAATGGTTAGGTCATCTAGAGGTTTGAGTTTAGATTTTGGTTCAAGGTTCAAGGCTCACCAAGGCATCTCTTTTACCTGTTTCTTCTTCCTTGATGCAGCAAGTCCGCTTGAGTCTTCGGTCTTCATCTTCTTTAAGCTCAACCAACACTAGACTCACTGGCCTACGTAATTGATAAATAAGGTGCACTAGTATGCCACAGAAAAGTGCACTAACATAATGTACTTTGATTTGTAATCTTCTTGGGGATGAGTGGTATTAGTTGTATAATTTTATGGTATATATATGCATGTGCAAAAACTTTCGTAATGCATATTAGATGTAGGTTTCCATGAACAATAACAGCCAACATGTCATACGATGGATGTGCAATTTGTGTGTTAGCGACACCTTTGTGATGACGAAAGGCTAGTTTAGCCTAATAAATCATCGGAGGGATAGCATAGTTTTAACCTCACAATTCATTGGAGGGATAGCATAGTTTTAACGTCACAATTCATTGGAGGGATAGTAGAGTTTAGCCTCATAACTGTTGGAGCAAATAGCATAGTTTAACCTCGTAACTCGTTGGAGGAAATAACACAGTTTAACCTCGTAACTCGTTGGAGGAAACAACACAGTTTAACCCTGTAACTTGTTGGAGGAAATAACACAGTTTAACCTCATAATTCGTTAGATGAAATAGCACAGTTTAATCTCATAACTCATTGTAGGTAATAACACAGTTTAATATGTATTTACGTCCTGTATACATGGGGTAACTAGGGTTGATATTCTAGTGGCTTGAAGTTTTACAAGCCTCAGTCTGTATTTGGGGATTCGAGGGTTCCGAGCTCTGATGCCACATTCGGCTTTTTGCATTTTCGTGTAAAGCAGCTCTTTATGCATAAAGCTCATATGTACGCTAATGCTAGCTTCATTTATTATATAAACTATTCTCTCTCCAAAAAATGTTTACAATCCGACGCATTGTAAGTACAAACTTCAATCGTCGGGGGTAAAATTGTTTAAAATTTGACCATTAGCCAGGAAGCTAATACCCTACCCCTCATGATCAACAAAGTGGTAAGCTCCATTGGAATACACTTCATCTATTACGCAAATAGGATCCCACTTGGGGTCGAACTTACTTTTGGCATTGTTTGTAGATGTCAAGGGATGTTTCATCATCAATACCAAGTTACCTTTCTTAAACAACTGGGGGCGTACTTTCTTATCATATGCAGTGGATATCCTCTTCTGGTAAGCTTCAAGACCTTGTTGGGCAGCCAACCTCTTCTCGTCCAAACCATCTAATTTTATCATTCGGACCCTTGTACTTTGCTCATCTATTATCGATTACCGAAGTGATACTTGCAAGGACTCGACTTGCATCTCCATCATGATTACCGCTTTAGTCCCATGCACTAACAAACACGAGGTTGCCTTGATTGTCATGCAGTACATTGTCTTGTAAGCCCATAGTGCTTCAGGCAACCGCTTGTCCCAATCCCTCTTGTTATCAAACACGGTCTTCTTCAATATCTTTATTATCGTTTTATTGAAGGCTTCGACCAACCTGTTAGTAGGTGAATAATAAGGTGTGGAGAAGCGATGTTTGATCTTGAACTTCCGACATAGTCTCTCAATGGTGTCATTTTTTAACGGCATACCATTGTCGATTATGATCATTCTGGAATCCCATGTCGGTATATGATAGATTGTCGTATGAAGTTTTTCACCTGTTTTTCTTTCACGTTCTTTAGTACGGACAACAACAAGGCCCACTTGGCCAATCGTCCTGATAGCACTAGCATATTCATCAAGAAGTTGATGGGGTTTACCCCAGACATCAGGGTGATCTGATGTGAGAGGCAATAATGACATAACTTCTTCACCACGAATATTAGTGCTAAGCAAGTTTTCTCGATATATGAATAATTAACTTTGACCTCGACTAGCGTCCGGCTGAGATAATACAGTGCACTTTCTTTACCTTCCTCGTTCTTCTGGGTTGGCAGAGTGCTTAATGAGTTCTCACCAACCACCACGTATAAGATCAACAGCTTTCCCTTAACAGGTATCGCAAGAACAAGAGACTTCCCGAGCAAGTCCTTGAGCGTATCAAACACATTCTGACATGCGTCGTCCCATTTGAATGGCACCCCTTTCTTGTTCAATCTTGAGAAAGGTTGGCATCTCCCAGCCAGATTCGAGATGAATCGCGCAATTAAGCTACCCTTTCTTAGATGCTCTTCAATTCCTTTAGTTTCTTTGGTGATGGCATCTCTTGTAATGCCTTGATCTTTGTAGGGTCAAACTCGATTCTGTTGTGTCTAATTACAAACCCCAAAAATTGCCAGAAGACACCCTGAATGCACACTTCAATGGATTTATCCTTAAACTTTCTTCCTTATCCATTGGAAAACTTGTTTCAGATGTTTGTGCTGCTCCGCATGGCTGCCTGACCTCACCACCAAATCATCCACGTAGCATTCAACGTGTTTATGCATCATGTCTTGAAAAATTGTCTGCATCGCCCACTGATATGTCGCTCCAGCATTATTCAACCCAAACAACATTAATTTATAATAATAGATCTCGAGCGAAGTGTGAAATGTTGTAGCCTCTTCGTCTTCTGGCGCCATTCTGATCTAGTTGTACCCTGAATAACCATCAATGAAAGACATAACTGTATAATCAACCATACTGTTAATCAGCAGTTCTGAAATTGGCAATAAGAAATTGTCTTTAGGGCATGCTTCGTTGAGGTTATGAAAATTAACGCACACCTTGATTTGCCCGTTTTTCTTCTTCATGGGTAATGTTTGAGATCCATTTCAGATATGGAACTTCTCTAATGAGCCCCGCCTGAATTAGCTTCCGGACTTCTTCTTTAATCTTTGGTATAATATTAGGATGAAATCTTCGCTGGAGCTACTTGACTGGTCACTTCTCCTTCATGACATTGAGCCTATGCATCGCAATCGTCGGGTTCAATCCTGACATCTCAAAATACATCCAGGCAAACACATCTTTATTCTCCTTTAGCAGTTGCATGTAATTGACCACTTCTTCATCTCGGATGTTCCTACTTACGTACATATTTTGGGGTTCTTCTTCTATGCCTATATTGACCTCTTATAGTTCATCAGCCGTTGGCATACCCCCATCTTCTAACTGAGCCAGAGCAACTCGGGGCTGCAGTATTTCAACAAATTCTTCCTGTCGGGCCTCAGAGACAAGGCTTATAGTCACCATGTTCACGTGTTCGATGCTCGGGCTTGCCCCTAGTTCTTTCCTTCCTCTATATACCCTAGTATTTTCCTCAAAGGGTGTGAGAAGTCTTCGTCTCTGTTCAAATGGTGAGAATCCCGTCTCTGCATCATACTCTTGCTAGCTTTACTATACTTCTCCCACTTAATTGGTTGCAGCTTTGATCAGATTTCTCCTACGTCTTTCATACCATCTGTTGCAGTACTGGATGACAAATGTAACATAATGCCACGCGACGGTTCAACCTTTGGTGGAACATGAAACTATTTTAGCAGCTTGGGGAAGGGTTTAACCCTCTTGATCTTAGGCAGTGGCAAATTAAAACTAGTGCACAACACCATCATGCGCTAGCTGCACATCAATTCAAGCATGGATTGTCCTTCTTGTCTCAGATGCTTGGGCACTAGGTGTTAGTGCACTTTTCTATGGCATATAAGTGCACCGTATTTGTCAATCACGTGAGTCCATGTGTTGTAATGTCGGTTGAGCCTTAGAAAGCTAAAGACCGAAGATTCAAGTGGACAAGAAGCATTAAGGAAGAAGAACAGGTAAAAGAGATGCCTTGGTGACCCTAGCCCTTTGAACCAAAATACCCAAACTCTCTTAGATGACTTGGACCAACTAAGAATAAATTTAGTCATCATCATTAGTTTTAGAACACATTGAAAAACATGATAAGTTAGACTAATTAAAGAGGAGGAAGCTGCTATAAACAATTCAGCTCAAACAGCAATTTCTTATTGATCTCCGATCAATCGGAGATACGCGAATCTACCCCTTGTTTTACCGTTGGAAGAAAATCTATAAGAGGGGGATTCGTTTTTGGCTAGAGAAAGGGATTTTGAGGAGATAGGGATTTTGAAGATCATTAAGAGCTCCATTCTTAACCCAAACAAATAATCTTCGTTGTGATTCATCACAAGAATGGAGCATTCAAAGCTCAAGATGAAGATGTACTTGTCCCTCTTTTGATTTCTAGAGATTGGATTGTTCTTGATAGTGATATTCCTATCCAATACTTTATGATGAGATCTTTACAAGTGAGACTCTCTAGGCAACCCATTCCCATTAGTTGTAGAGATCTCAAACCTATCTCCCATCCACCTTGGTCATCTCAAGAAGAGCATATGCAAGGGGATTAATCGTTGGAGCAGGAGCATTGGCGATGCAGCGGCATCAATATCGGTGGAGCACAAGGGTAGCTGATTGAAGCACAAGAGAGTAGAGATCAAGCAACCCGAAGCGGCGCATCAAAGGGGCCCAATCTAACAAGTAAGTTGTCAATTATAAGAGTCTGGTTACAGTCTTTTCCTGTGGGGAATTGAATGTAGAGTTTGTTCGTCAAACTCATATTCAAGGGTCATTTGTCGATCCTTGGCTTATTAGTTGAGTCTAAAATGTAGGGACGTTTGTCGTTCCTGGCACATTTGTTGGGCCTAAAATTCAAGGACGTTTGCCGTTCCTTGGCACGTTTAGCGGGCCTAAACAAGTGTCCAAGGGGAGCCACCAACACGGGTGTAAACGTGTAGGTTGGGAGGACCCTGTAAAATTTCCGGTTAGGTGGATCAGATTTAAAACACCTTGGTTGGGAGGAACCAGATTTAAACTCCCTAGTGAATGCCGGTGTGCTCAAAGGGGTTGAGTACTTAAACCGGGAGTTGTTGAGCTCTTAATTGTGCATATTCTAACCCCAATTCATCACTCATTATGCATGATATACATGTTTAAAGGACCAACTTAATACATGATTTGTGATTGTAGGAACAAGATGGAGAGTTCACCATTTGAAAGCTAAATAGAGCTCTTTATGAGTGTTAAAGACCATTAGATCAAGCATGAAGGAAGACCAAAGAAAGACAAGCAAGGAGAGAAGAGAAAAGATGAAAGAAAGAAGAAGAAAGAGTAGCCTAGACCGATCAAGACCGGTCGGCCAAAGCAGCCAGACCGGTCAAGACCGGTCGGCCACCCACTACATGTCAAGAGGACTGCTCAGGAACGCAGCCCGACTGGTCAAGACCGGTCGGATAGTGCCGCTGGAGGAAGAGTATATAAGCCTGACCGGTCATGACCGGTCGGGCATAGTTGCTGGATCACTCAGGAACGCAGCCGACCGGTCATGTTGCTGCTGGAAAAGAGCCAAGCCAATCCCGACCGGTCATGACCGGTCGGCCAGAGTAAACAGCTTGTTTCTATTTTGGATCTCCGGGATTTTCTGCGCAAGTGCGTAGTTTTACCCGAAATTTGGAGTTCTCTTGCGTATTGGACTCCTCCAAGCTATAAAAGGGTGTGTTCCCTTCATACCAGAGGAGGCTACGACGTGGGGATTGCTCAGGAGACGGATTCGACTTTGGATTTCTAGTTTTCTTCCTGTTTTAAGTAGTTTTTCATGTTTTTAGAGGCTTCTAGTTCAAGGATGTTTGAGATGAACTAAAACCTCTTAGCTAGGGCTAAGAGGTGAAGCTTTTGATTCATTTTTGATGGATTGATGCAACCTAGGTTTTCTTTTATGTTTTAATTGATGAATTTTAGTTCAATTTGAGTTTGAATCAAGTATTAAGTTGGTTTTACTTTGATCTCTTGATGACTCTGGGCTCATGTGATTCTTAGTGATTCTAAGCTTAGTATCTTAGCTTTTGAGCATTGTTTATGCTTGTCTAATGCATTGATCTACCATCGACTCCGGGCATGGTAGACGCTTTGATTGCCTTGTATGCAATGGCCTGATTTTCATGTGGGAACTCATTCAACTAAAGTTCTTATCTTTTGTATATAATCTGGAATAGTTGCTTAGTGATTGATTTTGATTTAATTCGAGTTCAAATCATGAGTTGTAATCAAGTCTAGTGACAGGACTTGGTGAAAGCTATGGTTATGAATCTCAACTAGATTGGAAAGAGGCTTGGCCTATACAATTGAGTGTGCCCAAGGCCTGAGCATGGTTGTGGGAATCAAATCAATGAATGAGCACTTGTTCCAGATGATTGTTGGTTTAACCGCTCTATATTCCAATCGGATAGAGAAAGGAATTTGATTCCGATTGAGTCATGAGAGACCTAGTTGTGTTGATGCATTGAAACTTATCAAAAGTGGATCCTTGGCGCTCTAGTGCCTTTTTAGATTGAAATTACCTTAACAATTCACTGTTTTCCAGCTTTAGTTCTTAATAGGATCTTAATTACTAGTTGTTTTAGTTAAATCCTAAGAATACCCATACATAAATCTCTGTGGGAACGATACTCGGTCTTTCCGAATTATTACTACTTCGCAACCCTACACTTGGGGAGTGAACAGGAGTGGAGTAGACAAGTAGTCGAACCACTATACATGCTTGTGTTTGTGATTGTATTTGAGCACATTTCTTATTATGCATTGTGGTTAAATGTTAAATTATGAATGCTTAATTAGAATGTATGCTAGGCACTAAATAGGCACATCCACACACAAGATGTACTTTCACTAAGTAGAGTAGACTTGAGCTTATATGATCCACTTTCATATAGTCTACTTAGGTTGCATAGATTAGGTGTTTGATTAGTTTAATCATTAGTTAATCTATGTATGCTTAGGCTAGGTTGTTTAATTGTTAATTATATGCTAGCCTTGTGATTAGACCCACTTAGGCTTGAAAGCTGAAGTGTTCTTGCTTACTTAGTTTAAATTGTTAAATTGTGTAAGTAGGCGAAAATAATTTTAAAAGGTTCTAATCACCCCCCTTCTAGGAGTTAGCCATAATTCTAATTGCTTCAAGCTTCCATATGCACTTACGTTGGTGTCATGTTAGACTACCGATGTAATTTCACTAGGAAGTATTTCTTTCATGGTGGTGGGACTTCTTAACGCGCCGGCCTAGTCCCAGGTACGGGCACAGGATCCTGACATTTCTACTTCGATCCCTTGTTACTTAATTGTACTATTGACTTCTCTGTCATTGTGGCGTTAGACTTCTCCATTGCCTCTTCTAGACAGTGGTCATCGTAATATTGTGCGTCTGCTAAAAAGGCTTCCACCGTAGTGTACGATCTGGGATCCGCCCTGACCCTATATTGTACTCCATTCTAATTATACTTGAAACATTGATGATATGTAGAAGGAATAAAACTATTTTGATGCAACCAAGGCCTTCCTAATAGCAGATTATACATGGTTGTCGCGTCGATTACTTGACACACCACCCTCGTAACCAAATCTTAGATCTCCAACCCCACTGTGATACATCTTAAGGCTCGCTGGCTATCCGATTGAATCTTATTATAATCACACTATGACGTAATGTAGACTGCCTATAACCAAGATTTTCTAGGGTCTTTAACGGCATGATATTTACGGCTGATCTATCGTCCAACATACATCTCCGAACTTCAACATTGCGGATGTACCCCGTAACGATCAAAGGCTAGTTATGCTTAATTAATCCAATCGTTCGATTTTCTTCTAAGAAAGAAATGACTGAGGTATGATTGGCTGAGGCTGTCCGTATTATTAGCAGGTCTGCTGTTTCTTGTCCTTTTGTCTCTTACATTTCGGACTCGATTTCTGTTATCATAATTTCTCGAACCTTCGGATCTAACAGTGCATTGATTAACACTTCTTTGAAATGCTTTAACATCTTCAGCACGTCATGAATGTTAAGTTAGGCCAAGACCTTCTTCAAGTGTGACAATAAATCGTAAGTCACTTGCGCAACGTCTTAGTTTGGTCACAATCGGCTTGTCATTGCCAGGTATCCTCCCTTGCTTCTTTCAAAGTTAACTTGGCTCTTTGCGAAACTCTATCTAGCTCTGTTTGTCTTTTCCTAACCTGTCCATCCTAGTGCGCGAGCTTCAGACACTTATTTCCCCGACCGCAGTGCCACCACGTTGGCTTCTAACTGGTTTGGATGCAGCATATGCGGGTTTTTTTGGGGAAGTTATGGCAACAATCATCATGCACGACGCACAAGTCAACGTATTTTTATCCTGCCCCCAGTCTTTCTTTCTTCCATCCTCTCCTCTAAATAGCATGGTTCTCGGGTTCTGTCTTCCAAGCCTTCCTTGACCCCCTCTCCCTCTCTCTCTTTCTATCAACCGATGTCAGTTTTCCAGTCTCCGTCAACTACTAACCAACATTCATGGCTCTTCAGGTGATGGGGATGTCGTGGTTTGTTTCAATGGAATAGGCATTAGTGCAGCGGATGTGAGACAGATCTACTCATTGAGCTCCTTCTCGCTTCTAACTAATTATGCCCTCATTGATCATCTTCTAGATTTTTTCCCTCGAAATGAAGCAATCTTCGGTTTTATGCCTCAGGATGTGGTGATACCTATAATAGTTTGGACTATCGACTTGTTCTACTTCAATCGGTCGCTTGGGTTCTGGCAATTTCAATTCTCCATCTGCTAGTAACTGCTCCATTATTGGGATCATATCTTCCACGTCAAATGTGTAAGGACTGTTCGCTCGTTCTCTTTCAGCGATCATCAGAAAGCAATTGAGTCGGAACACCTTTCTTCAGTCAGGTGGTTCGACGGCTTTAGTATCTCCGTATTTCTTGACTTGGATATTTCTTCTCGCTCGACCCGTTCTGTTTCTTAACATAGTTGGTTGTTGCTAACCTGGCCGTATTGTGTCATTGTTGTTCTGACTTAAGGGAGGCTTCTTCTACTATATGCACAATGGTGGACAAGTCTTTGAACATGCGAGGTTGACTGCTAGCCAACTCAAACGCAATCATAGGGTCCATCCCCCTAATACACAACTTGATTTGCTCTACTTCAGTCGGTTTTCTCTACATGAGGCTACGATCGTCCTCCATCTGTCGATGAATCTTTCAATCGATTCCCTTGACCGATGTTGAAGTTGTGTTAAGTCGGTCAGTGATACTGAAAGTGCGTCTATGGCTCATACTTGTAAACGCTAAGCATGCGGAAGCTATTAGAGTAGAGCAACTAGAATTATGGCTAAGTCCTAGGGGGGTGATTAGTACCTTTTTTAAATTCTTTTTGCCTACTTAAATTATTCTACAATTTAAGCTAAGTAAGCAAGAACACTTCGACTTCCAAGCTTAAGTAGGTCCAATCACATAAAGTAGCAATTGATAAGAAATTAAGCTACCTAGTCTAACATGTATAAATTAACATATAATTTAACTTCATAAAGCACTTAATTTATGCAACCTATGTAGACTATATGAGATAGGATCATATACGCTCAAGTCTACACTATTAGTGAAAATACATCTTATGTGTGAATGTGCCTATCTAATGCCTAGCATACATTCTTATCAAGCATTCATAATTAACCAATTAAACATACAATGTTAAGATAACAATATGCTCAAATACATCACAAACATAAGCACGTATAGTAGTTCGTCTACGTTTCTACTACACTCCCAATACAAGTACTCTCCCCTTGAGCACATCGGATTTCACTAGGGATTTTAAATCAGGTTCCTCCCAACATAAGTGTTTTAAATCAATTCCACCCTACCGAGGTGTCTAATGGTTCCACCCAACCAAGGAGTTTGACAAGGTTCCTCATAACCTATTAAGGTGTTTAATGGTTCCACCTAACTAAGGAGTTTAACAAGGTTCCTCCCAACCTATACAACATACATATACTCCCGCCGGAGGCTCCACACAAAGACTTGGTTCAACCCTCTCACAAGGGCCTAGGTCTTACAACCGAACCTATCGAGTTTGGCAATTCAAACTCCCATACTCAATCCTCCACAAAGAAAGAGCATGTAGGACTCTACAATTAACAACCTTACTTGTCGAAATTGAGCCCCGTTGATGCCGGTTTGATCTTCGCTTTCCCATACTTCAATTAGCTACCTTTGGTGCTCCCTCGATCGCTGATGCCGATGTGTTACCAATACTTCAGATCCAAGATCAGCTACCTTGCATTTTATACTTCTTCAAGATGTCCTAGGTGCGAAGGTAATGGATTCTCTACAACCTAAGGATAGGATTGAGTTGCAAGTTGGAGAATCATCCAAAGGAACTTTAGGGTGTGTTTAGATAAAAGATCTATCTATGATCAAGGTGCCTAAACTCCTGGAGATCAAGAGGAGACAAGATTATTCTCATTTGAGCTTCGAATACTCCATGCTTGTGATGAATCATAAGGAGAATGACTTGCAATGGGTTAGGATTAGACCTCCTAATGGTCTTCAACAATGATAGCTTCTAAATCCTAAAAATTCATTTCTTAAGCCCAAAAACGAACTCCACTGCTCTTATAGATAAATCTCCAACGATAAAAAAGGGTAGATTCACGATTATTCGATGGCATCGAACTCAATTTCGATGGCATTGAAGTATCTTCGATGGGGTTGAAACTCAAATTCGATGGGGTTGAAGACTGTCTAGAGAGTTTATTCAATTTGCTGGACATTTAGTTTGATGGCATCGAACAAGCCACTTTGATAGGGTTGAAGGGTTGTTCGATGGCCTCAAAGAACTGTCCAGAGAGTTCACATTGTTATTGGACATATGTTCGACGGCCTCGAAGAACTGTCTAGAGTGTTCACATTATTGTTGGACATATGTTCGATGGAATCGAACTGGTCTTCGATGGCATCGAAGACCAATCGAAATACGTTTCGATGGTATCGAAGTGCAATAAAAAACTGTTGTCTGGGCCAGTTTGTTTACGATAGTTAACACTTCTTTAATTAGCCTAATTTATCACATTTTTCTATATAATCTAAAGGTAATGAAGATGACTAAGGGTTTACCTATGTGGTCCAAGTCATCTAGAGGATTTGGGTGTTTTGATTCTAAGGATTAGGGTCACTAAGGCATCTCATTTACCTATTTTTTCTTTTTTTATGATGCTTGTCCACTTGAATCTTCAATCTTCAACTTGCTAAGGCTCAACCGACATTACAACACATGGACACATGTGATTGACAAATAAGGTGCACTAGTATGCCACAGAAAATTGTACTAACAAATACTTCTCTTTCCGTAGAGTAAAACTTAATTAAGAAGCTCTCCTGCATCTGCTCTCATGTCTTAATAGATCCCGCTGGTAGGGACGCATATCGCTGAAATGTTAACCCATTCAGCGTAAACCCAAACAACTTCATGCAATAATGAAGTGCCGTGTATAAATTTTCCATCATCGTGATGAAATGTGTCATATGCTCTTCTGGAGATCCACAACCGTTGAAACGAGCAAAGTCCAAACATTTGAAAATGATCGAAAATGGCACATCTTTGACTTCGGGCGGATATGACACCCGATTTGTGTACTTCTCTCTCTTTTCCCTTTCCCTCTCATGTCATATCATATCTTCTACCACCAGCGACAACTCTTCTCTTGTTATACTCTGTGGTAGCGGTGCGAGCATGAGTTCAAAGGTCACAACCCTGGGTACGGTGCGCGATTCTGCTAATGTTGAGCCTTCACCTGCCCCCTGGGATTCTTACATCGATTGTTAGGTTGGTGGGGCAATGTTTCACAGAGCATTTTATGCCACCAACAGTATTATCGTCGCCTGCATCTCCCTTAGTAGGGCCATCATATCGTCTCTAGATTGTATTAGTTCATCGATCTACTCTTACACTTCCATGGGTTCTTCTCATGAGGGTGGACGTGATGCTTCCCCAACTTCTGTAACTTACGCCATTGCGACTTGTGCTCTTCAAATAGGTCTTTCTCCTTCTATTGCAAGTTTTCTACTTGTCTTTTTGGCGACCGGGCCTGCTTCCATAAGTTATTTGGCCCCTTAGGTTTGTTGTCTTAACTTGGGCAGTGATGAAAAGTCCTCAAGATCCATTACAAACCCCAATGTTTTGGTTGCGTAGTCTTGGATGAATTTCATACCTTTCTTGAATGAAGAGGCTCGCCCCTGTTTATGAATAGCGCGACGCATTGCTTCCTTATTCTTTGTGGCTCCTTTCGCTGATTCTTTTATTTGCTTCTGACTCTGCACCAGGTGTCAGTCGGCCATGGGAGCAATGACAATCTTGGAGTAAGCATTGACCAAGGTGATGAGGTTGAACCCTCTGTTGGGCAGGAAACTGAAGAGCATTATCATTTTCCTGACTGTCTTGTGAGTAAATTCCTCTTCCTACGTTATGTTAGCACCTTCTTATTATGGTTCAATCATCAAACCCATTAGATCGACAAATAAATCTTGAATGAATGAAACGTGACCTTTCCAATTGTAATGCAAATGCTTGGAAAGTAAGCGTTGTTTTTTATTATTATTATTCTTTACCTTAAAGATGAAGAGAAGAACATTCTCATTGAGGGTCACCAGTTTGGCACCCATAGGCACTGGCCAATTTTCTTTGTGCTATATCTATTTGTAATAGTTTGTATTGTTCATGTATGCCTTAGAATTCCCCATTTCTTATCATAAAAACTAGAGATTCTGGTATGTTCGATCTACGACAGAGTCACTAATTTGTTAAAACTGCGAATTAGAATGAGATTCGCGAATATTTATTTGCTTTTGTATTTCTTCCTTTTGGGGATTTGGAATTCACATGCATTCATAAACAATGCAAACCATTACACAAGAGACAAGACGCAAAAAAAAATATATATATATTTTTTATTCTAGAGATTTTGAATTCTTTTACATTCCAAACTGTGATCTGGCACAAGCCCTTAATTACATTGAATGATCGATAACCCTTTATTAGAAGGCAAAGACTGCGTCAGCGGGGACTACGTCTTTGATTTATTTAGGGCCACTGAGGACCAAGCTAGACTTTATATGGACGGCATTGCCCTTTTGATAGATCGAATGCCTATGTCTCATGTCGTTTTGGGTCCGAGCTGAGAGACTGTTAAGCAATAGTTGAGTGGGTATAAAGTCAAAGGCTTTAGCGCGTTTGAATGGGCCTGCTCCTATCATAGAGACGGGGACCACAGGAAGATTAGACAACGATCGTGAACTTGAACGTCTCAGCCAGTGAATGTCGATTCTAATGGGTAGTACATGACTTGTTATAGGATAGTCGTCCTCTAAGCTTTAGATTTGTCTTTGTAACTGCTTTGAACCTAAATCCGTAAAGTTTCTAGTGGTAGATCATAATCCCTTTTAGCATAATGGTGGCCTTAATTAGGGGTTATCACAATTGTATTATCATGCTAACGTGTTTACAAGCAACAAATGATCAATTTACAATCTTAAGATCTTAAATCATCGGTTACATGGACCGCGCAATTGAACCAATTGGGCCACACCTATAGGGTAGGATGGCATTTGCATTGAAGATGGGGCCATGAGAGGATATGTGTCGGACCTTGTGTATTTAGCGCATCCACTATTGAATTTTCATCACAAAAGTAATGGATGCGCTAGCCTGTCTGGTGGACACGCTAGATTGTCTGGCGGACGTGCCTAACAACTTAGCGATTTTCCGAGATCTTAAGTGTTATGTTAGGTGCATCAAACTATTTGGTGGACCCACCAAACAACTTAGCGGTTTTTTGATATTTTAAGCGTTATGCTGGACGCGCTAGCTCAATAGTGACATGCGTCGAACCACTTGTGCTACATGAGAAGTGTACTTTTGATCGTCGAAAAAATCCTTTCATAAGTAACATGCTTTAAATCCTTCAATGGATGCGCTAGGCAATCCCACTCCCTAGACTTTCTTCTCTTTCAGGGACCTACCGAAGTTGGGTGTTTTGCACACCTGCGACTACCGAAAAAGGGATTTCGGGAGGCTCCAATGAGGATTCTGGCGAAGTCCAGAGGGTTCTGATAAGCAATGGAATATCCTACGATCGTAAGAATGTTCTCTCATCATCTCTCGAATGTCTTGTCAATAGCAGAATGAGGCCTTTATAGATGGAATTTATGGAAGATAGGCTTGTGCGGGGTTGACACGTGTCTAATGTCCAAGTGAAGCTTAACGCATCCGCTTTTAACCTTGGCACATCCATCTTAGATCCTTAGTACACCCACCCGTATTACTGCTTGAAGTTTTGCATAAATGGGCTTTGGCGTGTTCAGTTATGGTCTTGGTGCATCCACATGTTTTGGTATCATAGTCCCTTTTATATAGAGAAGCCTTTTGCAAAAGTGGACCTTAGCACGTCCACTATTGGGCTTAGCGCATCCACCCCCACTGCTTATTTTGGCGTTTTGCACAAATGGCCTTTGGCGCGTCCATCGTTGGGGGTGGCGCATCTGCCTGCGCCGTCACCTTTCATGCTTGATCGCTAACTACTTTGGAACCCAACGCATCCACCTATGTCAGGCCAGATGGTGCCAAGTTTTTGGAGTTCACTATATTGTGGGCCCCATTTGCCAGATCTGACGCATGCGCCTGGGCCATAAGGCCTGGCGCATGCCCAAGTGGCAATTGGCCCACTGATATGATCTCATGTTAAAAATTGGTCCTCACTCTGTACTATAAGGGTTCGGCGCATCCACCTATGCCAAGACATCCTCCTCAATCCCTGTGACATATTTCTTGTGTTAATCTCCCTGTTTGCTGTTTCAGCCTTCCCCGGTCGTTTGATCATCCCGTGTTTTGACTATTTCAAGCCCCAACACTGATGATTTCTTTACTTTCCCAATTGCACCTTGCCAAATTGGAATCTTTTACACACAAGTTATGTGGGGCCTATCATGCTTTATATGTAAATCTACTCCAGTCATTAGGTGAGAAACCTAATTTGAGTAGCCCAAACAAAAGATTAACCTCATAAATAACTGACACAATAGAATGAATAAGGCTAATTGCTCCTAAAACCTATAACTTTCACATGATATGGCCTGCATGATATTTTGATCAGGCTGATTTTTTTCTTTTCACTTCATGTTGAGTGACACCTGAGGTGAGGTTTAATGAAAGACACAGGCCATGGTGGCCACACACACAAACCCGTGGTTGTCATCCTATCCACGTTGTTCACTATGTATGGCCCACCTGAGTTGTAGATATCATTGAGTTTTCACACCAGGGTCAGGTAACAAGGATAGAAGCTAATGAATGGAATGGATTTCACATATACAACATGATGGGCCTCAGAAACTGGGATGTTTTTCTACACTATGTAAAGCAAGTGCTATGGAGGATTCCCATCCCTTCCAACTTCTCCCAAGGGGAGCCCCATCAAATAAGGGGTTTGTATCATTGAAACTGGCCCAAATTCGACAGCTAGACTCCCTAATTTATAACATGCAGGAAGGTAGGACTGTCAATCGGGCTAGTCCTTGGGTTGACACCGGCCCGCATTTTGAACTGTTGCAGGCCGAGCCTATTCAAATTTTTTATTTTGCCATGTTTGAGCCTGGCCCATTGACAACCCTATGGGAAGGTGTTGGATCATGCCACCTCAAGAAAACACCTTGCGGACACAATTATCTATTGATGAGGTTGGACAATCCACCATTTTAAGTTGACTTTTTTAGTGGTCCAAAGTGTTTAGTATTTTTATAGGCTTCATCTTGGATGGACATACCAAAAAAAATATTTAGATTTAAAGATCTTATCAATGACCTATAAAAGTAAGTCTATGTTCAATGAGAAAAAGTTAAATATTCAAAGGATGGTATGGTCCATTTGATGAGAGGCCTATATCTTATTTCCAATGGTTAATGTGTGCATGGGTGGGTATGTTTGCCAATGTAATTTTCTAAATACTTTTGTGCAATTGTGATGCAGGGAAGGACGTGATGAAATCGATTACCATCTTCCTCAAAGATAACTACTTCAAATATGCAGGCAGTTTATTGAATCCATGAGAGAAGAAAATGACGAAAGCCGGCTTAGTATTGATAATATTGAAGTTAAAAAATATTAAATGAGTTTTAGCAGCCTTTAATACGTAAAAACAAACCCTAAAACCAATATTGGAAAATCAAAATAGGAAAGAAAACAGAAAAACCATGCAAATTCGCACAAGTCCATTGGTCACGGTCGGGCGATCGACCCAAGCCTTCGAGCGGTAGGTCGAGCGACCTACAGGTATGGTTGGGTGATCGAAAGGGTCCAAAATAGTCCAGAGACCAAACTGGGGATGTGTTGCAATTAGAGCGATCGACAGAACCTTGTCGGGCGACCGAATTGGACAAAAAGTGTTCATCAAGTTTCTAGACTTTTTGGATCAATTTTGAACGACCGACGAGGTCATGGTTGGTCGAATGAACTATACGAATTTCTGGGGTATTCTCTTGGGCTCCTTCCTCCGGTCCATCCAAGCCATGAATGTGTTCACGATCGTTCTACATCAATCCTCTTCGCTTCAAAAGAACCCATCCTTGAGTTAGTTTCTAGAGTCGACTATGATACTGGAACAGGTCTGCAATGTTGAACGTATGTGAGATCTCCATGTCGTCCGAAATATTAACAACATAGGTGTTTTCATTAACCTTATGGAGGATAGGCACCGGCCCAATCTTCTTGCTCTTTAGTTTATTGTAAGTTCTGGTAAAAAATCTCTCCTTTCGTAGATGGACTATGACATTATCACCCACTTCAAATACCTTCAGCCGCCGATGTTTGTCAGCCTGCTCCTTATATAGTTATATTGATCATTGGAAGCTTGTAACTTCGACGTGAATACCCATGATTCTATTCGTTATATGCTCTGCAGCAACACTAACACTCGGAAGCTTGGGCAAGGGAACTAAATCTTGTGTGTGACAAGGCAGTACTCACTCATAAACAATATGAAATGGGGATTTCCCCGTCGAATGATTCACTATATTATTAAATGCAAACTCCGCTTGAGCCAAGGGTAAGTCCCACTACTTCGTCTTGTCGCCAAAGATACACTGAATTAGATTCCTAAGCATGCGGTTTTCCACTTTAGTTTACCCATCTATTTGTGGATTGTAGGAATTGCTGAATTAAAGCTGGGTGTCAAATCATTTCCATAGAGTTCTTCAGAAATGGCTGAGAAACTTTGTGTCATGGTCATAGGTAATAGACCTAGGAATGTCATGCAGCCGCACGACCTGTCGAAAAAATAAATTTGCAACATGTGTTGCATCGAGAGTCTTTTTGCAAGAGATGAAATATGCCATCTTCGAAAATTGATCTACCACCACGATCATTGAATCCACATTGCGTTGTGTCCATGGGAGACCAAGCATGAACTCTATAGACAAGTCCTCCTAAGAGCTATCTGACATGGGGCAACAGAGTGTAGAGGCCCGTGTTCTGTGGTCGTCCCTTGGACGATTGGCATGTGTGACACCATTGTACTACTTTACCCACATCTTGCTTCAACTATGGCCAGTAGTACCGCTCTTCCACAAGAGCTCTCATCTTGTCTCGTCCTAGGTGACCACTGAGGCCACCCCCATGCAACTCTTGTATGATTTGTTCTTGCAAGGAGCTCCGTGGGACACGCAACTGATTTCCCTTGAAGAGAAAACTATCTTAGATATAAAGGTCATCGACCAAACCTTCCAAACAACGAGACCATGCGTCCTTAAAGTCTTCATCCTCAGCATATAACTCCTTGAGGCAGTCAAACCCGACAACCTCATTGCTCATAGTAGTCAATAATGAAGCATGATGGCTAAGTGCAGTTGGCCACCTTATTTTGTTGCCTTAACTTGTGCTTCAGTACAAACATAAATTCCTGCAGAAATGCAATCATCTAAAATGCACATGGTTCACATTAGTCTAACTATTAATAAACTTTAAGGCTTGATGATCGGTAAAGAGAAAAAATTCTCGCTGAATTAGACAATGTCGCCAATGCCGTAATGCTTGAACCACGGCGTACAGTTCGAGCTCATATGAAGCCATTTCTTATGGGCATCACTAATTTTCTCACTATAGAAGTCCACCGATTTGCCTTCTTGGGATAATATTGCATCAATTCCAACATAAGATGCATCATATTCAACCTCAAATAGTTTGTCAAAGCTAGGAAGCACTAACACTGGAGTAGTGGACAATTTATGTTTGATTTCAGTGAAGATTTTTCTCAGCTTTGTCAGTCCACTTGAGTGGCCCCTTATTTATACAATCAGTAATCGGAGCTACGATTGTGATGAAATTTTGCATGAATCGACGATAAAATGTCACCAACTCATGGAAACTCCACACCTCGTGGATGTTAGATGGCACGGGCCAGTCCTTGATGGCATGCACTTTCTCTTCATCCACCCAAATACCTGTGGAAGTCACAACTAAGCCTAAGAACAAAAGACTGTCAGTTAAGAAGTTGCACTTATTCAAATTCAAATATAACTTGTTCTCTGTCGGGACTCGCAAACCTATTTGAGATGGTCCACGTGGTCTGCCTCATTCTAACTGTAGATTAATGTATCATCGAAGCAAACCACGATGAATCGCCCAATGAATGACTTCAATACTTGGTTCATTAACCGCATGAAATTGCTTGGCGTGTTCGAAAGACCGAAGTGCATAACTAACCACAAGTACAACCCCTCTTTGGTCTTAAATTCGTTTTTCACTCATCACCCGAGCGTATTCGAATTTGGTGGTAGTTGCTTCTCAAGTATAACTTAGATAACAACTTCACACCTTCCAACATATCCAGCATGTCATCTAGCTGCGGAATGGGGAATTGATATTTTATAGTTATTTTATTGATCGCTTTGCTGTCAACACGCACATGCCAACTCCTGTCTTTCTTATGAGTCAAAAGGGATGAAACTATGCATGGACTCATGCTTTCCCTAACAAGACCCTTACAAATTAATTCCTTCATTTGTCCATGAAGAATCTCGCACTCCTTCAGACTCATCCGATAATGCGGTCGATTGTGCAAGCTAGTTCCCGAGACAAGGTCTATATGGTGTTGAATTTCTTACATAGGGGGCAATCCATCGGGTGATTCTTCAAGCCATATTTCTTTGAATTAGTTCAACAACGGTTTCAATGATACCACTATATTCATGGCCTCAATGTTTTCTCCCCTCACGACTAGGGCAGACACCTCTCCTCTTTCCTTCAATTCTTTCATGAAGTCCCGAATGATTAAGAGAGAACGTCCCTCCACTTTAGAAGCTTTAAGTTATTCTTTCGGTCCCATAGGGGCGAGAATGGTCTTGCAGCCATCTTTGATGAAGATATACACATTATCTCATCCTCTATGAACCATACATGGTCGGACTGCCACGACCGCCCAAGTAACAAGTGACAAGCCTCCATATCGACCACATCACAAACTACTTAGTCCTTATAATACTAGCTAATTGAAAATGCGACTGTGCACTATTTAATTACCTAAGTTTTGTTCACTTTTTTCCATCCAGCTGATGGAGTAAGGTGAACGATGTCTCCCCGTCTTCAGCTGCAATTTTTCGACCATCACCCGGGAGATGACGTTTTCATTGCTATCGTTGTTTATGATCACATCACAGGTCTTGTAGTTTACAATGCACCACGTTCAAAAAATATTATGTCATTGCGGGTGCACCTCCTTTTGGGTTATAATAATAGCCTTCGCACTACGAGAGACTTGTCGTTATCTTGTGCCACCCAATCTTCTTCGTCCGGCTCAGCGTTAACCTCAAGCCTATCTTCACCTACTTTTAGGTCCCCCTCGGCGTCCTTCACACCCCCATCATTAATGGCTAGGTTAGCAGTTGGCGGTTGAGAGCAGGCATTCGAGAGGTGACCCGACTGGCCACATCTGTAACAATGACCAGGCCTCAGCCGACCATATGGATTCGAAAGCTGACTCGGGCCCGGGGTAGTTGTTGTTGTATGTTCAGGCCTAGATGGGCCGCATCCCAAATCTTAGTTTGCTGTCGTAGGAGGTTGAGCATGCCCTCCTACTGGCACTTTATCCTTGGCCAGTGATGTGTTTTGAGACAGACCCACAGTAAACGCCCTAGTTGCGGGGTAGGTGTTGAGCTCTTAATTGTGCATATTCTAACCCCAATTCATCACTCATTATGCAAGGTTTTCATGATTTATAGACTAATCTAATGCATGGATTTGTGATTATAGGGATGAGAGAAAGGATTCATCAATTGGAGACTTAAAGACGTCATTTACAAGTAAAGAAGATCAAAGGACTAAGCGTCAAAGGATGAAAGAAAGAAGTCAGAGAAAAGAAGAAAGAAAGCAGAAGAATGTGCCCAAGACCGGTCGTCCGACCGGTCGTCCATAGCCTAGGACTGGTCGTCCGACCGGTCCGATCACTCAATAGAGGGGCCCTGCGGCCTCAACTCACTGGACTATCCAAGACCGGTCGTAGGACCGGTTGTCCACTGCTCAGACCGGTCGTGCAACCGGTCCTTGAATTAAATTTGTGGGCTCGGAATTTCCCAAAACTCTCTGGACGTTTTTTGCGACCGGTCGTCTGCGTAACTGGGCGTTTTTTACAAGCTTCGGATTTCTCTGTTCACTGCGTATTCTTACGCATCTTTTGGATGATTCCGACACTGCGGAGCTTCCCCACTATAAAAGGACACGTAGGGATCATTCCTAGGGTATCTTAAAAGGGATTGAGCACGGTGGGAGACGGCGGAAGTCGATTTCGGAGTTCTACAACTCCTCCTAGTTTGCTTTCTAGTTTTTATGTTTTTTTTAGTTGTTTTCATGTTTCCTTGGATCATGAATGGCTAAACCTCTTAGATAGGGCTAAGAGGTGAAGCTTGTAGTGAATCTAAGATGTTTCAATTCGTTTGATTTGGTTTTACGTTGGATTTCTATTGAAGAACAATGGTTTGAAGTTTAATTCAAGTGCTAAGTAGTTTTTCTTAGTCTTATGATGACTCATGGATGTTTGGAAGAATTGATTGAGTTCTTAATTGTTGTGAACTAGTCTAGACCTGTATGATCTGAGGAATTGGAATACGCTCTAGATTTATGATCTTCATGTGGGAACTTCTTACCAAAAGTCTATTTTTCTGGAAATTCTGAAGTATGTGAGACTGTGGATGTGATTTGAATCAAGTTCAAATCATGATCTAGTTTTGTCTTGTGACAGGATTTAATGATGGTTATGATTGTGATCTTAGCCTATTAGAATTGGGACTGTCCTATGTAATTGAGTATGCTCGTCCTGGCTTGCATTGAGTGAATCATATACATTGATCTTATATATGACAGATTGTTTGGTTTAACTGTTCTATCATCCGACTAGATAGATCTTAATTTCGATTCTAGTTGAGAGAGTGAGAAACCACAGTGAATTGAGCATCAAGGATTGCTACAAGTGGATCCTTGAACCCCTAGTGCCTTTTTATTAATTGATTACCTTCAGTTTAATTCAACATTACAATCTTCTACAAATCTGTTTGTTAGCTCTTTAGTAGAACTATTATAAGTATTTTGTGGATTCCTACATAAGTCCCTGTGGATCGACCTCGGTATTACCGAAATTATTACTACAACGCAACCCTACACTTGGGGAAGCAAACAAGTTTTTGGCACCGTTGCCGGGGTCTTTGACGGTTTTTCACAAAATTTCTGAAAATAATATCTATTTAGGATTTTTAGGATTCTAGTACTAACTTAGTTTGTTTTATTTTGATGTTTTTGTCTCTTGCAGAGATTTCTAGGAAGTTGAAGAAGAAGTTAATCTTAAATCAGGTTCTATCTTTCTAACCTTACTCTTCTTCTTCTCTTATTCATTCCTATCATATTCATCTTTTGTAGAGTGGGTGGAGACTCCTTTTTGGATCTTTGATAGGTTGGCCTTGTGCTGCCTTGATTCCTATTGGTCGACACTGCCGTCTTGGATCACCTTGTGCTCAGAGATTTCTCTTCTCACCTCTACTCCTCTTTCTTCTTTTTCTGCACTTTTCTCAAAAGATTCAAAGAGTAGGTGGGGAGTTCTCTGAACCCCTATTGACCAGGAGAAATCGGTCTCTATCGTTGCTTCTGGCCTAGCCATTGCAAGACACCTTGTGCTTCGGTCTTAGAGAAGAGTAAAGAAAGGAAGGAAGAATTCTTCTTTCTTTTCTTGTTTCATTCTTTTAGGATTTGCATGTCACATTGGGCTCGGGATTCCAATAACCAACTCATTAGTGAAGGGGGAATAGTTGAAGGAATTGACAGAGAACCACGTGTTAGGAGACATCTAAATTCTTCAATTTTGTCCAAAAATATGGCTGTAAATTAACCCAATCCTATGGCCAATCAAAATCTGGGCCAAAACCAAACCGAAACGGGAGAGAATGTGGTTGAGAATATTCCCCGACCAAGAACATTACGTAATTACTTGCAACCAGCAAGAGCGAGCACTCCCTCATGCATAGTTTTTCCACAAAATGCAGGGAATGTAGATTTGAAACCGGGAGTAATCCAACTCCTCCCGAGATTCCATGGCTTAGACAGTGAAAGTGCCTATCAACACCTTAAGGAATTTGATGAGGTAATAACCACCACGCACTTTGCAAACGTAACTGATGATGTGGTGTGGCTTAAATTATTTCCTTTTACTCTTAAAGATAAAACTAAAGGTTGGCTTCATGCATTAAGGCCAAGATCAATTGGTGCATGGACTGATATGCATAGGGAGTTCATTAAAAAATTCTTCCCTACTCACAAAACGAACATGTTGAGGCGCCTTATCATGAACTTTGCCCAAAAGGAAGATGAGACCTTCTTCCAATGTTGGGAGAGGTTCAAGGACTTATTTAATGCATGCCCACATCATGGCTATGAAATTTGGCAGGTTATAAGCTTTTTCTATGAAGGACTGACTTCACCCATGTGCCAATTTGTAGAGATGATGTGTAATGGGGAGTTCATGAATAAGGAAGCCGAGGAAGCATGGGACTATTTGGAAGAATTAGCTGAGAATGCATAGTCTTGGGATACATCTAAACCAACAAATTCCAAGACTAGCCAACAAAAGGAAAAAGGAGGAATTTATGTCCTATCAGAAGAGGATAGCATAAGTGCACGTGTGGCTAGCCTTACAAGAAAAGTCGAGGCCATGGAATTAAAGAAAGGAGAGACGATCAACTCTAATGACGTTGAAACTGTTTGTGGAATTTGTGCCGGAAATCAACATATAACACAAGATTGTCCCACAATTTCAGCGGTTCAAGACATCTTACAAGAACAATCAAATGCCATAAACAGTTATCAACGGCAATTTGGTGCTCCAAACTCAAAAACGTTTAATTCTAGTTGGAAGAACCATCCCAACTTCAGTTAGAGGAATGGACCCACTGCGAATGCAAACAATATCCCTCAAGCTCAACCTTTACTAGGTCCATCCCTAGTCATTACACCAAAAGCTACGCTAGAGGAGATGTTGGGTGCATTCGTATTGGTTCAAGCTGAATATAACAAGACTAATTCTCTGAAAATAGATGGGTTCATATAAGAGTAATTGAAATTCAATCAAAGTTCAACTCAAGCCATCAATGACTTAAAAACTTCAATGGCTAGAGTTGAATCTCACCTTAGTGTTAGGGAGAAAGGCACACTTCCTGCCCAACCTCTTCCTAACCCAAAAACTCAATTTGAGATACAAGACGCAAGCTCATCCTCCTAACATACGAAGCATGTTCAAGCTATCACCACTTTGAGAAGTGGGAAAATAGTTGATAAATCTAATCCGGTGAAGGCCCCAAAGCCTAAGGATCCGAAAAATTCCAAAGAGGATGATAGCTCAAACAACACTCCACAAGAGAAAGAATCGGAAAGGCAATACAAGCCGGTTGCCCCGTTTCCCCAAAGGTTGATTTCACCCAAACCTTTAGACAAAAACCTGAAAATGTTAGAGGTTTTCAAGCAGGTGAAGATCAACATTCCGTTGTTAGATGCCATAAAGAAAATACCATCCTATGCCAAATTTCTAAAAGAATTGTGCACGGTCAAAAGGAAACACAATGTTCACAACAAAGTACTTTTGACTGAGAATTTGAGCGCTATTATCAAACAAGAGGTGCCCCAAAAATACAAGGATCCGGGTCGTCCAACCATCTCATGCATCATAGGAGACTACCGAATTAAACAAGCCTTACTTGATTTAGGGGCAAGAGTA
Source organism: Liriodendron chinense (assembly GCA_003013855.2). Taxonomy (NCBI): domain Eukaryota; kingdom Viridiplantae; phylum Streptophyta; class Magnoliopsida; order Magnoliales; family Magnoliaceae; genus Liriodendron; species Liriodendron chinense. The sequence goes on from ML058378.1 coordinate 3,203,307, forward strand.
AACCTCATTCCATACTCGGTTTATGAACAACTTGGGTTAGGTGAATTGAAACCCACCAAAACCACACTCCAACTTGCTGATAGATCCATTCGTATACCGAGAGGAGTGATTGAGGATGTTTTAGTCTAAGTTGATAAATTCTACTACCCAGTAGACTTCATTGTCTTGGATACACATCCCGTGATAGGTACCGGTGCTCAAATTCCCGTTATACTTGGCCGCCCTTTTCTAGCTACTTCAAATGCAATTATCAATTGTAGAAACGGGCTTGTACAAATGTCCTTTGGAAACATAACACTTGAGCTGAATATATTTGATTTATGCAAACAACCACAGGAAGTTGATGATGAAATCCATGAGATAAATGTGATTGAATCATTCGTGGAGAATACATTCGCCCTGACATTATATTCCGACCCTTTGGAGGCATGTGTGGCCCACTCTCATGAGATAAATGATGACACAATACGAGAGATGGATGCCATTTTAGATGTGATGCCGGTGTTTGATAACAAAAGATGGAGGGCCCTATTTGAGCCCTTACCCGTAAACGAGAACAAGCCCCTCCCATCCTATATCAAGGCACCAACACTCGACCTAAAATTGTTACCAAGTGAGTTGAAATATGTCTATTTAGGTCGAGATGAGACATATCCAGTGGTGATTTCTTCCCACTTGGATGAGGAATAAGAGAGTAGGCTAATTGTCACTCTAATAGAGCACAAGAGTGCCATTGGGTGGTCGATTGCGGATCTCAAAGGCATAGACCCACTGATTTGTACTCATCGCATACACCTTGAGGAGAATACGAAGACATTTAGGAAATCACAAAGACGACTAAATTCGAACATGAAGGATGTGGTTAAGGCCGAAGTGGTGAAACTATTGGATGTGGGTATTATTTACCCAATATCCGATAATCAATGGGTGAGCCCAACTCTAGTGGTGCCTAAGAAATCCAGAATAGCCATCGTAGCCAATGCTAACAATGAACTCGTATCAACCAGAGTCACTACCGGTTGGAGAATGTGCATTGACTACAGGAAGCTAAACACTGTCACGAGGAAAGACCACTTCCCCCTACCGTTTGTTGATCAAATTTTAGAAAGGTTGGTGGGTCATTCCCATTTTTGCTTCCTTGATGGCTATTCAGGGTACAACCAAATAGAGATCACCCTTGAAGACCAAGAAAAGACTACATTCACATGTCCATTTGGCACTTTCGCCTATCGACGGATGCCGTTTGGACTATGTAATGCCCCCGCCACTTTTCAGCGATGTATGATGAGTACCTTTTCTGATATGGTGGGGACAATTCTCGAAGTCTTCATGGATGATTTCTCAGTATTTGGTTGTAGCTTTGATGAGTGCCTTGTTGACTTGAAATCTGTGTTGAAAAGATGTGAAGAGAAGAACCTTGTGTTGAATTGGGAGAAATGCCACTTCATAGTTCAAAAAGGAATTGTACTTGGTCACATCGTTTCACAAAACGGAATCGAGGTGGACAAAGTGAAAATCGATCTTATCTCTAACCTTCCACCACCCAAGAGCATACGAGATGTGTGGTCCTTTTTGGGACATGCAGGATTTTATAGAAGGTTCATAAAGGACTTCAGTTCACTCTCTCGTCCTTTATGTAACCTACTTCAAAAGGAGAATTCATTCAAGTGGAATGAAGATTGTCAAAATGCCTTTACCACACTTAAAGGTATGTTGACATGTGCTCCCATAATGCAACCACCTGATTGGAGCCTTCCTTTTGAAATTATGTGCGATGCAAGCGACTATGCTATTGGGGCCGTGCTAGGCCAAAGAAAAGAGAAGAAGCCATGTGTTATCTACTATGCAAGTAGAACCTTAAACTCAGCCCAAGCAAACTACACTACTACAAAAAAAGAACTTTTAGCCGTAGTTTTTGCCTTGGACAAGTTTAAGTCCTACTTGATTGGATCCAAGATCATCATATTTACTGATCATACCACGCTTAAGTACCTTCTCTCTAAGAAGGATGCTAAACCACGGTTGTTAAGATGGATCCTTCTACTCCAGGAATTTGACATAGAGATACGTGATAAGAAAGGAGTAGAAAATGTAGTGGCTGACCATCTCTCTCTACTTGTTCTCCCCGATTCCCCTGAAACGACCGCGATCAATGACATGTTCCCCGATGAACAACTTTTTAAAGTCTCCCAATTGCCATGGTATGCGGACATTGCTAACTATCTTGCTACAGGTACAATCCCTACACACTGGAAAAAGCAAGATAAGGATAAGTTCTTCACTGAGGTGCGAAAATTCCTATGGGACGACACATACTTATTCAAGTATTGTCCCGATCAAATCATAAGGAGATGTGTGCCAGATGATGAACAACAAAGTATCATCTCCTTCTGTCATTCTCAGGCATGTGGTGGCCACTTTTCGGCTAAGAAAACCACAGCCAAAATTCTGCAATGTGGGGACATACATGATTTTTGCAAAACATGTGAGCCTTGTCAGAAATTGGAAGGAATCTCTCGTAGAAATATGATGCCACTCAATCCCATCTTAATAATCGAAATTTTTTTATTGTTGGGGCATCGATTTCATGGGTCCATTCCCATCTTCTTTTGAAAACGTATATATCTTGCTTGCCGTTGACTATGTGTCCAAATGGGTCGAGGCGATCCCATGCCGGAATAATGACCATAAAACAGTCATTCGTTTCTTAAAAGAGAATATTCTTTCCCGGTTTGGAACACCTTGAGTCATCATAAGTGATGGAGGGTCTCACTTTTGTAATCGCCTATTTGAAACCTTAATGAAGAAATATGGCGTAACACACAAAGTGATCACTCCCTATCACCCACAAACTAGTGGACAAGCTGAGATATCCAATAGGGAGATTAAACATATTTTAGAGAAAACGGTGAACCCCGATCGCAAGGATTGGTCGCTTTGACTTACCGATGCGCTTTGGGCTTACCATACCGCTTTTAAAACCCCTATTGGAATGTCTCCCTATAGACTTGTCTATGGGAAGGCTTGTCACTTGCCTGTGGAGTTGGAACATAGGGCATTTTGGGCAATAAAAAAGATGAATTTTGATTCTGACAAGGCGAGCTCATTGCGCAAACTATAATTGAATGAACTTGCGGAACTCCGGAACGAAGCTTATGAAAATACGAGAATTTACAAGGACAAGACGAAGGTGTTCCATGATAAGAACATTCTTCGTAAGACATTCACGATTAATAAAAAAAGTCCTTCTGTATAATTCTCGCCTACATTTATTTCTGGAGAAATTGAGATCTCGATGGACCAGTCCCTACATTATGCAAACTATCTACCCATATGGGACCGTCGAGTTGTTAAATCCAAGGAACGGCAATGTCTTTAAGGCGAATGGTCAGCGATTAAAGCCGTTCTTTGAGAAGTTTCCTTCAGAAGGTATGTCCATACCTCTGATTGATCATTTGTATCAGGATGATTGATCTCCTAGTCTGATGGAGGTATAGAGTAGTTAGGATTAGGATTTTGTTGCTTTTGTTTCCTTTTTCATAGGTTTGTTAGAAGGAGGAAGAATTCCACTTTGTGTTCTCTCAGGTACTATCATTCCTCACTCCCTTTTATTTTAGAATTACTTTCATGTTTTGCTCATTGAACATCTTTTACATTGAGGACAATGCAAGATTTGGTTGGGGGTGTAGGATCACTTGGATGAATCCAGCATTTTGTAACATTTCGAGCAATTATGTAGAAAATTTTCGATTTCTCTAAAATTCAAAACTCTTTTGGAAAACTTTGTTTCTATGCATTCGAGATGATATGAGTATAAGAAGAGGAGATATGAAGTGTACGAAGCTGTAAATCTTGAACTTCTCTTAGCATAATAGTTTTATATGTGAATTCCCCTATTGATGTGATTGATAGAAAATTTGAACACTCTTACACCTAGTTCACATTACACGATTTTCATGGGTTGAAAGGATTATGTGATTTGTGGATTAGCTAGACTTTGATTTAAGGTGTTGAGAAACCAAGCCGGGGTACTTTGTCCATCCTTGTCTATGGGAAAATAACGAAAGATATGGATTTCTAAAAATCCTATCTAATTTAAAAGAAAAAGGAAAAGAAAGGAGGAAATCGGGAATGATGGAAAAAATGGTGGAAAATTTCGATTATGGCTACCTATTACCAACCGGGGAATGGTCTACCCGTAACCAAAGCCGAAAATGGGACGTAGTGTGAAAGCCATCGGAAGGACAGTAAGGCAAATTCCTATCATTGGCTTGTTGTTGCTCTATACACCTTGAGATCTATAGTTTAGTTGATTTATTAAGAAGATAATCCCAGAAACTCATGAGATGAATTTTCACTATGCACACTAGGTTGAATTTGTTCGAGTTCTTCTATTTATCAAACAATCAACGGGAATTTCATATGGACACTTATTATGTTTTGAGAGTTTACGGTTTCAACCTTTGCCACCTAATTTTTCTGAATCTTACACTTGTGTGTCTTGGAATGTATAGAAGAATGGTTTCCAAAGGAGAGTTGGGTTTGGAGAATGAACCTTATTTCACGCATGTTTTGCTCGGGACTAGTAAAATGCTGGATGCGGTGTGTGTTGAGCTCTTAATTGTGCATATTCTAACCCTAATTCATCACTTATTATGCGAGGTTTTCATGATTTATAGACTAATCTAATGCATGGATTTATGATTGTAGGGATGAAAGAAATGATTCATCAATTGGAGACTTAAAGATGCCATTTACAAGTAAAGAAGATCAAAGGACTAAGCGTCAAAGGATGAAAGAAAGAAGTTAGAGAAAAGAAGAAAGAAAGCAGAAGAATGTGCCCAAGACCAGTCGTCCGACCGGTCGTCCATAGCCCAGGACCAGTCGTCCGATCACTCAACAGAGGGGCCCTGCGGCCTCAACTCACTGGACTGTCCAAGATCGGTCGTACTACTGGTTGTCCACTGCTCAGACCGGTCGTGCGACCGGTCCTTGAATTAAATTTGTGGGCTCGGAATTTCCCAAAACTCTTTGGACGTTTTTGTGCTTTTGTGACCGGTCGTCCGGGAGCTCATACCGGTCGTGCGACCGATCGTCTGCATAACTGGGCGTGTTTTACAAGCTCCGGATTTCTCAGCACACTGCGTATTCTTACGCATCTTATGGATGATTCCGACGCTGCGGAGCTTCCCCACTATAAAAGGACACCTAGGGATCGTTCCTAGGGTGTCTTAGAAAGGATTGAGCACGGTGGGAGATGGCGGAAGTCGATTTTGGAGTTCTCCAACTCCTCCTAGTTTGCTTTCTAGTTTTTATGTTTTTTTTAGTTGTTTTCATATTTTTTTGGATCATGAACGGCTAAACATCTTAGCTAGGGCTAAGAGGTGAAGCTTGTAGTGAATCTAAGATGTTTCAATTCGTTTGATTTGGTTTTAAGTTGGATTTCTATTGAAGAACAATGGTTTGAAGTTTAATTCAAGTGCTAAGTAGTTTTTCTTAGTCTTATGATGACTCATGGATGTTTGGAAGAATTGTTTGAGTTCTTAATTGTTGTGAACTAGTCTAGAGCGTATTCCAATTCCTCAGATTAGTAGGGGCGAGTGTTGGTCCACTCAAGCTGAGATTTCACCCAGTTGGCCAGTTTCCCCACATCATCCATGGTCCAGATAGTTTGCATCTGAACTCGGTCCTGTATCGCCAGTTGTAGGCCACCAATAAATCGCACGACCTATTGTGACTTGGTTTCCGCCAAGTCGTTATGCGCTGCAAAGTGCATGAACTCTTTGGTGTTCTTGTGCACTAATCCACTTCCTTACCAACAATTCTGGTATTGCTAAAACAATACATGGTCGTAGTCACTTGGAAGGAATCGTGCGTGTAGTAGACGCTTCATCCGTGGCCATGAACGGATAAGTGTTCGCTCGCCTCAAGTGCAAGGCTGCGATGTAGTAATAATTCTCGGTGAGACCGAGATTGATCCTCAGGGATTGTCGTAACAATTCTAAATTTATAACTAGGATGGACTAAATTCATATTTGTATCGTTGGGTGGAAATTAAGAACACAAAACTACTATTTTATACTTAAATCAGGGAAATAAACACTAGAGCACCAAGGATCCACTAATAATCATTCACAATGCAATTCAAACTATTTAAGCCAATAACACAATTGGAATTAGAGTTCTATCCCTATCCAATTGGAATATAGAGTAATCAAATCATCATAATGTATCTAACATAGATGGATCATCCACTGATATGGTTCTCTCATAAACAACTAAGGCATTGTGTGTATTCAATCACACAACCCAATCCTTCACAAAACAAGCAAGATCACATTCATGATTCTTCCTCAAACCTTGTCACTGGACTTGATTTAGAAGCATGAATTGAACTTCTATTGAACCAAAATCAATACATAAACACCTATCTCAAATTAAATCAAAAGATAAGAACCCCTTCTAGTTTAGTTCTAGATAAGCACTTTGGAAACTTGGTTTGTAAGATCCCCTAGCATCCAACATATCATGATGGATTTAGGATCTCTACAACTCAAAATTCTATCAATCAACACCCCTATGAAGCAATCTCAGTAATAAAAACATCCCATGTAAGAGCAATCACAAGAGATAGAAGATTAACTAAAAATACTAACTTTATTTCAAACTAGAACTAAAAGTGTTCTTCATACAATAAAAAGTACTTGAACTAATTCGAATTAAACATTGTAAACAACTAAAAGCTTCACCTCTTAGCCCTAGCTAAGAGGTTTAGCCAACCATTAATAGGTTAAACTAAAGCTCAAAGAAAAAACTACCAAAAACATAGAAAAACCGAGTTGGAGGAGTTGCAGATGCTCCACAGCGATCTTTTTCACCTCCCACAACTTCCCAAACCTTCTATGATGCCTTTAGATCCACCCCTAGGTGTCCTTTTATAACTTTGGAGCTCTACCGCGTGAGAAAATTGAGAAACCTGTATCCTAGTCGCACTAGGAAACTAGAAAATCGCGTAATAGAAAGTGTAGCCTGTTGTCTTCATGCTGCCGACCGGTCTTGACCGATCCTAACCGGGACTGGTCGGACCTGTTCAGTGGGTTGTCCAGAATGTGCAGAGGGGTGGTCTTCACATGGCCGACCGGTCTTGACCGATCATGACCCTTTTTCTTTGATTTCTTTTCTTTCTCTCTCTTTTCCCCCTTCTTTCTTCATCATTCTTTGGCCCACCTTGGATCATCATCAAAGGGGCTTCTAAATAAGTCTTTTAGTTATCAATTGAGTGCTCTCTCTCTCTCTCTCTCTCTCTCTCTCTCTCTCATTCCTACATCAACAAAACGTGCATTAGATGGGTCTTTTAAGCATGCAAACCATGCATATAATGCGATGCAATAGGTTAGAATATGTATAAAATGGGAGCTCAACACACACCCCAACCAGCATTTTGCTAGTCCCAAGCAAAACAAGCGTGAAACAATCCCTTTCTCCGAAAACTCAACTCTCCTTTGAAACTATGGTTCTATAGACTTTAAGACATATAAGTGCAAAAATGAGAAAGATTAAATGATGAGAGATTGAAATCCTAAATTTTCCAAACATAATAAGTGTTCACATAGAGTCCTCATCGATTTGTTAACAAATAGACAAATCTGAACATGAATGGTCTAGTGTGCATTGTGTATGTTCATCTCATGACTTTCTAGGATTACTTTCTTTATAAATCAGCTAAACCAAAAGATCTAAGAGTGTACAGATCAATCAATTGCCTATGACAGGAATTTGCCTTACCGTCCTTTCGACAACTTTCACACTACGTCTCATTTCTGGCTTTGGTTACGGGTAGACCATCCCCCAGTTGGTAATAGGTAGCTCTTTTCGAAAATTTCCACCATATTCTAAATCATACCCATATTTTCCTTCCTTCTTTCCTTTTCATACACATTAGATAGAATTTTTAGAAATCCATATCTTTCGTTATTTTTCCATGGACAATGATGGACAAAGTACCCGGCTTGGTTCCTAAACACTTCAAATCTTCAGTCTCACCAATTTATAAGTTTAGTAATCCCTTTAAATCATGAGAATCGTATAATATGGACTAGACTCAAAAGTGTTCAAATGTTCTATCGATCATATAAATGGGAAAATTCACATGTAAAACTATCATGTTTAAGTTAATTTTAGAGATTTCAAAATCATATGATTTCATCTTTCGTCATTTCATACTCATGACATCTCAAGTGCATAGAAACGAAGTTTTCCAAAAGAGTTTTGATGTTTCAGAAAAATTGAAAAATTTCTACAAAAACTTTGCTCGAAATGTCACAAATTGCTAGATTCGAGGAATCTTACCCCCTACCCAAACCCGGCATTGTCCTCAATCTAAAAAGATATGCAATGAGCATGAATCATGAGAGCAATGATAAAATAAAGGAGAGTGAGAACGAGAGTACCTGAGAGAGTCAATCATGAAAGTTTGCAACTCTAAACAACTAAACAATTAAAATAAATGAAATTACTCTATACCTCCGTCAGACTAGGAGGTTAATCTTGATACACAAGATCATCCAAAGAAATTGAATTTAGTAGAATTAGTAGGTGGAGTAAAATATTTTTCAGTAATACCATCCACCATTCTGCTTCATAGTGCACATGAGTGATGTTTGTCATTCTCATACATTAAAAATCCTACTGAAAAAAATTAAGCAGGCTTATCAAAGTTATCACTCCATGTGTTAGGAAAGGAAGATTTCTTCGGTTGGAATTCATCAAATATGAATCTTCTTTCTAACTTATCTGGGAAAAAATTATTCAGATAAGGATCATTCTAGAGATGATGCTTTTCGGTTTGTACAAACCAAAGAGATGTGGAGACTTGAAATTCTTCTTCACAAGTTGTTATGGTCTCCATATTTTCAGATTCTACCGGTGCCTCCACTATTAATAAATCGGTTTTACACTCCGTTGAAGGAGTCTTTGTGGGCGCTGGTGAAGTTTCCTTTGAGGCATTAACAATGTCATGGATCATAGGATCATCACAATCCTCAAAATATGCCAAACACTCCTCTAGAGTGTAGAAAACTTTGACATTCTCGGTCACTTGTGTAGGTTGGAATATGTCCTCAACCACTACACTTTCAGAAATTGGCCTCTCCATAGGCAAATCAAGTACCAATCCATCAACTTCTTGTATGAAAAATTTGTTCAAGTCAGCGATTGGTGTCTTGTCAATCAAATTGTCTGATTTTGGCTCTTCCAAGGCCTCATTAATATTCAATTTTATTTCTTCCTTGGAATGAGCCAAGCAAACTTCTAAAGCTTTAGAAAATTTCGCTGAGGGTGGCTCATCATCATTCACAATTATATCTATGAAATTAATCATGTGGATCTCATCTTCATCATCATCCTCATCCTCTTGTTGTTCGTATAAGTGAAACACATTTAGCTTCATAGTCATATTTTTAAAGGATATTTTCATAACCCCATTCCTACAATTGATTATAGCATTGGCGGTTGCTATGAATGGTCGGCTTAGAATGACGGGAACTTGAGTGCATACATTTGTAACCACTTGTGTATCCAAAACGATAAAGTCTACCGGATAGTAGAACTCATTGATTTGGACTAACACATCCTCAATTACTCCTCTTGATATTCTAACGAAGCGATCTGCAAGTTGTAAAGTTATCTTAGTAGGTTTTAATTCACCAAGTCCAAGTTGCTCATATACCGAGTAGAGAATCAAGTTAACACTAGCCCCTAGATCGAGAAGTGCTTCATTGATCCGGAAGTTACCTATCATGCAAGAGATTGTAGGGCTTCCGGGATCTTTAAATTTTGAAGGAGTGTTATGTTATATGATGATATTTACTTGTTTCGTAAAAAATGCTCTCTTGTGCACGTTTTGCTTATGCTTTACGGCACATAGATCCTTTAGAAATTTGACGCATTAAGGAATTTGCTTAATTGCATCAAACAAGGGAATGTTTATTTTGACTTGTTGGAAGACTTCTAGGATGTCCTAATTTTCACTTGGCCTTTTTTGTTGAGACAAGACGTTGGGGGAATGGGCCATAGGTTTATACACACGCTCCGACTCTTCACCTTGTGGAGCGTTGCTCAATTCACCATCGTTCTTAAAATCAACCGGATCATTAGGCTTTATGGCCTTCACTGATTCATATTTTTTAATTATTTTTTCACTTATAAGAGTGGTGGTGGCTTGAACTTGTTCCACATGAGGATGAGTTGAAGAATTGGTGTTTGTTTCCATTTGTTCCTTGGGGTTAGGATGAGATTGGGTCAAAACAATCTCTTTCTCCATAACTCCTAGGTGTGTCTCAATTTTTTTAACCGAAATTTTAAATTCATTCATGGCTTGCGCATTGGACTGATTTATCTAAGTTTGTCCAATCATGAATGCGTTCAATATATCCTCAAGAGTGCTCTTTTGAGGAGGTCCTTGGAATGCATCGTTTGTATTTACCATGGGTCCATTTCTCCCATTAAAATTTGGTTTACACCGCCACTCAAGACTAGTCAAGTTAGAATTTGGTCTACTAAAGGGGCATTGGTAAGCATTTGTAGCAAAAATTAGTGCATATATCTCTAAAATTTTAATATTTCGATAATTAATTAATGAAGAAATTTAATTATCTAAATTCTAAGAACTCTATGAAGATTTTATACAATAATTATCTGATTTTAAACTCAAAAGTAACACCCAAGTACTTACAAATACAGGGTGTTACACTTAATGACTACTTAATACCACTTAATGCAGGGAAGGATGTGATGAGGCCGATTATCGTCTTCTTTAGAGATAACTACTTCGAATCCACGAAGCAAACTCGAATCCATAGACAGTTTCTCGAATCCACGAGAGAAGAAAACGACAAAAGTCGACTTGGTATTGATAATAATGACGTTAAAAAAAAATTTAAACAAGTTTTAGCAACCTTAAATAAGGTAAAAAAAAATCTTAAAACCACTATTGGAATGTCCTAATTAAAATAGGAAAGAAAATAAAAAAATTACGCAAATTCATGTAAATCCGTCAATCATGCTCGGGCGACTGTTGTGAGCCTTCGGGCGGTAGATCAGGTGACTGTCTGACCGATGGGTATGGTTGGGCAACCGAAAGGGTTCAAAATCATCTAGAGACCAAATTGAGAATTCTGGGGCAATTTAGGACGACCGATGGGAACTTGCTGTGCGACCAAACTGGATAAAGTGTCCAGCAAGCTTCTAGACTTTCTGGTTCATTTTTGGGCGACCCGACGAAGTCACGGTTGGTCAATTGAACTATGCTGATTTCTCTTTGGCTCCTTCCTTTAATCCATATGAGCCATAATTGTGTCCGCAACCAGTTCTACGTCAAAGTGACATTGGAAAAGAGAAAAACAAGGGAGAAAGGGTGCTGGAATTGCACTAGCAACAACGTGCTAGTCACGCAGGTGCCAGCTCTGCGTGGTATACGTAGTAACATGCACTAGATCCACCCTGTCCGCCAGGTGCACTGCATATTTTCACTATCGGTCCTAAACATCAGGCATACCATGGAGAATGGTGTAAAATGATGACTAAAACCTCTAAATTCATGTCTTACGGCCTACGCGAGTCTTGAAATGTTCTGATTTTCGTGTCGACCCATCATTCTAATGTCCTACGTCATATAAGTGGATTAAAGCGGATATACACAGCATGATAGACCCCACACACAATTGGATTGTGGATATCCATTCTCAATTATTCCCAATAGTGTGTGGCTCACTTGAGTTTCGAATTAGCTTGATTTTTGAGCCCCTGTCTAAACACAAGGTGGTGCACCTAATGGACAAGATGGATCTCATCCACATGAGATTGTCCATACTAAATAGCCTCACCCTCGTGACTATGCAAATCATGGAAGCATTTTTTTGATTGAAGGGTATGATTGGAAAACTAAAAATATTAACTGTTATGATAAGGATTACTTAATTACAACAAAAGATTTTGCCGAAATCTATACATTGACAGGTATTAGGCAGCCTGGGGGAAATTGGTTATTCTGCCTTTTGAACAACGGCCTTCTAAAAATGACAGCATCCAACTCATCAGCAACGGCTGTAGATGTAATATTTACAAATATCAACAAACCTCAAGAAATCCTACGGCGGATACACTGCCAACTAAATACCTCATCATACAGCAAAAGATCTCAGTCATCCAACCATTGTCCATTTACAGCTGTATGTACGCTTCCTATCCATGCATTTCTTCTTTAACCGTCCATTTGAAGGTCTTCAATACAAAGGATCATAAAACTTCAACTGAGAATATTTCCTATTCATGGTATATCCACGGTGGATCCCATCATACCAACCATTTGGATCGCTGGACCATGGGCCCAACCTTACAAACTAAAACCCGTGGATAATATCATATCCTCGGCCGTGGCTCATATAATTCCTTTTCTTTTTTATAAGGGGAAGACGGAAGGCCTGTCGAAGGAAAGGCTAACTCAACCATGGCGAATTCCAATCCCGAGAAATTGATGACGAAAGCTGATAAATTGTAAGTCTCTCTCTCTCTCTGTCTCAGAAGAATTCAATAAGGATTGAGATCTTTGATTTTGTATGTACAGATTCTCTCATATACGATCTGATTTTTTTTTTCATCCCAAAATATGATGTTGAAATTTCAGATGTTCTGATAGTCTTTGAAGGTGCGTTTGGATGTTCAATCAGAACGAATTGCAATCGTTTAACTCAAAAAGAGAAAATTGCTCAAATGATGCTAGCTTAAATACCATCGCAGTGAAGGAGTACACGCAAAATTGCAATTCCTATCGCTTCAACTCCAACTTGAATGCGATGGGAGTTGGGTTGCCGCTCTACTGTAATCGATTAATGAGTTGCAATTCAGTTCAATGGAGCATCCAAATGCATTCCTTAGCATGGAAGTTTCCCTTCCTTTTGCTGACTTTTCTTTATCTCAAGATTCTATTTAAAGTGACAATATGGTGTGGAATCGCCAATGTTGATGAGGTATGGTATATGCCCCAATGTTGGATTTCCACGAAATGAATAGGGTTGGATCTCCTTCTTGTTGCACCACATCAGAAGCTACTAGTGGCTCTTCCCTTTATAAAATTCACAGATGCACTGATTTTCGGATTCGGATTCGCCGATTATCAAACAGGTTGTAGTGGGTTCTTTGAAATTCATGATTCGGTTTAAAATGGAAACATATCTTGAAGAGGATATTACTATTACATGATGGAGATCTACCCAAGAGAGGCCATATTGGTCCCTATGCATGTGTTGTATCAGATGTGCCAAATCTCCCATTTGGCCGTTATGGCTGAGTTCGCCAATATATGATAAGGTATGATCCAACTAGTTCGTGGATCTGTCGTTCATTGACAGGAACATTTTCCCTATGAGTTGTGAAAACAAAAGGTTTATATGGTTCCTAGTTACTTAAGAATGTATGTAGAAGACTCCCAATTCATCCTCTTACTATAGTTGAAAGGGCCATCCTTTTTACATGGTTTCCACCTATCTATAGTGTATGCTGTTTTGTACATGATGCATAATTCTATGTATCACCAAACTCCCGCTGGCTTATTGATGTTCTTTTTTAAATTAACTTGATTTAAAGTAATTTTAAACTCGCAAGTATATGAATCGGGTGTAGACACGGCTCGTATTATGAGGTTGATACCACGAGGATTGGTTGTTCCAATATGAATCTTAGGATTCAATTTAACTAATTTAATGAATGCTTTGATTATCAACTAAAAAGAATTAGAAAACAAAAAATAGACGGAAAAAAGAGATGAAGTTCAGAAGATAAGAGCACTAGGACTTTAGAATCCACCCCTAATTATCCAAACTCCTGTTTAATTGTTGATTTACCTAAAATAGATTGATAAAAGTCCACACTAAACCACAATCTCTGTCCTTGGTTGGGTACACAGAATGTATAATTCTTTGGAAGCACAAGTGAATAAGTTTCCCTTTAACAATAATTGTCCATAATATATGTAAACTAATGATCATGCGAATACAAACATTAAGAAGAAAATAATCATCTAAGATTAAATCCACTATTTATTACCTTAATCAAAAGATCACAAATAATGAATAAGGAAAACCAGGTTATATCTTTCCATCCATGATCAGGCATGGAAAAATATAAATCCAAATTTCTGTTCTCTACGGGATAACTTGTCCATGGTCAGACGCAAGCATTCCTAGTATGAATTCCAAACATCATTATATCTAGACTATGGTTAAGCTCATAGACCTGGAAAATTTAGAATTATGCAATTAAGTGAACAAGAGAAAGAAATCAAATAACCAATCTGTCTTAGATGACCTCAACAAACATTCAGGGCCATTCAAATTAGGGGCTTCATCTCAGCCCTAACAAAACAAAATTAGCTATCCATGGTGTAGATTGAAGAATCAAAAGATATGAAAACTAGAAAAACAAGTTGAGAAATCATCTCCCAGAAAAAACTCTAGCCTTTTGTCTCTTCTTCTCCTCTATTTGACCACCACCACCACCAATCTTCTCTCCTAAATTCGTACTTCAAAAGCCCTGCAGGAAAAACTCCCTTGAGAATGGCTTTAACTGCTTATTTATAGTGTAGATAGGAAGACAGTAACGGAGTTGATTTTGTTTTGCTTCGTAACAATAACAAATGGTCGGATTTTCTTGAAATTTGAAATGTATATTCCTTGGCATCTCTACTTCCTCATGGATGGCTTAGATCTCCAAAATTATCTTTTGATTGGACCCATGAATCAGAACAGTGACTGCCTCTCCAATTTGCGCAATTCGGACACATGCAGAACCAATCATCTTGTTGTCGATGGTACGGAGTGTACAAAGGTCGGATTGGTTTCAAATTTGGAACTCGGGTAAAAAACTTTCTCATTTACATGATAGACGGTTTGGATTGTCCAAAATTATTCCAGAATGGGGTCCAAATATCAAAACATTTAGGGCTTTTCTAGAATCTGTGCAGACATAATTTTTTAGGACTGTCCATCTTCTTCAACTGGTAAAATCAATCCGCGCATCCGATTGACATGAAACTTTGTGGTCTTGCATATATCGATGTTCTCTACAAGATGGTTGACTTAAATTCTTGATATCATTAGTAGTGGGCTACATGTACCACTTCCAAGTTGAGTCGGCGGAGATCAGGAACCTTTCAGACAGTTCGTATTATTTCGACCGCCACTGTCAATCCGTAGCTCGTATTGACGTAAAATTTGTTGGGTTTTTTTTACGTCGAGCTTATCTTCGACATGGACGAAATATATATTAAAAAATCATCAAGGTGGGCCCCACGAATTGGACCAAATTTGACCAGCGTGTGGAGTCCTTTTTTGCTTGAAATTACCAAAACGGAAACCCCTTGTTTCCTATTCTCTTTGAAACTCCAAAACGGAAACAAGCTTTTGATTCTTTTTTTTTTTTCCCTTTCTTATTGTCTTTCTCTTTTTTTGATTGCCATGCATCTAAAATTCAGACTGTTCATGAGGTGGTCAACCAGTTGGTCCGTTGAATGGTCAGATTGCAACTGAAAGTGGGCCAAATTGCCGGACGGGCTGGATGAAGTTTTCTCCAATTGTTGCTGGTATGGACAACTGAGATTTGAAGGTGGGGTCCACTGAACTTGGAGCTATTGCATGTGTGGAGGGTTGGAAAAGTGGACAAAAAATGGTGGACGTCTGTTGTACACGTGCATGGCTGGAGAATGGTTCTCCTTCAGCTGCTACTTGCTGGTAGAGGGACCCATCTGATGGATGTCTGTTGGATGTCCAAACCTGTTGGACGCTGATGCCGGTCTTGATCATGGTTTCTTCCAAGCCCTTAAACGCCATGAAAGGCTCGGGTCCTGTCCAACCTCTCTTGATCACCATTCATTTTTTGAGTGGAGTACATTCTTCTACATCTTCTCCATATTTTCACACCATTTCCCATTATCTGCAAGAATCATCAAAACCACGAATTCAGATGAAATTAAACTAAAATAAGGTACTAACAATCATAAATTTAGGAGTATAAACTGTCAATTTTACATGTATATCACTTATGCAAACACAACGACCTGCATGTATTGGGTGGGGCCATGGGAATTGGGACCCTCATCATATAGAGCCACTAACAGGAGTCCCTAGCTTTTAATTGTTCAAAATCTTACGATCCATTTTTCAAAATAAAAAAATAAAAAAATCATGCCTTGAATAAACTCCCTTAAGCACGCAATGACAAGAGGCTTTTGTAGTGGACCCCACCTTATGAGGGCGAAGCTCACCCTTCAACTGGCTACAAACTGTAGGGGTTCAGCCATGGCTTGCTATCCTTATGCAATGATATGCAAACCCTTATTGATTAGGATAATCAATAATGCAATTATCACCAAAAGGTAATATATGAAGAAGGATGAATGAAGAAAGTATACCATCTCGAGGTAAAAAAGACTACAATATCTTAGATCCAACGAGCTTACTGTCTGTGTGAACACCACACTAAGTTGCAATAGGGTGGAGATCATAGAAACCATACCTTTGTGACATGAGAGAGTTGATAAGGTAGTAGGAAACCCTGCATTAGCATGGACTGAATGTGGGTTATCTGTCTTTGCTTCACATGATGGACCCAAGAATAAGTTTGGGTGAGTATACTTGGTGCTCAGCTGATGGGCCAGTTACAATGGGCATTTAGGCTTCTTTGCTTGATGAAAAAGTGGAAAGCTTGCTCGATGAACCTCCGGTTGTTGCAGGGTGATGTGGAATAAGAATAGACAGGTCACATTAGCTATCAGTGGTTTTTCGTGATCTATTTGTGGTGGCCTAGTGCTTTTTTCAAGCTAGGCATAACATTTATCAAATATCTCAAAAGAGAAAAATGAGTGGGTGGAAGAGCATAATGGAATTCATGGGGAAAGATCATGGACCACTAAGATTCATTTCAATCACCTTTTCCCTTCTGGGGTGAGGCTGCCCAGCCTTGAATAGGAGGGGGCCGTCATCTTTGGATCCCTCCCAATATCCAAGGGGAAGGGGAGCCTCTGTTTGAGGTCGGAAAGGAAAGAACTTTGTTATGCTTATAGTCAGCGTTTGAAAGAGGAAGAAATCATATGGCGCCAATGCTCCCAAGTGCTTTGGCTTTAAGGAGATTGTAACACAAAGTTCTTCAATGGCATTGCGAGTGCTTGAACCTGCAATAATAAAATCTCCTCCTCGATGATTGATGGCCGTTATACTAAAGATAAGAATTAGATTTGCTTTGCTATTGTTAATTTTAACTCAGATCTCCTTTCGTAGGAGGATGGGGCTCATCTGAACTTAGATAATTTGGACTTTGAGAGCATTTCAACCTTTGATGCGGAGGGTTTGGAAACTCCATCCACGGATAAGGAGGTCAAAGATGTAGTTATGGCCATAGAGAGGGACTACGCCCCTAGGCTAGACAGTTTCCATATGGCCTTTTTTTTCAAGTATTCTGGGATATTCTTAAGGTCGATTTGCTAAGTTTCGTGTTCAAATTCTTTCAATATGGTCGGATTTGTAAAGAGTTGGGCAGCTCGTTCATTTCCCTTATTTTTAAGACTGAGGGAGCCTCGTCTTAAAGACTTTCAGACTAATTATTTCCCTTATTTTTAAGACCAAGGGAGCCTCGTCTTAAAGACTTTCAGCCTATTAGTCCTATAAGTAGTCACTTATAAAATTATCACTAAAATTCTAGCTAGAGGCTTAGGTCTGTCCTAGTCAAGGTCCTCTCTCCCTATCAAAGTGTGTTTATTGTCGGTGGGTAGATTATAAACAATTTGTTGATCGGTCATGAATTTATTGATTCACGTCATGGGGAGGGAAGGAGATGGATGATATGTAAGCTTGACCTTGAGAAGGTGTATGATTTCGTTGATTGGGGCTTTTCGGACTACATGTTGGGTAGGCCAGGTTTTGGGAGAAATGAAGATTGTGGATCCATTCTCGTGTCCCCTTAGCTCAATTTTCAGTTCTTATCGACGAGTCTCCATTTGGGTTTTTCAAAGCATCCAGGGGCCTGTGTCAAGGTAACCCTTTATTGCATTTCCTGTTCTTGGTTGTTTTTGAGGCCCTGAGCAGAATGCTTAGCAAAGGGAAATCGTTTGTCTTCTTGAGGGCTTTAAGATAGCTAACATTGCCGGTCCTATTTCACACCTCCAATTTGCAAATGATACATTATTATTATTATTATAATTTTTTATTTTTTTTGTGATGTGAAGATATCCAAAGCGGACAACTTGCGCAAAATTATTTGTTGCTTTGAGTTGGTCTTGGGTCTCAAAGTTAATCTTTCCAAGAATGAAATGCTGGGGATTCATCTGGAGGAGGGGGAATTGAAAGAGTTGGTAGAGTCTTTTGGAAGCCAAGTAGGCTCCTTCCCTTCTACTTGGGGTTTCCTCTTTGCATTGATAAGCCTCTTAAGGCTCTTTGGGATTCGGTGATTGAGAGGATGGAGAGGAAATTGTTGCCTTAGAAAGCGAGATCTCTCCCTTGCTGGTAGAATTAACACTGATTATATCTACCCCCTTGAATCTCCCTTTGTACCTTGTCTCTTTTTTGTTGCCTTAAATCAATTCTCCTAAGAATTGACAGGTTGTGAAAGGACTTCCTATGGCAAGTTGGGGCTCCTAATGGGAAATTCCACCTTTTGAATTGGAAGGAGGTTTGTAAGTCGTTTAAGGAGGGGGAGGAGTGGGAATCAAGAAGCTAGAAGATGTGAATTCTACTTTACTAGGAAAATAGGTGTGGAGGTTTGGAGTTGAAGAGAGAGCTCTTTGGAGTTCTATTGTTTGGGGAAGTATGGGCTGTTCATCTTGGGCTGGTGGACTAGGGAATCCGCACTTTATAGATGATGTCATCCAACACAAGAAAGGGAAAAAACGGACACAAGTAAGAAGTAGAGAAACAGAAAGGAAGATCGATTGCTTTGATTGAAAATGGAGGTGACAATACACTATGGATGGCTTGAGGATTCACTCACCCAAATACAAGATGACTCACTCTCAATGATAAAGAGATCTTACAAAAAGAGGGAAGTACACTTATGTCTTCTCTAATGTTACAAAACAATATTTATAGAGAGGGGACGATTATCTTGAGAGAGAGAGAGAGAGAGAGAGAGAGAGAGAGAGAGAGAGTAATGCAGGGGCATTTTCACACCGGGCTTGAGTGGGGTAGGCTGTGTGAAGTGGGGACACACTTTGGGTGGGCGGCCCGTGTGAGGTGGGTGGCTCATGTGAGGCGGGCCCCACCTGTGTAAAGTAGGTGGCTAGTATGATGCAAACCCATGTGAAGTGGGGCCCATGAAGGAGGGTTCGGCCGAGGGCCTGGCCTGAGGAGCCTAGGCTATGAGATAAAGGAATTGATTTGCCACGCTCTATCAGTTTGAGCTTTTAGAGCAAGTCGTTAGGGGAGAGGAGAGAGAGAGAGAGAGAGAGAGAGAGAGAGAGAGAGGCGGGCGGCCTAATGGCATTATTGCATCAGTCTCCCCATCATTAAAAGAACTCGTCCTCGAGTTCCGCTTGGAGATCCTCTCCCACAACTTTTTGTTAAGACTTTGCAACTCCTCTTTAGTGATCCATGTATCTTCAAATCGGGCCTTGTACTCATGGATCGTCTATCAAGAATGTCAACAATTTTGGATGAGCCAGTTGGAGATTGTACGCCCAAATCTTTAAGGGTTGGTGGAGATGGATTTGGATCGCCATGATAGGGATAAAGGTCCATTCCTTTGGGTAGTTCAAGCCAATATGCATTTGGCCCAATCTTCTTAAGGATGCGACATGTGCCAATCTTTTTGTTCTTCAATTTGTGGTAAGTACCTTTTGGAAATTGTTCTTTTCGCAAGTATACCATAACCAAATCTCCTTCTTTGAACTCAAAGTGGTTGTGATGAACATCGACGACTTCTTTGTATCGATCATTAACACTTTTGATGTTGGCTCGAACTTGTTCTTGGACCTCTTGGATGTGGTTAACAAGTTATTCGGCCTCCATACTACTCTTTCCTTGGTTAGGAATCGGTACCCAACCTAAGATATGGTTTGGATTTCTTCAATAAACTACTTCAAATGGAGTCTTTTGAGTAGATCGACGCTTAAGAGTTGTTGTAAGTGAATTTAGCTTGAGGCAAGACAAGATCCCATTGTCGTGGGTGGTCACTTGCCAAATATTGGAGTAGATTACTAAGGGATTGGTTAACAACTTTGGTTTGGCCGTCGGTTTGTGGATGATAGGCACTTGAAAATTGAAATTGAGTGCCCATGTATTTCAACAAAGTTCACCAAAAGTGGCTCACGAATCGTGTATCTCAATCGGAGGTGATGGTTCTTGGAACACCATGGAGCCAGATGATCTTTTTAAAGAAGCTGTGAGTAATGTGAGAGGCATCGATAGCATTTTTGCATGGGATAAAATGTGACATTTTAAAAGAGCGATCGACTACCACAAAGATAGAATCGTAGCTTCGTTGTGTTCTTGGCAACCCGAGCACAAAATCCATACTAACGTCTTCGCACGTATGAGATGGTATGGGCAAGGGTTGGTATAGTCCACAATTTTGTTGCTTACCCTTTGCTCTTTGACACGCCATGTATTTACGAACAAATCGTTCTATATCTCGGTTGAACTTAAACCAAAAGCAATACTCGTGGACCATAGCAATTGTCTTATCTTGACCAAAATGACCTCTTAAGCTACCACCATGTAGCTTGGCTATGACTTGGTGTCACAGGGATCCTTCAGGAAGGCATAGTTGGTTACCCTTAAAAAGGTACCCATCCATAATGACATAGTTTTCATTTTGATCATTTTTACACTCGTCCCAAACCTTCCCAAAGTATGGGTCATTTTTGTAATCGATTTTGGTTGGAATGTGGCTAGACCATGGAAGCTTCGCACTTCGGTAACCGATTTTGGAGTTAGCCACTTCACAATTGCTTGGTCCTCTCCCTTCTACTTTAACACGTTCGGGTGAGACAACATAGCCCAAAAAGACTACACTGTTGACCATGAATGTGCACTTTTTGAGGTTGACATATAATTTCTCTTCACACAAAACTTGCAATACTTGACGCACATAGTTAGTATGCTCACAAAGAGAAGATCTAAATATAAGAATGTCATCAAATTTAACAACCACAAAATTTTCAATAAAAGCTCACAATACTTGATTCTTAAGTTTTATAAAAGTGCTAGGTGCATTTGACAATTCAAATGGCATGATTGACCATTCATAAAGGCCTTCTCGAGTTTTAAAAGCGGTTTTCCATTCATCACTGGTTGGACATGAATTTGATGGTACCAAAGTTTGAGGGCAATTTTTGAAAACACTTGAGCACAATGTAACATGTCCAACATGTCATCAAGTCTAGGAATTGGCAAACGGTATTTTGTTGTTATCTTGTTGATAGCTCGATCATTAATACACATTGTCCAAGTTCCATCTTTCTTTTGAGTGAGGGGCGGGTACCACACATGGACTTAGGCTTTCTTGGATAAGTCCTTTTTTTAATAGCCCTTCCACCTGCCTTTGGAGCTCGGTATACTCTGTAGGGCTCATGCAGTAATGTGGCAAATTTGGCAATGTGACACCCAGTATCAAATCAATTTGGTGTTAGATGTCATGCATTGGTGGTATCCCATCTGGAAGCTCTTCGGGCGTAACATTGGAAAACTCTTCCAAGAGTTCCACCATGCATTTAGGTATTTCTCTTACTTCTTCCTTAGGGATGTCTTGGGCCACAAGGGTATAAACATGGGTTATTTCCCTACAAGTCTCTTCAAAATGTTTTAGAGATAAAAGATTAACTTGTTGCTCTTTAGAGATAAGAGGAGGGACTTCCTTTATAGGAATCAATACGTATTTTACCCCATTGAGAGAGAGAATAAACATTTTTCTCCCATCATGATGAATATTCTGGTCATATTGCCATGGCCGCCCAAGTATAATGTGGCCAGTAGACAGTGTTCGCATTGTCGGTATCGCTACAAGTTTCGCTGGCCAGAGATAAAGATATAATATCGTTATCGTCGATAATATCGCCGATAATCGGAAATGTGAGGAAAAGGCGGGAAACATGATGAAAATTGTGGAATTTTTCAGTGAAACTTTAGGAAATGCCTAGATACACATATTTGCATATTCAGGAATAAAAAAACTGCAAAAAGAATGCATTAAATAATAAGTTTTCATTCAATGGGGCCCAAAAAGGCACGCGTTCATAAGAAATTACTCCAATAACAACGAAAATGAGTTTATATAATACAAATGCATCCACCATATAATAATTAAGACATAAAATTAAATAAATTCGAAAATAATACTTTTTTGCCATATTTCATCCCCACATGGAGTGACGAGGTGGCTCATAGTCATCATCCGGATCCCGTTCCCGTTGGTTGTAGTGTTGTTCACCAATATATTGACAGTACTGTTCCCATGTCCCCGTTCCGATGACATTTTTAGGCCCAACAGTTATGATGACTTGTTTCAAGAGATCATATATGTAATCATGATCTTTTATTTTGGTAGATGCATTAATCGATTTGAGGAAAACGGACTGCCCTTTACTGTACACCATAAAATTGATAATGGACATTTTCGTGGGTCCTGTCCACCCATCGCACATGATCGTCACCCCATACTGCCTCCAGTTTGGAGTGAGTGCGCATACCCAAGCACGCATCTCCTCGTATTCCTGATCAAGGTAGACACCAAGAATCTCTTTTGGCGTCGGAGGCTTCACACTAGGCCCATGTCGCTGCACCTCCTCAATCATATTTGTGAAGTGAGGACTGGCAGCTGCATTGGCTGGTATGTGGCTCGAAATGAATCATCTAGATATGGCGCTACCCACTCTCTCTCTGATCCCCTTGTTCCATATATTTTTTAACCTCTTCTGATTAACACCCGCAATGGGTGCATCTGTAACGCGGGCACTCTGTGTGCGCTGTAGTCCATGCCCGCCAGAACCACCGCTACCCATACTGCCTCCCCCAAACCTTCTGCTGCTCCCACCGGCCTCATAACGGGGGCCCCCAAATGACGGCCTAGTCTCGTTAAGCCTTCTCCTCTGCTCCCCCTCCCACCTTGATGCTCGAGACTCGTAGATCGCCTCTCTGAACTCTCTCTTCTCCCGCGTCGTAACACAGTCATCGGGATATGCAATCCCCTCGTCGTCGTCGTCCTCTTGCTCCTCAACAGTACGTAGGCCCTGTCCAGGACCCCGCAACTGTTTCCTAAAATCCTTCTCCCAATCCTTCTGTTGCAGCTTGTGTGACTTCGCCTCAGCCAAAACTCTTCTCATCTCCTCTCTCACTGGCTTTGTTACACTTGGGCAGTCTTTCACGTTTTTGAACCCCTCTGCCAAATGCTCCTTCAGCCTAGACACCCCCCTACTCCGTATAACTTGGCCGCAGTAGTTGCATATGGCTCCATATTTATTCCCCTCCAATGGTCGTCCATGTTTCCACCCAATATTCCTTGCTCCTCCTTTTCCGGATCTAGACGTCATTTTGATCCCTAGTAGCATACAAAAATGAAAAAATACTTGCACTAGCATTGGAATCAATGGCCATATGGGAACAAAAAATGTATACTTCAAGCTTTTATGTTAAAAAACATATGCAACAAAAAATGTGCCGGATCAAATACTCATGTTATTTTAGGATATGATCCAAAACCTTAAGAAGATCCAAATCTCAGGTGGACCATACCACTAGAAACAGTGATTAATAACCATTAAAAACGTTTTGTGTGCCACAAAAGCTTTGGATCCATCTGATATTTATATTTTCCCTTCATCAAGACATTATTGACATTGTCAAGAGCTTGGATTGAAAATAAACAGTACCAAAACCTTAAGAAGGGCTCTTTGGAATTTTTAATGGTATGACACTTAGTCACATTGTTTCTAGTGGTATGATCCACTTGAAATTTAGATCTGTATAATTTTTGAAACCACTTCCTAAAATGGGCTGTAGAAAAGGATGGACGGAGTGGATATACAAAATATCATCCATGTGGGCCATACCGTAGGGGTAACACCCACTAAGCTGTTCCCGGGTAACACCTGGAAGCGGATTGGCTGGTGCACCCACCAGCTACGTTGTTGCTGCAGTGACGTCATCAAGTTTCGTGGGTCCCACCATGAGGTACTTGTTGTATCCAAACCGTCCTTCCATGTTTTGGGATCATTCTAAGTCTTGACCCAAAATATGAGACATATCCAAGGATCCAGTGGACCACACTGCAGAAAGCAGTGGGAGATTAACGTATACCATTAAAACATTTTTGGAGGTGCCAGAAGTTTTGGATCAGTCTGATATTTATTTTTACCCTTCATCCAGGTCCGTGTGACCTTATGAACAATTTGGATGACAAATAAACATCATGGTGGACCTGGGTATGTTTTAACGGTGAGAATCATTGTCCCCACTATCTTTATTGGTGTGGTCCACTTGAGTTTTGGATATTACTCATTTTAGGTATCATGCACTAAAATGATCTCTCTAAATGGATGGACGGTTTGGATGTACTAAATACATCATTGTGGGGTCCACAGAGCCTTAATCTTCTTTGAACCGTTTGTACAAACACGGTGCTTGAGGACTGCGCACTCACTCTGCGTCCGTCACGTCCCCACACAGAAACCGGGCGCGACTTGGGTGAGACCCCGGAACCAGCGATGTGGGTGGGATCTTGAAACTAGGGCCCACCTCGATGTATTTGTTGTATATCCATGCCGTCCATCTGTTTCTTCAGATTATTTTAGGACGAAGTACCAAAATTCAAGCACATGCAAATTTTAGGTGGACCACAACACAGGAGGCAGTGCTCATTGAACTTCTACCATTAAAAACTTCTTGGAGTCCTCCGTAATGTTTATTGACCATCTAATATGTTGATTAGGTCACGTAGGCAGGGATGAAAGGAAAAAACAAATATCAGGTTGATAGAAAGCTTTTGTGGCCCACAAAAGGGGTTTAATGGTCATTAACCAGTTTTTCTTATGGTGTGGTCCACCCGAAATTTTCATCTGCTTTATTTTTTGTACCATGTCATAAAATAAGCCAAACAAGAAGATGAACGGCATGGATATACAATTAATACATCGCTGTGGGCCCTAGGTTCAGGATCCCACCCACATCGCTGGTTCCGGGGTCTCACCCAAGTCGCGCCCACAGAAACGTAGCTGGTGTGGGGAGCGGATTAGGTGCGACCGAGACTCACGCAAGACGGTGCGGCCCTTACGTAGGTTCACCGTGGGGCCCACATTGATGTATATATTATGTATCCACACCGTCCAACTGTTTATGCACATAATTATATGGCATTAAACCAAATATCATGCAGATCCAAATCTCAAGTGGACCATACCACTAGAAACAGTGTGATTGAGTGCCCCACCATTAAAAAATCCAAAGAGCCCATTGTAAGGTTTTGGTAATGTTTATTTTCAATCGAAGCTCTTGATAATGTCAATAAGGTATTGATGAATGGAAAATATAAAGATCAGATTGATCCAAATCTTTTGTGGCCCACAAAACATTTTAAATGGTTATTCGTCACTATTTCTAGTGGTATGGTCCACCTGAGATTTGGATCTTCTAAGAGTTTTGGATTACATCTTAAAATGATATGAAAAAATAGATAGACGGCGTAGATATATAAAAACTACATCAATATGGGCCCCACACGGTTAGGGTAACACCCACTAAGCTGTTCCAGGGGTCACGGTAATCCGCTGCGTCGTCTGCACGCTACTCCTGCGGAGTAAACTCTGTGGGGCCCACCGTGATTTACTTATTTTATCCACTTCGTCCATCCATCTTAACAGATAATTTTAGATATGGTGCAAAAAAATGAAGCATATAAAAATCTAAAGTGGACCACACCACTGGAAAAGTGTGAACTGAATGTCTACCATTGAAAAATTCGCGGGGTACACAGAAGTTTTGGATCAAGCTGATATTTGAGTTTTCCATTCATCCATGTCCATGTGATCTTTTGAACAGGTTGGATGACAAATAAACATCACTGTGGGGCCTGGGAAGGTTTCAACGGTGGAAATCATTATTCCCACTGTTTCCTGTGGCATGGTCCACTTGAGATTTGAGATGCTTAAATTTTGGGCTCAACCACTAAAATGAGATGGAAAAACGTATGGACGGAATAGATAAAGCACATGCATTCTAGGTGGGCCCAACAGAGTTTACTCCACACGATAAGAGCGTGCGGAGTAACACCGCACGGAACAGTGTTTCACAAAAGGGTTCGACCGCCCTTCTCTTCTCTGCAGACGATTTCCGAAAGAGGGGAGATCCCTCAAATCCCTAAAATCCCTCCTAAATCCCCCCCAATTTCGTCGGGAATTCACTGTTCCTTCGCTGATTATGTACGGTGCACGGATCAATCGCAAATAAGGAAGTAAAAAGTGGTGATTGTCGAGCACTTACAGCGCACGGAAGCTTGGATTGGCCCACTGCAACGTTCGATGAGCGATCCTCTTTCAA
Organism: Liriodendron chinense; assembly: GCA_003013855.2. Lineage (NCBI taxonomy): Eukaryota > Viridiplantae > Streptophyta > Magnoliopsida > Magnoliales > Magnoliaceae > Liriodendron > Liriodendron chinense. Next base: position 3,229,874 of record ML058378.1, read on the forward strand.
GGTATGGAAATCCCTAATTTTCTCCCCTTTTCTGTCGATTTTTTTGGGTATTTTCGCAATCCCCCCATTATCGGCCCTTTTATCGACAATAGGGGGTTGTTGGCTACAGAAGTCCCGTGGACGGTAGGTGGCTACAGCGACATTCCTTACAGTGTCAGACATTTTCGGCAGATATCGACAAAATCGCCTAATTATCGGCGATATTTGGAAGAGATACGAATAACTAGGATTTCGTTGTCGCAACTCCGGCGACACCGATAATATCGGCGATATTGTCGACATTTCGTCGACAATGCAAACACTGCCAGTAGATAGGTAAAACATCTAATTCAAGTTCATCACAGTACTTACCAATAGAGAATTTTACCAAACATCCTTCTTTGATGGGAACTTCACCTCCCTTCTTGAACCAAGAGATCTTGTAAGGGCTAGGACGCTTTTCACATTTTAATTTTAATTTATCAACCATTTCTTTAGCCACCATATTTTCACAACTACTCGAATCAATCAAAACTAAACATTTACGACCATAGGTGGTGCAAAAAATATGAAGAATGTTATTAGGGGGCGGCTGGAACTCATCTTATCACAAGACTTTTAGCACCACTATTGGGGTCACACACCTCTTGGTAGACCTCATTGTCATCTTCAGAATCGTAAACAATTGCATCATCATTTTCATCGGTTAGATTTAATCAGTTGCTAACTTTCTTTTGAAGACACGTATAAGCCAAATGTCCTTTCTCTCTACATCGAAGACATGTATTATCTCGAGTTCTTTCACGTGGAGTGGTTGAATGTTCCATAGTTTTTTCCTATCATGTTGGTTGGGCATTTAGTAGACTGTGTAACAACCTTCTTGTCTTTGGAAGTTCCAACATTTGAAACCTTTTTAAAGCACATAAAATAAATCCTTTTAAAATTTTCTTCCACTTTCAAAGCCTTTTGACACGCCTCTTCAAGATTACTTAGGTGATGTAAACTTATCTCATCATGGATAGATGATTTCAAACCACTTAAGTATCTTACTACTAATTGATCATTGGTTTCTTGTAAATTTACCCGAAGTAAATATTTTTAAAATTCTTCAGTATAATTAGCTACATCTTGATCATTCTTTTGTGGAAGATGATGAAACTTTTGATACAAAGTTTGAGAATAGTCGAGAGGGAGGAATTTATCATCTAACTTTAATTATATTTTGGCTCATGTATTAATTCACTGAGTTCCTCTCTATTCGCGACTTGGTATTGTTACTACTAACAATGTTTTAAATAGTGGTAGCGTGTTGCGTAGCGTTCAACCCTCTGAAGTGCGTAGCGTAAGCTACATAATACTTTTATTTTTTAATTTAAAAATAGAAAAAAGTATGATAAATAGTAAGGAAAAAACAAAAAAAAAATATAAATATGTCTAGAAGATGATTCATTTTTTAAAGTATAAGCATGTTCAAATATGTTATTAATAATAATTTATCAAAAGTCAATTCACATACATAAACCAAATCAAATTATTATCACATCAACAACTTTTTAAGCAAACTATAATTAATAATGTCTAACTGAAACCACAAGTCATAAGTACGAAAAGAAATTAAAATCCCACAGGTTGAGAGTATTAAGTACAAAATACAAAATATAATTACCTTAAAAAATACAAAATATAACTACCATTTATTAAAAAAAAAGGCGTAGTGTACGCTACATACGCTACGACCCCTGTAGCGTACACTGCATGGGATTTACGCTATTTGCTAACGCTACGTTAGCTACACTACACTACATTACTACGAGTGCTATTCAAAACATTGCTACTATACTAAGGCATGACCTTTGAGTTATGTAGCAATGGATTTGACTTTCCTCTCTTTCAACAATTCTTTCCACTCAAAGAAAGTTTCCAAGGAAACAACCCAATCACAATAATATTCGGGATCGAGTTTACCATTAAAGTTAGGAACATCTACCTGAATGCTCTTATCGGCATTTTCTAGAGCATATGCAAATTGTTCCATTGCCCATGTTGATTGCGATGGAGCTTGTTGTGACAGAGCTTTAGTAGAACTTGAAGAGTTGAAGAATACTTCTTCATCGAACAAATCGGGAATATCGAATGGTAGTTGCATCCATGTAGGAGGTTTTATCGGTTCATTTGTAGGGCTTTAATTGGGGAACCTACGCAAAACCTCCTCCATTATACATTGAAAGTGTTTGTTGGCTTATTTCAATTCCTCCACTTCGATACGCACATGGACATCTTCGAGTGGAGCCGTATGGCGACGTTGGCCTCGTCCTCGTGCCATGAAGATTGACTTGCTCTAATACCAAATGATGCTGATCCAACTTACAAGAAAGGGAAAAAACAGACGCAAGCAATAAGTAGAGAGAAAAAGGAAGATTGATTGCTTTGATTGAAAATGGAGATGACAATACACTATAGATGGCTTGGAGATTCACTCACCCAAATACAAGAGGATTCACTCACTCTCAATGATAAAGAGATCTCATAAAAAAGGGTAAATACACTAATGTCTTCTCTCATGTTACAAAACAATATTTTTTGAGAGAAGTGAAGATTATCTTTAGAGAGAGAGAGAGACTTTTTTTTTTTTGGGGGGGGGGGGGGGGGGGGGGGGGGGGTTAAATGGCATGGGGCCCAAGGCAGGAGCTTCCCATTGTTGGTAGGTGATCGCTTCCTTGGCAGATAAGGTCTTCTCGGAGGTCGACTTTTTGGCCGCTAGTGGCAAAAGGATCCAATTCTAGGATGATATTTGGCTTGGGGATTTCTCCCTTTGTGCTAATTTTCCTTGGTTAGCGGAACCGTGCCCGGTCTAGAATATCTAGGTTACTTGGTGTTATTTAGTCCAAGGCAATGCTGGTGTTTGGATCCCTCCCTGTCGCTGCAACCTTTCGAATGCGGAAATCGTCAAGTTGGCCAATCTTTTGGGCTGTCTAGAAGGCTTTTGTCCTAAGCCGGCTGAAAAGGATGAGCTTACATGGCGGAGAGATAAGTCGGGAAGAAATGCTTCCATATAGGTTTCCTTTGGCACTATGGGGCCCCGCTGAAGGTAGCCGTGTTTGCATGGCTTGCTGGTAGAAATAGAATTTTAACCATCGACAATTTGAAGAAAAGGGCAATGGTGATTCCTAATGCTTGCCCTCTCTGCCTTAGTAATGAGTTAGTGGCTCATATTTTCTCTCACTGCCCTTTTGCTAAGGGGGTTTGGGACAATCATCTCCCGGTTTTTTCTATCCTTTGGGCCTTTCTCTAGAAGAGCTCTTTCGCCAAGGGCATGTAGGGGGCCCTAATTCCAAAGACAATGCAAAATGGAGGTTGGCGTTGTTAGTGATTTTGTGGTCCATACGGTTGGAGAGAAACCACAGATGTTTCAAAAATTGTAAATTGTCTCCTGAGAGTATTGTTGGTAAAATCTTCATTTTTGTTGGAGAAAGGGTCTCCTGATATTTCGGATCAAGCGGTTACGACGTTTGTATTTTCTGTTCTTTCTTTGCTTTGTTGTTGTCTTTGCCTTTCAGCTTGTTTATAAATAAAATTTCACTCTTAAAAGAAAAGGTAGGACATTGGCACTTCTGGGACACTTGAAGATGGTTGGTGGCACATGTTGCACATGTGGCATATTGGCATGTGTGGCACATGTGGGATGCTTGAAGATGAATGATGAGACATGGTATTGGCACATATGGGCACTTGAAGATGGTTGGTGTCGCATGTATTGCACATGTGGAGCACTTGAAGATGGACAACGTCATAGACTCACATGTTTCACACTGGCATAATGGAATGTGGGGCATATTGGCACATGTGGGGCGCTGGAAGATGGACGGTGGCATATGTTGTATATTTGGGACTTTGACACATTTGGAGCTGTTGAAGACGGACGATGCACATGTAGGGCACTTGAAGATGGTACGGTGGCACATATGTCTAACATTTTTTATTTTTATTTTTTAAAGATAGGCACATATGGCTAACATGTGGGCCTTTGTAGAGAGGCAAGTTTTTTCCTCTCCTCTTTCTCAAATACTTGAAAGCATGGCAAGGAAATGTAGGAGCATTTTCTATGAAATGGAAATAGGCGATTCTAGGAAATTTATGAAAACAAATAAAAAAATAAAAAATAAAAACTTTTTCGATGGAAATGTCATTTCCTTAGTTTACATGTTCATGAATCCAAACAGGCCTTGAATGGAAATTTTCTATAGAAATGTAGGAAGAAAGCAAATCAAGTGTAGAGCATGTAAAGTTAGTATTGAAGTAGAATTTGACAATTTATATTTGAAGGGATAAAAAGGTGAGAATCTCTACTATATATAATGCGAGTAGCTTATGGACAAATTTGCTCTTGCAATCAATGTTAATAGCATCGTGTTAAGATTTAATAAGACATTAGAAAGGATCTACAATATAGGTGAGGATATTTATGGAATTTTAAAGTATATGTTCTCATCGATGGATGGCCCATATTCTGCTTGTTCTGTGGCAACGAGCAGAACTGATTTTAACAGCTGAGGGGCACTTTGACTTTGCCTTTTTGATTTGAGTAGCCTGCATAACCATTCTTCTCCCCTCTTTGTTGTAGCCCTCACCCAGCTCACCACCTCTCTCTCACTCCCTCCCGCCCTCCCTTTTGTCTTCCTTCCTCTCTCCTCGTGTGTTGCACATGCCATTCCACAAGTTTGAGTAGTAATAGATAGATTGTAAGAGGATTGCATTGCACACAATCTCTTGGATATTTTCATTCTGCGGACTTCAGTTCATAACTGAATCTACAACCCATGCTTGATCTATTATATGACTGCTTGATTGGAAGAAATGATGTACTTTTAGCAAATCTAGAAACTTCACCTATTTTTGCCATCATAGGATGGGCGATGCTCATTAACTCCCCTATAAGATTGTCCTGGTCATCCAAATAGCAGCTGGAAAATGGACACTTAGAGCAGAATCTTAGGGAAGGACGAGGGAGGGGCCTAATTGTCATCTCTGACCCTCTAGGCATCAGAACTTGTAATGAGGAGAAAAGGGTGGCTCTTTTCTAAGGTCTTCGGATTTTCTTGGTATCCTAGGAGGGAGACTTAATTACCGGATGTGGCTCTAGCAATGCCAACATTTTGGCTTCCTAAGATGGTCTATGCTAAGTGGATGCTCTTCATTTTTGCCAGGATGAGGTATTTAGCTCCATGTCAAAGATTTTCGATTCTTTAGGGAGGCAAACGATCTTGCCATGTGCTAACATATCAGAGGGTCATTCGTTGTCGGCTCCTCATTTCCCCTCTGCTAATGTACACCTGTTTTTTTTCTTTTGAAATACTTCTTGTAAAAGTAAATGATAGATACAGTTGGTCCACATTTGATGGGGCCTAATTAGATGGTTGAGAACATGAACATCATATGGGGTTTCAAGGTATCTCCCATTCAGATGAGCTTATCGAATGAATGGTTTTGATCCCAAAAGGTGGGGCTCACCTCTATAGTTTCTTCTGTGAGCAGAGTGGCAAATGGAATTTTGATGTAGTCGGTTCCTACCTCAGCTAAAGGAGGAGGTTTGATTTCAGGTGGGCGGTCAGTCATCAAATTTTCCAAGGAATCATGAAAAATCCCTCTTTCCAATCTTTTTTAAAGATGGCCCCATGGTGGTTGTGCAATGTTTACTTGATGCATTTTAGTTGGATTTTGGAGATATTAAGCTCTCTCAACAAGGACGAGGATTTTCTTTTTCTTATCTCTTTTATGTTCATGGAAGTGTAGTGAAGGGAGGTGATGTTATTGTAACTAATTGGCTGGCTAATGGGTCTTGTGCACTATTTAGGGTCACCGTGTTTTTTTTTTTTTCAATGCATGAGTGTGGTTTACATTGATTTGTTGATAATTTGCTCTTTTTGACTATTGGGTCTCATATATTTTTTTCGAGTTTATGAAGGAAATGCAGTAATCTGAGTTGATTTAGCATGGCTAATTGGTCGACTATCAGATTCTTAGTTTTTCTTCTTTTATTGTGTTGTTGCTGTGATATATGTTCTATTGTCAACAGAATGTTGGCAACTTTAATCTCTTTTGATTGTTGGGTCTTGTGTATTTTTAGGGTTTGCCAAGGGAATGTAGAAAAGGGAGTTAGATGTTAATATAGCTGATTGTGTATCTAACTGATCAGCTATTGTGTTCTCATATAATTGTAGAGTGCCTCTGTGATTTTTTTAATTGAAGTTTGACCATATTTATCTCTTTCGGCTGTTAGCCATTGTGGATTTCTAGGGTTTGAGATTGGAATGAATTGAACAGGGCCTACAGATCAAAAGAAAAAAAAAAAGACAAAAAAAAAGGAAAAACATAATTGAATAAGGTTGATGTTTGTATAACTTGCAGACTACTAGAATAGATATGTGGACCAGAACATGTTGATAAAGAGGATATTCCTTGTTTTAGGTATGCTTTTTGAAAACCATTTTTTAGAATGCTTGGTCGAGTTCTAAAAAGTCTAGGAGTATGTAGAGATTCAAGTGCATATAACTGGCCTCAGAATTTTGAATGATAGCAAAAACAGAGGTCACTTGACAGATAAATAACAGGCAAAGCAATCATGATCCTACCTTATTCCTTGCCTGAGGTAAATGATGGAGTCTTTAGGAGCTTGGATACAGGAAAAAGCTGGCCAGAGATTGCTTACAGGTGAGGAAATTGAGAGCGAAGGTGTTGTAGCTGGGAATAAAAGACATGGGCAAATTGGCTCTTAAGAATCAGCATGAGTTCTCTCCCTATTCTATATATCATGTTCTAGACATTCCCATTTTCATGGGCAATTCCAAAGTTTTTGAGGACATCCACATGTAGCATTATGGCATTTGGCTTCACCTGATTTTGCTTGCATTGCCTGTTCCATCTCAGGAATGTCATTGTAGTGGATGTTTTTATTTTTGAATGAGAACAAAACTTTATTAATTGAGCAGGTAATCAAAGGATAGAGAGCGAATTCCCATACAAAGAGACAAGAGGACTAATAGCCTATTTGGATTTTTTTTTCTTGTGAGGAACGTGTTGCTATCTTCTTAGAAAATTGTTAGAGATTTGCCATGAATTGCTCAGGAATAAACCTATCTTGTTGTAAAACTGGAGATACCTTTAAACTGTAACTTCTTCGATTGAACCTAAAGCAACAAACAAGGTTATCAGTGTCAAATACCACTCTTTAATATGCTTCAAAGCTTCACACACACCATATCCATGACTTGTAACTATATTAACAACAACTTAAAGCTCTAAACATAGCCATTCTGATTTCTACGACATGTTTGCAGCATTATGTAGTAGGCGACTAAAGTGTCACTAAACCTTTGATTTTTTAATTGGATCTATAAAACATCCTCATGTAGCAGCAGTCAATACTAGTAGCATATGAACATTGTCTTAATTGATCAAGTTAAATTTTCTGGATATTGAAGTAAGATGAAAAAGAAAAGGATGAGTGGGTTCCTTAAGATCCTTTGATTGGTAATGTGTAAAAGGAAAAATTGGCTGATAGTAACATAGTAAATGGCCTTCTTATGAAGAAAAAAATTCTTATTTTTTTTCCCTTTTCTTTTCAGAACAAAACTCAGTCTCACAAGGTGGAGTGCTGATTGGAGGAATGCCACTGAACTGTATGAGCAAGCTGGTTGGTGATTTATATACTTTGATATTGCTATGATTCATCAAGAGACATTTTCTGTATTGGGATGGCATTCTGCTTGACTGTGTCGTTACTTGTAAATGCTTCTTTTCTTGTTGAAGCTGTTGCATTCAGGTTTGCAAAGAACTATGAGAAAGCGAAAATTGCATTTGAGAAGGCATCAAAAGGGCAGGAGATGCTCTCATCGTATCCTATTTTGCTCAAATTGTGTGGTTTTATATTGGGATTTGCTGTTTGTGTTATAAATAACTTATTTAGATGTATCCTTACAAGCTTAATAGACCTTGGGATGCTGCGAAGCATATGGAGTCTGCTGCCTCTCTAGCAAAGGAACTTAGCAGTTGGGGTGAAGTTGCTGACCTTTACAGAAAAGCATCTGAGTTGTACAATGAGTGTGGTAGATCTCAGCCTGCATCTGATTCTCTGGCAAAGGGTGCTCGGTATGTACACTGGTTCCTACAGTTCTCTACTTCTATCTCTGAATTATAGTCAAAATCAAGGTTCGAAACTTGATTTTGGATGGCGAATTGTTCAGGGGAAGCAACCATTACGACTCTGACCTTACGAGTTGACTCGGTTACTGCAAGTCTTAAAACCTACGTCAGAATGTTGAATTAAACTTGTTTATGGACATTTTGTTTTATATTCTAGTGCCCTGGAAGAAGCCAACCCCGATGAAGCTGTTCGGATGTTTACTGATGCTTGTGTCATTCTAGAAGAGGATGGAAAGGAGCAAATGGCATTTGATTTATATCGTGACGCCACTAGTGTTTACCTTAAACTTGAGAGGTAAGGAAATCTGGTTTAGGTCTCACTAACTCATATGATACTCGGTTTTACTTTGATCATATATGATTGAGATGGACATGAATTCCTCGCAGTTTTGTGCAATGTTTTGGCAGCATGCATCACTCTGACATAGTAGCCCTTGGCACAATGGCACCCACCTTTGATAACTCACATCATTTGTCACTTCAGATTGAGTTGACATTCTGTTGGAATTTTGGGAGTTCCTCACTGCAGACTGGATTACCTATTCCCTTAATGAAACCACTCAAGATCTTTCTGCAGAAGCATTATGATGGCATTTTCACAGGAGATAATATGGTGTCCTGCACCAGTAAACATTTTCTGAGGCATCTGATAACATAAACATGGGGTCCATGTTTTCATGATCTAGAGCATTGACCTGATGGGCCTCACTGTGGACGTAAGATCCTTAAAGGGCTCCCAGATTGGAAGATCCTGACCCTTTTGTCAATGGCCTAGATGTGGTCCATTTGGATGGTACAGGAGAAAATACAGCAAAGGTCCACATAATCTGATAAATCCAAAAATTGAAGTGTTCAGATCGTTCTTTCTGGGAGATATTTGCACCCGCTTGTAGGGCCCACCAGACTGATGGTCCAGCTAACTGAACCATGGTCGCCAACATGTTGCCAGACTGAGTCTCCCGTGCATAAAGCTTTAAAGACCTTTCTTTAGGTAGAGAATTAGCTATGCAATGAGATTGGTGGTTTGTCAACTTAAATATAAGTCCCATCGAATGAGCAAGCAATTTATCTCATTGAGAATGTGAGCTCTTCCAAGGAGGGGAATATGACCCCTGAAGCTCAGAACGTGATTCCCCTTGCACCAACAGCGATCCCAGCATGCCGTAAGCAAAAATCTCCACACCAACTTTGATGGCCAGAAATTCCACCCTGTTAGATTTCTTCTGTTCCAATGGGGTCGCAGCAATGCTTGTATTATTTTGCAGAATCGAAGTAACGGAAATGGCCAGAGGCCAAGAGAACGATTCTCCATGAACCAAACTCGAATTGGTCTCTATTTGCAAACCGTAGGAGAAACCCTTGTTGTCCAAAAGTGGAAAATTTTCTGCCAGATTAAGCTACTAGCTAGCTTGTGCCCTTCCCTATGTGTTGACGAACGTTAATCAAAGCCATCCAAGTCCAAACTCCATCCCAAGAAGTCTAATATAGTGATGTTCAAACACTAATAGAACAAACAAATCAAGATCTCATGAGTGTATGAAAATCTAAGAAATTTTAGAGGAAGGTATCTTTTCATAAATCAAAGCTTTGATCTAAAAGAAATGGAAGAAGAGTGTGTGTGCTTAAAAGGGACTTTTGAGTGGCCTCACTCAAATAAAGATCTTCCACCTGGCCCGTTGATAGCTCTATTAATGGTGTCACAATGCCCAAAATACCCTTTTGTTGACTTACGTAATCGTGTGGGTAGCACGCAAATGGGCCCAGGTGTCATTTGCATGCTTAATGATAGAGTGTCACCTTAGGCCTAGGATAGTTGCAATTCATAGGTGGCCCAACTTGCCTCTAACTACACGGGAACACCCAAGTGTTTAAGTTGTTGGTGGAGTTAGAAATGCTGAAGATATGACTGATGGCTCATTGAATTTTCTGATGTTATCTTTTGAAAATATGGAGGATGTGGAATAGTTGATCTTTACCCTGCTTCATTGTAATATGTGCCAAGAATGTTCCTAATGGATTAATAGATATGTATAGAATTTTGAGAACACAGGACATCATTTGCAAAGATAGGAAACATGGGTCCTGCTTTGGACATGTTGATGGGTTTAAAGAGATCAGATGAAGCTACTCCATGTAAACAAGTAAATAATGCTTTCAAACATATAGAATAAATAGTAAAAGGGAGAAAGGATCTCCTTGTCAAAGTCCTCTTTGAGGCTTGATGGGAGTAGACGGGAATCCGTAACATGGACTGAATAGGTAGTGATTGTTACAGACTCCATCATAAGTTGAATCTATTTATTTTTCATGAAAGCCAAAACACTGGGGACCATTGAGGAATGGCTTTTCATAGGGTCCCAGGCTTTCTTGATGTCCAGTTTGATACAGATTAGTTTGCCCCTTTTGTGCTTAAAGGTTTACATGATTTCATGAGCTACGACGATGTTGTCCTGCATTTGTCTGCCAGGAGCAAAGGTCACTTGGACAGGCAGGATTAATTTATCAATAATTAGTCTGAGGATATTGGTAAGGATTTTAGAGATAATTTTGTAACCAACATTACAAAGGCTAAGAGGACAAAATTGGAGATGTTATTGGTTTTGGCATTTAGGGATAAGTACGAAGTTAGTGGTTTTGAGCTTTAAACACACTGTAAAGAAGAGTTTTTTACCATGTGAGTTTTGAGAGGTGGCCTAGTACTGGAAGAACACAGCTTGAAATCTGTCTGGTCCATTGGGCCTTCTAGGGAACAATTTGGTGGACTTGACAATTTCTTCATTAGTTTGGCTGATAAGGAGGCTGCCACTATCTTCTGAAATAACAATCTGGGGAATAAATTGGGTGGTGATGTGTTTTCCTGGAGGTGTTGTCACTAAGGGGTGGATTAATGTTGGTAAAAAATTCGGTAATAATTTGGCGAATGAGGGCTGGATCTTGAGTGTATTCTGTTGAATTAGGAATTTTTAGAGGATGGATGTAATTCTTTACCCTTCTTTCAATGGTTGACAAATGGAAATATCTGCTGTTCTGGTAGAGAAATTGAACCAAATGCTCCTGTACTTATAAAACTAATGGACTCCTGGCATTTGAGGAGTTGGAGAGATTGTGAGATAAGTTTTATTTGGTATTGTTCTTACGCAGGATCTCGATGGGCACTCTTCAAGGATCGTTGGGTCTGGAAAAGGTTGGTGAAGTGTTTTAGGTCTTGAGCTGAGAGTGACTATTTCCAAAATGTGCTTTGTTACAAAATTTAGGCCTAACTTTGGTGGATTTCAGCTTGTGAAGAAATTGGTTAGTTAAGGAACCACTTAATGGAGTGCCATATTTCCTGAATCAGCCTTGGTGTTTGAGTCATTTAGCCTCAAAAGTCAAACAAGAAAGGTCTTCTCTGGAAGTGGGTTGGGGAAGTATAATGGGGCTATGATTGGAGGCAATCCTGTGGAAGGCGTGATATAGATGCAAAGGACATGGTTTGCCAATCCAAGTTAACAGGTCCCCAATCTAATCGTCCTCTAATATTGGCAGCAGGGCTGTCAACTGGTACCACAGGTAACTAAGGGACCTGATTTGATTTAAAGGGCATGGGTTCTTTTTTGGACACATTTAAAATCGGGACAGGCCCAGTCCATTGCCTTTAACCCTGTTTGAAAATCAAGTGGCTGGTATTGATTACATACTCATTGGGTATCCGGTTAATTTTTAATAGCAATAGTGCGCGTGCACGCATGTATGTATCAAATTGGAACAAAAGCTCTAATGTTTGCTGTGGGATTAAATCCAAAGGTCTTGATTAATTTACAGTAGGCAATGTTTTGCATGAAGAGAAGGTACTAGGAACCTGTTAAGTAATTTCAAATTATTAGTGAAATAATTCGTATAGATGCTGTAAATGACATTGATCATGTGAAAATGATATAGTAGCAAGTTGGAAAAACCTGGGTATGGTAGAATCATCTCTTAGCAAATGTGGCAGGTTGGCGTGTTAGTCGAGACCATCCATGTAGTTTACTGCATTGTGGATACCAAATGGTTCAAAATATACACCCATCAGATGATCCTAGTCATCTATTCGGTGTCCTTCAAACTTTAAAGGAAAACTAGTAAAGAAAATATAAAAAATTTAACTGTCAAAATTCATTGAAATTAAGTGAACAAAAGTGATGGCTAATTAATAGGTGTGATTTTTCTTGAATATAGGCCATCTTTGAGAGGTATCATTATATTGATGCCTTTTGTTGATGCTTCGCCCTATCATGTGTACTATAGAGATGGAAGGCATAGGTTATTTCTATAAAAAAGAAAAAGAGGAAAAAAAAGAAGGCATGTGGGAACTGTCTTTATACAAAGGGGACCGATTCCACGATACATTCCTCCATCGTTGACTCCGAAGATTGAGAGTACTTAGTCGCAGGTTGAACAAGAGGATCAAAATCTTCAATCGGAGAGGCTGGATCCTCAAGTAGAGATGTAGAACTTCAAATGGTAACATACAAAGAGTCATTTGAAGGAGATTATTCTGTGAAGGGTGGAACTCAAGTGAGTCAAAATCAAGAAAGCTAGGAAAAGGCTTTGGCACTGACTAGTAGCTTAGAAAATCAGATGGAGGGGACTCGTGAAGAATCAAAAGAGGTAACGGAAGCTTCTACTATGATCGCTGTTGCTCTAAGTCCTTATGCTGAAGAGGGGGAGTTGTGCAAAAGCTTTGAGGCACCTGTAGCAGTGAGTTATTTCGAAAACCATTTGCAAATTGTTCACAAAGGCTCAAATGAAGTGTTGGATCCTACTCTGCTGGCAGTTGATCGTCAGTTGGCTCATGTTGAAACTGAGGAAATAGTTTCAAGACATGAAAATGAGGTAAGAAATGGAATTTGTGTTCAACATGTACAAAATCGAAAAGTTTCGATGGCACAGGGGAGACACACAAGGGGGGTTACAGTGGAGATTGTGCGCTTTGTTGGGGTAACATTTGGCGATAGGCTAGAGTATTATGTGGCTTTGTTTGCATTTGTCAAGGCGAGGGGCAGGTAGCTGATCCATCAAGAGATACATGTTCAGAACCCCATGAGCTCCAGAGAGTTACAATAGTTGGAGGATGCTGGGGTTAGTGAGATGCAGGAGACAGGGAAATACTGAAAAGAGGTTTAAGGGATTAATAGGTGATCAATGAAGATAGTGAGTTGGAATGTAAGGGGATTGGGATGTCTGCAAAAGCAAGGGCAGGTTAAGGACATGTGCAAGAGACATAAAATACAAATGGCAGCGTTCTAAGAAACCAAAATACAATGTGTAGATTAGAGAATAGTTAACTCATTGTGGTGGGGGCATTTGAAAGGATGGGAAGCTTTAGATGCTATAAGGGCAGCAGGAGACATTCTGGTTGTGTGGAGTTCAAATATATGGAGGAGGAGGATAGTTGGAAGGGGTAATTTTCTATCTTTCTTATTTTTGAAAATCTCGACAGGCTTTAGGTGGGCCTGTTCAACAATTCATGGACCAAATCAACTAGGTTTAAGATCAAAATTTTGGGCTGAACTAGACATGTGCTGGAATTTGGCAAAAGGTGGGGGGGGGGGGGGGGGGGGGGTTGACCTTGGTGTGTGGGAGGGTACTTTAATGTCGTAAGATTTTCGCATGAGAAGTCCAATGGGAGGAGAATAACCTGAAGTAGGGAAGCTTTTCTGATTGGATTTTTAAAATGAGATGGTAGATTTACCAATGGGAGTAAAAATTTACATGGTCAAACAGGCAAGCTAAAGTGTTTAAGTCCAAGTTGGATTGGTTCCTCCTTTCACCAGAATGAGTAGAGAAGTATCCACTAGTGAATTAGAGGGGTTTACCAAGACCTATATCTGATAACTGTCATATTATGCTAGAGTTGGATGAAGAGGATTGGGGTCCTTGTCCTTCTAGATTTGAGCTAGCTTGGTTACAGGTTGAAGGTTTTGCAGAAAAGGTGGTCGAGTGGTGGTCTTCTTTTGTGATTCAGGGGAGAGCAGGTTTTGTTCTTTTTCATAAATTAAAGATGTTGAAAGGAAAGTAGAGGTTTTGGGGGTAAGAGAGGAGGAGACTTCAAAATTTCTACAAGAAATACAGGCTTTAGATATTAAAGAACAGTCAGGAGACTCATCGGAAGAGGAGAGAGCATGGCAGGAGGTTTATAGAGCAAAGTATAATGCGATTAAGGGATGATGAAATGAAGTGAAGATCTACTTCAATATGTTTCGTCCTCTCATGAAAGACTGAATCAGATGTAATGTGGATAGCTATCTGGTTATCACAAAAGAGAGGGTTATAGAGTCGACAGAGAAACCGAGTTCTCCCATAATAGACCTTAGCCATAGGATTCATAAGTTGCTTGAGCCAAAGCCCGATATTCTGCTTTTGCACTGGATCTAGACACCACAGATTGCTTCTTACTTTTCCAAGTCACTAGGTTACCTCCAACAAAAGTACAATAACCAGAAGTTGGCTTCCTATCAATTGGACTTCTTGCCCAATCAGCATTCGAATATCTAGTAATATCAACATGTCCATGATTGGCATAGAGAATGCCATGTCCTGGACATGATTTCAAGTATCTCAGTATGCGGTACACAGCATCAAGATGTGATGATTTCGGTGAATGCATGAACCTGCTAACAACACTCACAGCTTGAGTAATGTTTGGCCTTGTAATCGTTAAGTAGATTAGCTTCTCCACCGACCTTTGATACATCACAGGGTCTATCGGGCTTTCACCCTCAGATTCATGTAAAGAGTGCTTTTGATCCATAGGAGAGGATGCTGGACGAGTCCCAAGTTTGCCAGGTTCACTGAGTAAGTCCAACGTGTACTTTCTTTGAGATATAAAGATACCTTTGGATAAGCGTGCTACCTCAATCCCTAAGAAGTACTGAAGATGACCAAGATCTTTGATCTCAAATTCCGTGCTTAACATTTGCTTGACATGTTCTATAAATGTCATTTCATCCCCAATGATAATTATATCATCCACATAAACTAGTATAATGGTTCTGCCCTCTTGCCGAGTGTGAACAAACACAGTATGATTTGACTGGCACCTGCCTAAAGCCAAATGAAAGAACCACGGAACTGAATCGGGCAAACCATGCTCTTGGAGATTATTTAAGGCCATAAAGTGCTTTTTTCAGCTTACACACCTTCCTAGTCTCTCCCTTAAGCTGAAAGCCAGGAGGAAGAGCCATATAGACTTCTTCAAAGAGATCTCCATGAAGAAATGCATTTGTAACGTCTAGCTGATATAAAGGCCAAGAAAGGTTTGCTGCTAAGTAGATGATCAGGCGAACTGGAGTTCAACTTGGCCACAGGAGAGAAGGTCTCATTATAATCCACACCATAGTTTTGCGTGTACCCTTTGGCAACGAGACGTGCCTTGTAACGCTCAATAGATCCATCAGCATGATACTTGATAGAGTACACCCACTTGCACCCCACAGTGTGCTTACCTGCAGGTAAGGGAACAAGATCCCATGTGCCATTCTTTTCAAGGGCAGCCATTTCTGCCTCCATAGCTTGCTTCCACTCAGGAACTGCAAGAGCCTCAACAACTGATTTAGGAATAGAGGAGGAAGATATGATAGCAAGGAAGGCACGATATGTAGGAGAGACAGAGTCATAGGAAACAAAATTAGAGATAGGATGCAAGGTGGGATGATGACTACGGGTACGAGAAGCAACAGGAGAAGATGGATGAGTAATGAGAGTGGGATTGAAAGAGTTACCTGACGTAGGAAGAGGAGCTACAAGGAGCATTGTTGGCAGTCTCGACTTCCTGCGAACATAGGTTAGAGTTTGCTTAGGCACCGTAGGAGGAGAAATCGAGTGGTCAGTAACCACAGACATAGGTAAAGAAGAGTGTGGGGTGGCCAAGTCTGGAGTAGTAGTCATGGTGGAAAAGAAGGGCCGATCTTCAAAGAACGTTACATCTAGAGACACCAAGTACCTTCTCGAACAAGGATCATAACACCTATAGCCTTTGTGATGAAGCGAGTATCCAAGGAAGATGCACTTGATGGAGCGATGCGCAAGTTTATCTTGGGACAGGCCCAAAGAGTGGACAAAACAAGTGCACCTGAAAACTTTTGGAGGAATGCTAAAAAGGGGGACAATCAGGCTTAAGTGTATGGAACGGTGTCTTGCCATTTAAGACACGAGATGGCATACAGTTAATCAAATAGCAAGAAGTCAACAAGGCAATGGACCAGTATGATTTAGAAACTTTCATTCCAATCAAAAGAGAGCGGGTGACTTGCAGAAGATGACGATTCTTGCGCTTAGCCACTTCGTTTTGTTGTGGAGTGTAAGGGCATGAGAATTGATGAAGAATGCCATTTTCTTGAAGATAGGAGGTAAAGTTGTGGGATATGTATTAACCACCATTGTTAGTTCGAATGGATTGAATGTTGTAATCATACTGAGTCTTAATGAGTTGATGAAATGACTTAAACAAGTGTAGCAGTTCATGACGCCATTTCATTAAATAAACCCATGTCACACGAGAAAAATCATCAATGAATATCACAGAGTATGAAAAACCATCAATTGAGTTAACAGGACTAGGACCCCAAACATCAGAATGTATTAAGGCAAACATCTTGTTAGAACGATGTGAGTGGACAAGAAAATAGGTCCTTACATGCTTACTAGATTGACATGTTTCACATTGAAAAGGAACATTGTTCAATTTACTAAACTTTGGAAGAAAGAACTGTAAAGTCTTGAGTGACACATGACAAAGCCGTGCATGCCAGAAGGCAGCCGACTCCTGACTAGGCTGAAAACAGTGAGATACAGAAGTAAAAGAACTTGATGAGGCATCACTCCTAGCACACTGCTCCCCTTGATGCAAAAAGTAGAAACCGCCACGCTCATGGCCCACACCACTAGTCCTCTTCGTATTCAAGTCTTGAAAGATACAATGAGAAGGAAAGAAAAACACACAGCAGTTAAGAGCCTTTGTAATGCTATGAACAGAAATCAAGTTTGCATGGAGTTTAGGCACATAGAGGACATTGGATAGGGTAAGGTTAGGAAAGAGAGACACAGGGCCAATGGATTCTACTGGAGTAGAAGTTCCATCAGCCAGTCGTACAAGACGGCTACAAGTAGAGGAGCTAGAAGGGATGAGACTAGTGTGCTCACCAGTCATGTGATCAGACGCCCCAGAGTCAATAATACAGGCAGTTGGGGCCGAAGAGGCATGGAGTGCAGTACCTATGGTTGCAACAAATGAGGATGCAGATGGTTGTGAGGCGGGAAAGGCGGGAGGCACAGTCTGAGTCTGAAGCATGTGAAGGAGCTGAAGATCCAAAAAGTCTGCTTTAGTCATTGTGACTGTGTCCAACTGATCGGGAGCAGCAGAGATGCCAAAAGGATGACTGCGAGACGGGTCAGATATAATGTCAATCTGATCAGAGGCAGCCACATGTACTATGGGACGTCCGTGTAACTTGTAGCAACGATCTCTAGTATGACCAGACCGACTGCAGTGAGTGCAAAATAATCTGCCACAACAAAACCTCCTCGATAATCAAAACCACCTTTGCGATCACCAGATGGGATAGTAGTGGACGTAAATGCAGTCCTTTCCTGAGTTGCAGTTGGTGTAATCATCACCCGCCTGCGTACCTCCTCAGTATGAACAATCGAGTAGGCTGCTTGGAGAGAAAGAAAGGGAGTTGTAGCAACCAGCTGTGTCCTACGTGCCTCATAGTCACTATTCAACCCTGCCAAAAATTTATGTCTGTGCTTCGTCTTCTCGTAACCGCACAATCTCTGCACTTTTGCTATCTGGAAGCTCACTCAAGAGTTGGAGATGACTTAATTACTCCCAACGGCTCTTCAGTGCATCGAAATACTCAGTAACTGATAGGTTCTCTTGAATAAGAGAGTAAAGTTTCGTGGTCAATTGAAAGATACGGGGCTTATTAGATATCGTCCCATATGTCTCATTCAGGGACTTCCATAGATCCGCAGCCGAATCATAGAAGAAATAAGAGGCTGCGATGCTTGGTTCCATGGAGTTGAGAATCCATCCCATGACAATGACATTTGAAGAATCCCACACATCTCCTTGTGATGAATCCCTAGATGGAGGGATAGATGGCTGCTTGGATGTTCTAGTGAGAAAACCAAGTTTCTCCTTGTCGACAACATACATGCGGACAGCTCAAGACCACAAAAGGAAATTATCCCCATTGAATTTTGTGGAGGTAATTAAGAGAGGCCCCTCGGAGCCATGTCCAGAAGCTTTGGAATCCATAGAGGACAAATATAAAGAGGAATGGAGAGGTTAGGGGCTGCAACAGGGTGGAGAATATAGATTCCCCCCCCCCCCTCCCCTAAAAAAAAGAAAAAAAAGAGACATGAACAGTGCCGCACAGAGTTAATCAGCCGTATGGGGTGCACAAAATGCACCAAAAACTCCTCTTTCCAAAAAGGTTGTAAGGGATGATAGATCACCCTAAACCGAACACTTCATTTGGGGGAAATAAAAAAATTCCTCCCCAATTTGAAGAAAAAGAAGGAAAACACGAAATCAGGCCGTTTCTGAAACTTGGGCTGCGGGGCTCAAAACACCACTCAAACAATCTCCAAAAATTTCACAAAAATCACCATAAATCCTCTAAAATCATGATCTACCAGAAGATAGACTTTTCGAGGCAAACCTGACAGTATATGGCTGTACGGATGACGTCGGCAGGCCCCTCCTCCAGATTTTCTTCCGAAATCGTTTCTCTCCATGTGCATGATGTTATTCTCACTCAAAACTGACCGAATCTGGCTTTGCTACCATGTAATGCAACCACTTGATCTAAAAGCTCGAGCTTTTAGAGGATGGCGTATCAGTATCGGGGCTAAAGGTAAATATTAGTAAAAGTGAGATACTCGAGTTGGGCATTGAAAAGGATGAGTTGGAGAATTTTGCAATTATTTTTGGATGGAGGGAGGGTTTATTTCCTACCACATATCTGGGTCTTCCTCTTTGCATTGGAAAACCGACGAAACAATTATGGGATAAGGTAATAGAGATATTTGAAAGGAGGTTGTTGCAATGGAAAAACATGCACCTTTCTTTGGGTGGTAGAATAATGTTGATTAAGTTGGCAATGTCTAGTCTTCCGGTTTATTATATGTCGTTATTTAAATGTTCGAAATCAGTATTAAATAGTTTGGAAAAAATTAGATGGGACTTCTTGTGGAAGTGGGTGGAGGGTAAGCACAAGTTTCATCTAATGAAGTGGGACGAAGTTTGTAGGCCATGAGACTAAGGGGGAGCTAGGTTTTAGAAGCTTGGAGATAATGAATCTAGTGTTTTTAGGTAAATGGATTTGGAAGGTCAGGGAGGAAGTTCTATATGGCGAAAAGTGGTAGGTAGGAAGTATGGGGTTGATGAAAGGGGTAAGAGACTAGGTTGTCATCGTTATATAGGGTGTCATATATTTGGAAAGTGGTGGTGTCGATAAAAAGTAAAGTTTGGGATGGGATAGGTTTCGATTTAGGAGATTAGAAGACTATTTGGTTGGAGGATGATATTTGGCTGGGGGATCAAAAATTGAGTGAAAGGTTCCCATGATTGGCGAGGATTGCGGTAAAGTAAGATTTGAGGGTGGATGAATGCTTTTCCATTCAAGGAGAGGAAGTGGTGTGGATGCCGTTATGCAAAAGGAATTTAGAGGAGAATGAGCTTGAAGAACTTATAGGTTTGCTCAAGATGCTGTCTAATGTTAAGTCGGTGGTATCAAATCGGATTCGATTAGATGGTTAAAAGATAAGTTTGGAAAATTCTCAGTGAAATCGTTTTATAAGTTGTTAAGTGGAGAAAGAAGCAATGACGAGGTTAGCTCTATAGCGTTTATATGCCGATATGGTGCTCCACTAAAGGTTGTAGTGCTTGCGTGGGTAGTGGGAAGAAACAAGGTCTTAACAGTTGATAATCTCTGCAAAAGGCCGTTGATTTTCCCAAATGTATGTTTGATGTGCTATCGAGATGAGGAGTCGGTGGATCATTTATTTATTCATTGCTCGTTTGCAAGTAGGCTATGGGAGAGTTTCTTCAATTTGTTTGGAATAGCATGAGTGTCACCAAGTTCGATAGATAGTTTCTTCTTGGTGTGGCATGGCGGGGGTATAGGAAAGGTTGAGAAGAAAGTATGGTGTTTAAGTTTATTGGCAGGCATTTGGTTCCTATGGTTAGAAAGGAATGATGGTTGCTTTAGGAATAAAAAAGGATTAGTATCGAAGGAGTTTAAAAGGACAAAATCATATGTGATGGAATGGGAAATTGGATCAAAGTTTTTTTATCAGGGGTGTTGGTCTGAGTTGTAATCTTTCTTTTATTTGTGTTTTGGGTCTGTTGTATTCTTTTGGCTGCAACCTTTGCTCCCCTATGAACTGGAGCATAGGGGAGCTACATGCGTTACGTCCTAGAGTCCATGATAGAACCCGTTGAATGTCTAATCTTGATTTTTATGAGTCCGACCATGATGTGTTTGTGAAATCCCCTCCGACCATTATATGCCACCCTAAAATTTAGGCATGGGGTCCAAAAATCAAGCCCATCTCTGATTTAGGTGGCACACCATGGGAAACAGTTTGGAGGCTGGGCGTCATGCTGTACATTGTTTTCAAATCATGTGGTCCACTTGAATCACAGATGGGGCTGATTTTTTAGCCTAATGTATGATATTGGGTCACGCACGCGATGCTTGAAGTGGATCTCGAAAAAACCTCACTTTGTGGCCCACTACTAGCATACCCCTCTTCTATTGAATTTCTAGTAGAAGTGAAGATTTGCAGAGGAGAGAGAGAGAGAGAGAGAGAGAGAGAGAGAGAGAGAGAGAGAGAGAGAGAGAGAGAGTGGTGCTCCACGTGCACTCTCTCTTGTCTTATTTTATTTTATATGTAGGGTTTCCTATATTTACAAAATATAGCCTAATAGAACCAAAATTACAAATAGAACCCTACTTGCATATTTATAGAGAAGTCCCTATTCCAACACTCCCCCTCAAGTTGGTGTATGAATATCTGTCATACCCAATTTGCTCGAAATCTCTTGTAACATAAGAGGACCAAGTGCCTTGGTGAAAATGTCAGCTAGCTGCTCAGCTGACTTGACAAATAGAGTGTACAACGTTTCAGAGGAAATCTTCTTTCGAATGAAATGGAGATCTACTTCAATATGCTTCGTTCTTTCATGAAAGACTGAGTCAGATGCAATATGAATGGTAACTTGATTATCACAGTAAAGAGGAATAACAGAGTTGATAGGAAAACTAAGTTCTACCATAATGGATCTCAACCATAGAATCTCGCAAGTCCCCTGAGCCATAGCTCGATATTCGGCTTCTGCACTGGATTTGGACACCACAGACTGTTTTTTACTTCTCCAATTCACCAAATTACCTCCAACAAAGGTACAATAGTCAGAGGTTGACTCCCTGTTAGTTGGACACCCTGCCCAATCAGCATCAGAGTATCTAACAATCTGAACATGTCTATGATTAGCATACAAAATACCTCGTCTTGGACATGATTTCAAGTACCTCAATATACGGTACACAACATCAAGATGTAACGATTTCGGTGAATGCATGAACCAATTGACAACACTCATAGCCTGAGTGATATTTGGTCTTGTAATAGTTAGATGAATCAGCTTCCCCACCAATCTTTGATGCATGCTAGGGTCTGTCAGAGTATCACCCTCGGATTCATGTAAAGAATGTTTTGGATCCATAGGTGATGAAGCAGGACGAGTACCAAGCTTACCAGTCTCATTGAGCAAGTCTAGAGTGTACTTTCTCTGAGATATGAAGATACCATTGGATGACTGGGCAACTTCAATCCCTAAGAAGTATCGAAGAGGACCAAGATCCTTAATTTCAAATTCCTTGCTCAGCATTTGTTTGATATGCTCTATAAAGTCCAAATCATCTCAATTGACAATTATATCATCCACATAGACAAGTATAATGGTTCGACCTTCACGTCGAGTGTGAACAAACACAGTATGATCTAACTAGCATCGCCTAAAGCCAAAGGAGAGAACGACATAACTGAACCGGGCAAACCACGCTCTTGGAGATTGTTTAAGGCCATAAAGAGCCTTTTTCAGCTTACGCACTTTCCCAGTCTCCCCCTTAAGCTGAAATCCTGGAGGGAGATCCATATAGACTTTTTCAGTGAGATTGCCGTAGAGGAAGGCATTTTTAACATCGAGTTGATATAATGGCCAGGAAAGATTGACAGCTATGGAGATGATCAAGCGAATAGAGTTTAGTTTGGCCACAGGAGAGAAAGTCTCATGATAATCAACTCCATAATTTTTCATGTAACCTTTAGCGACGAGCCGTGCCTTGTAACGTTCAACAGATCCATCAACCCGATACTTGATAGAAAACACCCGCTTGCACCTTACAGTATGCTTCCCTGTAGGTAAAGGAACAAGATCCCATGTGCCGTTCTTATCAAGTGCAGAAATCTCTATCTCCATTGCTTGCTTCCAAGCGGGAACTGCAAGAGCCTCAACAACTATATTGGGAATAGAAGAAGAAGAGATGGAGGCAAGAAAAGCACGATATGTAGGAGGTACAAAATCATAAGAAACAAAGTTGGAAATAGGATGCAAGGTTAGATGATGGCTACAAGTTCGAGAAGCAATAGGAGAAGATGGATGAATAGTGGTGAGAGAATTACCTGAGGTAGGAAGAGAAGCTACTGGGAGCATTGCTGGTTGTCTTGACTTCCTACGAACATAGGTTAGAATCTGCATAGGTGCCGTAGGAGGAGGAATAGACTAATCGCTAACTACATGCATAGGTAAATGAGCTTTCATTCCAAGAAGAAGAGAGCAAGTAACTTCCAAAAGATGGCGATTCTTGTGCTCAGCCACTCCATTTTGTTGTGGAGTGTAAGCACATGAAAACTAATGCAAGATACCATTTTCTTGAAGATAAGTTGTAAAGTTTTGGGATTTATACTCACCCCCATTATCAGACCGAATGGACTTAATATCACAGCCATACTGAGTTTTAATTAGTTAATGAAATGTCTTAAACAAGTGTGGCAATTCATGACGCCTTTTCATTAAATAAACCCAAATAACACGCAAGAAATCATCAATGAAAGTCACAAAGTATGAAAAGCCATCAATTGAATTTACTGGATTGGGACCCCAAATATCAGAATGTATCAAGGCAAACATTTTATTAGCACGGTGGGATGATGTAGGAAATGATGTTTGTATATGTTTGCTAAACTGTCATGTTTCACACTGAAAAGAAACATTATTCAACTTATTAAACTTAGGAAGAAAAAAATGTAATGTTTTAAGTGACACATGACCAAGACGTGCATGCCATAAGGCAGCAGACTCCTGACTAGACTTAAAACACCGAGACATAGAAGTAAATGAACTCGATGCAGCATCACTCCTAGCAGATAACTCTTCCTGATGTAGAAAGTAGAGACCACCATGCTAATAGCCCACACCAATAGTCCTCTTCGTACTCAAAAGTCCTGAAAGATGTAATGAGAAGGAAAGAAAATCATACAGCAGTTGAGAGCTTTGGTATGGCTATGAGCAGAAATCAAATTTACACGGAATTTAGGAACATAAAGAACATTGGACAGAGTAAGATTAAGAGACAAAGACATAGAACCAATGAATTCTACAGGGGTAGAAGTTCCATAAGCTTGACGTACTAGATGGTTACAAGTAGAAGAACTAGATGGGATCAGGAAAGTGTGCTCACTAGTCATATGATCCGATGCGCCCAAATCAATAATCTAGGTCGCAGGAGTGGAAGAGGCATGAAGTGCAGTACTTGTGGTCACAACAAATGAAGAGGAAGATGGCTGTGAAGCAGGAGGGGCAGGAGTCATGGACTGAGTCTCAAGTAACCGAAGGCGCTGAAGATCCATAACATTTGCTCTGGTCATGGTAACTGTGTCTGACTGATTAGGAGCATGTGATATGTTAGAGGATCGACCACTAAAGGATCAGATATAGTTTCAATCTCATCAGAAGTAGCAACATGACCAGTAGGACGTCCATGTAATTTAAAGCACCGATCTCGAGTATGTCCAGATCGACTACAGAAGGTGCACATAAACCTGACACGACTATGGTCACGTCCTCTGATAGTGCCTCCTCGAAAATCTGGACCGCCATCTCGGTCACCAGATGGAACAATGGTAGAGGTGAATGCAGTCCTTTCCTGAACAGTAGCAGGTGCTAGCATCACTCGCCTACGGGCTTCCTCTGTATGAACAATGCAATATGCTACCTGAAGAGAAGGAAATGTAGTAGCAACAAGTTGAGTACGGAGAGCCTCATACTCACTGTTCAATCTTGCCAAAAATTTATTTCTTTGCTTCATCTTCCCGTAACCTTACAATCTCTGCACTCCGACCGTCTAGAAGATCACTCAAGGGTTGCAGATGACTCAACTCTTCCCACTGACTCTTTAATGCACCAAAGTACTTGGTAACTGACAAGTTTTCGTGAGTGAGAGAACAAAGTTCAGTGGTTAACTGATTGATACGGGGCTTGTTAGAAATGGTCCCATATGTCTCATTTGGGGATTTCCACAGGTCGGTAGCAGAATCGTAGAAGAAATAGGAGAAGCAATTCCCGGTTCCATAAAATTGAGGATCCAACACACAACAATAGCATTTGAGGAGTCCCATGCATCAATCTTTGGTGAATCACCAGAAGACGGCATCTTGGATGTGCTAGTAAGAAATCCAAGTTTCTCTTTGCCAACGACATACATGCGAACAGCTCGGGACCACAAAACAAAGTTATTCCCATTAAATTTTGTGGAGGTAATTGAAAGGGGCCCCTTAGAGCTATGTCCAGATGGCTTGAAGTCCATGGATATGTAGAAAAGAGGAGGAACATATCACACGCTGAAGCGTATGAAGAAATAACAGTTGCAAGAGACTATACTGAATACTCAGATTTTGTATCTATGCTGGACCTCCAAAAATATAAAAACGGCACAACCGGCCCACCTTTTTGCCCAAATAATGCATTAAAATGTCTTGGATCTGCGTAATAACAACCCTCCTTGATAGATCATCATCAATAGATCCATAATGAGTGGATCCCAATGATTAAACACCACCGATTTAGAAGAAATCTGAGAAATTGATGATTTGGGGCAATCCTTAAAAAAAGTAAATGATCTCAAAAAATTATGGAAAAATAATCATAATACTCTTCATCTAAAACCGCACCTGAGGGAGGAGTTTTCGACCCAAACCAATTCGTACAGGGCTGTACGGCTGACGTCGGCAGCCCCTTTGCGTCAGATCTCCTTGTGGCATTGAATCCCCTTGTGATTTCACATAGAATGGACCAATAATGGCTTTGATACCAAGTAGAAGTGAAGATTTGTAGAGGAGAGAGAGAGAGAGAGAGAGAGAGAGAGAGAGAGAGAGAGAAGAATGAGGAAGAAAAGGGAGAGAGAGAGAGAGTGGTGCTCCACGTGCTCTCTCTCGTCTTATTTTATTTTATATGTAGGGTTTTCCCTATTTACAAAATACAGCCTAATAAAACCAAAATTACAAATAGAACCCTGCTTGCATATTTACAGATAAGTCCCTGTTCCTACATCTCTCTCTCTCTCTCTCTCTCTCTCTCTCTCTCTCTCTCTCCACGTAAATGCATACCTTACGTACGTCTTCTTGTGCATTAACTCAACATTGGCATAGCATGTTGAGTAAACTTTGTGGGGCCCGCCTTGATGTATGCGTCATTATCTACGGCATCCATCCATTTTTTAGCTCATTTTAGGGCATGAGCCCAAAATTGAAGCACACTTAAAGTTCCAAGTGGACCACACCACAGAAAAAAGTAGGGATAATGATGTCCACCGTTGAAACCTCTCTGAGGCCCGCAGTGATGTTTATTTGTTATCCAATCTGTTCATAAGGTCACACAGACATGGATGAATGAAAATCACAAATATCAGTTGATCCAAAACTTCTGTGGCCCCCAAAATGTTTTGAATAGTAGGCATTCAGTTCCCACTGTTTCCTGTGGTATGGCACTCGAGGTTGGGATATGCTTCAATTTTTGGCTCATGCCCTAAAATGAGCCGGAAAATGGATGTACGACGTGGATAAAACACATACGTCCGCAATGGGCTCCACAGAGATTTCTCAATACGCTCAGTACACAATCCCCATACCTTGTGTAAACATCTTACGTCTAATGTGTAAATAGCTTACGTACGTAAAGGGGGTATGATGTAGGATGCCCTAATTATGATGCATGCTCATGAACTCATATAATCCAGTGGAAATAAAAGACAATAATAATATAAAATCTAGCATCAATCATCATGAACTAAGAAAATCATAAGGAAACATGCAATGGAGCAGGCCATTCATCACAACCATGAAGTATGAGATTCAATTATTGCTATGGTTGGATCCGGCGAGGGATGAAACCTCTCGATCTTGCATGGTCTTAATCCAAATACCCAATGTGAATCACTAGTCCGAGGGATCGAGGGATTTCTCGGATTAGGGATTTTGGAATTTGAGAAATATGGATTTTAGATCAAATCTCAAATCTAGGATCTAGAAGTTATGAGAGAATAGAAATAGAGGAGGAAATAACAAGTTTACCTTAGAAGTTGGAGGGGCATAAGAAGAAAAGAGAAGAAGGAGATTAAGGAAGAAGAAGAAGCACCATGAGAGAGGGAGAGAGGAAGGCGGCAACCAAAGGTTTGCTCTTTTTCATTAGTCAACAACTAATCTCGTTTTTAGGGCTGAGCCCTCTTAAATAACCAATAAGAAAACATGAAAATACCAAAGTACTCTTAAAAATTAAGCAAAAACGGAACTGAAAACAAATTGCGCAAAAGTTCGGGTGCTCGGGCGCCCAAAGACGTCTAAAAACGTCCAAAAACCTCCTACACATGTGTCCTCCCAATGTGGGGTCTTCAATGTGTCAAATCACGTGTGTAGGGTCTTCAATGCTTCTTAATAGTTGCCTAGCCACAAGGAAGATGCTTGTGGTGGGCGCTTTCTTTGTTGGTAGACTTTAAAAGGACCTGTGTCCTCATCAACTCCCCTCGAGTGAGAAAGACTCCGACGAGTTAAAGCTCTTGTGACGCTCTAGCAAGTCTGGATCGACGCTCTACAACTCATCTTGAGTCAACCACGTAGATTCTGACGGTGGTTTGTTCTTCCATTTGACAAGGTATCTTTGGAAACCTTTGTCTCTCGTAGAAATGATCTCTTCATCCATGATTTCCTCAATCTCTTCTTCGCGAATAATGGGTGGAGGAAGGGGTGGAGTAGGTTGTGAAGAAAACTTAGAGAAAGGCCATGAAAGGGATGAGGAATCAATGGTAGGATTAGGGGAATGGACTAGATCCTCCACATTAAACATTGGATTAATGCCCATTTCAGGTGGAAGGTCGATCTGGTACTCGTTGGACCTAATTTTCTGTAATATCTTGAATGGTCCAGCACTACGCGCTTGTAATTTCTTAGCGGAACCCTATGAGAACCGCTCTGGCCTTATCCTCACCATTACATAGTCTCCTTCCTGAAAGTCTTATAATCTATGATGAGAGTCAGCTGAATATTTATAACTATCATTGCTCTTATTGATCCGCTGTTTAATATGTGTATGCAATTCATGAATGTGTTGTGCAAATGCATTGGTCGACTTTGAAGATCTTTGGGTGACAGACATGGGTAAGAGATCTATGGGCATTTTAGGTTTGTAACCACTGACAATTTCAAATGGACTCATCCCTGTCGTTTTATTAACTGACCCATTATAAGCAAATTCAACGATTGGTAGAATTAAGTCCCAGGTTTTAATATGTTCACCCACTAGAAAACTTAGAAGATTTCTAAGACTTCGATTTACCACCTTAGTTTGTCCATATGTTTGAGGGTGGTATGCAGTAGAAAATTGTAAACGAGTACCCATCATGTGCCATAGTGTCTTCTAAAAATAGCTAGTAAATTTGACATCACGGTCAAACACTATGGTCTTAGGCAAACTATGGAGACGCACGACACCATAAAAAAAGACGAGCAATATGAGACACATCCGACGTTTTCGAACATGAGAGAAAATGCGCCATTTTAGAAAAATGATCCACAACAACAAAGATAGAATCGTGCTTTTTAATCATCTTGGGAAGTCCCAGCACGAAATCCATACTAACGTCATGCCATGGAGCATGTGGCACTGGCAATGGCGTATATAGCCCGGTATTTTGCTTTCGTTGCTTTGCCAGCTGACACATACGACACTGCCCTAAAACTTTGGCTATGTTTCGCTTGAGACTTGGCCAATAAAAAGGATCATCTACGAGGGCAATGGTCTTATCTCGACCAAAGTGGCCAGCTATCCCCCCTGAATGAAGCTCTCAGACGAGGAATTCACGAAGGGACATACGGGGAATACAAAGTTAGTCTCTTTTAAAAAGGAAGCCATCTTTAAGGATATAATCACCCGTACTATGCTGATCACTAGAGAGCGACGTGTAAGTACGTCCAAAATTAGGACATGTGGGGTATTTATCTTTCAATTGCTCAAATCCGACTACTTCTATGCTCAAGGAATTGAGCAACGTCACTCTTCTACTAAGGGCATCTGCAGGTTTGTTTTCGACCCCGGCCTTATGTTTCAAGATGAATGAATATTTATGAAGAAACGCTACCCACTTAGCATGCCTTGGGTTGAGTTTCTTTTGAAAATGTAAGTATCTCAAGGCCTCATGATCAGAAAACAAGACGAATTCTTGCGGTAGGAGATAGTGACGCCAATGTCTCAAGGATTACACTACCGCATAGAACTCTTTATCATAAGTGGAGTACTTCTGTTTTGCTTCATTCAGTTTCTCACTGAAATAAGCTACTGGGTGGCCCTCCTGGCTCAACACTCCACTTATACCAACACTAGATGCATCACACGCCACCTCAAAGACTTTAGAAAAGTCAGGTAGACGCATGACAGGAGCTTCAGCTATTTTGCCCTTAATTTCCCTGAAAGCCTTGACTGAGGCTTTAGACCACACGAACTCTCCTTTTTTCATGCATTCAGTAATGGACGCCATGATCGTGTTAAAACCCCTAATGAACCGACGATAAAAAGTTACTAAACCGCGAAAGCTTCGCACCTCGTGAATGTTCTTTGGTTCATGCCACTCAACTATGGCCCTGATTTTTTCAAGGTCTGCGTGCATTCCTTCTGATGACACTATAAATCCTAAGAACACGATTTGACTAGATATGAACGCGCACTTCTTAAAATTAGCTTACAACTTCTCAGTCCTAAGGACGCTACAGACCTACTTCAGATGTTTAAGGTGTGACTCCTTGGTGGTACTATAGATGAGAATGTCATCAAAGTATGCCACTAGGAATTTACCCATGAACGGTCTCAAGACTTGTGTCATCACTCGTATAAAAGTACTGGGTGCATTAGTCAAGTCGAAAGGCATGACCATCCACTCGTACAACCCATCTTTCGTTTTGAATGCAATCTTCCACTCATTTCCTGGGCGTATACGGATTTAGTGATATCTACTCTTGAGATCAATTTTGGAGAAGATGGTGGACCTCACTATCATGTTAAGCATATCATCAAGTCTAGGTATGGGAAACCTATACTTGACGGTAATTTTGTTTATGGCACGACTGTCCACACACATGCGCCACGTGCCTCTTTCTTTGGCGTCAACAATGCGGGCACGGCACACGGGCTCATACTCTCTTGGATAAAACCCTTTTGCAGAAGCTCATCAATTTGCCTCTTGAACTCTGAGTGTTCTACAGGGTTCATCTTGTAGTGAGGAAGGTTCGGTAGAGTCGACCCTAGGGACGAGATCAATGGCATGCTGAATGTCCCTCATAGGTCGTAACTCGTTCGGTAAATCTTCAGGAAACATGTCACTATATTCCTTTATAACCGACGTTACCTCATGGGGTAACTCTGATGGAACTTAGGTGTAACCTCTCTAGCCACAAGGACATATACCATGGAATCCTCCTTAGTCTTTTTCTCAAACTCTCTCGCATTGATTATGTGAAGAGACTTAGGTTTGGATTTCCTCACTTCCTTAGGCTCACTCGCCTTCTCATCCTTTTTCTTCCCTAGTGTGCTTTTAGGTGGCATAGGATTAAGTTTGATCTTTTCACCGTTATGCATGAAGGTATACGCATTCGAACAGGCTAAAGATCGTGACGTCATTGTCGAATAGCCACGACCTACCTAGGATAATATGTCCAACATCCATAGGTATCACATCACACCATAGGGACTCCTTGTATGACCCAAACTCGATAGGAACTAAGCACTGATGGGTGACAGGAAGAGATGATTTATCAACCCAAGAAACTTTGTATGGGTCAGGATGAGGTGTGGATTTTAACTTCAACCGATCCAGGGTGTTAGCGGAAATCATATTTTGACAACTTCCACTGTCCAATATTGCCCTGCAATTCTTTTCTCCACACTTGGCGAGAGTGTAGAAGATAGTGTTTTGACGCCAATTGACACTACTCCTAGACTGAGACAGCACACGCCTGACTACTGCAAGTGTTGCTTCATCGCCCACTTCGTCTTCATCAGTAAGACCTCCTTCAGGTTATATTCTTCTACTTCATAATTACCCTGGTCATCAACACCCTCGTGGGACTCAGCTTATAACTAAGGCTTTTCCACGGTTCTTTGTAGGACACTGATTGGACATGTGACCGAGATTCCCACACTCATAACACCATTACTTGGTTACCCCCACTAGGACCGGCACTAAGAATCCCTTTGCCCTTGTCCTCCCTAGGCCTAGGCGAAGCAGTCGCTTGTGCCCTGGGTTGACTACTAATGTTAGGTCTAGTTCCCTGGGAACCAAATCTAGCATTAGGGTCTTGGGACTCAAAACGTCTAATGACAAGAACTTTCAGGTATTGCTCTAACTCCTACACAACTTGATATGCTTCATCCAAGTCTGTTAAGGGCCGAGTCATAAGCTCGCGCTGAAGATCCGCTCGAAGGCCTATCTTGAAACGCGAGAGCGTTACTAGAGGGTCCTCGTGGATATCACATTGCATCATATACTCCTCGAATTTGGCGATGTAATCAGCGACAGACATTGACCCTTAGCATAAGGATTGCCATTGGTCAAGGAGCTTTTAGTCGGTATGCAAGGAAGATATTTCTCCTTCAACTTCTCTTTCATCTCATACCAGTCTGTGATAAAGGCTCTACCAACTCTTTCTATCTTTCGCTCAATGTTGGTCAAAAATAGCTTGGCCTGGCCCACAAGTTTCATCTTTGCAAACTACATTTGACGGTTTTCTGACATGCCATACCACTTAAAGTAGTGGTCCATGTCAGCAACTCAATCAAGGAATGCCTTGGGATCCAGACGTCCATCAAAACTCAGGGGCCTCAACTATTACATTTTTCATCGAACACTCATTTGGATCGTAGCGGTCTTGATGATCATATGTGGCTTGTGCTTCTCGCACAACACCACGATCGGTTCCACGATCTCTACCACCATTGCCTTCCACGTGTGGGAGCGCGTTCTTCAACGACTCCTCCCACTTGAGAGTGTGCATCATCCCCAACAGCGGGGTTCTCCCTTTGGGACGCCTCTAATTGCTTAACTTTAGTCATGGTGGTTGTGATTTGGTTATCCATGCGAGCGAATTCTTGCCTTTGGCTCGTTTCTAGAGTGGTTATCTTTTGTATCAATTGAGCCAATTGCTCAAATAACTGCTCGTTATTCATGGTTGGTTGAAGTCTAAAACCTTTACCTCTTCTCGTGGGCGTACAAGTAAAACCTTGAACTAATTCTACTCAACTTGACCACTATGGTTATGCAACTCACGAGATGAATGCGATGGATGTGAGCTATGATGAACTGACAACTACTGAATTAAAACAGAAGACTACTCAAATATGGAAATTTTCCAAATTAGGAAACTTTTCTAAAATTGGGAAGTTTCTAAAATTGGAAACTTTCTAAATCTGGAAATTCTCCAAATTATGAAACTTTCTAAAATTGGAAACTTTCTAAATCTGGAAATTCTCCAAATTAGGAAACTTTCTAAAATTGAAAACTTACTAAAATTGGAAACTTTCTAAATATGGAAATTCTCCAAATTAGGAAACTTTCTAAAATTGAAAACTTACTAACATTGGAAACTTTCTAAATCTGGAAATTTCTAAAATAGACCTAAAATCAAAACCCTAATTTTTTTGATAACTCAATCTAGACAAAACCATGCAAGTCTAATCTCTGATACCAAATTTGAAGTAGGATGCCCTAATTATGATGCACGCTCATGAACTCATATAATTCAGCGGAAATAAAAGACAATAATAATATAAAATCTAGCATCAATCATCATGAACTAAGAAAATCACAAGGAAACATGCAATGGAGCGGGACATTCATCACAACCACGAAGTATGAGATTCAATTATTGCTATGGTTGGATCCGGCGAGGGATGGAACCTCCCGATCTTGTATGGTCTTGATCCAAATACCCAATGTGAATCACTAGTCTGAGGGATCGAGGGATTTCTCGGATTAGGGATTTTGGAATTTGAGAAATAGGGATTTTGGATCAAATCTCAAATCTAGGATCTAGAAGTTATGAGAGAATAGAAATAGAGAAAGAGGAGATAACAAGTTTACCTTAGAAGAAGTTGGAGGGGCACAAGAAGAAAAGAGAAGAAGGAGATCAAGGAAGAAGAAGAAGCACCATGAGATAGGGAGAGAGGAAGGAAGCAACCAAAGGTTTGCTCTTTTTCATTAATCAACAACTAATATCATTTTTAGGGCTGAGCCCTCTTAAATAATCAATAAGAAAATATGAAAATACCAAAATACCATTAAAAATTAAGCAAAAACGGAACTTAAAACAAATTGCACAAAAGTTCGGGCGTTCGGACTCCCGAAGACGTCCAAAAACGTCCAAAAACCTCCTACACATATGTCCTCTCAATGTGGCGTCTTTAATGCGTCATATCACGTTTCTAGGGTCTTCAATGCTTCTCAATAGTCGCCTAGCCATAAGGAAGATGCTTATGGTGGGCGCTTTCTTCGTTGGTAGACTTTAAAAGGTCTTGTGTCCTCATCAGGGTAGAGCGGCCCAACCATCATGTATTTTCTAATTCCACTCAGACCATCAGATGTGTAACCAAATATTAGACGTAGGTTTCAAAAATCAGCTGAATCCATGATTCAGGTGGGCCACATGATATGAAAATAGTGTACAATGCAACACCTACCCTCCAAACTGTTTCCCTTGGTGTGGCCCACTTGAACTAGGGATGAGCTTTATTTTTGGGTCTCACGCCTAAATTTTAGGGGCATATAATGGTTGGAGTGGATTTCACGTACACATCATGGTTGGACCCATAAAAAAATCAAGATTAGGTGTTTAGCAGGTTCTATCCTAGACTCTAGGACGTAGCACATGTAGCTCCTCTACGCTACGGTTCGTAGGGGATCATTACTCCATAAATAAAATTGTGAATGTTTATATATATATATATATATATATATATATATATATATATATATAGTAATGCTCACACACAACTAGTTGGATAGTGCATTTTCGTCCAACTAGTTGTGCATTTAATATAAATAAATGCTCCGTGAAAGCGTTAGATTAATTTGGAAAGGGGGCCATGGCTGGGGTGGGCTCCACCATAGTGTTAATGTGAAATCCACCCCAACCATCAGGTGAGACACCCCATGTTATGACCAAGGCTAAAAACTTATCCTAATCCGCAATTTAGGTAGACTATATTGTTGGAAACGGTGTATGAGAAATGTTCACCCTCCGAACTCTTTCCCTCCCAGGGATACAATTGAATCAAGTATGGCCCTAAATTTAAGGACCCAGAGCTACCTTTTAGTGTGGAATCTAATGGATGGAGTGGATTTTACATATTCATCATGGTGGGCCTCATAAAAATCAACAGCGGACGTCTTTCGCAAATATTTCCATTGGCGTGCCCTGATACGTGGATTGGATACTACCCCGCTAGGAATGTGCAGGAGCTAAGGGGCCACCGTGATGTATGGGTTTTGTCTACACCGTTCAGCTATTTTGCCATCTTATTTTAGGGTAAACTATAAAAATAGGCAAGTTCAAGGCTCAAGTGGACCACGTCGCAGGAACCAGCAGTGATGATGACACCTGTTGTTGAAACCCTCATAGGACTCACTCTGAGACTT
The DNA here is from genome assembly GCA_003013855.2 of Liriodendron chinense. Taxonomy (NCBI): domain Eukaryota; kingdom Viridiplantae; phylum Streptophyta; class Magnoliopsida; order Magnoliales; family Magnoliaceae; genus Liriodendron; species Liriodendron chinense. The sequence continues at coordinate 3,264,319 of ML058378.1, forward strand.
TTGCCTAAATTTTTGGTTTCATGCACTAAAATAGCTGCAAAAATATGTGGACAGCGTGGATATACAATACATGCATCAAGGTGGGCCCATGGTCAGGAACACACCATGTTGGATGAGTCAGTGGTCGCACCAAATCTGCTCCCAAAGCATTGGTAAACTGCCGTTGCTCTAGACTCCAGTTGCATGGCGTAAATCAAGTGAATATTGCGTTGACGTGGCAAAATTTTATAGGCCCCAATATGATGTATGCGTTATATCAACACCGTCCATCCATTTTTTAAGATAAGTTAAGGGCATGAGACAACATAAGGCAGATCTAAGGCTCAAGTGGACCATAGGGATTGAACGCCTACCATTGAAAACTTCTTGGGGGCCATAAAAGCTTTGGATCAAGCTGATATTTGTGTTTTCCCTTCTTGCAGGTCTGTGTAACCTTAAGAACTGGTTGGATGGAAAATAAACATCTTAGTGGAGCCCTAGGAATGTTTTAATGGTGGGTGTTTAATGTCCACTGTTTCTTATGGTGTGGTCCACTTGAGATTGGATCTATCTCATTTTTAGGAATTTGTGCTAAAATGATGTGTAGAAACTGATGGATGGCATAGATATACAGAAAATACATCATGGTGGGCCCCATAGTTAGGGAGACACTCACCCCGGTGTTGCTCGGGTGACACCTAATCCACTTCCTCTGCTATCATCGGGAACTTAAGAAGTTTCTTGGAACCAACACTAGTTTGGGGAGGCTCACATTTCATTTTTTAAGGGGTCCACCATGACATGCTTGAGAGATCCACTCCAATCATTAGATGTATAATCCCATTTTAGGATTGGGGAAAAAAAATCATTCTAATCTATGATTCAAGTGGGCCATACCAATTGAAACAATTGGGAGAGACATCCACCCTTGATTTTTACAAAGCCCATTGTGATGAGCATGTAAAATCCACTCCAACTATTAGCTTGCCACACTAAATGTTAGGCCTTGGACCTAAAAAAGCAGGGCCATAAGTGATTCAAGTGGGCCATACGAAGAGAAAATGTTTGGAGGGTGAGCTTTCTATCTACACTTTTTCCAATTATGTGGTTCACGTGAACCAAGGATGAGGCTAGTTTTTAGGCACTGGGTCTACTATGAGGTGACTCACCTATGGTGGGTGGATTCACACACGCTAATAGGTACCCAGCAGCAAATCTTTGCTAATTGAAATACCTTTGCATGAAAGATATCATTATTGCACATTAAACGAACGACGTAAATGCACTCACTTTTGTGTGAGCACGTGTGTGACATTGGTCCTCTCTCTCCACTCTCCTCTCTCTCCCTATATATATATATATATATATATATTATATATATAAAGCTTCTCTCTCTCTCATATATATATATATATATAGAGAGAGAGAGAGAGAGAGAGAGAGAAGAGGAATTCTCACTTGCATTCCTATGAACTCGTGAACTTTCTCTGACTCACCATTACGTGCCAAAATTGCCACGAATGCATCAAAACCCCCGGGCCCATCTTTATACAGAATTGGTGGCCTGAAGAAGGAAACACTTGATTTGCCTCTTGCTTCTGCTACAGCCCACAGAGCTGGATTAGGTAAAGATGGGTCTAGGGTTTCGGGTGCTCATCACATGGATGGCCAGATTTGGGCTCACATCATGTGCATGAGCCAGAAAGTGCTACCAGTTTCTCATGAAGAAGTGCCAGTGAGCTTCCGTCTCCTCCTCTCTCTCTTCTCTCTAATATATATATATATATATATATATATATATATATATATATGAGATGCTCCCTGCGATAACTCCGAAGATTTTAGGCTCATCACACAATGTGTCCCTAAATCTGGCCGTCCATGGAGCTCATTCGAAAACCTCCGTGGCCAAATTTCACCTATCTAGACTTGGTGGGCCATAGAGAAAGAGAGAGGAGGAATTGTTTCCATTTGCATGGCCCACCAATTTGTGAATCAGGTTGAGTGGCCTCGGGGTTTTCGGGTGCTGCATCACAGGACGGCTTAGATTTTAGGACACATACGTGATACCCGAAAAATCTCTCACGAGTACTCGTGAGAGAAGGTGAGCATCCTCTCTCTCTCTCTCTCCTCTCTCTCTCTCTCTTCCCTCTCTCTCTCTCTCTCTCTCTCTATATATATATATATATATATATATATATATATATATATATATATATATATATGAAGTTACAAATCCTAAATCATTTAAACAAAAACTTACTGAATTTGACAAAAGTTTATTGTAGGTTAACACCATAAAATTTAATATATCGTATATTAATATTTTATATTTTAGTTAGAAATATTATTAGTTGAGTAAATTATGAAAATGTCCTCGGGTAAGCGGGTACTGATATGGTATTGACCTGCTTATAAGTCGGGTAATCAGGTAAATTTTTTCGAAATGGGTAACAAGTTCAATCCATATCCGATTTTTTCAGTTTGGAAATGTTGGGTAATCGGGTAAATGGATATCCATTGCCAGCCCTAGTGAAAAGTTGCAAACTTGTAGGCCATGAAACATGCACTTAAGCATAGTACACATGTAATACATGTAAATAAATCTGAAGTTTCCAAGTAGTGGGGCCCACAATAGATCGGGCATATCTCCAATATTAGATTGATTATACAATCATGCTATTTGAACAATCCATTAGATCCAACAATCAGCCAGTTCCAATCTTCTATTTGGTGGGATGGTTATACTCTGACCCATTTATGTGTGGCCCAGGACATGGAGGGCTCATCTTCAAGTATATGTACTTTGTGCATGCTGATGGGTCAGCAGACTCAGCACACTTTTCCAGAGTACAAAGTGGACTCCAATTTTGAAACCTGTAAACAGTGTTTCACAATGAAGAGTGCTACTTGCACTCTCGTGAATGTACATTCTTGGCATTGGTGATTCACATGTGGAGTAGTCACGCATATGTGAGGTGATCCAAGATGCTCATTAGGCATACCCCACTTTTAGTCCCCTTCGTTGAGAATCAAGTTGGTATGATCATTAGGAGGCATCACATTTATGATGAAAGTACAACTATTAGATCAATTTCTGTTAATCCTGAGGTACCTTTGTAAATGTGTGGCCCACACATACGGTCAAAATCAACCCAATATGACAAGGCATTTATACAGTAGGCCTTTTGATGAGTTGCTTGGATCTTGCACAAGCGTGCCATGTTGCAATGTGTGAAGCGGGTGATCAAACGGAATGCTAAGATCCAATGGGCAGCTGGCGGTACCTGCATCTGATCAGAGTCAGGTCTGGTAATCTATGCCATGGTATCCATACCCAAACCTGATAGGACCCAGACCTGAACTCCTTAGGCGGGTCTAGGTCTTGGTACACCAGGACCTGACCTGAACCCGACCCGTTGACACCCTTAATTGGCAGGGCCCTGATGCTTATTGGTCTAGGTGATGAAGCACTGTCAATTAGACCAGTCGTTTACCAATTCTTGACACTGAAGCATTCATCTGTTACTGGCCAGATTCCCAATGCATTTCTTGAAGTGGTTGAGGATAGTGTTAAAATCTCCCATTAATAGCCATGGAATTTGAAAGTGATGGTGGATGAATCAGAGGGAAGGATTGGGGCTAAAGCATAAATGATAGGCAAGAGCCATGGAGATTGGTTGGGTTTATTAGAGATCAGGCAATGGAGAGACACTTGGGTTGATTCAAGTCTGTTAGTTCCATTAAACCAAAATCAACCACATTCCACCAGCCAATCCCTGCGACCGAAGGAAATAACATCCTGTTGATCACTTAGTACTCTATGGAGTATGGAGGTCCTATTGGGTATGTTGGAGTTGGACAATGAAGTTTCCATGAGTGCCAGGCTAGCACATCAGGAGATTGCTGCTTCAAATGATAAAGAAGGATTTCTGACTTCTGAGCAAGGTTTAAATCATGCTGTGACCGTATCAGCCAGGCCCTAAAACGATACGATGCTGGGTGCATCACTGTATAGGATCCATATCGGCCGAAATTGTCTCTTTACACACGACAAAAAAAGAAGAGAAAAATTATCAAGAAAACAGGAAATTAAAACAATGGAATCTGCACAACAGAAAACATGATACAATAAACGTCATGATGTATCGGAAAATTATATTTCTGTCATCATCATTAGAACTTCCACAATTGCTGGATACGCTCTGCACAGCAGTGTAAGTGGGTCACTATGGTAAATTGCTATTAGTTTGGAATCTGCCTTTTGTTTAAAAGGTTTACTTGATGGTTTAGTTGACTGCTCTGGTCACTTGCAGGTATACTGACGCTGCTACTTTTCTATTGAGATGGGGCTTATCTGCAGACCAGTGCAAAGCTACCTACAGTCAATGCAAGGTGCTTCCTAGTTTTCTGTTCCGGATTCTGTCCACTGACTGCACTGATCTGGATCATGAAATGACAGTTATTTGATTGTATTGATTGGGGATTGAGGATACGTGGTGATCCAGACTGTTGACCTGATGGGCCCCAATGTGGGTGTTGGATGCCCGAAATTTTTTCCAGTCAGTAGATCCTGACCATCAAATCTTTGGCCCCTTTCTGGATTGTTCTCTCTTTTACTGTGGTGATCCAGATTTTTGCACAATTCTGTCCCAGATTGTACCAATCAGATTAGCACTATGGGTCACCAAACAATGGGCCCCACTTGTACAGACTTGTACATCAGGAAACAATGTTCATGTCATGATGCATTATGGCCTCATATTCATCTTTAACATCAGCCATTTGGATCATATATCCACTTCATAATTTTTTAAATCATATTTTCCAAAATTTTATTTCTTTACATGGTCACCTACTGATGCAGCTGAACATGAAATTATGAGCAATGGGCTGAGAAAATGTTGGTGCAGCCCCTATCATGAACTGGAAAGTCAAGCTAATACATTCATGTTATGGGCAATGTTGTCAAATCGCAGAAGCAATTATGTGCAGTCCACCATGTGTGATCGCTTGCATAAGCGATCACATGTTTTTTTTTTTTTTAAATTAAAAAAATAAAAAAATGGGAAAAATCTGAAAATTTTGTGAAAAAGACTATAACTACTCCAAATTGGTTTTCTTATCTATTTCAATCTAATTTCTATACCACCTAAGCTATAATAAGTTAATAACCATTCACCAACATGTTAAAAACTAAAAATTATCAACAAGTCAACAACTTATTAATAAAAATTAATAGATGAAATTTTGGTGAATTAGATTGAAATACATTGAACTGAAGACTACATATACACAATACGTATACATTAAAATTACATCTTACAACTTACAAATTACAAATTTTCAATACAAGTATACAAATCTATAAACTACTATATTCATTGATCCCTCTCCCTTTGTGGCACATCACCACTATCATCATCGTCAAAGTCGTCTTCTTCTATTTCTTAATCATTTGTCCACACAAGTTGCTCATCCACGTCTAATGGTCGAGCATCTTCTTCTTGTACTTCTTTGATCTCAATCTCATCTTCTTGTCCTTGTTTGCTACTAGGCCTTGTGCTACTGCTAGCCTCACTTCTCTGCCTTCGAGAACCTTTGCTAGGTGCTAATCTATAAGTGGTGTCTTCGACTTGGGCCCATGTCAGGGTCTTCCTGGCAAAGACTGGATCCTCTGTCTACACAAGCCACTCACTATCTACTTCCAAATTTTCTAGGCAGATAGGATTATAGAATCCAAGCTTTTCTTGCCTGGCCTGGAATCTTTCCCATAGCTTCTGGTTAGATTGGACGAAGACCGGGTCATTGAGTTTCTTTTGATCGAGACGATTTCTTTTTTTCGTGTGAATTTGCATAACATTTGGAAAATTCAATTAAAGTGAATTAGCAATGAGCCGAGAGCTGAAAGTGAATTATAGAACTTCAAGTCTTCGACTTACCGACTCGAGTGTACTCCATTTGTGCTCACAACTGCTTGCAGAACACACAAGGCCTAGAATTCTCATGGCTAGCTTCTATAGTGCCAGATCCCTCCTGTTCGGGTCAACTTCATACATTAACCACCAGTGAGCTGTGCAAATAAGTTTAAGTTCGACATTTACTCACTTAGACTTTTTACATTAACTTTTACTTTGTAAGAACTAAGAAGTAAGAACAAGTGAACAACCGTATTCATATTTCGTACAAGTGCATACTTACTAGGCAATTTCATACTTTTATGCCTGATAACCGTCTCTTGAGAAAATCCTTGTACTCTTCATGTAGAAATCCAACTCTTGAGAATTTCTATCATGTTCTTGTTTGTCTGGAATCGCTCTTTCCAAAACATCAAGAAATCCGACCATATGGATCGCCGATGTCACGGTCCGATTAGTGGATACAAGGATTACAGTCGGATTAAGGATGTAAGCGGCCGAATACAATGGGGATGACAGTAGCTACCCCATCTACTATCTATAATATCTAAGATGGGCCAGTAATCACGCTCGTTATAGGCTTCAATTTACTGATTCGACTGTACTCCAGTTGCGCTCGCAACTGCTTGCAGAACACGTAAGGCCAAGAGTTCTCATGGCCAACTTCTATAGTGTTGGATCCCTCATGTTTGGGACAACTCCATACATCGACCACCAGTCAGCTGTGCAAATAAATTTAAGTTAGACACTTGCTCACTTAAACTTCTTACGTTGTAAGTTCACTAAGTTGTGAGTTGTAACTTGTAAGAACACGTGAACAACGGTATTCATACTTTTTACAAGTGCATACTTACTAAGAAATTTCATACTTCTATGACTAATAACTATGTCTCTTGAGAAAATCCCTACACTCTTCATGCAGAAGTCCGACTCTTGAAAAAATCTATAAAGTTCTTGTTTGTCTGGAATCATTCTTTCCAAAACATTAAGAAATTCAACCATATGTCAGAAATTCAACCATATGTCTCTGGAATCTGATAACTCTCTTGAGAAAATCCCTGCACTCTTCATGCCACAGTCCAATCGGCGGACGCAAGGAATACAACCAGATTAAGGATGTAAACAGCCGAATACAATGGGGATGACATTTGGCTATCCCATCTACTATTTATAATATCTAGGATGGGTTGATAATCATGCTTTTTATAGTTGAAGTGGTCTATGATTTTATTTCCGACCCTCCATCGCATCGTAGATATAACTCATGGGTGACTTTTCATCACTGTCCACCAATCGCAACACACGTAGTAAGGGTTTCAATGATTTTAAGGCCTTTATCACTTGATTCCAAAACGATTGGGAAAGAATAGTTTGTTGGACTAACTTTCTTTAGGCCTTCTTTGACCAGGGCTCATTATTCCTATCGGCCGACACTACAAAGGTTCTAAGTTCAATTTTCTTTTAATCTAACCTTTGTATTGTTAAGAAAGATGTTGCAAACAGGGTCACGACCGGACGAAGGAAATTACACCCAAGGTGCCTTCTCATGTGTTGGAGAAGAAGGACATATTTGTACATAAAAATTGTGATTCTCCTAGCCCTAGCAATTACCTCAATATACAACCTCCCTATATCTTCTAACATTAGATTAATACAATGTGAAACACATGGGGTCTAAAATAAATTTCGCCTCTTCTCTATAAGAAGGCGACCTGTGGCTACATAAGAGGCTGCATTTGTCCGTGATAACTTGGACAACATATTCCTCTCATACCTCGACAACTACATTATCTAACAATTCCAAATAAATATTTGGCCGTGTGGGAATGAGTCGATGCATCCATGGGCTTGAAAAACAATGTCTCAATTGTATAATTAATAAGAAAGTTTATCAATGTCCAACCATATATATCGGTCCATCCATCAACCATTAGCGTACAACCATAAATTTTCATTTCTTTTTGTATTTAGAGATAAAATTTCTAGTAATCTCCAAAGCGCAGAATCCATCTAAGATCCTTGATTCTCCATCTTTTTGTAATCTCCAGAGAAGATCCTTGATTCTCCCCAACGTTTGTCTCATGTGCCCCAAAAGCACGGAATCCATCGATCATCTCTTCATACACTCTCCGTTTGCGACAACTATTTGGAGCCACGTTGCTTCCTCATTTGAAGTTGATTGGGTGATGTCGGGATCAGTCAATGAGCTACTTTGGGCTTGGCATAGTGGGAGCCCGAGCCAGTCTAGGAAAATCCTTTGGATACTTACTCTCATGGTTGGCCTTTGGACGATTTGGGAAGCTAAAAATGCTAGATGTTTTAGGAATGTGGTCATGGGAGTCAATGAGGTCATTTGTAAAGTCAGTGGTCGTGTTAAGGATTGGGCAACACTGGCTCGTTTAGGCTAGCGGTGTTGTTCCCTTCTTGTTTGTTGAGCAACTTTGCTTTTGCTCTTTTTTCTGGGCCTTGTATTCTTTCCTCGCAGTGGCGAGCTTTTCAATAAATTTATTACCTCTAAAAAAGAAAATCTAATAAATGCAACCTCCTTTTTTAGGCAACTCTCCCTCACTTCATAATAAGAAGGGGTTTTCAAGCCAAGTCCAAATTGACCTATAGCTTCAACCATTACTTTGAAGCTCATTAACTTTACCATGTTGAAAGCTACACTAACTTGATACAACGACTTCGTAATATACTGAATTGTGGTTTTTCTATCCTCTTGCTTATAATGGTTTTCCAAAGTGGTTTGGGCGGGTCCTTTGCCCTTACTCCTTTGGTCAACCACATCTTCAGGATGTGGTCTACACTATGTATCCATAGGCTCATGCCCACGGGCTCTTTTGGATGCCGATCTATATCGCCTCATGGATGTAGGTGGTATAAAAGTATTGAAATCAACAACATCAATGTCCCCGTAAGCTTTTCTTTCCATAAATTCTTCTTGAATAACTGTGGTGTTGTCTTTTTTTAACATGTTTGTCCATGTACTTCATGGTTTCCTTATGGATTTCTGGAGTAACATTAGGACATGCTCTTACATTTTATCTTGGTGTTGTGCAAGGTGTTGTTTATGCTAGCAAAATACCACTGGAACTTATAAATCCGCACAAATCACATACTATTAACAACTTTTCACTAGCACTACGATAGTGCCCGTACTTCCAACCTGGGTCATTTGACTTTGGTTTTAAAGAAGAATATTGGGAACACTTGATGAGTTGAGTCAATTCAAGTATGAGTAACTAACTACTAACTAGTAAGTAGTGTCTGAGTAAGGGTGTAAGACAATTAGAGTATGAGTATAAGAGTATTAGACAAACAAATAAGAATTTGAGAAATAACTATAGGCTATACTCTATAGGCTAGGTAGTAGTTAAGTACTAACTACTAAATACTAAATTACTAATTTAGATGTAGTCTACTATGTCTCTTAGACTATTACTATACATATGAGAGAGAGAGAGAGAGAGAGAGAGAGAGAGAGAGAGAGAGAGAGTTTTGGAGAGTATTAAGAAAATTGTAGTGCAAATGGAGAGGGGGGTGCCTTTTTATAGGAAAAATTTCCAATTTTCAATGAATAAATAAATGTTGGACCATATGCAATTGCATAATGGCATATGTGATTGCATATGGTCCACATGGCATATGTGACCATCGCATGTGCCATGTGTCAAATTGTATGGGATTGTGCAATCGCATAATCACTAATGCAATTGCACATGACAACACTGGTCACGAGGATTCCTACATACAAGAGTGTTTGTGCACATGCACATGTTTGCTTTCATGCTTCATGAACTTGTATCTTGGTTTTGGCACTAAATTCTCCAAACTATTTTTCTTTGAGATTTGATGCATCTCAGGAGTTAACATTGTGAATTCCTACAGAATGTTGATGGGCATGGTCATCTTTAGTGTTCAAAGTTTCGATATCGCTACAAGTTTCGCTAGCCAGGGATACGGAAACAATATCGTATCGTTGATAATCGGAAACGTGGGGAAAATGGGAAAAACATTGGTATTTTTCAGTGAAATCTCAAGAGTTGATAAAATACACATAGTTGCATATTTAGGAATTAAAAAATTGCATAAAGAATGCATACATAATAGGTTTCTATTTAATGGGGGCTTAAAAGCATGTGTTGCCGTAAGTAAGTCCAATCATCTCATCTATCCAAAATTTGAACTTCCATACAAACATCCATTGATATTTCAGAATATCGGCAACACATGAAATTTCCAAACAAATCATTAGCAACTGAAAAAGAAACTAAAGATTGTGGTCTCGTTATTGCCATCTTGCGATAATGATAATATCGTGATATTATCAATGTTATCGTCAACAAATTGAACGCTGCATACAACCATGCACCCATAAAAAATATGAAATGAGAATTTTTTAAATATATAGATTTTTGACATATTGATAAATTGGTGATATTATCGAAATATTGCAGATACATTGATGATACGAGCGACACTTGGAATTTACACAGTAAAAAATATTGGTGATACACCAACGGGATCAATGTATTGACAATACAAATGACGCCCTGGAATTTACACAATTGAAAAGATTGACGATATCAATACATTGGCAATATTTAGTGATACATCACCGATATCAAGAATTTTTTATACTATCAGTGTTATCGGTATCGCTTCCGGAGTTATCGGTGTCGCTAAGCTAGAAACAGAGATAATATTAGAGATAATGCAAACACTGGTCATCTTTATCCTTCAGTGGTGTGTGTATGTGGGGGTGTGAGTGTGTAAAAAAAAAAAAAAAAGGGTCATCTTTATCCTTCCAGTTGAAATTCTTAATGAGTGTGAAAGACATTCCATGCTTATAAATGACTTTCAACATATCAAACACTAAGGGCTGTTTTGGATGAAGAAACAGAATGTTTTCCAAATGGATGTGGGGTCCTCTGCCACATCAGCTTTCCTGCTTGTCATCCTGCAGGATGTTTCCTGCAAAAGATAAATGATGGGAAGATGGCTTTTCGTCACCAATTACCAACTAATGTCATTATCCCATTACCTTGCATTTTGTGGCATCCATCCTACATAACAGGAAGTGGGATACGTATGGTGGATTTGCTGTTGCTACCATTTGCCTACAATTTAGGTCAGGAGGGCACGGATGGGTAATACTCCAGTAATGTCATGCAGTGGCGGGAAAAGTGGGTATGCATGAAAAATGGACATTAAAAGAAAACAGCCAGCAGTCCATATTCAAAGCACAGTTCAAAAACCTGAAAACTTGGCTTGACTCAATGTCTAGCTGGGTTGGGTCAACTAATAAGGTGCTACCAATTCTTCACTTGAGTTGAATTGGTTAAAAATATTCAAAATATTGAATATTAAAACATTTAAAATATGTAGAACAAGCAAAACGCAGCGGCTAGGGTGGTGGTGGTGGTGATGTTTGGTTTTCATGGAGGTTGTAGGTTTGAGTCTCAGCAGCGTTTATAACTTTTCAACAAAACAGTTGATTCAAGTCTCCACAATTCTTGTCAAACGACCAAGTCAGGCAGGTCCAGCCTAATGAGTGACTTGGAGGTTGCACATGTGGCATAAGTTGGCACTGTGCACATGTATGTAAAGGTGCAATTGGGATTAGCAACCACCATTATGCATGTTGAATAAATTTTGAAGATTTAAGTGCTACTCTGCTAATCCAAAATTATACAGAAACAGTTTTTTTTTTTTTTTTTTCCTACCTTATTAGTAATTACCCTGAATATTGAAGCCTCTTGGTGTTTTCTCATAATCTCATTTATTTCTCTTCTAACTATGGTGGGTTGGATGCAGGCGTACCTGAGTGCAATTATAGTGTACCTTTATGCACATGATTTCAAGCAAGCGCAGAAGTGCTACAATGACTGTTCTCAGTGAGTCTCCAACTTTTCTGTAATACGAAAATTTAGGATTAGCTTCCATTTTAATTTATCTGATTATATTCATAATTCCACCAACTCTGGTCCATTGTGCTTGTAGTTTAGTCACTTGGCATATCTGTGTACGCTCCTGCTTTGCTGCATCAGTTGATGGATTGGACTATCCATGTGATTGCTCCAGGAGTAGATGGAAACTATATAAATGTTACATCAGTTGGACAATCCTATCCATAACAATTAGAGGCCTTTGAACATGCTGTTAAAAACAAGGAAGGCAAGATATCAATGGTTGAAAGTCAGGTCACTTGGATTGTCACATTGGACAGTCCAGATCATCCAACCATGTTGCTACATGGGCATACAGTTTGGTTGGGTTAAGCGATGGACCCTCAAGTGTGATGAATTGGAAACCTTGTCATTCATAGTATATATATTAGTCATACACCATAAATGTTCTGGGAAAAAAGTTCTCATGTTCTATTGTGATCTCATTTTTCTACATTTTGTTGTCTCATGAGCCCCTAATTTCACACCAAATCAAAAGCTCTAGATTAGTTTTGTTTATCGTTTTTGGAATCTCCTTGCAGGATAGATGCTTTTCTGAGTAGCGACCAGGGTCGCGTTGCTAGCAAATTGCTGGCTGCTTATGCGGAGGCAGACATTGAAGAGATTAAACGTGTCGCTCAGTCAAGCACCATTTCAAATCTTGATCATATGGTAAGTTCTTATTATCATTAATCATGTCATTAGGAGTTACATTGTCTACAAACTGTGGGACAGTTGGGATGCTCTCGATGGTTATTTGGCTGCTTTGACAATCCAATATATTCATCAGTATAGTAGGGTTGCATTTGGGTCCTATGGGTAGTCAGTTTTAATTGGGCCTTTTATGCCAGGCCCAGTCCTGGCCTGTTTATTACTCTGGCCTGAACTTTAGCTCCAGGCTCAATCTATCTTAGCCATAAACGGGCCAGCCCTTAATCAGTTTATTAATTAACACGTCTATAGTGACAAATGTATCTATGAGAGAAATCCCCTTGAGAACTTCAGCTCCCAGTTTCTGGATGGAATTTCTTATTTTTGCAGTCGTGACAAATTACTGTCCTCGAGGACTATAATCTCCTATTGGCTTCCTGCTGATGAGGGGGCATAGTCTTCACAGTACTACAATTTGTAACTACACCAACCTTTTTCCTCATTCTATGATGAGATGTTAATCTGGCATATATCTATTTTAGTGGTTCCTGCTTGACAAGAAACTGTGTATCAACCTTCTGATGGAGCGAGAGATTTGCTTTGTGTTGGATGGTTTCGGATCATGGAGGCTAAATCCAGGATGTCCCCACCTGAGATGTTGGTTCCTCAGTTTAGATAGCATCGCCATTGTTTTCTCTGCTTTTATTATTATTATTATTATTATTTGTTGAGAAATACTTTGATACTCTGGCAGAATTTGATGGATGATACGCAGGCAGTTAGCAGTTTCTGAGAAATTGAATGTGGCATACCAGTATTCAGACTAAACCATAAAAAAATATTCACACAAGTTTAGGTTGATAGATATTTATTGGACGGTTAGAAATGTAAAACATCCAATGGTCTTATTTCAAAAAGAACAAGTGTCCAGGAATCAGAGGTTAGGATTGTCTAACCAATCTAATTTTTAGAACGTAACTGAGCTACAGTCGATTTCAGAATATAGTCAGTTTAATTTCAGTTAATTTATGTGACGTGTACAATTTCTAAGTGCTTGTGTATCAATCTCTTCCGTTGCCGGAGTATCAGTGGGAGATGATTTGATGACTAGGGTGTGGAGGGAGAGAGAGAGAGAGAGAGGAGAGAGAGAGAGAGAGAGTTTGGGGAAAATGTTGTGTGACAACATGCCCACATACACAATGTTTTATTAGAATAGAATATATAGTATACTGCAGGAGAAGAAGAAAGAGTGTACATGCACTTACATTAAAAGAGCCACTTAACACACATTTTACACTAACACTCTCTAGACTCCCCCTCAAGTTAGAGTATGGATGTTGATCATGCCCAACTTGTCACGAACACGATGAAGAGTATCTCAACTAAAAGAATTTGTAAGGACATTGACGTTCGTAAGCTGATCCTCGGATTGAACAAAAGTAGTGTTGATTCCTTAAAGGCAACTTTCTCCGAATAAAGTGATAGTCAACCTCATTACGTTTAGTGCACTCATGGAAAATAGAATTACGAGCAATATGAATAGCCGCTTGGTTGTCGCAATGAAGAGGAATATGGGTCGAAGGAGAATAGCGAAGTTCTTCAAGAATGGTGCACAGCCACACGAACTCACATGTTGCATAAGCCATAGCAAGATATTATGCTTCAGTCATGGACCATGTGATAAGATTGCCACTAGGAAGGTATAGAAGCTAGATATAGAACGGCGATCATAGATACTACCTGCACAATCGGCTTCGGAATAGCTAGAAAGATGAAGATGACCATGAGACTGAAACCGGAGGCCAAGTCCCAGGGCTGATTTAAGATATGGGAGTATGCAGTAAAAGCCGTGAGATGTGAAGAACTGGGGAGCTTGCATGAATTGGCTAATAACGCCCACCACAAATGAGAGATCTGAGTGAGTAATAGTCAAATAAATGAGCCGACCTACAAGTCAGTCGATACATCCCAGGCTCAGGAAGGAGAGTACCATAATCGGGCTGAAGCTTCTGCAAAATATCCATGGGGGTGGTAGCAGGTTTGCATCCTAACATGCTAGTCTCCATGAGAAGATTAAGAGCATATTTTCGTTATAACAAGACCACCCCGGATGTGGCGTGACCAACCTCAATTCTTAAGAAGTAGCAAAGAGGACCAAGATCCTTGATCTCAAACTTGGTCTTCAAAAATTCTTTAACACCCTCCATTCCAACCAAATCACTGTTGGACAGTACAATACCATCCACATACACAATGAGAACCATGATGCCTGTCGATCATTTGCATATAAAGAGGGAATAGGTTGGCATGACTACGGACAAAGCCAAACTCTATGGGAGTCTGACTAAATTTTTTGAACCATGTAGGTAGGGGATTGTTTGAGTCCATAAAGAGCCTTCTTCAACCAATATACAAGCGTAGGAATATGGGAAGCAACAAAGCTAGGAGGTTGATGCATGTAGACTTCCTTTGCAAGATCCCCATGAAGAAATGCATTCTTAACATCGAGTTAAAACAAGGGTCAAGATAAATTGACGGCCAAGGAGATCACCACACAAACGAAATTAAGCTTGGCTACCTGGAGAGACTGTCTCGAAGTAATCCACGCCATGAGTTTGCAGTGTAGCCCCTAGCAATAAACCGGTCTTTATAACAATCAATGGAGCCATTTGGTAAGGAACTTGATCGTGTAAACCCATCGACATCCAACAAGTTTTTGCCTCAGAGGAAGAGGAACTAGCTCCCAAGTACTGATTCCTCTCAAGAGTAGACATTTCTTCCATCATTGTTGTCATCCTAGTCAGGACTTTAAAGAGCATGTGAGAGAGACCAAGGAATAGCCTGTGACGAAATAGAAGCTGCAAACGACTGAAAGGACGATGAAAGATGAACATATGAAACAACTTTCCTATTGGGGTGCTTAGTACAAGATCGTGACCCTTTGCTCAAGGCAATGAGGAGATCCAGACTCGAGGTAGGAGAATTAACTGAATTAACATCCAAAGTGACTGGAAGGGTGGACGGCTAAGCGTGTGAAGATTTATCTCAATGATGATACTTAGGCTCACCCAAATCACCAACAGAATGAAGATTAACATCCAAAGTGACTGGAAGGGTGGACGGCAGAGGCTTAGGCTCACCCAAATCACCAATAGAATGAAGAATGAAAGGTAGAAGAGTCTCTTTGTGATCACTAGTGGTAAGAGGAAGAGGATAAGCGTTATGCTCCCCCTAACTCTTAAGAGGATCACAGATGGATCGACCTTGAGCAAAAAAAAAATGGAACATCCTCAAAGAAGGTGACATCGGCAGGCACATATTTCTTGTGAGTCGAGGGGTCATAACACTTATACTCTTTCTAACTCCGAAGGTACCCTAAAAAGACACATTTAAGTGCCATGGAGCTAAGTTTATCATTACCATCATCCAAAACTTGAACGGAGCATATGCAATAAAAAACTTTAGGAAGGAGAGGAAAGGGATTGTCATGAGGATACAACATAATAAATGAAGATTGTAAGATAAGATACTAGAGGGTATTCAATTAATAAGGAAAGTGGCAGTTAGAAAAGCATCACCCCAAAAATGTTTAGGTAGGTGCATACCAAGGAGAAGGGTATGTGATGCGGACATCAAGCCCTTTATGGTTTATCAGCATAGGAGGCGAGTGACACCTATATCTTTAAGACTCAATGATGATGGGCCCGGATCATTCGTGACGACTCGAGGAGCATTGAAGACCTTACACATGTAGTCCTGAGACATTTGAGAAGACCCCACCTTGGGAAGACATGTGTAAGTTGCTTGGAAGAGATGATCGGACCGTTGGATCGCGATGATGATATGATCGGATCGTTGGTTCGTCGTGTCTCACTTTCACCACACCATCATCGGAGCCCATCGGACATCTTAGATTTGAGTTTATTTTATGTATTTTTACTTATTTGAGTTTTGGGTTAGTGTGCGCACATTTTTTTTCATACAAATGTCTTTTTTTTTTTTTTAATTTTGTTATTAAGAGTATTTTGATAATTATGTTAATTCCGAATTTTATAAGAGTATTGTCCTAAACCTTTTTCATTAGTTGTTGATTAATGAAAAGCAAACCTTTGGTTGCCTCCTTCCTCTCTCTCTCTCTCTCTCTCTCTCTCTCTCTCTCTCATGGAACTTCATCTTCTTCTTCAATCCTCTTCTTCTCCCTGCTTCTTTTGCCCCTCCAATATTCCTCTAAGGTAAGTTCTTCCTCCTTCTCTCTCCCTATTTCTATTATTCCCCAATCCTCAAACCCTAAATTTGAGAATTGATCCAAAAATCCCAATTTCTCAAATTTCTAATTCCCTAATCCGAGAAATCCTTCGATCCCTTGGACTAGTGAGCCCCATTGTTCAATTGGGTTATGACCATGCAAGATCGGGAGGTTCCATCCCTCGCTGGATCCAACCTATGCATTATTTGAATTTCTTACTTTGTGGTTGTGATGATGGCCCACTCCATTGCATGTCTCTTTGTGGTTTTCTTAGTTTATGATGGTAGATCTGAATTTTTAGATTATTATTGTCTTTTATTTCCTCTGGATTATGTGTTCATGAGCATGCATCATAATTAGGGCGTCCTGCATCAGTACGAGCAACATCAAGAAGATGACTTTTCTTTCGTTCTGCGATACCATTTTGTTGAGGTGTGCGAACACACGATGTCCGAGACAAAATACGATGTTCCTGCAAGAAGGAGACAAAAGTAGTGGACATGTACTTCCCCCCATTATCAGAGTGAAGGGTTTTGATCAAGCATTAAAACTAAGTGCACACTTCATGATAAAACACTTTAAACACATCAAACACTTCACTCTTAAATTTCAAAAGATAAACCCAAGTCATGCGTGAATAATCATCAACAAAGGTGACAAAATATTTAAATCCAAAAGTGGAGGCAACCGGGGCTGATCCCCATACATCCGAGTAACCTAGTTCAAAAGGGTGAAGTTTCCTCTCAGAAGAGCTAGGAGAAAACATAGTGTGATGATGTTTAGACAATTAACAAATATCACAGCATAAAGGTTTAGTGACAGATAAGGAGGAAAACAAAAGTCTCAATCTAGCTAATGATGGATGGCCTAAGCAGCAGTGCCACTGTGTCATGGACGCTCGATCTAGAGAAAGGGTACTAGAAGCGGCAACAAGAGTATCATTGAGAAGATAAACGCCTCCTCGCTCATGCCCCCTACTAATCACTCTCTTCTTTGTAGGTCCTGAAAAAGACGATGAGAAATGAAGAAGACAATGGAACAATTCAATGGTTTAGTAAGAGGACTAACAAACAATAAGTTTAATGGAAAACGAAGCACATGCAAGACTAAGGATATTGGAAAAGAAGGAGAAAGAGAGACGGAACCATCCTAGAAATAGGAGTTTAGGTTCCATCTGTGACGATGACATACTGAGAGTGGCGAGAAGGAGAATAAGAGGAAAAAATTGTGACTTACTTGTCATGTGGGAAGATGATCTAGAGTTTATGACCGAGGAGATAGGAGAGGAAGACGCAAGAAGAGCGATACTTGACTGGGCCGAAGCTGCGTGAGAAGGCTTAAGAACATCACGAATATGAAGACGCATCAGAGTATCATATGCAGCCCAAGAAATAATAAAAGACTCCCCTGAAGAAGACTGCTCAACTGCAAGGGTGGAAGGTTGTCCCTCAGAGAAGCTACGGTAATAACAAAAGCGGCGGCACACATTGGACAACCATGGAGCTGTCAACAATAATTAATAATGTGATTGGTTCTACCACAATGCGAACAATTGTGGGAACCATCACGACCTCGTCCATGTCCACCACAGCCACGAAGATTACGACATCCTCGACTGCGATCTCCCTCAAGGATGGTGCTTGAAGGCCAGGAAGGAGAAAATTGATCGTCGGTAAGGCGTGCCAAATGCTCAGGTGGCACAAATGAATGTGAAGGAAAAGCGGAGATAGTAGTGCGTTGGCACATGGCATAGACCGTCATCAACGGGAGAAGATGATCCATCACAACGACCTGACTCCGAATATTGAAGTAATCAAAGTTCAATCCGGTTAGGAATGGCATGATGCGAGTGTCATCCCGCTGCTTATGTGCATGTTCATGAATCATCGTCTTTACATTTGGAAGGAAGAGGCTGATACAAGTCCAAGTTATTCCACATGCCTCGAAGTGTCGAATAGTAGTCTTTTAATGATCTTGAGTCTTGTTGGAACTGACCAATTTCTTGAATAAGCTGGAATACCCATGAAAAAATTTGAGACTCGGATAACATATCATGAAGTATATCCCAAATACCATTAGCCGAGGATAAAAACATCACTAAGTGGCTAACCGAAGAATCCATACTATTCAATAACCATGTAATAACTTGATAGTTCTCTTTTGTCCAAGACTAGTAGGTGGCATCTGTAGAGCTTGGAGGATCATCCAAAATATACGAGAGCTTCTCATGGGCTCCCAAGAACACTTTTACAAATTGTGCCCATTGAAAATAGTTGTTACCATTCAACTTAATGGAGGTGATCTGCAAGGGGTTGGATTCAAGAGAACCCATGTTAAGAGATGAGGGCCCTTTGTCTTCCATAGGGGGGCTAAAAAAAAAAAGAGCTCTTCAACCAACTCTCTCACACTCAATCCTTCAAGGGAATGAGAAACAAACCCCAAACAAACAACAATCCTTCAAAACAACACACAATGCAGTCAGATCTGATTCAAACAAGCCAAAAAATGGCATGGCCGCACAACTTTTTGAGGGTAAAACTCACTCAAACATCAATCCTAGCTAAAAGCTCCTCCATGATTAGCTTGGGAGGAAGATTCTGGTCCATCTTGGGAAAGAAGTTGGAGAAAAACTTATCGATTTGAGATAAATCGAAGAAAATCTGATTGGGGGCCCAGTTTTTTAATCTCTCTATTTCGGCCAAAACACCATTAAAAAAGGTCTAAAAAAATCCCAAAAAATCATGATCAATCAAATCCCTAAACTTTCAGCTCAAATGAGATCCATGCGTCCGTACAATGCTAAGTTAGCAAGCTAACATGTCAACTCTCAACTGGTATGATGAGGAATGGGCTGATATATGCTCTGATACCAAGTAGGAGATGCTTTGATGACTAGGGTGTGGAGAAGAGAGGAGAAGAGTGAGAGAGGAGAGAGAAGAAGGGAGTTTGGGGAAAATGTTGTGTGACAACATGCCCTCACACACAATGTTTTATTAGAATAGAACATCATATGGTACACTGTAGGAGAAGAAGAAAGAGTGCAAATGCACTTACATTAAAAGAGCCACTTAACACGTACACTTTACACTAAAACTCTCTAGAGTATCAAATGACTACCCTTTTTTCCCTCTTCTTAATCAATTTGTCATCGAGTATCGTATCTTTGCAGCAACTGTATTGTCCAACTGTCATATTTGTATTATGCTGCTCAAGTTTTTTTTAGCATGCCTTCACAGATGATTTGCTTTATTAGGGCTGTACTCTAAATTGCATATCTGTGGTTGTTCTTCATTTCACTGTGGGCATGGCCCTTCTGCCTTCCGGTTCAGTTAGTCCAGTGGGCGGGCCTGATTTTCAGGCTCAACAAATAAGCAGAGCCTGGATCCAACGGAAGGTGTGGTGACTTGTCTATTGAGACTCCGCCTTAGTGAAAATCTAGCCGTGTTTATGGTTGTTATGGGATGGCTAGATCTTATCTTCGGGCCTGATCAGAGCTTGGCAGATCCCAGCCTGGGCTGACCACCCAGTCCATTGGAACCCTACCGAGCAGCCTCATTTTCCTGATAATGCTTTGAAGGAACATGGATTTATCTGCTTCTCTGTGCCATGGTTTCTCCATTTTTCTTGCTGAAATTCATCCTTGTGAAGTTCAGTCTTTCAGTACAGCCATGCCCATGCTGTATTTTTCTTCTCATATTTCAACATACAATCTTGTTCATAATCCTGTTTAGATAAAATCCTATTTATCTATAAAGGACATGCCCCGGTTGTCGCACAGGGGGACAGTGCAAAATCAAGAAGTTAGAACTTCCCTCTTTTTGGGGGATTCCAGACTTCTTGATTGTGTGCTGTTGTTCACCTCAGAAGATGACAGACAAAGCCTGATTTGACCGACTGATTGGAGCAGGCCTGCCAGATATTGATTACCAAATTCCAATAATCTTGTTTAGTTTTACTTCATTAAACGGCTTAATTTCATTTCATGCAAATGGCTGCAGATCGTTCGGCTTGCAAGGAAACTACCAACAGGTGATTTGAGTTCGCTCGAGATAGAAAGAGCTGAGGAAGAAGAGCCTCTTGATGAAAACGACCTCACCTAGTTTCTCTCCCTCTATAAACACTGCCAAGAACAGAATCTCCTCCACCCACGAAACACAGATATTTTATGGAAGAGCATTATAGTTTACAACCAACACTATTACTCCAGGCTTGTATTTCATTCACAAGAAGCTTTTGACATGTAAAAAAGAAAAAAAGAAAAAAAGAAGAAAAAAAAAACTCCACGTTATATACTGCTCGTTTGATGATACAAGGTATTCTATGGTTCTGTAAAATGTTTTTTTTTATTTTTTCTTTGTGTTGAAATGGACTGTTGAATTAGAGCTTTTCGACTGGGAATCCAATGACTGGTTTTACTTCAGATGCTAATGAGCGGAGCTCGGCTATCTCTTGGTCGGTCAATCTCCACCCAAGTGCTCCTGCAAATTCTTGAGCCTGTCCTGCATCTTTGGCACCTGGGATGGGCACCACATTCTCCTGAGCTATTAGCCAGTTGAGGACCACCTGCAGAAGTTCTTGCTTTTGTCAGCAGTTTGCTTTCTCTTGCTAAACTATAGGCTGTTTAAGCTAACTCTTTATGACTTCCTAGTTCCTAATGCATTCGATAAAGGGAAAGAATACCATCTTTGCGGCACCTTTGTCCGATGTCAGACACCCTAGACCCACCTAAGTGGCACACGTTTAAGATCTGGGCTGTACTCCAATGTTCAGCGGTAATCAGGATCACACATGGACAGCTACATTCAATTGTTAAATGTCCTCTGATTTGTAATTATGATAATTGGACCGAACTGGTTATTGGGGACCTAACCATGGTTGGCCCATCAGATGAACAGTCCAGATCTTGTGATTGTGCTAAAGCCTCGATATCCAAGGAAAAACAATAACAAAACTATGATCCTCTCTTGACAAATGCCCTTTGCTCCCCCTCGCAACCCCCCTTAATGGTTTACAAATAGAGAGAGGATCTGATGTTGAATGCTGATATCTATGTCATCAAGTGTTCTGTTTCAGTACATGCAGCATACATGTAATGACTTGGGCCCTACTGTGGATGGGCCATATGCTAAAATCACTGGGTCAGATGATCCTAGCTGCAGTCTGGAATACTTTCCCATGAAATGCGAATGGTTGGTTGGAATTCTTTGCAGGTTATCTCAAAAGTCCAACCAGTAGCTAGGATTGGTGCACTTTCCATCCAAGTAGAGGTAAAAAAGAAAAAAGAAAAAAGAAAAAAGAGAGAATTCAAGCAGACCTTTTTATTATTATGTTGTAATTAGATTAAACATAACCAGGAAAAATGAGAAAGAACCTGTGTGGGGGTTTTGCTGTTATTCTGTCCAATTTCTTTGATTCTGCTCAGCAGAGGTTGCATCTGCATGGTGTAAAAATCTTTAATAATCAAATCTACAGATTGTGCTATTATGCAATGATGATTGTCTTGAGAATATCTATAGTGAGCTATATTTTCAGTTTGTAAAAATGGGGGCCATGGTTCCATAATCCAAATCATTGATATATAATGGGACCCACAATGGATTACCCATGCACAAAAAATTCCCAGGTTGGAAGTGTATCATTGATCATTTTGGTTGAATGTGGACCATTATTATATTTTCTTCTTAACTGTCTATTTACCGGCCCCCAACCATGAGGGGTTGGGTTGTTACCATATAGGGCGGGGACATAAAACGGTTTTGAACTCTGATCCCTGCGCCACACTTTCCACGTCATCACAGCCTGATCGCAGCTGTTTTGGGCTTGGCCCATGGGCCCAGTTTTACACACTGAAAATCTGAGCAACCTGTAGATCTCAGGAGCAGTGTGATACATCCTGTACGTGATCATCAAGAAGGAAAAGAATGTGCCAATAATTTTTTTCTTTTTTAATATTTACCTTCGTGAGGAATTCAGGAGTGTAAATCCGTCCACGAGGGCCACTAGGTGGATTTTCTGGCGTGTATTTTCCTGTAAGAACACCTGAACATGGCACCAAAACAGAACTGTTGAAGAACTACAAATTCTTGCTAAAGGTAACTGAATTCTAAAATTGTTTTAGTGACCTAACATGACATAAAATAATTTTGAGATATAATATTAAATGCATTCTTGACAGCATGTTTGGATGCAATATCAAATTGTTGCAACTAATAATCAAATCATGATTTCCTCAATATTTGCATTGAGGGTCTTGGCTCCAAATTGGAATGACGTTTCCTTGAAGTTAGACAAATGAATGTAACTGCAATTTGAGGGCTACCCTGCTGTTGTGAATTCAGGGAAAACCATAGTTTAAAAACTCGATTTGACTCAATCTCCAGCTAGGGTTGGGTCGACTCGAAGATTCAATATTTAATGACTAAATTCAGAATAGTATTTCACTAGCAATAGATGCTTAGAAGTGTGACTGAGGAGAGGTGGTAGATGCTGTTGCTTATGTGGTTGAGGTTGTGGGTTTGAATCCTGCAAACGTCTTCTTTAAAAAAAAAAAAAAAAAAAAAAGAATTTGGCTTGGCGAGTGACTTGGTTCAAGTCATCCTGAGTCGACGGAGTATGCAAGCCGACTCGAGGAGTCATGCTGAGTCTGAATCCAGAGTCAAGCTCAGCAATGAGTTTCAGTGAGACTTGGCTCGATTTCATTCTGAGTCAAGTTGATTAAGCCGAGTTTTGAGTTGAGTCACCAAATTCTTAGAATCTTTTCAATTCATGTCACTTGGGCGTCCAAACAAAGATTGCATTATCTCATGAATAAGTATTTAAAACACTAAAAAAACGAGCATGCTAAAATAACCAAAATGGTCGATCTTTAAAGCTCATGAACAATAATAAAATCGATTGAACAAACGTCAGTACCTATTTGGAGAGAGTGGACTTAATTAGCAGATATCAGATGGCCTCAATGAGACCCAGTCTGAAATATCTTAAATTTTGGATTTTGGCTTGTAACCTTATAAACAAATTCACAAAATTTGAGCAATGGCGGATTGAAGAGGAGACTTAAGGCATGAATGTGTGAGATCTGGGCCGTCCATCAGGTACAGTCCAACATGAACATGACCTGGATAAAAAAAATAAGTTCATTACAGTATGATGCGAGTGTGGCCAACATGGTAAGTGGACCATCCTCATTCTTAGGACAGAACACGTTCATGGTGGGACCCATCTGACAAATGGCTCTCATCTTGAACACATACCATGCTTGCATTTTACAGATTGAACTGAAGCTGAATTCTGTAGATAAAGTTGTACATGGAAATCTCTATGCATAGCTAAACATACATGCAAGTAAATAATCTGAGCGATCAGGTAGATAACCAAACCAAAACATTTCTAATACAACCATACCTTGACCAATGGGTGAATATGCAATCAGAGTGACCCCAAGTTCGTCACAAGCAGCCTTCACACCATTCTCCTCTGGGGTCCGGTATATGAGGCTGTAATTCACCTGATTTGAGGCCAAGGGAATACCCCGCTTCTTGAGCTGATCATAAGCATCTCTAAGACGCTTTGCTGGTGCATATTTTAGATTATATTCATAAACTACACTAACGTACACAAAATCAATTTTTACAAGCAAGGTGAGAAAAGTACCGCTGTAATTCGAAACACCAACAGCCTTTACGAGGCCCATTTCAACAGCATCCCCAAGCCCATCAATGTACCCTGAAAAATGATTTTAATAGGTTGAGTAATCTTCAAATAGATTGAATTCAGCAGAATGATTACATGGCAGGTTAGAAAGTTTAACCTTCGTTTCCCCATATTCCTGGCCTGAAAATTAGCCAAACCATCCTTGTTAGTAACAACAAAAATTTGGGAAATGGTCAAGGTGCTAAATGAAATGTGGATGAGCACAGGAATGCATATACATAATCGTAGCTTTTCATTACTCGGGTTCTGTTGTGGATGAGCCGTATGAAAAACATCACACCGATCAGATGATCCTAGCCATAAGCTGGAGGAATTTCGTCCATTGAATATTGAACATTGGTTGGACATTCTTCTAGAGGCATTATACAATTCTAGGCTGATAGTACATCTGGGTTGTCAGTTTGTACATGTGGGACCATGGTTCAGTGGTCAACCCATTGTATGATGGCCTCTAACATGGTTGATCACCAGAGATCCTCTACATTGGAAGATCTTAGCCATTGTAACATTGGCATATTTTGGGTTGAATGTAGGCTTTGTTTTATTTTCCTTCTTAACTGTCTATTTGCTAGACACATTTTGAAGGTTAGGATTTTTCCATCTGGGAGCTCAATCCTATCAATGATTGAGCATAGGATCGATGTCTCTCTCATTGAATCCCAGCTTAAAAGGAAAGGATGGAAAGGTGGCTTGAAAATGAAGGGCAATAAGGAAAGGCGTTTTGTTTGGCATCCAGGTATTTATGTGATAGGTCGTTGATTGATCGACTACAGCCTCTGTCTAAGACAAAAGGCCAAGGGGAGGCTAGGACAGGGAAGCCAGATCTCTATTGGTAGATGAAAAGGATAGGCCTTCAATTCCATTTATAGAAACCAATATTACAAAATGGCACATACAAATCGAGCATTGTGTAGTAACCTCTTCTCTCAAACCATCCAAATTTATTCGTCTAAAGTCTTCCAATGAGTGGCTAGGGTAACCTTGCCAGTATGAGTTTTGAGGATACACCTCATCCACAGTAGGACAACAGATGAACAGTCTGTATCAGATAGTTCATTCCACATATTGGAAGTAAGAGTGCTTGATAACTCAGATCTGAGCTATAGCACCTCATTATTTACCACACTTCATATTTAGACAGATTTCAATACTGAAGTATAATTAGGATCATGAGCAGACCAGTGAAGCTGGTAGAGTTCGACTGAAGAAAGACCAAGACGAGACAGTGAATCCTTAAGGGCGGCGATGACGCTCCCTCGACCCAGCCTCCATGGCAAAGCTGCAAACTTGGTCGCAATAGCTAGTTCAACTGTCTCCTTTTGTTGCCTTTCTTTGATGAAGCTGTAATTGAAATAGACGAGTCAATGCAAAATCTGAAAATCTACATCCAACAAATGTTCTAACTAGAACTACGACCTGTATAATGAATTTCCACATATGTAAGAAAAAAACAAATCAATCGAAAACTCCAAAATATGAAACTGCAACCATAGAATTATCGATCCAAAGGTCAGCTACCTTCCAATTAGAGTTTCGGAATTCACCGCGCCAAAAGATGCCTGCAAAACAAAGAGAAGCGTATTTAGTCACCAATCTAAGGCTGCTTTGGAAACACTATTGAAATGGATATCAATAACCTGTTCAATAGACAGGAAATGACCGAAGGATTAGCTTCTTTAGGCTCAGTTTGGATGGATGGGTGAATTGAATTTAGAACAGTTCGTTTAAACTAGAGGAATTGACCAAGTTGTAACAACTCTTTCTCATATTCATAGTGAGATGGTAGTCACACCCTGATCCATAGCTCAAGTGGTAGACTGAGTGAAGATAACCTTGTTTCAACACTGAGATGTTGGTATCAATTCCCAAGTGGGGGGTGGCCAACATTGCTGTGTGACTAACAGTGGGGGTGGGCGTACTAACAGTGGGGTGTGTGTACTAACCACAAAAAAAAAAAAAAAAAAAAAAAAAAAATAGTGAGATGGTAGCCCACAAATTGCATTTACATCTGATCGGACTCAAACTTGAAAGTAATGTAATTGTGATTTGAAGCCCAATCCTTCTTCGTTAGTGCTAAAGGAGGGTAAGAAAAAATTGGCCATTCCACTTTATTATACTAATAATTGCAATTCTATTGGATGGTGCATCCAAACACACCCTTAGGATTTACAGAGAGGATGTACCCCTAAAATTGGAGTAACGTTTCTTTGAAGTGCAACTTGAAACAAACAAAATTGCAATTTGGTGCCCAGTCCATATTTTGGTCATTTCCACTACTTGAACTGACAATTGCAATTCAATTCAGCAGCCTATGCAAACACAGTCGAAGTACTTTACAAATGGAAATTCATTCTCACCCTTGAGCCATAAACCTCGGCGGTATCGAATAAGGTTATTCCTGCAATCGATACTGGTGTTAAAAGCAGCTCTTGCTGACTTCAGCTTCCTATCTGACATCACAAAGTTAAAATCCAATTACGCAGATATGATTCGAAGCTGATTATAATTCAATAGCCAAATAAATAATAACTGAGAGTCTATTAAGAATCAGAACACAACAAAAGATCCAAAGATATTAATATTAGAATCATGAAAAACAAAAAGAATCGAAGTGGGTCTAATCCACACCCACGCACGCACAGAGAGAGAGAGAGAGAGAGAGAGAGAGAGAGAGAGAGAGAGAGAGAGAGACGCCTGCACACCATTGAACCGAATTTTTATAATTAGTTCAGTTCAGCAGAGCGCAAATGAATAAATAAATGTAACTGCAGTTTTAGGAAGTGTTACTAAAATCGGTCATCTCTCTTGATCGAACATGAATCTTCACAACTCAATTCAGTTATGCATCCAAACACACCCTTATGCAACATCACAAAATCAACAGACATAACACCAGCATGAAGGGAAAAAAGGAACATGAAAAATACATTACCATTCAAAAAATAATTCCAAACTTGTTAACATATTTACAAATACAAAATCTGTTCCCAGGTAGAAAATAAATAAGGTGGTAGAATCTGAAATTTCAATTAAGTCCAATCAATATAAGAAAAAACTAAGAAGTAGAAAACAAATTGGTGCCATAAAAATTCAATAAAATACTTCCAATTCCCCCAACCAAACACCATGAACCAACAAGAAAAGAGTAATCAATTCGACCACTAACCCGATCAAATAGAAATTAAAACAAGAAGGGGAATGAACTTATATGACTAGTTTGCACCATAATATGGTACAAACAAATTATATTGGACAAATGGAGAGTCCAAAACATGGAGCTGAACCATCTATACATCCCAGCCATCCTTCATGGGCCACCATTCCAGTAAGCAACTAGATGATCCCAACCATCTGATAATGGCACCCTTTTTGTTCAATTTCCAAGAAACTGTTCAGATGGTTTGGATTATCAGATCAAATTGATTCATGAGAGAAATTAGCAATCCACAGCGGATCCACCGGATGGACTGTCTATGTTCAATGTCTGGTACATCTTTCTACAATTTCAGAACAATCCATTGCGTAAGCCGTTGATCCAATTAATAAGATCGACCAATAAGGGTGATTTTGGCTCAGTAGCCCACAGAGAGTTGATTGGACCAAATGGGAGGTCTAGATTAAACACACGTAAAATAAAACTAATTGCATCATAATAAATTACAAACTAGTTGTATTAGTATAGGATCAATACCAAACAAAATCACCAACCTGCTAGAAAACTTTCTAGATTATTCTGAAATTTAAAATGAAAACTCCCCTCTTCTCCAAACCAACCCAAACATAAAAAAAATCAACTGTCAGAAATAGAATGAAAAATTAATATTTCTTCTTTTAAAGGTCCTTACAGATTCACAAACACAACCGATAAAAAAGAAATAAAAAATTAAAAAAACACTACAACCATCTCTAGGCACAAGCTGCTATTGACACCCACCCTTTTTGATAGATACACTTATTTTTTCTTACTTTTTGTAATAAAATAGTACAAAGTACTATAAAACTGCACAAAGTTGTACTATTTATTACCGAAAGTAGAAAAGAAAGGGTGTACCTATCAAATATAGTGGGTGTAGATATCATTTCTCTCGGATAGCATGTATGTATGTATATAGAGTAGATTGAAAGAGAGATTGAGACATACCATCCCATTGGAAATTATTCCAGTAGCTGGTGTCTCCCCAAGACCAAGCACCAATCCCAAGCTTGGTCACCTTCAAATCAGACCCACCCAACTTCGTCTTCTCTTCTTCACTTTTCACTGTAGCAAAATCCTCAGAAGCAATAGCTCTAATTCTTTGAATTCTCTTCTGATGAGAAAGAGATAAGAAACTTGCACTACTAACAACCAAAGCCATGGATTTTCTTCCTCCAAAATTCAAGCAAAACCAATGACAAAAACAAAAACTTTTCTTTTTATAATGGAATGCAAAAAATCAAATGCGTTTTCTTAATTTGAGGCCTTGTTTCTAAAATTCAAATGGTGGGGTGTTTAGGATTTGCAACAATGTGAAATGGGGTGTCTGGATTTTGAGCTTTTCTTTTGTAAAGTTCGAGTAGAATCAAGGAAAAATAGAGCTTGGTTATTGGAGGAATACGAAAAACAAGAGATGGGTTCTATGAATTGGAAGAAGAAAAAGGACATGAGTCATGATTGGATGAGATTCTCTGGAGATTTGATGAGTTTTTGGAGAATATGTGTGGCTCTGATGCTGTATACGTTTGAACTTTGTGACTGTGCATTAGTCTAGAGGAAAGTAGCATTTCCATCTGTCCTATAACAGCATCTTGAATAGCTGTTATAACCAGGAAAAGAGAAAAACTTTGGTACTCTGGTACAGTAAAGTGTTTCATACGCGAGCAGCCAGCAGTAGCATACTTGGCTAATGCGTAACTCAATCTAAACCGTCCACATTTTGGTATTCACATTAGATGGGACATCGATGGAAACTTATAGTTGATATGATTTCTCCTAAAATGTCGATTAGTGGACATCTGGCGATCCTGGTGAGACGAGAAATAGTCAACGGACTAAGTTCGAAGAAAAACTGTCAACTCATCAGAGATAAGATCGATCCACCAATCTGATTTAAGGGTTGGATCTTGTCTACAGTGGGTCCCACTAAGTAACTAATTTTGAAGAGAGATGGGCACATACAACCCCTTCATGTAAACTATATCACATACAGCACTTTCATTTCCGCTACTAAAATAGCACATGGTAGGATATCGAAGCCATGAAAAAGGTGGGTCACACCATGATGATCAGATGGTGGAAAAAATAGGCTGATCCACTAATCACGCGGGACAAATGGCTCAAAGAGTCAATGGACAACCGATGGCAATCATATTCATGCATTTTGGACGGTGACGATTTCTTACACACACCTGATGCTGACACGTTGGCGGGAAAGTGAGCGGTGGATTTGAAAAGTTCAGACTAGGTGACACGAATTGCCTATGCTCCCGGCCACAGGAAGCTCCTGTGGTCGGGAGCTGTGTAGGGCCCACAGAGATGCCCGTGACAAATCCACTCCTTCCATCAGTTTATAAACTTCACCATGAGACGGCAGTCAAAAAATCAGGTAGATTACCGCTGTTTCGTGTGATGGGGCCCACCTGAGTTTTGGTTTACTCTCATTAGGTTTGCTAGCTTAAAATAGAACGTGGGTGATTTTCTTTCTAGGATCCAGCAGAGTGAGAGTGCTCCTATATGAACTGGGATAAAATGATAAGAGCTGTACACGAGCGGCAACTGAGTCGAACTTAGTGCAGCTCAGCGCAGTTCGGCTAGCATCCTACTCCAGTTCAAGTTCATCTCAGCTTGGTATGTTCTCTACTTCATTAAATCTAAGTTAGTCTTTAAAAATTAGGGTTAATTCTCACATATTTCATAGAAGACTTGAAATATAATAATATGGGTCTGATCAGTAAGAGTTTCTGATAGACAGGTTCTAATTAAATCGGCAAGTCGTGGAGCATATGCTTGAATTGACAGGTACTATGAATAATGTATGATAATGTGTTCAATCGATCAATCAAAGTTTCTGATAGGCAAGATCCGATCAAATCGACAAACCACATAACATATACTAAGACTAATCAAGTGTCAATGGTAATAATAAGATGTCAATGATGTAGTAAACAGTGGTTGAAAAAATAAAGAGTATTGCATTATGCTAGATATGAATGAGATGATGCTGATATGTGAATGACTGGATGGAGGGAGGTGTCGCATATGCTAGATCAAGCGGTTTGGATTTAAGGCTTGGATGGCTTGAGAGGCTTGGATCGGGATAAGGTTGGGCTAGATTGGGGTCAGGCTCTTTACTTGTACTCAAGCTTTCCTCGGTGGATGAATGGGCTGAAATGGAAGAGGGGAAAAGCTTGAAATTCTTAAAAGTGAATTGGATTTTTCTTGATGATGAAAACAAATGGGAGGGGGCACGGCGGAAGGATTTTCTTCCAGAGAGGGAAAGGCCTTAAAGTGACGTAACAAAGTTCTGTAGGGCCCACCATGATGTACACGGTCCATCCATTTGGAGATATCATTTTATGGCATGAGCCGAAGAATGAGGCAGTTCCACAGATCAAGTGGACCCCACTACAGAAAACAGTGGGGATTGAACGCCTACCATTAAAAACTTATGAGGGGCCATAGAACTTTTCAATTGAACTGATATTTGTGTTTTCACATGTCTATGTCCATGTGAACTTATAAAAAGGCGGAATCTCAAGTAAACATTATGGTCAGCCATAGGAAGGTTTCAACGGTGCCTACTGTTTCTGTGGTGCATAAATTTGAGCTTTGAATTTGCCCTTTTTTTTTTTTTTTTTTTTTTTTTTTTTTTTTTTTTTTTTAAGCTATAAAATGATCTATCCAAGTGGTTGGACGGTGTGGACACAACACATGATGTTTGGACGGTGTGGACACAACACATACATCATGCATCATGGGACCATAGAATTTGGTGACGTCACTTTAGTACCGAGATGGCTAATGAAGGAATCCGATTGCGTAGTGAGTAAGTCGGATTGCGTAAGTCACTATGCTCTTATCCGACTCCTACTTAGTAAACTCTGTTGGGTCCACCGTGGATGTATGTGGTTTATCTACGCCATCCATCCAGTTTTCCTGCTCATCTTAGGCGTTGACCCTAAAATTGGAGCGTATACAAAACTCAAGTGGACCATGCCATAGGAAACCTGTGGGAATAATGATCTCCACCGTTGAAACCTTCCTAGCCCCACGGTGATGTTTATTTGTCATCTAACCTTTTAATAAGATCACACAGGCATGGATGAATGGAAAACATAAATATCAAGCTAGATCCAAAACTTCAGTGGCCCCCACTGATTTTTTCAACGGTACACATTCAGTTCACACTTTTCCTGTGGTGTGGTCCACTTGAGCTTTAGATATTCTTAATTTTTGTTCCCTAGACCTAAAATTATCTGTTAAAATGGATGGATGGAGTGGATAAAATACTTAAATCATGGTAGGGCCCAGAGTTTACTCAGTACTCTAAGCGTAGTGAGTTACCACACAATCCGCTTCTGCTACTGAAACTGTAAATGGCTACCGCAGCCGAGATTTCCTACGCACCAGTACCCAGCTAGAGGCGGACGGTCCTGTCAGGGGCTCTATGGGGCCCACATGATCTCTATGTTTTATCCACGCGGTCCATCTATTTCAACATATCATTTTAGGGTTGAGCCCAAAAAGGAGGCAGACTGAAGACTTAACTGGACCACACAACATCAACCAATTCAAAAATGAACTCTTACGTTGAAAAATGCCCCCCCTCGGCCCTACGTGGCTCCACCCTGGGAGGGGGGTATTTATAGTTGCCCCAGTGGCATCTCTCATAATTGTTTACGGGAGACACCTTGGGGGCCGCCCATACCTTTCCCTCTCTCCAGCTTTGGATAGCTGGTACTTCGAACCTGGAGTAAAAAAAACTTCAGGTTTAGTGTACTCGTATGTTCGGTCTTGCTTTGAGGCTGAGGGTTGGAGTTAGGTTCGGTTTTGGCTTTGACTAGGTAAGTTGGCTGGGTTGAAAGGTTGGGCTAATCAGATGAGTTGATCCACTGAGTTGACTTACTCAGGAATTTTGTCCTAATTTTTCCTATAAGTAGTTTTTCAGGTCGTCGATTCAGGGTGAGTTAACTAAGTTTAGGTTAGACTTGGGCTATGAAGTAGGATTAGGATAAGTGAGGTGAGTAGGGTTTGGACCTAAGATTTTGGTATATGGACTGAGTGATGGGCCTCCATCCATCTAGCCATTCAATCAACTTTTTAGCTTGGGGTGGGATGTCTACAAGTCAGCAGCTCAAGCCAGCTCGAGCCCAGCTCAAGCCAAGTTCGAATTTAAGATTTCAAGCTGAGTTTGAGTTAGCTAGGGCATAAAAAAAAAGGCTCGACCAATTTTTTTTTGTAAGGGTAGGAATTAGGATGCTTAAATTTGATTGATATTATATGTATATTATATATATTTAAGGTATTTAAAATTTGGCTAAGTCAAATCGAGTCAAATTCAAGCCGAGCTTTGAATCGAGCCGAGTCGAGTTCGTGTTAGCTCCAACGGAGCCTCAAAATTATCTCTAAGCTAAGAAAAAAATATCTCAACTCGGCTTGAACGCTAGCTTTTGATCCAAACCGAATCAAGCTTATTCAAGCCGGGTAGATCAAGCAAGTTAACCGAAGCTAGCTTGGCTCGTGTTCAGCTCTAATTGGGACACGTCCCCTAGTTGAATTAGGACACATAGTCCAGTCAATTGAATTAGACTGCTCAGAGGTCTAGGCCATATTTCAAGTGCTGACATGCAAATATCACGGGATGTAACAAATGTTAACAATTTGTTCAATGGCCTTTGATATGAACGGTTAGGACCTTTGTTTTCGCTTAATCCAATCTAGTGAGTAAGATCTCAAACTCTTTGGGCCCCACATAGGTTCCAATGATGGGCATTCAATCTCCATTGTCTCATTGGTATGGTTCGCTGGAGTTTTGTGTGCCTAATTTTTGGAGTCCTGTCCTATTTTAATCTTGAGATAGTTATGGACTGAGTGGATTTGTCACGGGCATCTTTATGGGCCCTACATAAATGGGCCTTACATAAATTCCAACTAATGAAACCTCCGGTCCCCAGGCACAAGCAATTTGCGTCCATCAAGTGAGAAGATCTAAATAGTATATCACACCTGATAAGAGCTCAAATCTCACACAATTATGATATTGTGACTCATGCAATGTGGGTATTACAATATATTCAAGATGTGTGGGGCCTACCAGCGTGGGTAAGTGTCATCCAACCCATTCATTAGATGCCTCTTCTCATGTTAGGCTCAATCCCAAAATCCACCTGATCCATAGCTTAGGTGAGCCCCATCATAGAAATGAGGGACATTAGGGAGGGTAAACTTTTAATTGGAACATGGGGTCTACCATATGATGTACATGAACGCGGATTGTGTGATTAGTAACTCAGTATGCAGTCGCGAGTTAACTCTTTAGTGCCCACCGTGATTTTTGTGTCTTATCCACGCTGTTCATTCATTGTACCGTGTCATTTTAGGACATGAGCCTAAATTTGAAACATATCCAAAGCTCAAGTGGACCACACCAAAGGAAACAGTGGGAATTGAATGCCTACCATTGAAAACTTCTTGAGGGTCACAGATGTTTTGGATCAAGCTGATATTTGTGTTTTCTCTTCAGCTATGTCTGTGTGACCTTATGAATAGGATGGATGAGAAACAAGCATCATTGCGGGCCCTAGGAAGATTTCAAGGTGGACGTCGTTATACCCAATGTAAGGTGTGGTTCACTAGACCATGGGATATGCCCCTTGTAGACACCTCACCTAAAATCAAAGACACTACTATTAAATCAGCTGGCAAAGCTCTCGACAAAACCACCCTAACTCTCCTTGGACTGCCATAGGATGGCTAGACCAATTTAGACAAAGAAGCCCCAGCTCGTCCTACAAGATCAACGACCCGATCCATGGATCACCACCCCTCGGTCCCGCAATAAGAACACTTACGTAGCTGTCCCTGAAGCTCATTACCTGCGCCCATTCCAATAAAATTGCACTTACCTGCCAAACGAACCTTTGAAAACACACCAAACAAGGATATACAGGCCAAAACCTATTTTTGAAAAAGATGAATGGCCTATGTTGTCACCCAAATTTGGTTGGCAACAAATGGGGTTGGAATGATGCTAGAGACGGCTGGCGGACTCGTGATCGTTATCCCTCGATGGTCCTGCAGGTCACAAGAGAGAGAGAGTAGAGGCAAGAGAAGGGAGAGCCGCTGTACCACGGAGGACCCTTCGATGCTTAAGTCAGGTCGACTGAGATCGGGCAACAATTAGGTAATGGGTGCGCGAATGACGTACCTTGTCCTTGAGTGGTGGTGATATTTATAGGGTGTGGCTGACGTGATCTGGGTTTGACAAATCCACCCGGACATGCCGGCCTGCAACTTTCCAATCATGGAAGCATTGAGTAGCTCCTGACATTAGCAAGCCTAGCCTGACACGCTAGGCCTACAACAATCATTAGGTGTAGGACACAGGTTCTGTACCTGACATCTTCCATGTGTCACATTCGAAGGGACTTGGCAGGATTCGTATCTCAGATTTTGTGCATCGTCCCTTGGAGAGGGTCGACTTGGTTTGGTCAAGTCACAAAGCTCGAGGGGCCGAGCTCCTCCCTCAGTCCGGGCCAAGACCCCCTCAGTTTGGGCTAAGACCCCCTCGGCTCGAGCTCACTCGCCCCCCTAGGGAGGTGCGTCCAAATCTACTATCTCTGGCCCCCGAGCAGTGGTGGTCGGGGAGGTTGCCACTGAAGGGACAACAACTGTAGCTGTCGAAGGAGCAGCTTTGGAAGGAGCGGTCGAGGGGGGGAGCAGACGTTCCGAGCCCATCGCCCACTCCACCTCGACGACGAAGGCGCTTAGGGCCACGAGCGGTTATCTTCTTCAAGATCTTCCTCTGCTCCATGCTCTCCAGAGCCTTCTTCGTATCTTTAGGCACTCCGACATCTCTATAAAAGAAAGGCAGTTAGTCAGAACTCTAGCTAAAACTCCACAAGGGCCACCTAACGATTTGTGCATCTACCTCTAGGGATGAGGCCAAATTGCTGGAGGTTTGCATCCAGTGACCAAATCATTGAAGTCCCTCTGGTTAAAAGGGCGTCCCCTGGCCTGCCTGACCTAAGCTTAGAGGTCAAGGTAAACGCCAGGACGTTGCTTGCTCACAATTGCAAGAATGACAACGAAGGCGTTAGTGATGACCTGCAACAAAAACAAACCATGTAAAGTAGCTTGGAGAATGTCCCGATCGGGCACTCTAAAGAAGGTTGGCACCCTAAGATAGAGACCATCCAACTCGGCCTCCAACGCCTCCCGATCACCAAAAGCGAAGAACCACTTTTCCTCCCAATGCTTGTTGGAGGACGGGTTGTTGGCGATGAGAACATCCTCTTTATCGAGCCATGAAGAAAGGTAGTAATACCCCCAGGACCTAGGGTTGAGTTTGACCTGATACAGATAGAGGACTTCCTCCACCGATAACTCGCCATTGCCGACCTTTTATCAGAGGACGCAACAGCCAAAGATAACTCGCCACGCATTAGGGGCTAACTGCAATGGGGCGAGCTCGATACGTCACATCACCTCCCTCACCAAAGGGTGGTGAGGCAGGCGAAGACCACATGTGAAAAAGAGGGAGTACATGACAACCTCCCTTGAAGGAGGCCGACTTGGGCGCTCCTATGGCTTGGGCACCCTCAAGCCCACTGATTCAAGGATGCAGACTTAGATCAGAGCCTCTCCAAGTCACCTAGATCCAACGAGGATGACCAAGACTCTGCCACAAACATTATACAAGAGGAGGAGGTCTCGCCGGCCTACCTCCTAATAGACGTAGGGCTCGGTCCCGTGTGACCAGCCCTAGAGATAGGCCCCACAGGTTAGGACTCGACCTCGTTGGTCAGACCAATAGCACCTATCTTTGACTCTTCCGACGAGCGATCCTCCCGGGAATCCACAGAAGGACTAAAAGGCTCAGCCTGGGAATAATCTCGGACGCGGGTTGCTCTAGAGTCATCATCGGATGACATTAGAGAAGATGGAGAAAGGAAATAAAGGAAAAAGGAAGACCGAAGGACACATGAATCATATCAGGTAGATCTGGCACGACGAATTCTGAGAAGAAGACACCAAGGTAGAAAAGAACGTGGCATAGGTTGGACGTGGGAGAGACATATGTCGGTCACAAGTACAAGTGGAAGGTGAAAAATGATTCAGAAGGGGGTATTTATATGCGCCCCTCACACATGCCCCCTGCCGTGAAGTGCCTCGTGGTGGCATAGGGTGACCTCGCGCAGCAAAATGCCCCCTTCATAGCCACGCCTTTCCACGCGTCACCATCTCATACACTTGGGCGAGGATACGACGATTCACTTGGCACACTGTCGCCACATGTCCAATTGTGACTTGCCTGAGCACTGAAATGACAGTAGTGTTGTACGTGCAATCATGACAACGCTTCGATTTTTGAGCCCGCCATAAACTCCTCGTTTCCTACCTACTAGTTGGCAGTGCCCAGGCGAAGTTTTAAAATTCACAACTTCTTGTGTGACAGTGCCAGTCTGGGCAAAAGAGCCTCACTACCTAGAACGAACAGGTTGTGACCTCGAGAGGGGGGGGCTATTGTTGTGGAGGTTTCGAAATTGGGCCCTCATGTGGGATAGGAGGCCCACAAACCCCGAGGCCCAAGTGCAAGACCTCGGCCATAGTGGTTGAGTAAGAGTGAAGCTCGGCCTGGCTTGTAGACCAACTGGCTCCTTAGGCCATAGCGGAGCCCGACCAGGGGAAACATCTACACAACGAGAATTATCGATAGTTCAAGGACAGGCGGTCGAGCTGAGGTGCCGCCAACAATGCCACCAACCGGTTTGATAGCCTGAGGGGAGGAACTCAGACCCCTGAGCTCCACGAACTGACCAAACCAAGCTGACCCTCTCTAGCTTAGATTCCCGGATTCCCAATGATTAGAGCCAGAAAAACCATAAAGAAGAGAAAGAAATGCGGAAAAACGGCAGAAGAAAAACGTTGACCAACCATTAGCTGACGAACACTTGGCACAACTTTGCAACGATCGGAGATCTTGATACCCTTTAACAGATCCTGCATGGCCATTTTCCACCATTAGCCAACCACTGACCAACAATTTTCTTATATAAATTCACCCTTAGACTCCTGTTGAGCTCTGAATTGTGCATATTCTAACCCCATTTCATCACTCATTATACATGGTTTGCATGTTTAAAGCGCCTAACTAATGCATGTTTTGTGATTGTAGGAATGAAAGAGAGACCTCACATATCTAAAGCTAAAAGACCACCTATGAAGCCCTTTTGATGAGAAAGGAAGGTGGGCCAAAGAGAAGGAGGAAGCAGCAAGGAGAAGAAGAAGAAAGAAAGAAAGAAAAAAAGAAAGAAAGAAAGAAAAGGTAGAATATGGGCTAGACCGGTCAATACCGATTGGCCAAACAGGCCCCGACCGGTCAAGATCGGTCAGCCACATGGGCAGCCCCCTTACATACTTGCTGAACAAAGGACCAGACGGGTCCGACCGGTCATGACCGGTCGACCATGCACAGACAACAAGTGCAAAATTCTACACTCTCTAAATTCAAAATTTTAAAGCTTCCTAGTGCGGCTAGGACACGCGATTTCGAGAATTTCTCACGCGATGGAGCTCCAAATCTATAAAAGGACACCTAGGGGTGGATCTAAACATATCATAGAAGGTTTGGAAAGTTATGGGAGGTGAAGGAGATCACTGTAGAGTGTCTGAAAAAATCGGATTTTTTTATATGTTTTTAGTAGTTTTTCCTTTGAGTTTTAGTTTAACCTGTTAATTGTTGGCTAAATCTCTTAGCTAGGGCTAAGAGGTGAAGTTTTTAGTTATTTACAATGTTTAATTCGAATTAGTTCAAGTACCTTTTGATTTTATGAAGAACACTTCTAGTTCAAGTTTGGAATAAAATTAGTATTTTTAGTTAATCTTCTATCTCTTTTGATTTCTCTTACATGGGATGTTTTTATTACTGAGATTACTTAATGGGATGTTGATTGATAGGATTTTGGGTTGTAGAGATCCTAGATCCATCATGATATGTTAGATGCTAGGGGATCTTACAAACCAAGTTTCCTAAGTGCTTATCTAGAGTTAAATTAGAAGTTCTTATCTTTTTATTAGATCTGAGGTAGGTGTTTATGTGTTGATTTTGGTTCAATAGAAGTTCAATTCATGCTTCTAAATCAAGTCTAGTGACAAGGCTTGAGGAAGAATCATGAAAGTGATCTTACTTGTTTTGTGAAGGATTGGGTTGTTTGATCGAATACACCCAATGCCTCAATTGTTTATGAGAGAACCATATCAGTGGATGATTCATCTATGTTAGATGCGTTATGATGATTTGATTGCTCTATATTCCAATTGGACAGGGATAGAACTCCGATTCCATTTGTGTTATTGGCTTGAATGGCTTGAATTGGCATTGTGAATTATTATTAGTGGATCCTCAGCGCTCTAATGTTTATTTTTCTGATTTAGTTCTTAAGTTGATAGTTTTATGTTATTAAATTCCATCTATCGATACAAATATGAATTTAGCCCATTCTAGTTATAAAGTTTAGAATTGTTACAACAATCCCTGAAGATCGACCTTGGTCTTACCGAGAATTATTACTACATTGCAGCCTTGCACTTGAGGCGAGCGAA
Source organism: Liriodendron chinense (assembly GCA_003013855.2). Lineage (NCBI taxonomy): Eukaryota > Viridiplantae > Streptophyta > Magnoliopsida > Magnoliales > Magnoliaceae > Liriodendron > Liriodendron chinense. Next base: position 3,303,574 of record ML058378.1, read on the forward strand.
CTAGTTTTTGGCGCCGCTGCCAGGGATTAGGTTAACGGTTCTGAATTTTGTAATTAAGTATAGTTAGGAGATATGTTAGATTATGATTTAATGTTTTTAGATTTGTATCAGAATTTTTTACTACTAACATATTTTGTTTATTTTGTACGATCTTCTTCACTAACCTAGTTCTTCAAATCTGGTAACACCGTTCTAACTTTAGACTCTTTTAATTTTTATTTTTTAGATTTTTATTTTTGTTTTTATATTTTAGTAGTTTTTGCGTGAGTTTATGTCTCATTGGAAGCGTGATCATACATCTTGATTTATAAGTGAGGAAGGTTTAGTTGAAGGCCTAGTCTATCACAGACGAGTTAGAAAACGTCTAGGAAATCCTGAATCGTCTGAAATCATGGTTGAGAATGAACCACTTAATGTTGAAGATGTTGAGCATGATGCACCACCAATTAGGACAAAACGTAATGAGAATGAGGAACTCTATGTTCTTCCAGTTAAAACATTGAGAGATTATCTACAACCAGAGAGAACAACCATGTCTTCCTGCATTGTTTTTCCAATTAATGCAAGAAACGTGGACCTTAAACCGGAAATTATCAAGTTACTCTTAAAATTTCATGGACTCAACTCTAAAAGTCCATATGCGCATCTTAGTGAATTTGAGGAGATAGCCAACACCTTTCAATTTAATGATGTCTCCTAAGATGTAATCAAACTGAAATTGATCCCCTTCTCTGTAAAGGACAAAGCCAAAGCATGGTTTCAATCACTTAAACCTAGAAGCATTGGGACATGGGCTGAGATACCCGGGAGTTCCTTAAAAAGTACTTTCCGGTTCACAAAACCAATGCACTAAGGTAGACTGTCATGAATTTCTCACAAAAATCAGATGAAACATTTTTTCAATGTTAGAAGAGGTTCAAAGACCTTTTATTAGAGTGCCCACATCATGGTTATGAAAAGTGGCTCTTGATTGACTTTTTCCATGCCAGATTGAGTTTAAACATGCGCCAATTTGTCCAAATGATATGTAATAATGAGTTTTTGAACAAAGCACTCGATGATGCTTGAGATTACTTTGATATGCTAGCTGAGAATGCCCAATCTTGAGACATCTCTAACCTGACTAGTAATCCCAAGTCAGCCCCAAGAGAGAAAGGAATACATGTATTAGATGGGGAGGACGATTTAAACACAAAGGTGGTGGGTCTCACAAAGAAGGTTGAGGCCATAGAATTGAGGAGTGTTAACATGATAACCACCGGTGAGGCTGTTGAGAGTGTATGTGGTATATGTGAGAGTGATGTTCACTTGACAAAGGATTGCCCAATAATCCCTGCGTTTCAAGATATATTGCAAACTCAATCGAATGTTATAAATGTTTACCAACGCCCCTTTAGTGGACCAAATTCTAACTTGACTAGTCCTGAGTGGCGGTGTAAACCAAATTTTAATGGGAGAAGACCCATGGTAAATATAAACAATGTGTCCCAAGGACCTCCTCAAAAGAACACTCTTGGGGATACATTGAACGCATTCACGATTGGACAAACTTAGATAAATCAGTCCAACATGCAAGCCATGAATGAACTTAAAATTTCGGTTGAAAGAATTAAGACACACTTAGGAGTTAGGGAGAAAGGGACTGTTTTGACATAATCTCATCCTAACCCCAAGGAACAATTTGAAACGAATATCAATTCTTCAACCCATCCTCATGTGGAACATGTTCAAGCCATCACCACTCTTAGAAGTAGTAAAATAATTGAAAACTCTGAACCGGTGAAGGCCATAAAGCCTAATGATCCGGCTGATTTTAAGAGCAATGGTGAATTGAGCAATGCTCCATAAGATGAAGAGCCGGAGCGTGTGTATAAACCTGTGGCCCCATTCCCCCAACGTCTTGTCTTAACAAAAAGGCCAGGTGAAAATCAGGACATCCTAGAAGCCTTCCAACAAGTCAAAATTAACATTTCCTTGTTGGATGCAATTAAGCAAATTCTTTCATATGCTAAATTCTAAAGGACCTATGTGTCATAAAGCGTAAGCAAAACGTGTACAAGAGGGCATTTTTTACGGAACAAGTGAGTGCCATCATACAACAAAACATTCCTCCAAAATTCAAAGGTCTCGGAAGCCCTACAATCTCTTGCATGATAAGTAACTTCCGGATCAATTGAGCACTTCTCGATCTAGGGGCTCATGTTAACTTGATTCCCTACTCGGTCTACGAGCAACTTAGACTTGGTGAATTAAAACCCACCAAGATAACTCTACAACTTGCTAATCGCTCCGTTAGAATACTGAGAGGAGTAATTGAAGATGTGTTAGTCCAAATCGATAAGTTCTACTACCTCGTAGACTTTATCGTTTTGGATACACAAGCATCTATAAATCCATGCACTCAAGTTCTTATCATTCTAGGCCGACCATTCCTAGCAACTGCCAATGCTATAAGAATGGAGTGATGAAAATATCCTTTGAAAATATGACTATGAAGTTGAATGTGTTTCACTTACACAAACAAGAAGAGGATGAGGATGAGGATGAAGATGAGATCCACATGATTAATTTCATAGATACAATTGTGGATGATGATAAGCCACCCTCAGCTAAATTTTCTAAAACTTTAGAAGTTTGCTTGGCTCATTCTAAGGAAGAAATAAAATTGGATATTAATGAGGCCTTGGAAGAGCCAAAATCGGACAATTTGATTGACAAGACACTAATCGCTGACTTGAACAATTTTGTCATGCAGGAAGTTGATGGATTGGTGCTTGATTTGCCTATGGAGAGGCCAATTTTTTAGAGTGTTGTGGTTGATGATCTTTTCCAACCTACACAAGCGACCGAGAAGCTCGAAGTTTCCTACACTCTAGAGGAGTGTTTGACATATTTTGAGGATTAGGATAATCTTATGATCCGTGACATTGTCAATGCCTTAAGGGAAACTTCATCGGTGCCCACAAAGACTCCTTTAATGGAGTGTAAAACTGATTTATCAATAGTGGAGGCACCGATAGAATCTGAAAATGTGGAGACCATAACGACTTGTGAAGAAGAATTTCAAGTCTCCACATCTCTTTGGTTTATACAAATCGAAGAGCACCATCTTTGGGATGATCCTTATCTAAATATTTTTTTCCAGATAAGTTGGAAAGGTGATTCATATTTGCTGAATTCCAACCGAAGAAATTCTCCTTTCCTAACACATGGGGTGATATTTTTGAGAAACCCGCTGAACTTTTTCAGCAGGATTTTCAATGGATTAGAATGACAAACATCACTCATGTGCACTATGAAGCAGGATGGTGGTTGGTTTTACAGAAAATCTTTTACTCCACCTACTAATTCTGCTAAATTTCATTCCTTTAGATGATCTTGTGTATTAAGATTAATCTCCTAGTTTGACGGAGGTATAGAGTAGTTTCATTTATTTTAATTGTTTAGTTGTTTGGAGTTGCAAACTTCCATGATCGACTCTATCAGGTACTCTTGTTCTCACTCTCATTTATTTCTTTATTGCTCTCATGATTCATGCTCATTGAATATCTTTTCACATTGAGGAGAATGTAAGATTTGGTTGGGAGGTGCGATTCTTCGAATCTAGCAATTTGTGACATTTCGAGTGAGGTTTTTGTAGAAATTTTTCAGTTTTTCTTAAACATCAAAACTCTTTTGGAAAATTTCGTTTCTATGCACTTGAAATATCATGAGTATGAAGGATGAAAGATGAAATGATATAATTTTGAAATCTTTAAATTAACTTAAACATTATAGTTTTACATGTGAATTCCCCTATTTATATGATCGATAGAACATTTGAACACTTTTGAGTCTAGTTCACATTACGTGATTCTCATGGTTTGAAAGGATTACTATACTTGTAGATTGGTGAGACTGAAGATTTGAAGTGTTTAGGAACTAAGCTGGGGTACTTTGTCCATCTTTGTTTATGGAAAAATAACGAAAGATATGGATTTCTAAAAATCATATCTAATGTATATGAAAAGGAAAGAATGAAGGAAAATATGGGTATGATTGAGAATATGGTGGAAATTTTTGAAAAGGGCTACTTATTACCAACTAGGGGATGGTCTAGTCGTAACCAAAGCCGGAAATGGGATGTAATGTGAAAGCCGTCGGAAGGACGGTAAGGCAAATTCATGTCATAGGCAATTGATTCATTTGTACACTTTTAGATCTTCGGTTTAGCTGATTTATAAAGAAAGTAATCTTGAAAAGTCATGAGATGAACATGGACAATGTACACTAGACCATTCATGTTTAGATTTGTCTATTTGTCAATAAATCGATAGGGACTCTATATGAACACTTATTATGTTTAGAAAATTTAGAATTTTAATATCTCGTCATTTAGTTTTTCTGATTTTTGCACTTATATGTCTTAAAGTCTATAGAACCATAATTTTCAAAAGAGAGTTGAGTTTTCAGAGAAAGTGATTTTTTTATGCTTGTTTTGCTCGGGACTAGCAAAATGTTGGTGGGGGGGTGTGTTGAGCTCTAAATTGTGCATATTCTAACCCCATTTCATCACTCATTATATGTCTGATTTTTGCACTTATATGTCTTAAAGTCTATAGAACCATAATTTTCAAAAGAGAGTTGAGTTTTCAGAGAAAGTGATTTTTTTATGCTTGTTTTGCTCGGGACTAGCAAAATGTTGGTGGGAGGGTGTGTTGAGCTCTAAATTGTGCATATTCTAACCCCATTTCATCACTCATTATGCATGGTTTGCATGTTCAAAGCGCCTAACTAATGCATGTTTTGTGATTGTGGGAATGAAAGAGAGACTTCACGTATTTAAAGCTAAAAGACTACATTTGAAGCCCTTTTGATGAGAAAGGAAGGTGGGCCAAACAGAAGAAGGAAAAAGTAAGGAGAAGAAAGAAAGAAAGAAAAGGTAGAAAATGGGCTAGACCAGTCGACCACATGGGTAGCCCCCTTACATGCTTGCTGGACAAAGGACCAGACGGGTCCGATCGGTCAAGACCGGTCGGCCAGGCTAGTCCGGCCGATCAGCCATGCACAGACAGCAAGTGCAAAATTCTGCACTTTTTAAATTCAGAATTTTAAAGCTTCCTAGTGCGGCTAGGACACGTGGTTTCGTGAATTTCTCACACAGTGGAGCTCCAAATCTATAAAAGGACACCTAGGGGTGGATTTACACATATCATAGAAGGTTGGAAAGTCGTGGGAGGTGAAGGAGATAGCTGTGGAGCGTCTGCAACTCCTTCGAATCGAGTTTTTTTATGTTTTTAGTAGTTTTTCCTTTGAGTTTTAGTTTAACCTATTAATGGTTGGCTAAACCTCTTAGCTAGGGTTAAGAGGTGAAGCTTTAGTTGTTTACAATGTTTAATTCGAATTAGTTCAAATAGTTTTTTATTTTATGAAGAATACTTCTAGTTCAAGTTTGGAATAAAATTAATATTTTTAGTTAATCTTCTATCTCTTGTAATTTCTCTTACATGGGATGTTTTGATTACTGAGATTGCTTAATGGGGTGTTGATTGATAGGATTTTGGGTTATAGAGATCTTAGATCCATCATGATATGTTGGATGCTAGGGGATCTTACAAACCAAGTTTCCTAAGTGCTTATCTAGAACTGGATTAGAAGAAGTTCTTATCTTTTGATTAGATTTGAGGTAGGTGTTTATGTGTTGATTTTGGTTCAATAGAAGTTCAATTCATACTTCCAAATCAAGTCTAGTGACAAGGCTTGAGGAAGAATCATGAATGTGATCTTGCTTGTTTTGTGAAGGATTGGGTTGTGTGATCGAATACACCCAATGCCTCAGTTGTTTATGAGAGAACTATATCAGTGGATGATTCATCTATGTTAGATGCATTATGATGATTTGATTGCTCTATATTCCGATTAAATAGGGATAGAGCTCCGATTCCAATTGTGTTATTGACTTGAATGGTTTGAATTGGCATTGTGAATGATTATTAGTGGATCCTTAGCGCTCTAGTGTTTATTTTCCTGATTTAGTTCTTAAGTTGATAGTTTTATGTTATTAAATTCCATCTATCGATACAAATCCGAATTTAGCCCATCCTAGTTATAAAGTTTAGAATTATTACGACAATCCTTGAAGATCGACCTCGGTCTTACGTAGAATTATTACTACATCACAGCCTTACACTTGAGGCGAGTGAACAACTCTTATCCCAAGGACAAAGAAAAAAGGAAGAAAGCAGAGAGAGTAAGAAAAGGGGTGGCATAGGACCCCGAAATGCCTAATCTACTCTAAGAGGGAACCATGCCACCTAAACAAGCATAGATTTTGCTCCCCTCATGCCAACGACAGAAAATATGTCCATTAGAACAAGCTAGTCAGTTCAAGAGAGGGTCTAGATTAGGGACGTCCGACTATCCCTTTTGACTTAAATAGGGTGTTTGATTCTCCTTTTCTTTCTCACATCTCAGTCAAGCCCAGAACGTGGTCCATTCCACACATCCCATTTATAACCAACACTATTTTATTTTCTTTCATCGCATTTATTCTTTACTGTCTTCATTTTATTTTATTCACATGCTAGTGTCTTTCGACTTTGCGAAGTAAGGATAAGATCTTTTTTATTTTCTTTTGCCTACCTGACCCTCTCATGGGGTTACACAAAGTATGGCTAGATGATAAACATATTTTGCAGGTATCATATTCCCCTAATAGTCATACATCTCTTAAAGTAGATACCACACATGGTGTAGGAAGGAGAGGGTGCCTAACCCCCTTCCTCTCTTATAACTGAGGCCCTTACCTGGATCTCCTCGGTTGCAAGCCAACCACATGAGTCATTTAGGTTAGAGAATTTCATTATCCTCTGTGTAAGATCCGTACCCTTATTTGCCCTCCGTACGCTTAATTTCTGGTACCTGTACGTCCCGGACGGACCAGATTAGCGATCCTTGATCGCGACCCTGTTTTAGTACCGCATCGACCCGAGACCTATACCCCGGCGACCGCGTAGGCGCTGCGATTCCAACGCCATGCGGCACGCCCCATTGCGATACCCGGTGTGAAAGTTATGATCGATCGCGTAATCCGAGGTGGGCCGCGCAACGTGCGTGTGTCGTGGGCCCCACTTGCATAAATTTCAAGACCATGTCACATCAATCAAACCCATGCCCCTACTCTACACACCCCATACCCCTACTCTACACACACCATACCCCCCATCCCTCTCTCTCCTCCAAAGTCAACCCTCACACCATACCCCCCATCCCTCTCTCCCATGCTACCCATCACCACCCTTATGATTCATTTTCTCTCTCTCCCCCCATACAATACCATACGTAGGGGGAGAGGAGAGTTCATTTCAAACTCTAGAGATTTGAGAGAGAGAGGAGAGAGAAAGAGAGAGAGAGATTTGAGAGGAGAGAGAAAGAGGAAGATTTGAGAGAAGAGGGAGATTTGAGAGAAGTAGAGAGAGATTAGAGAGATTGAGGGTGTAGATCCAAGCTTGGAGGACCCCAACCATCATCCGGATCGTCCGGATCATCCGATCGTCAACCCGATCCAATCCAACCGTCCAACCATCCATCAAGGTGAGTGCAAGGGACAAAACCTCTCCATTTTCTTAATTTCTTTCCATTTTCCTTTTCTTTTGGGCCCACCTTGTGATGGGCAATGAGATGGATGGACTGGATCATCCACGAATGGGCCCCACCTTCCTACTATAATAATAATAATAATAATAATAATAATAATAATAATAAAGAACTAAGGAAGAGCTGCCGCTGGACAGACAGCGTCCAGAGGGCGCTGCTGCCCAGCAGCACGTGGGCTAAGAAGCCCTTTTGGGCGTTGGCAGGTCCCCACATGTGGGACCCACCTTGATGTATGCATGCAATCCACGCCATCCATCTGTTTCTCCATCCCATTTCAGGGCAGGGAGCCTAAAAATGAAGAAGATCCAGATCTCAGGTGGACCACACCATTGAAAAGAAATGAGGTTAGCAAAACCGACTGTTGAGACCTCTTGGACCCACCGTGATGTTTGTGGACCATATTACCTGCCCAATATTGGGCTTGTTAGAACCCCAATGAGCGGGGGAACATGATGGAGGGGGTGGATCGTCCCTAAGTGGGCCCCACTCGATATGAACAAAGAAAAAGAAAAAAAAAAGAGGAAGAAAAGAACATGGACGCTGGACGTCCCAGTGTCTCTGACGCTGGAAACGTCCAACGTACGCTGGAGGCGGTTACTGGGGTCCCCACTCGTGGGACCCACCTTGATGTTTGTGTTCCATCCACGCCGTCCACTTGTTTTCTCACATCATTTTAGGGCCAGGGCCCAAGGATGAGCCAGATCCAAATCTTAAGCGGACCGCACCGCGCAAAACAGTGGAAACAATGATTTCTACTGTCATAAATCATTTGGCCCACCTTTATGTTTCTAGACCGATTTGCATACCCAATATTGGGCTCATTAGGCCCACAATGAGATGGCCCAGCTGATAGACGGAGTGGATCACTCTTATGTGGGCCCCACTCGATGAAAACTTCGGGAAAACAAAAAAAAAGAAAAGAAAAGAAGAAGAAAATGGAAGGAAGGAGGTAGAGGCTTTGACGCTGGGTGTACCAGCGTCCTTGCACGCTGGCTCGGCCAGCTGGTGGCCCACTCATGGGTCCCACCATGATGCATGTGCTGTATCCACACCGTCCATCCAGTTGGGGAGATCATTTTAGGGCATGACCCCAAGAATGAGTCAGATCCAAGTCTCGAGGGGGCCCCACCACAGAAAACAGTAGGGACAGTGGCCCTACCGTTGAAACCTTCTTATGGCCCACCGTGATGTTTATTTGAGATCCAACTTGTTCATAAGTTCACACCTGCATGGAAGAAGGAAAAACAAAAATATCAGCTTGATCGGAAACTTCTGTGGGCCCCACTTGTTGAGATAACAAATAAATAAAAAAAAAACAAAAATGTGCTTGCTGGACAGACAGCGTCCAGGGGACGCTGCTGCCCAGCAGCGTGGTCTCTGGACGTCACTCCCATGGGCCCCACTCGTTGGGCCCACCTAACGTCACTCCCATGGGCCCCACTCGTTGGGCCCACCTAGAATGTATGTGCCTTATCTATTCCTTCCATATGTTTTTCCCAGATCACTTTAGTGGCTAAGCCTAAAAATTTAAGCATATCCCAATGGCAAGTGGGCCATGCCACGGTTCAACAGTGGCAATAATGATCTCTACCGTTGAAACCTTCCCAGCCCTACAGTGATGTTTAATTGTCATCCAACCTATTTCATAAGTGGCCGAGCCCAAAATCTAAGCATATCCAAAATGGCAAGTGGGCCATGCCAAGGGACAACAGTGGAAATAATTATCTCCACCATTGAAACCTTTTCCGTCCTACAATCATGTTTATTTGTCACCCAACCTATTCATAAGTGGATAGGCCCAAAAATTTAAGCATATCCTAATGTCAAGTGGACCATGCCATAGTGGGGATGATGATTTCAAATGTCGAAACCCTTTCAGGTTCTACAGTGATGTTTATTTGCCATCCAATCTGTTCATAAGATCACATGGACATGGACGAAGGAGAAAACACAAATATCTGTTTTATTCATGATGCCTATCTATTTTTCTATATTATTTTGGATACGGCCCCAAAAATGAGGCAAATTCAGATGTTAGATGGACCACACCCGTAGGGAATAGTGGTCATTGATGTCCACCATGGTTTCTTCTTGATGTATATGTTTTATCCATGCCGTACACGTATTTTGGCGGCCTATCTTGTATGTGCAGGCCCAAGTATGGGGCCGATGTGGTCTCAAGTGGGCTATGCCACGAAGACCTTTACATTTCCAATGGGACTCACAGTCCGGGTCCCACTCTCTATGTATATATTGGGCCTTTTAAGGCCAGTGTTACATGATATGTTGGTAACATGCTAGTATGATTAGCTTGATATGTCACACTGATAACATGCTTAGTATAATGAATACCATGCTCATTCATATGCCCATACGCATCATTTGTATGCCTGTTATGGATCATGATTAACCATAGCATATGCTAGTTGGTTTGTTATACTTAGGGGACCCGTGCGAGATAGGGTCGCCCGACATGATTGCGCAGTATGCGTAAGTTTGGTGCATGATTTGGATTGTATGACTCATGCATTTCGCATTATGTATGTCACGATCGCTTTCACACCCTAGCAGCATCAGGGTGGTGGCCACCATAGTCACATCATGGTTGGCAGTATTGGACACCGGAACCTTGTTCTAGTACGTGGGCGCTATGGATGTCCTTGGGTGAAAGTCCCTAAACCCTGTGGTACCAGTAGGATGCTCCAGCGTCGAGACCGAGTGGATAACATGAGCGCCCGTGTGCCAAATACCAGTAGGCCGCGTCTCCCACTGTGTCGAGGTCGGTTGGAAAGGGGTGTAACCTTATCCGCCCGAGTGACGTGGGCTGTAAGCTAGGTCGAGTCTGACCAGCTCATGGAATGGGTCCGCTATCGGCGAGCCGGGTGGGCATTGGCATACCACTGACGAGGCGGATAGTGAGGTCTTTTCTACTCGCTTGGTTATGCGCGCGATGTGCGGCGGCCAATATTAGAGTATACTAGACCCTAGTGATGTCCCAGATGAGAACTATTTTGATATGTGGATCAGTTGAGGATTGACGTGTTTGCATTGCATCTCCAGCATGTCACGCTCGGCCACGTAGGCTCTTGCATTGCATAGCCTTGGGATGGCTGATAACATTCATGAACTTAGTAACTTAGCCCTCTACTACTTTCGCTTACTCTGATATTTGTATACTTGTCATATGCATCACACGCGTACACACGCACTCTACTGGGCTTCGTAGGAAGCTCATGCGCGTTTGTTTACACTGCAGGTACTAGAGCCTATTAGCAGCGTTGAGCACGGTTCATGTACCTGATATTTTGGACTTCTGATTCATGTTGTATTTCCCTTTCCAGTACTGTACTCAACAAACTTATTAGTGGATATTTGATGATGTTTTGTGGTTTTGATTATGCTCCTGTACAAAAAAAAAATTTACCCTGAAAATCCTCCTATTAGGATCCCAGGATCGGAACCTGGCACTCGAGAGCTAGGAGCCGAGAATGGGGTACTACGGAGGCTGTTGGCACCAAGGTCGGCGATCGGGAATTTAGTGAGCCCGGTCCCTGGGTTTGGGACGTGACACTCTGACCTCCCAAGGGCAAGTCTGTGGACTCTAGCTATTTGAGGAGCCATATCAAGCCTAATTGGCTAGTGGCGACTACAAATATTCAACTGCACCATTCTGACCACCTTAAAAAGGTATTATAAAACCAAGGAAACTAAATTGAAACAAACAAATCATATACACATCGAAACCACACCCTAAATAATGGCGAGTGGTGAATCTCTCAACCACTCAATCCTCAAGGGCAGGACGGAGGGTTGGGGGTGTTCCGCAGGCAACGTTCACAAAATGACAACTCTACTGGGGATTTGGTGACCTTCACTAGCTAAGGCTTGACTGAAAACAAGATGCGTATGAATCTTATGGGAATTATGCTACCTACCAATTACTATCCAATGAATATTAGCCCGACACTAATTAAAGCTAACTAGCTAACCAACTGACCTTCTAGTTCACACTGGTCCCCTTTATGTTTTTGTCTACCATCATGCATTTTAGTGTATACCAGTCCATTTAATTTGTTGTGAGCAGCATGCATTCCAGTACGAATTAGTCCATTTACTTTCCAACAATCCAGTACAAACTGGTTCTGTCTATATACATTTCTAGTGTGCACTGGTTGCCTTTTTCTCTAACACATTTGATAAGACCAGGAAGAGAATAAAGAATGGCAGACAGACAAAGGGTACGTCAGTACTACAATCATTGCGCCTTAAAACCATTTACAGGTTCATCTCCCTTAAAAAATAACCCCCTGCCTACCGAAGCATCATTCGCACGCGCACCCAAGCAGCCATGTCATTCTAAGAGAACATTTAAGCCTCTTCGCCAGACTCACCCAAGCAGCAGGCTCTGTTATCTACTACCACCCCATCATTAACCGATTTGGCCTAGAACATGAATAGGATAAAGGAACTCATGAATAGCCTCCCGCAAGCTAGGGGTACCCCCTCTATTCACATCGCACAACAGCCCACCACCCATCTAGGTCTCTTCGACCCCACCACCAATGAATTCCAACCTGCCCACATGACGAGAACCGAGTACACTTTCAATACCATCCAACCACAGCTTCAAATGAGGATCCATTTGTGCCTCAACAGGAGCACTCCAGACAGTCCTAGTCTAATAAACCCTTGCAACTCCGTCCTAGCATGGATCTTTTCCAACCAGATCAGGCACAATACCCAATCTCTGCCCCACCCCCACACCCCGGTCAAGGTCAACCTTTGTTCCCTACTCAAGTATATCCAGACATATAATCCCAACCCGTGGTGGGGATCCCTCCCCACTGGCCGTAGCATTTAGACCAATAGAGGAAGTAGATCACTATAAAGAAGAGGTAAATCAAGCCTTGTAAGCAGTCCCACCACCTCCTCAACGGCCATAAGAAATTGACCTACTCTATGAACATTTCGAGGATTAGCTCAGGGCCATAAGTAACGAACTCTAACGGTGGCATGGGACGAAACTCCCTTCCACTAAATTCAGGGACCTCTGTCCCTTCCCGGATGTTAGGGTACTAGCCAACTTTGAGAGGTACCTAAATTTCGAAAGTACCATGGCTCAGGGTGTCCCACCGAGCACCTTAAAAGCCTTTTGTGGCGAGCTTGATGTTGTTGTAGGAAATAATGGGGCCCTAATCCGGTTATTCGAAAAGTCCCCAAGGGGTGACGCACTCGATTAGTACACATCACTTGATTACCATAAGATTAGAACCTAGGAAGACTTATCCCAGGTGTTCGTAGACCACTTTGCATACAACCTAAATGCAACACCCTAAAGGGAAGACCTAACCTCTCTTAGAGAAAGAAGTAATAAATCATTGTCTACTTATTTCGGACGATGAAGAGCCATGTTCGCAAAGATAAAATCACCCATAGGGAATGATGAACAAATCTTCATGATTGTTCACTTAGCTAATCCGAACATATTAGGCTATTTGTTCTTGTACTCGTATGCCAACTTTGTGTAGTTGATCCATGCAGGGGAGCATGTGGAAGTTAGGAATCAGAGCCGACACAATCATACATTGGCCCCACTAGTTTACCCCTACACAGAGAATTAGGCTGGAAGAAAAAATGAACAAATACGAGAATCAAGGTAGAGATACGGCTGCTCCTCGGCTAATAGAAATAAACAACCTCGTTGCTTCTGCACAAGGGACACCAATTATCCCCCAACAAGACCAGCAACAGTTGCAATCAGCGTAGCCATAACAACCCTGATGGAATCCACGATACACAAACCAGAACTGACAAGCATGTACGAAATGGCCCCCTAGGCAATTCACCCATCTGATACAATCATACAGTGACGTGCTAGCCATGTTAGTCTAGAGGCAATTACTTGCACCACTCCAGCCTAGGCCGCCTCCAAACCCCTTACCTCTGAATTATAGCGAAAACGAGTAATGTGTATACCATTAAGGAAGGGGTCACATTATAGAATGATGCTTCTTGTTGAAGCACGCAATCCTAAGACTGGATCGATCAAAATAAAATCACAATTGCGACCCCTGCAAGTAACAACAACATACTTCAAATCCTCTACCATAGCATCAAGCAGGTTCCAGCACGGTGGGCACCCCTAATTTCAATGTCATTTAGGGAGATTACGCACCTCATGTCATGTCTACCAGAAAAATGCCGCCTTGAGTTATAGCCAAGAGTTTCCTCTGCTCCTCCTGCAAGGGACATCATTCCCCCACCTTTAATCATTAAGGGAAAAGCACTTGAGCCTACCCACAACCCGGTCCCCCATGCACATCAATCGTGGAACCAATCGTTGGTCTTGCAAGGACTCGTGCCCGTGACCAATCCTCATAACAAGTCCTAGAAGCATCAATCAGCCACTCTCATGGTAAGAGTACCGGAACTGCCTCCTGTGGGGGAACCGCTATCCACTACCTCGGCAGAAGGATACCCCTCCTTATTTCGCATACCACATGAGTTCTCCAAGTCGGCCCTGACCGATGTCATCCGAGAAAGTCTAGCCGCACCACTCGTACTACTAGGAGCAGGCTTAGTACTCCAACCACCCTCTCCAGTTCTCATATCTTATCAACCGCCGCCCTCAGTTTCATAACCTCCTTTGGTCCTCCAAGGAAGAACAATGTCAGATTATGATAACAAAGCAGTTCCATGGCACTACCTCAAGTGCTTGGAAGTGAGGAATATGCATCCCAATGGCAGGTGCTTTTGGAAAGGTGCGGCTAGAGGAATCCTAAAGGACCACTGACAGAGCTAGACGCCAAGGTTGAAAATGCTTATGATTTGGCCACCCAACTCAAAACAATCCCGGCCCAAATATTCATTTGGAAACTACTTTACATGTCAGAAACCCACAGAGAAATGTTCGTCAAAACATTGAACAATGCGCACATCTCTCGAGAAACACCACCAAAAATGGTAACCCACATGATAGGACAACTCCTTACCCCACGATCCATCACCTTTTTAAATGATGAGCTACCACCAGAAGGATGCGACCATGGGAGATCTTTAAACATAACTATTAGTCACAAGGATCGTAGTACCCCATTTGTACTCATTGAAAATGGTTCAGGCTTAAATGTATGCCCATTCTGAATTGCCACATATCTCAGATTGGACCCGTCCATGTTCAGACCCGGCAATATTAATGTGAGAGCCTTTGACAACTTGCGAAGGCAGGCTGAGGGAGAGATTAACATTGAACACAAATAGGTACAGACACATCTATAATCACCTTCCAAGTCATGGACATTTTATTCTCGTTCAATCTCCTCCTCAGTCACCTTTAGCTGCATAAGGTTGGGGCCATCCCTTTGATACTTTATCAATGAGTTAAATACATCCTTGGAGACAAAGTGATTTCCATTCTGACGGATCCAAAATAACATTTTCACAGAAGCAATCGATTTGGGGGAGCCCAACATCCCAGTCATAGACGCATGCTACCCAGAGGTAGGAGGCTCATACCACAACCTCCTAGTTGAAACTGTTAATCAGTGCCAATCGCACACCCCATCGGACCCAAATGCATTTTTTCTCTGATCGAGTTCCAAATCTTAAAATATCGACTCAAGCATACCTTGATAGACATACCAGATACCACTAAGGTAATCAAGGTGTGCGAAAAGGTAGACAAGATAGGATTGGGATACGGACACCCCCTGATAGACGGACCAGATGAGCTTGACCCCAAGAGGAGATGGATAAGCCAGATGAAGAACGCTCCTCATCCCTCGTGTCAATTAACAAAGAACGCTCCTCATCCCTTGTGCCATTCAAGTTTCACAGCATCGTAGTCATTCACCCGGAAGAGAATCCGAATCCAAACCCATCCAATCACCACCACAACCATACTAGCAGAGATGCGTCCAAGAAACATCTGAGCAAAGGGCAAGAAGTGCCCTACTTCGATTGGACATCCATACAAATCCCACTCGAGTTTACCGCAGCTCGAGGAACTCCAGACCCTCGGAAGTGAAGAAATTATCGACTCAGATCCCAGCCCTCATTTCATAATGATGGTTGGGCATGACGCCACTGATCCACCCACCGCCACTTCAGGCCTTGCTTCCCGAATGGAGGAAATGTAGGGCACTAATTAGGGTCATTATCCCATTGACATTGGAATTAGTCGGCTTGTCGTCTAGCAAGGTCGATCTAAAAAAAAAACATCAATGAAAAATAGGAATCGGCACCTCGAGCCAAACCAAGGGCAACCTTGGTGCAAAATGCCATCCTATTCGGACTTCGGCCATTTCAAAAAATCCAAAAGAATAATAAAAAAAAAATCAAAATACAAAAAACAATAGAAAATTTTCAAAATCTAAAAACATATGAAAACTATCAAAAGTAAAAAATAATCGAAAATTCTCAAAACCTCAAAAAAAAAAAATAGTAAAATTTTAAAACCTAAAAAAATTATAAAACATTTCAAAAACTCCATGCAATAAGGTGTCTGACCTGTCTAATTGGTTGCATGAGTTCAAAGTGAACGTATATGATTTCAATCTAAAACTAAACTTCGAACTCACGAGCTTAGAAGAGGTCAAAGACAAGGGAAATGACGACCCTAACTCCTGAACTCAAGGACATCCTCTATAAGTTTGATTCAAAGAAAAATTTCATACCTGACGATTTCGAATTGGTTGATCTCGGAATCCCCGAGAGCCCTTGAGAAGTGAATATTGGAAAGGAGTTGCCTCCCAAGAATAGACAAAGAACGATGATCGAACTTCTAAAGTCGTGGTTACCTAATTTTTCTTCTCCTACAACAACATGCCTGGGCTCGATGAAGATCTTATGGTACACTATTTGCCCACAAAACCTAAAATCAAGTTGGTGAAACAAAAGCTACAAAGAATGCAACCAGAATGGATATTAAAAATACATGAAGAGGTCATCAAGTAATATAATGCAGGTTTCTTGGCAGTATCTAACTACCAAGAATGACTCACCAACATCGTCCTAGTTTTCAAAAAAGATGGCATAAGTTCGAATGTGTATCGACTTTCGAGACCTCAACAAAGCTAGCCCCAAGGATGACTTTTCACTACCCCATATTGACACTTTGGTCGACAACACGGCAGGACACAAGATCTTCTCCTTTGTGGATGGCTTCTCTGACTACAATAAAATCAAAATGGCTACAGAAGATCATGAGAAGACATCATTTATCACGCCATTGGGGACTTTCTATCAGTGATCCACAGTGAGTATCAGTGATCCACTATGCAACATGCATCTATTACAACATTTTTCCATCTCAACATTCTTCTATTACAACATTCATCCATTCATCACATCCATAAAGTATTACAAGGTGGGGCATACATATTAAAAGACAAAGTATGGTGCCAAATGAAGTAAAAAGGTCAAAAATCGATAAAATATAAAATATGTATAGAAGATGGTAAGAAGACTACATATATAAAAGAAATGCAATCTTTATATCTTAATTTGGCCAATCTTGTACCGACTCAAATTGAGAGGTGCAATCGATCAAGGTTGCAACAGTCCTATATAAATTCTTCTTCCATGGGACTATTTCGACCTCTTCCTATTCATAGAAGGCAAGTGTTGTCTCAAGGAGCTATTGTCCCGTGGTTAAGACTAGTTTGGCCCTTTTTAAAGTTTCGACCATTAATAGTGTTACACATCCGGCTGATCGAAGTCGAATTTTGACTTCATGAAGACAATCTTTCAATTCTGCAAGATGTCCTTCTCCTTTGATTTGACGTCTCAATGCGAGTACAAACCTAGAGAGATGTTGGATAGAGTACATGTCATTAAGGTAATCCGTGCGGATGGGCATCTATAGTAGCTTGGGTTGCATTATTGTCTTCCTGCATTTGTCTAAGTTGTTTTTTATGAGCTTGATGCATATGAAGTCGTTGTGTCATCATAATGTAAAAGTGTCAGGCCTTGTGGAATTCTTCAAGAATGGCTCAAATTAGTCGTAAAACAATGGTCATTTCCCATGCAAAAGTGTCTGTAGTTTCAAAGGGTTGGTTTTCTTTTAGATATGCAACAATCTCTCAATCCCTTCCTGCAAGACACAAAGATAATAAATCTAACTCAAAGAGAGAAATCACAAAAGTAATGGCCCTATGAGCAACAACATTGAAAGCCATAGCAAAAAAGATTAATTTTACAAGAAGATTAGAAAGCTAAAAGGATGAGATTAAGAAATCTTGATTGTTAGAAAGCATATATTAGTAGAATGACGATCTTTTTGAAAAGCCCTTTCATCTTTCAAAGTCAATCTTTTCGTCTTCCAACGGACATGTTCAGAAGTCGAAGGGTTTGCAGTGCATTTAATCTACAGTGAATATCACCGATCCATGATGACTATCAACGATCCATATGGTCCCAATGCACATTAGCGATCCACAGTGAATATCGATGATCCACGATGCACATTGGCGATCCAAATTAGTGAATATCGGTGATCCATGGTGCACATCGGCTGCGGTACACATCGTCGATCCACAATGAATATCGACGATCCGCACTACCTAACCTTTAAAAACAAACCCACTATGAAAATAAGATGCACCTTCCATAGAGGGGCACCACCACAATCTCCCCCCTTTCACATACTTCCACCATTCATATCCAAGCAAGAAAAAAAAAAAAAAACTTCGAAGTGATGGAGTTTTCCTCCTCAATTGTCAGAGGGGAGAAGGTGAAACTGGGAGTGGTCGGGCGACCGAGCCATTTAGTGGCCGGGCGACCGAAATTCCTTCAGAAATGGCAGCAATGCTGCTAGATAGTTTTGGCTTCAGCCGGGCGCCCGACGGTCAAAGTGACCGGGCTCCCGATTACTTGGCCGGGCGCCCGACCATGTTGGTCCGGGCGCCCAAAATTGGTTCGTTCCAATGTGTTTCTCGCTGGACTGTTTTGGGCCTGGCCGGGCGCCCGACGGTCTGGTGACTGGGGGCCCGACCCGATGCAGACTGCTTAGACGCAGTTTCCTATTTTGGCTCTGATTCTTTCGTTTTTTATACTTAAGAGTTCTAAAACGGGATTAGGGCATCCTATTGGGTTGTAAACACGTCCAAGGTGAGAAAGAGAGAAAAAGAGAAAAAGAGAAAGAGAAGAGAGAGAGAGAGAGAGAGAGAGAGAGAGAGAGAGAGAGAGAGAGGAAGCTTGTAGAAGGGAGAAGTTGCTTGAAGAGGGATTCTTCTGCGCAACCGTCGTCTCAGCGCTTCTACGTCCTCGGGATCGGTGAGATCACTCTTCCTTTACTATTCTCTTGTTGTTTATCCATCCCTGCGTGGGTGAAGAAGGTTTGATCCAAGCGGTGTGTGCTTGAGATCGGTTGTAACAGTTCCCTGAGATAGTGGATTGTTGATCTGGACTAGGTCCCATGGTTTTTACCTCTTTTGAGGGTTTTCCACATAAAAACTCCTTGTGTTCGTGTGGTTGATGTTTATTCTTGATTATTGCATTAGCATAGTCCATAATTCTAGTGTATTGGGGGGCGAGATCCGAAGGTTTGTGTGAAACGCACCCAACAAAGTGATATCAGAGAGTTCAAGTTGTTTGAATGGTGTGGGATCGGTTCTGAATTATGAAAGGTGGCTCATCAAGGATGATCGGCCTCAATGGTTCTAACTGGACCATATGGAAGGTTAAGATGGAGGACTTGCTCTATTGCAAGGACTTGTATGCTCAATTCTAGGCATATCGGCGAAGACAAAGGATATGTCAGATGATGATTGGAAGAAAGTGGACCGGAAGGCGGTGGGGTTCATTAGACAATGGTTGGATGATTCAGTTTTCCACCATGTGTCTACAGAGACCTCAGCCGCTAGCCTATGGCTGAAATTGCAAGGGCTGTATGAGAGGAAGACAGTCGGCAATAAGATTTTCCTGATAAGACGACTTGTGAATCTCAAGTTCAAAGATGGTGGTTCTGTGGTTGAACACATGAATGAGGTCAGCAACATTGTGAACCAACTCTCCGCCATGAAAATGGTCCTGGATGATGAACTTCAGGCTTTACTACTGCTTAGCTCATTGCCTGACAGTTGGGAGACATTAGTGGTGTCTCTAAGTAACTCCGCACCAGACGGAAAGGTATCCATGGATCAGGTAACAAGCTGTCTCTTCAATGAGGAGACAAGGAGGAAGTCTCTAGGGCCTGCTCAACAAGAGGCCCTTGTGACACAAGATAGGGGGAGAGGAAAGAACAGAAAGGGCGGAAAGGCTCGAGATAAATCAAGAGGCAAGTCAATTGCCAGGAAAGATGTTGAATGCTGAAATTGTGGCAAGAAGGGCCACTATAAGCATGAATGTCACAAGAAGAAGAGTGACAAGAAGGGTAAAGGAAAGGAGAACGAAGATGAATCAGATTCTACTGCGGTCGCCTCAGATGGTGACGTTGTTGTTATTCTTTCGGCAAATCACGATACTTGTCTCACGGCTTCTAGTCAGGAAACCGACTGGGTGATAGACTCGGGAGCCTCGTTTCATACGACTTCACGCAGAGATTTCTTCACAAGCTACAAGTCAGGTGACTATGGGACAGTGATGATGGAAAATTCTGGTGTTTCGAAGATCGTAGGGGTCGGTGATATTTATCTGAAGACCGATGTGGGCTGCACATTGGTTCTCAGGGATGTGAGACACATTCCAGACCTTCACCTCAACTTGATGTCGACGGGAAGGCTGGATGATGATGGTTATGAAAGCCGGTTTGTTGGTGGGCGCTGGAAGCTCATCAAGGGTTTGTTGATTGCTGCAAGAGGAAAGAAGTGTTGTACCCTTTATAAGGCAAGTGTCAGTGTATGCAAGGGTGGATTGAACGCAGCGGAAGATTCAGCTACTGATGTGTGGCACAGGCATCTAGGTCACATGAGTGAAAAAGGGCTTCAGCTACTAGCAAAGAAGCAGCTCCTTCCAGACGTGACAGGTAAACCTCTCAAAACCTGTATTGACTGTTTATTTGGGAAACAGCATAGAGTTTCTTTTGTTAAAACTACTTCTCATACTAATAAAGTACATGCATTAGATTTGGTTTATTCTGATGTTTGTGGTCCTATGAGGACAAAAACCTTGGGTGGGGCATTGTATTTTGTCACCTTTATAGATGATGCATCTAGGAGGGTTTGGGTGTATACTTTGAAATTCAAGGATGAGGTCTTTGGTGTGTTTAAACAGTTTCATGTTATGGTCGAGAGGGAGACATGCAAATCATTGAAGTGCATCCGCACTGACAATGGTGGTGAATACATAGGTGACTTCCACGAGTATTGCAAGTCACTGGGTATACGGCATGAACAGTCAGTTCCCAAGACCCCCCAACATAATGGTGTGGCTGAGCGAATAAATCGCACAATTGTAGAGAAAATCAGATGCATGTTATCCCATGCAAAGTTGCCCAAGATGTTTTGGGGAGAAGCAATGCACACGGCGGTGTATTTGATAAACAGGTCTCCATCAGTCCCATTGAATGGAGAAGTACCTGAGAAGGTGTGGACTGGACGTGATCCATCGTACAGTCATCTCAGGGTGTTTGGATGCAGGGCATCTGTTCACGTACCAAAGGACGAGAGGTCCAAGCTTGATATGAAGATCAGGCAGTGTGTGTTCTTAGGATACGGTAATGAGAAGTTCGGTTACAGGTTGTGGGATCCAACTGAGAAGAAGCTCGTCAGGAGCAGAGATGTGGTTTTCATTGAAGATCAGTGTATAGAAGACATTGAAAAGCCAGAGAAGACCCAACCCAGTTCAGGTGAACTAGAAGACACGGATCCGATCACTCCTCCCATGGTGCCTGATGACGGGGGAGTACAGCAAGGTGTAGAGGATGAGGGAGTCCCTACAGAAGATGGATAGGGGGAGCAGCCCCAACTTCATCCACCTATTGAGCCACAGGTGAGGAGGACATAAAGGGACAGACATCCATCCAAGAAGTACTCGCCGCATGAGTACATTATGCTCACAGATGGGGGAGAGCCAGAAGACTATTCTGAGGCCCTAGCCAACGAGCATAAGGGGGAGTGGTTGAAAGCTATGCAAGAGGAGATGGAATCCTTGCATAAGAATCACACCTATGATATGGTGAAATTGCCTAAGGGTAAGAAAGCTCTGAGCAACAAGTGGGTGTTCAGAAAGAAGAATGAGCAGAAGAATTCATAGACAAGGTTCAAGGTCAGACTTGTGGTGAAAGGGTTTAGTCAGAGGAAATGAATAGACTTCGAGGAGATATTCTCACCAGTGGTGAAGATGACATCCATACGGGTGTTGCTTGGGTTGGCGACTAGCATGGATCTGGAGATAGAGCAGTTAGATGTCAAAACTGCATTTCTCCATGGTGACCTGGAAGAAGAGATTTACATGCGCCAACCAGAAGGGTTCGAAGTCAAGGGCAAAAAGCATATGGTGTACAGGCTTAGGAAGAGCTTGTATGGGCTGAAACAAGCTCCTAGGCAATGGTACAAGAAGTTCGACTCGTTCATATTGAAGCATGGATATGACAGAACGGAGTCGGACCACTGTGTGTTCACTCGCAGGTTCTCAGACGGTGATTTCTTAGTTCTGCTATTGTACGTTGATGACATGCTCATCATGGGAAAAGACATCAAAAAGATTGACAGGCTGAAACAGGAGTTGGGCAAGTCGTTTGCGATGAAAGACTTAGGCCCAGCCAAACAGATCCTAGGAATGGAGATAACCCGTGACAGAAGCAGCAGGAAGCTTTGGTTGTCACAAGAGCGGTACATTGAGAAGGTCCTAGAGCGGTTTAACATGAATGCAGCGAAGCCGGTCAGTACTCCACTGGATGGTCACTTCAAATTGAGCGACAAGCAGTGTCCCAAGACGAAGACGGAAGTGGAAGAGATGCGAAAGATACCCTACGCGTCAGCGGTAGGAAGTTTGATGTATGCTATGGTGTGTACGCGCCCAGACATAGCATATGCGGTTGGGGTTGTCAGCCGGTATCTTGCCAATCCTGGCAAAGAACATTGGGCAACGGTGAAGTGGATACTGCGGTATCTGAGAGGCTCATCCAGATTGAGCCTATGCTATGGTGACGAAAAACCTGTATTAGAAGGCTACACAGATGCAGATATGGCAGGTGACATAGACTCCAGGAAGTCTACATCGGAGTTCATGTTTACGTTTACAGGGGGAGCGGTCTCTTGGCAGAGCAAGCTACAGAAGGTCGTAGCATTGTTCACGACAGAGGCCGAGTATATTGCAGTCACAGAAGCATGCAAAGAGATGCTTTGGATGAAGAGGTTCCTACAGGAACTCAGCTTGAAGTAGGAGGAGCACGTGGTCTATTGCGATAGCCAAAGTACTATACACTTGAGTAAGAATCCAAGTCAGCATTCCAAGTCGAAGCACATAGAGATTCGGTATCACTGGATCAGGGATACTTTGGAACAAAAGGTGTTACATCTTGAGAAGGTCCATACGGACGATAATGGGTCAGACATGATGACCAAGGCTTTGCTCAAGGGCAAGTTTGAGGTTTGCAGAAACCTGGCTGGCTTGAAGAAGACGAATTTCTCCTGAGTCGGAAAGGGGGAGATTTGATGAAGTTTTCCTCATCAACTGTCAGAGGGGAGAAGGTGAAACTGGGAGTGGTCGGGCGCCCGGGCCATTTAGTGGTCGGGCGACCGAAATTCCTTCAGAAATGGCAGCAATGCTGTTGGATGGTTTTGGCTTCAGCCGGGCGCCTGACAGTCAAAGTAACCGGGCGCCCGATGACTTGGCCGGGCACCCGACCATGTTGGTCCGGGCGCCCAAAATTGGTTCGTTCCAATGTGTTTCTCGCTGGACTGTTTTGGGCCTGGCCGGGCGCCCGACGGTCTGGTGACCAGGCGCCCGACTCGACGCGGACTGCTTAGACGCAGTTTCCTATTTTGGCTCTGATTCTTCCGTTTTTTATACTTAAGAGTTCTAAAATGGGATTAGGGCATCCTATTGGGTTGTAAACACGTCCAAGGTGAGAAAGAGAGAAAAAGAGGAAGAGAGAAAGAGAAGAGAAGAGAGAGAGAGAGAGAGAGAGAGAGAGAGAGAGAGAGAGGAAGCTTGTAGAAGGGAGAAGTTGCTTGAAGATGGATTCTTCTGCGCAACCGTCGTCTCAGCGTTTCTACGTCCTCGGGATCGGTGAGATCACTCCTCCTTTACTATTCTCTTGTTGTTTATCCATCCCTGCGTGGGTGAAGAACGTTTGATCCAAGCGGTGTGTGCTTGAGATCGGTTGTAACAGTTCCCTGAGATAGTGGATTGTTGATCTGGACTAGGTCCCGTGGTTTTTACCTCTTTTGAGGGTTTTCCACGAAAAAACTTCTTGTGTTCGTATGGTTGATGTTTATTCTTGATTATTGCATTAGCATAGTTCATAATTCTAGTGTATTGGGGGGCGAGATCCGAAGGTTTGTGTGAAACGCACCCAACACAAAGTGCGTGATCGAAAATCTTTAAATTCGTCCATATATTGTATTAAGCTATGTCGAAGATTGTTGTGGTCCTTTGGAGAGTGAAGTGGAACTTTGTATAACTACCAACCGTTATGGAACATTCGACAGTTCGTGCAGTCCCCTCTTGTGAAAAAACCAAGGAAGAAGGAAATGACCAAATATCCTTCCTGCGACAAAGGGTCCCCCTTTAAAACCATCCAACATCTTATGTGAGGCCCACTTGTTTATCGTGAAGCAAATCTAAACCCATCCACATGAAAAGGATTTTAACTTCGTGTCATTAATTTTAGTTTGAGGGAAAAAATCATCTTAGATGGATCAAATCAGAGGAAAGTTCAAAATTAACAAACAACATTAATGTTATTATGAGACACAAAGAGCTTCTCTTTGAAAACTGAAAATACCCTTATGTGATTTGCGATTGTCCAATTAAAATAAGCGGTTCAAATTGGCCAATAGGTGAGCCCATTAATGATTTAGTGGGATCCATAATATGTCTTTTTGAGAAGCTCTCTCATCTTATGAGGCAATATGAGAGGCTTAACGTAATACCCCGACTTTATTGTGGAAGAAAGAACCCCACTCCCGCTGCGCGTTCGGGAGCAGATTAGGTGCAGCTGGCCTTATCCAACACGGTACCGTGGGGTCCACCTTGATGTGTTTAATGCATATCCACGCCGTTCATTCATTTTTTTCGTATCATTTTAGGGCGTGTTAATTGAACGTCCACCATTAAAGATTAATCTTTCTATGGCCAACCTTAATGTTACCGTAATGTTTATTTTTTCCATCCAACCTGTCGATAACGTCACAGAAAAGCCGAATGAAGGTTAAAAGCAAATATCAGTTTGATCTAAAACATTTGTGGCTCATAAGAAGTTTTTAATGGTCAACCACCACTTTTTCCCTTGATATGGGCCGTCTGACAATTGGATCTTCTTCATTTTTGGGTTCGTGCTCTATATTGATTTGAAACAATGGATGGACGGCGTGGATATACATTGCATACATCAAGGTGGGCCCTACGGTAATGGCCCTACCATGTTGGGTAAGGCGGCAGCCGCACCTAATCCGCTCGACACGTGTTCGAAGAGGGGACATCCAATTGTTTTATATTCAGGACACGTGTCCCCCTTCTTGCCATCGGCAATCTTCTTGGTGGCTTGACCCCTACATGAGTTCAGCACGATTTGAAAATGTTGGCTACTCAATCCTCTCACGTTTTGAACTGAGGTAGAGAAATCCATACTACAAAAACTGTGGGCCCTCCGTGGATTGATGGTATCTCTAAAATCACACTCACCAAGAAATCCTAACCATCTACTTAATTTCCGTCAGTGAACGGTTAAAAGTAAAATACTCAGTGGTCCAAATTCAAAGGTGAAAATCAGATGGTTAACATCATTTTCCAAGTGAAAATTTTCGGTTTTGCTCCATCAACTGTTTGCTCAGAGTGCCATACAACAATGCCACGTGTACAGTTAAAAGAGTCACCAACCACCTACATAAACACAAACTACAACTTTCAGCAACAACCACAGGTAGTGCTGCACACGAGTCAAGTCGAATCAAGCATCACCCCTCCTCTCAGCCCTGGATTCGAACCCACCTACCCTGCTTGTTACTCGACTCACTTGGCGAGTCAAGCAGGCCGTTGGTCAGCAGGCCGGGTGAGTTCAAGTTCAAGTTCAAGTTTTCGAGCTGAATCCAAGTTCAATTCTTTCGAGTCGAGTTCGAGTTTGCGTTTTCATCCACACATCCATCCCATCCATCCAACCATCCATTTACCCATTCATATATATATATATATATATATATATATATAGAGAGAGAGAGAGAGAGAGAGAGAGAGAGAGAGAGAGGGGGGGGGGGGGGGGGGGGGGGGGGGGGGGGGGGGGGGGGGGGGGGGGGGGGGGGGGGGTAAAGGGGATTATTGGACAGGGCAGGTCAGTGGGTGGCCGGCATCGGCAGGTAGAGGGGTGGCCGGTGTCGAGTGAATAGGGCAGCAGAGGTGGCTGGCGTCGAGCAGACAGGGCAGTGGGGGTGGCTGGGCATCGAGCTTACATGGCAACAGGGGGTGGCTGGGCATTGAGTGTACATGGCAGCAGGGGGTGGCTGGCCATTGAGCTTAGAGAGAGACGGATAGGGTAGTAGGGGTGGCCGGGCGTCGAGCGTACAAGGCAGCAGGGGGTGGTTGGCCGTCGAGCTCAGACAGAGGGGGTCTAGGAATGGCTAGTGTCGAGTTGACAGGGCAGTAGGGGGTGGCCAGTTGTCGAGCTCAGAGAGAGAGAGAGAGAGAGAAGAGAGAGAGAGAGAGAGAGATGGTGGGTTAAGGTTTTGGGTAGGAAAGAAAGGGGGGGCGCTCGAGCGAGCTTAAAAATTTGGGTAGTTTTTTTTTTTTTTTTTTTAATATTATATATACCTTTCAATGAGCGAGCTGAATCGAGTCGAGTTCGAGTCACAGAACGAGTCGAGCCGAATCAATTAGGGGCTTGCTCGGTACTCGCTCGGAATCTTTCGAGCACCCAAAAAAATACTCGATTCGGGTCGAACCACTAAATGATCCGAGCCGGCTCAAGTTTTTTCGAGCTGAATTGAGCGAGTTTTTCGAGCTAACTTGGTTCGTGTTCAGCTCTAACCACAAGCCCACTCCCAAAAGAGCAACCACAGCACAATACAGCCAGGCCACCAAGATGGACCCTTCCTAATCAATGGCCATGAGCAATACATGATAGATTCTGTTCAGTGGTCCATCATGATCGTCGTGATCCAATCCAATATCGATGGGTAGGGTTGAGCTTGAGGGGTTGGTGTGGTCCATTCGTCCCAAGTAAAAATGTACATCAGCCTCTTTTATGCAAGCATTAGTTTTCAAAGCTGCAGATGGGTTGTTTAGGACTCCCTATGGTAGTGATATTTTAGAACGATGAACAATCTAGGATGGAGCAAACAGATAGATGGCTCAATCTGTTATCATTAATGATCGTCACCATCCATTTGATCAGCAGATTAGTTGATTGGACTGTCCAAATATTTATTTAACCCACACACCCACCCACACCACATGGGCACTCAAATCCCTGGTCACAGTGTTGAAACAGAGGCCTGTCTACCACTGAGCCATGTACCATCTTTTAGGCCACACATCTACCATTTGTATTTTATCATTTAATTGAATAGTCTTTTGATTGAAAATTGGATCACATAAGAATACCAGTACTATTTTAAGGGAAAAATTCATGAATTTGTTCACTGAATTGCTAATCAATTGATGACTGAAACAATGGAACAGAAACTTAATGCAATTTCTGTAATAAACACGAAAACCGCCCTCAGTGAAGATGCCAACAAAATTAAGACTTGTAACAGCAGCTATCCAAAGAGTACCAAGGGCCACAACCTTCACTTCCTCTGCTTCAAACCGCACAGACCACTAACTCCAAGTACTGGTTTGAAGTCATTTGCACACCCCACTACTGGCTAAGCATCATATCGAAAACAAGACATGAGATCCACCCTATCCAGCAGGTTTATGGCCTCATGTTCATGATGAAATAAAAAATCAGGACGATAGACAATATATCGAATCAAATCCTCCAATTATAGTTATCAATAAGAAGAATGA
This sequence comes from Liriodendron chinense, assembly GCA_003013855.2. Lineage (NCBI taxonomy): Eukaryota > Viridiplantae > Streptophyta > Magnoliopsida > Magnoliales > Magnoliaceae > Liriodendron > Liriodendron chinense. Next base: position 3,331,321 of record ML058378.1, read on the forward strand.
ACCAATACAAGACAGAATGGATCAAATCAAATCCTCCAGTTATATGCCTCAAAATTGATAAAAGTGCCCAACTAATGGACTGTTTAACAAGATAAATAACATTCTAATCCTAAACATTTCTTCAAAACTAACCCAAATCATGAAAAAGAGCTTTCACATAGAGAATTACAAGCATCTTTTGTTGACGTCGACGTTAACGTTAACATCATAATCTGGTGCAATAGACAAGCTATTTAGTCGATGCTGCAAGTCTTCAGACATCCAAATCAGATTCAGTTCTTTTTGTGTCACTTTTTAGTTTCTTTCCATGATCTCTAGCTCTCTTTTCAACAGATCACGCTCCTTAGCGTCAAGCTCTCTTTTCAAGAGTTCAAGCTCCTTCACATCTTCATGACTTAGGTGCTACTTGGCCTGGCTTGTACTTGTTACACCAACAAAAGAAGTTGCAATTCTGTGATCATATTAAACACAAGTTTCAACAGTTAGCATAAAAGTAATATAATTCATTTCGAATTAGTGTAACTTTTAAAGGCTTCAACAATATCACATTCGTGGGACATTTATAGAATAGTCACACTGTATTTTGGGATGTATCGGATTTTAAGACCAAACGTCTTGCTTGGTTGCATATACAATTTATCAGCTTAACTTGATAGCCAATTTGTAATCCATAGCGTACCTTATTCATTCATCAGTAAAAAGAAAAGAATTTTATTAGATTCACTAGTTGTTTTGGGTCCTTGCTCATGCCTCGGTGGTAGACTCACAAGTTTCAACACGAGGTCATGGGCTCGAGTACCCATTGTGGATAAATCCCATTGCGATGTGAGTGCATGTGTTAAAATAAATAAAAAATAAAAAAAAGATTCACTAGTTCGGAGTTGCCCAAAAACAAAATAGTGCATTTCCAATGTAAGGTACGGAGCATTCCCGAATGATGCTTGAATTCAATTGAAAGCCCCAAAATCGGGTTCCACCATAATCAAGCTGACATAGCCGCGAAAGGCAATAAAGTTGTGTTCCACCAAGACTGAATCGAAAAGATGCATCAAACCACGAGAGAAATTTGAAAAATAAAGCAAATACATGATTCGGAAAGGCCACATTCGAATTTGGGGAGATCCAAAAAAATGGGGGGGGGGGGGGGGGGGGGGGGGGGGGGGGGGGGGGAGGGAGGGAGGGGGTCATGGGAGTTGTCTGCCATTGAAGGATGGTGCACACCCAACAAAAATCCCAAAATCAGGCCATGGGAGCAGTCCGCCATTGGAGGAAGGTGTGTACATAAATCGAATCTAAAAAATTCTACCCCCCTAAAATCCCCATTCTGAATCTGGAAAGGCAACCTTCAAATCTGGAAAATTCCAACACCCTAATCAGATTAAAAAACGTGACATTGGAATTTGGAAATTCCAAACCCTAAAACTCCCATTTCGAATTTGGAAATTCCACATTTGAATCTGGAAGATTCAAAAGCCCCAATCGAAGCAAGAAAGGCCACACACGAAGGGAAATTCCAAAGCCCTAAAATCCCTCATTTCACCATGTCGTAAAATTCCAATTTGAATCTGAAAGGATTTTTTTTTTTTTTTTTTTTTTTTTTTTTTTTTTTTTTTTTTTTTTTTTTTCCGGTTCGTCGTGCAACCCACCCACCCAGTCAGTCATGCAACGCACCCACTCTCAGTAGCGTGGATATTTCACCACAGATGGGTTTCGAAACTGAGACTCCTTGTTGAAACTCCACAGAGTCTACCAACGAGGCAAGGCCCCGAACCCAAAAGCCCTAAAATCCCCCATTCTGCCATGTCTTAAAAACCCCAAATCTCCAAAATTTCAAATCCCCAAATCAGCATTAAGAGGGAGAGACCTAACATGGACGGTTTGGGCAAATTCAAACAATCAAGAGCTCCTATTGTCGGTGCATGAGAGACGTTCGCAAGAGAGTTCCTAGACGTCGATGCGTGTGTCTCGAAGGCAAGTTGTGTGGGAGAGAGAGGGAGCGAGAGTCTCTCTCGCAACCTCCAACCGAGGCATGCACGCCATTTGGGGGAGAAATTTAAAGTGAAATTACAAATTAATCTCAACCATCTAGGGAATCAGATGGCTCTTATTGAAGTGTGCACGAGCATCCTTGCACACAAGTGTGCAGGTGAAATTTTCTCTGAGTTATAAACACTCCTCAAAAACTTTAATGGATTCTTATTTTTTATTTTTCGTTTTTAATTGGGTCTAGGACCCCAACCCCCACCCCAAAAGATGCTCAAGATAGCGCCCAAAGTGGGCAGATGGTTTCCATACCCTGCATCACTGTCCTATCAGGAGGCACTCCCCAGGTCTCGAATCTGGGTTATTTCAGAGATCACATTTTCCCCGCTAGTAATGCTGTAAAGAAAGAGTACTGCTGTGAAGCACAAACACCGAGTTCTATGATGTGGGTGCCAAAACGTCTATATTGGATGAGAAGGATCATTTATTTGGTGGGGAGACCTTTAAATTTCTTCAAACTCAGATTCATAGGGATTGAACAGTCCAATAAATTGCAAGTCATTCTCAAGTCAAGTTGAAAGAGGCACTTTACTATGAGAAAATCAACCATGCAAAATTAATACTGCATTTTTTGTAGGTTTGCTTGCATTCTGTTTGGGATCTCTGCCCCTCAAAAGGAATAGGTGGGCCCCATGGCCTCCTAGTTGATGTGTATGAGGAGAAGCCCAGCATTGGGAATTTGGGACAAGGGCTCCCACCAAAAGGCAGTGTTCGCATTGTCGGTATCACTACAAGTTTCCCTGGCCAGAGATAAAGATATAATATCGTTATCGTCGATAATATCGCCGATAACTGGAAATGTGGGGAAAAAGGGGGAAACATGATGAAAATTGTGGAATTTTTCAGTGAAACTTCAGGAAATGCCTAAATACACATATTTGCATATTCAGGAATAAAAAAACTGCAAAAAGAATGCATTAAATAATAAGTTTTCATTCAATGGGGCCCAAAAAAGCATGCGTTCATAAGAAATTACTCCAATAGCAACGAAAATGAGTTTATAAAAAACAAATGCAGCCACCATATAATAATTAAGACGTTAAATTAAATGAATTTGAAAAGAACACTTTTTTGCCATATTTCATCCCCACATGGAATGACGAGGTGGCTCATAGTCATCATCTGGATCCCGTTCCCGTTGGTTGTAGTGTTGTTCACCAATATGTTGACAGTACTATTCCCATGTCATCCTCTGCTCATACCAATGGAGGTACTCTCTTATGTATCTTTGATAGTCGTCCTCCCCGAACTGTACGAGATAGCCCAAACGTGGGTACTGCGTGACATACATCGACGACATTGGTTGAGTAGGATCCTGAGAGAATATATCAAGTCCAACCCCGACTCCCTGATAGTATTGTTGCCAGTCATACGGGTACCCCGAATATCCTCTTGTCAAATGACCATAACTCGAAGAGCTATCTGCTGGCTGTTCGTATCCACGAGTAGACGAATGCGACTGAATGTCAGAGCTGCCATGCCCATACTCGTGATATCCCCCATGCGTATAAGGTGGGACGGAAGTGGAGCTCCCCCGCTCTGAACTGATGTCCATAGATGACAAGCTACGTGCGAGAGCATCCGCCGCGGCACGTCCGGCTTTTTTCTTTGAACGAGGCTCAAACATATGTGTGGGCTCTGATGCTCTCATACGCGAGGGTGGACGAGATCCATGGTCCTCGTCTTGAGTTGCATGGTCAAAGAACTGCTCCACAGTGAACTGACCAACGGATCGTTGGCTCTGACCTGTTACGTACCCCCCACCACTGCCACCTCCACCCCCACTAGTACCACCTACATCAGTGTCGGTGCCTCTATCACCTCCCTCACCACTGTCGTCGTCGTCGTCGTCCCCACGACCAGTGTCAAGTGGGGGTTCAGTCTCATCATCATCACTCACTACGACTTGATGATGACGAGGCGGCCGTGAAGATGCCTCCTCGCCATCATCATGACGTGTCGAACTCCTCATCAAAGGATCAAAGGAGTCTGTCTCTGCCCTCTGTTGGCTTACTACCTCATCGACATCGATACCAAGAGACACTGCTCCCTCGGCTACTTGTGGTGCAGGGCCTTCATCTGCATCATCTAAATCAGCTGACTTGACCCACTCATAAAGTGGGTCCTCAGCATCGTCACCTATTTATGCCATGGTACCTATCGACAACAGGTCGAGCGGGTCCAGATTTTCCACCATGTCTTGGTCTACCTGTAACTGCCTCTCCCTTAACTTCATATTATAATGGCAGTAAACGAGCTTCTGTAACTTATCGTATGCTAACTTGTTCCTCTTGCTCATGTGTATGAGTGACCATGTGCTCCAATTCCTCTCACATGGGGAGGAAGATACAGTCTGTGCGAGAATACGGACTACAAGTAATTGTGATGCAGGTGTGTCGACTCCGTACATCGCCCACCACTCACCTATATATCCATGAGCATCTTGTTTTAGTTTGAAGGACTTATAATATAGTTACCTAATAATATACCATATTACTTAATAAAAAATTATACTCACACAGCATCATCGTTTCTCTAGATGCTTTGGCTAGTGCGGATGAGAACGTACCCCTAGCATCTTTAAACCGCAACAACTGTAACATATGGATTCACATGTCACCATTTTAACTACCCATATATCTAAAGACTATGAGGAAGAAAATATATTCTATCAATTACCATCAGCGAGATCTACTTAATTTGCATTACCTGGTTACCAAATTCTGATCGTGCTGGCGATTCAGGGAACAACCGTTCGAACACCCGGTGGACGACCATCGTCAAATCACTATCTCCATGGAGTCGGCGTTTGTAATGGAATCTAGGATTCAGATAGTATGCTAGAACCCAAATATTATTTACTCAGTTGCATTAACTTGCAAACATAAGTGATGCTTAAAGTGCAAGTGCAAGTGGTAAAAAATACAGGTGAACGTAACAAAAGCCTTGTGGAGTGCATGATCAAGGGTCCTGGTCCATCGTTCATCGATGATATCGATCACCCACTTATGTGCATTGGGGAGAGCAGTCTGTATCCCTTCTTTCATAATTCTCATAAGCTTGTACATTGACCCCATTGAAGGACACATCTCACTATCTACGGCGCGTAGGACACTATAGATCGGTTTTAGAAGGGAAACAAGATCATGAACTCTATCCCAGAAGAAATCAGAAAGCACTATTTTCGATGTTTTCTTTGCACCATCGGTCTTCCTCTTATTCCACTCCAAGTACTTCTCAGATCTAAACAAATTCCTAAGACCCACACGGTGCCTATACAAGCTGTCGAGTGCAATAAAGTTCGTGGCGAACCGTGTTGCACCTGGTCTAACAATGTCCCCTCTACAACACTCGCGCATTACAGCCAACAACCAAGAGTGATTATATATGAAGTTCGTCACTCTCCTCACATCCTCGATGGTTTTCCTGATCGAGTCCCTTTGGCCTATCTTCTCGAGCATCAAATCAATGCAGTGTGTCGCGCAAGGGGTCCAATAGAGATGGTACTTTGTCATTAATTTCTTTCCTGCCTTAACGAATGCACTACCGTTGTCTGCAACTTGGATGACATTTTCAGGCCTAACATTTATGATGACTTGTTTCAAGAGAGCATATATGTAATCATGATCTTTTATTTTGGCAAATGCATCAATAGATTTGAGGAAAACGGACTGCCCTTTACTGTACACCATAAAATTGATAATGGACATTTTCGTGGGTCTTGTCCACCCATCGCACATGATCGTCACCCCATACTGCCTCCAGTTCGGAGTGAGTGCATGTACCCAAGCACGCATCTCCTCGTATTCCTGATCAAGGTAGACACCAAGAATCTCTTTTGGCGTCGGAGGCTTCACACCAGGCCCATGTCGCTGCACCTCCTCAATCATATTTGTGAAGTGAGGATTGGCAGTTGCATTGGCTGGTATGTGGCTCGAAATGAACCATCTAGATATGGCGCTCCCCACTTTCTCTCTGATCCCCTTATTCCATATATTTTTTAACCTCTTCTGATTAACACCCGCAATGGGTGCATCTGTAACGCGTGCACTCTGTGTGCGCTATAGTCCATGCCCGCCAGAACCACCGCTACCCATACTGCCTCCCCCAAACCTTCTGTTGCTCCCACCGGCCTCATAGCAGGAGCCCCCAAATGATGGTCTAGTCTCGTTGAGCCTTTTCCTCTGCTCCCCCTCCCACCCTGATGCCCGAGACTCGTGGATCGCCTCTCTGAACTCCCTCCTCCCGCGTCGTAACACAGTCATCGGGATATGCAATCCCCTCGTTGTCGTCGTCGTCGTCGTCGTCATCTTGCTCCTCAACAGTACGTAGGCCCTGTCCAGGACCTCGCAGCTGTTTCCTGAGATCCTTCTCCCAATCCTTCTATTGCAGCTTGTGTAACTTCGCCTTAGCCAAAACTCTTTTCATCTCCTCTCTCACTGGCTTTGTTACACTTGGGCAGTCTTTCACATTTTTGAACCCCCATGCCAAATGCTCCTTCAGCCTAGACACCCCCCCCCCCCCCCCCCCCCCCCCCCCCCCCCACACACACACACACACTCCGTATAACTTGGCCGCAGTAGTTGCATATGGCTCCACATTTATTCCCCTCTACTGGTCGTCCATGTTTCCACCTAATGTCCCTTGCTCCTCCTTTTCCGGATCCAGATGACATTTTGATCCATAGTAGCATACAAAATTGAAAAAATGCTTGCACTAGCATTGGAATGAATGGCCATATGGGAACAAAAATGTACACTTGAAGCTTTTATGTTAAAAAACATATGCGACAAAAAATGTGCCGGATCAAATACTCAAGTGGGATGACATTTGAATGAAGCTAATATTCGTGCTTTCAGCCCATCCCACTTGGATGACATTACGAATGGTATGGATGACATATAAACATCACTGTGAACCCAGGGAGGTTTCAACGGTAGGAATTTTCGTTCCCTCCTTTTCCTTTAGTGCGGTCCACTTAAGTATTGGATACGGTTCATTTTTTGTCGCACGTCCTAAAATGAGATGTAAAACCGGATGGACGGCCTGAATCCGTTTTTCCAAATAATTTTATGTCATTATACCAAAAACAAAGTACATACAGTAATCAGGTGGACCACACTATAAGAAACAGTGGTGATTGATCATACAAAATATCATCCATGTGGGCCAAACGGAAGGGGTAATACCCACTATCCATTGAGTCTTCAATCCCATTCATTTTTTGTCGCAACGCCTAAAATGATCCCATATCATTTCATATGAGGAGCCCAGAAATGAGGTAGTTCCAAATCTCAAGTAGACCAAATCACAGGAAACAGTGTTGAATGACTGCTCACCATTAAAAACTTGGGACGGAGTGGATATACAAAAAGTGGGTGTTACCCCTACCGTATGGCTCACATGGATGATGTTTTGTATATCCACTCCGTCCATCCGTTTCTACAGACCATTTTAGGTTGAGTTTCCAAAAATTATGCAGATCCAAATCTCAAGTGGACCATACCACTGGAAACAGTGTGATTGAGTGCCCCACCATTAAAAATTCCAAAGAGCCCATCGTAAGGTTTTGGTAATGTTTATCTTCAATCGAAGCTCTTGATAATGTCAATAAGGTCTTGATGACCGGAAAATATAAAGATCAGATTGATCCAAAACTTTTGTGGCCCACAAAACATTTTAAATGGTTATTCATCACTATTTCTAGTGGTATGGTCCACCTGAGATTTGGATCTTCTAAGGGTTTTGGATCACATCCTAAAATGACATGAAAAAATAGATAGACGGCGTAGATATATCAAAACTACATCAATATGGGCCCCACACGGTTAGGGTAACACCCACTAAGCTGTTCCCAAGGTAGCACCTAATTCGCGCCCGATTGCGTAGGGGAGCGGATTGCCTGTGACCCCCGGTCACAGAGATATCTCTGTGCCTATAGCTGTGTGGGGCCATAGAGATGTTCATGACAAATCGACTCCGTCCATCTGTTTTGGAAGACCACGAAAGGTTCGGATTCTAACAATAATGCAGATCCGAAACTCATGTGGACCATATTACACGAAAACGTGGAACACTTAGCGGTGACAAAGCTTTGCATCAGGATGATATCTTTTCTTACAGTTTATCTGAGTGTTAATAATTCTGTGAACGGTTTGGATGACATATAAAAATCATGGTCAACTCCAGGAAGATTTCAATGGTGGACGTTGGTGTTCCCACCGTTTTGTTGGTGTGGCCCACCTGAGTTTTGAATCTCCCTGAGATTTCGAATCCTGACCTACGTTTGTCTTTAAAAACATATGGACAGAGTGGATTTATCACGGACATCTCTATGGGCCCCACACAGCTATGGGCACAGAGATATCTCTGTGACCGGGGTCACAGGTAATCTGCTCCCATTGCGTGTGCACGCTGAAGCGTGGGGAGTAAACTCTGTGGGGCCCACCGTGATTTAGGTATTTTATCCACTCCGTCCATCCATCTTAACAGATAATTTTAGATATGGTGCAAAAAAATGAAGCATATCAAAATCTAAAGTGGACCACACCACAGGAAAAGTGTGAACTGAATGTCTACCATTGAAAAATTCTCGGGGGACAGAAGTTTTGGATCGAGCTGATATTTGAGTTTTCCATTCATCCATGTCCATGTGATCTTATGAACAGGTTGAATGACAAATAAACATCACTGTGGGGCTTGGGAAGGTTTCAACGGTGGAAATCATTATTCCCACTGTTTCCTGTGGCATGGTCCACTTGAGATTTGGATATGCTTAAATTTTGGGCTCAACCACTAAAATGAGATGGAAAAACATATGGACGGAATAGATAAAGCACATACATTCTAGGCGGGCCCCACAGAGTTTACTCCGCATGATAAGAGCGTGCGGAGTAACTCCGCACGCAAAGTCATTTCACAAAAGGGCTTCAAACGCCCTTCTCTGCAGACGGAAGAGGCTTTCGAAAGAGGGGAACCCTCAAATCCCTAAAATCCCTCCAAAATCCCCCCAAATTCGTCGGAATTTTCCTCTTCCTTCGCCGATTTTGTACGGTGCACAGATCTATCGCAAGGAAGGAAGTAAAAAGTGGAGATTTTCGAGCACTTACAGCGCACGGATCGATCGATTGGCCCACTGCAATGTTCGATGAGCGCTCCTCTTCTAAGATTGGCCCACTGTTACAACGCTTCTCTTCTACAGACAACAGGTATGGGAATCCGACAGTCTCCCCTTTTTTCTCCCTTTTTCTTTCGAATTTTTTTTTTGTATTTTCGCAATCCCCCAATATCGGTCCTTTTATCGACGATAAGGGGTTGTTAGCTACAGTTATCCCGTAGAAGGTAGGTGGCTACAGCGATTTCTTTACGATGTCAGAAATTGTCGGCAAATGTTGATAAAATTGTCGATATTTCGGCGATATCTGGAAGAGAAACGAAAAAAGGGGGTTTCGGTGTCGCAACGGTAGCGACACTGATATTATCGTCAACTCGTCGACAATGCAATCACTGCCAAAAGGTGAGTTGTCATTTGCTGGGACAGCATATTTCTCAAGCAAACTAGTTCTCTAGTGTCAAACTAAAGCGAAGGGCCTTGATAGAGTGGAATGTGGAAAACAGTACATATAGCCCTCACCAATTAGTTGATAGTAAGGCTTAGATGATGATGAAACTAGTACCACTGCAAAACTTGCAGCCTTCCCCAATCAGGGCCATTCCAGAGGTTGAGGGATGGAACTACAGATTGGTTTGCCAATGTCTGCTAAGGTAGCAACAAATAAAGTATCACATATCATATAACAAACACAAGTTACAATACATCATGTGATTCTTGTAACCTTCTGAATGATGTTCTGCAACATCATTCAGAAACTATCAAGCTAGTTAAGATTAGTAATGACATTCTGCAACAAAATAGTCACAGAAAAAAAGTACAACCCTTACAGGGGGGGGGGGGGGGGGGGGGGGGGGGGGGGAGGGCATGATTGGTGAAACAGGATTCTTAAAGCCAACTGCAACTGCAACCAAGGGAGGCTTCTATGATTATGGTGGTGATGATCATGAAGGTAATCTTCACAAAGAATATATCTCTGCTTGCACTGTTCACCAGGAAAGTGAGTATCAAACTATTAGATAGCATGTTCCAGTAGCTAGGTTTGTAAACTCCACAGTGTAGACGGAAAGCTGCATGGTGTACTTGACAGTTCGATTTGATCAAGACACTAGTCAGGGGATAAGCACCAAAACAGCAACACTTACATGAATGCTGACATTTGTCAACCACAAAGATAAGGCATGCATTTTCGTCTCAGTAAATAAAAGAGGATTGGAACAAAGGGGCATGCATTTTCCTCTCAGTAAATAAGAGGATTGCATCACAGAATTTCACACACACACACACGCACATTATTTATTTATTATGGGAAATAGGACATTAGTGATGTCCCCAAAGCTTTTTCTTTTGAATAACACATGGCGCCCAATCAGCAATCTAGACTGTCCATTCAATAGAACCATTGGACCAACCATGGTGCAAGAATCACATTGGCCAGATGATCATAACCCTCTGAATGAGGCCCATTTGTTAGAATCATTCGTTTTTACGAACAATATATCGCATGGTTAGGATCATCAAATCAAAGTGCTACTTCGGAATCATAAGCAATACAAAGGGGGATCTACCGGATAGATGTTTCAAGATGATGATTAGACCTATTTTGTTTTTCCACTCAATCTGGACTTTCCATTTTCCATGCTATTAATCAGATGTCTGGGAACCTCCAATTGGTGCAATTTTTGCCCCATGCTTGCCCCTAGTTGTATGACTTAATCGACAATTGAAATCGACGATTGATTGTCCTGTGTGACATTTGAGAGACAACAGAACAAGCATACAACAGACCAATGAAAAACATAGCCCTTAAATGAGAAGCCAAAGTCTGGCGAACTTCAAAAGGATCACCTGAAGTGAAACCAGATCTATTGAACAAATGCAAGCAAGAACAATATTTAGCAAACTTCCAAGGAAGCTTGCACATGCTACCAGTGATGGACAAACATGCCGCTGCTTCTGAGAGCTTTAAAGAGGCACGAGCAATCCCCAACAGTCGCAACTTGACCATTGGTGCTGTTTGTGCAGAGAAGAAAAAGCTCATCAACAAGGCATATTAGCTCCACTCTTGAATAATGCATGTAGAAGTTTCGGTCCAGTGTCCATTTTCAGAACCTCAAAACATCCCCTTCTGATTCATCATTCAGCGATGGACCCAATTGTGGGGCAGTATCAAAATCAGCGGCAACCCATGTTAAGTCATGTATATTTATTGTATATTTGCTCTCTGTTTTCCTGTTTTGCCCCTGGCCTATGTTAGGCTATTATGTGGATAAAGGGGTATTCCTGTAATTTGGCCTGAGACATATATTTCATTCTTTCTTTTGAGGGTTAGATAGAAACCCTTCAACCTTGTCTCGTGTGAGGTCTTGTGCATCCGATTCTTCATGGAAACTATCACGGTTGTCATGGTATCAAAGCAGGAGATCCCCTTGCTCCTTTATGTTCGAACCCAGCACCGAGATCTGGCCCGTTTTCTCATCTCCGGCGGCTTCTCTTAGATCCAGTCATAGTTCTGCCTGTCCCCTCTTCTCTGGCGATTCTCATCTCAGATCCGGCGATTCAATTTTCAGTTTCGGCCTCCGGTCTTCATCTCCTGTAACGCACTTGTGTTTCCAGCTTCCCCAGCAGCCTTCGTCTCAGATCCGGTGATCTTTGGTTGTTTCAACTGACACAACTGTGTTCTTCGGTTCATCTCCGGCAACCCCTTTTCAGATCTGGTGAGATTCAACTCACACATCTTTGTTTCTGTGCGTGGTCTGTGCTCTATCTTCAGTTTTTGCTCGGCCGTTCATACTTGGGGTTAGTGCTCTCCGTGGTCAATATTTTTTTTTCACGCTTATGGATAAAGACAGTTCTAGGGGCGACGCCCCCCAGTGTACCTTTGATAACATCTATGGCCTGTGGTTGATCTACTTCTGGAGTTTTCTCAAGGGTCGTGGCTTATGGGGACTAATTGATGAGTCAATTACAGCCCCCTTCGCCGATATAGAGGGACTGGTTGATTGAGAAATGAAAAATGGACGAATCATCACTGGAATTCTCGACTCCGTGGACAGATCGATTGCTATTGCGCTTACCCCACATTGTACGGCCAAAGCGATGTGGGATCATCTTAAAGTGATCTATGAACAAAGCAACGAGGCCCATCTCTACCGTTTGGAGCAAGATTTATCCCATATCACTTGGGGTGATGTGAGCATCCAGGCCTTTTATTTTGACATTGTCACCAATTGGACATAAATGGCAATGATGGACCCCAAATTTTCGGCAGATTTCCTCATCTTTCAAGGTATGAGAGAGCCCACCCATGTATGACAATTTCTTATGAAGTTGAGATTGGAATATGAGCATTGCAGGGCTGCTCTTTTGAATCGTAGCCCCCTTCCATCTCTTAATACAGTCATCAATGACCTACTAGCTGAGGAGCAAAGGCTCCAGGTTCTCTCCTCCGTGCCTCAGTCTCATGATGCGTCTGATATGGTGTTGGTCACTTCTACTCCCTCTGGTACCCATGGGATGCGCTCGACTCCTTTTGGTGCCCGTGGTGCACACAGTGTGACGTACCATGGCTACAACTGAGTCAGCCATGTCATCTCTCAATGCACTGAGCGGTGTGCCTATTGTCGTAGGACGGGACATGGTATAGTTGATTATTAGACGAAGGCATATGGCTCTTCCCAGGGACGTGGCCGTGGTCGTGACCAGGGATATCGTCATGGTCGAGCTCTTGTTGCCGCTTCTCTTCCTTCAATTCCCGAGCCTTCTGCGAGTACTATTGCCAGCCCCTCTTCCTCACCATTTACTCTGAGATACTTCAGCAGATAGTATAGGCTCTTTCCGCTAAGGGTCTGTCAGGTACTTACCTAGTTGTCTCCATGGTTCTTTAATTCCGACGCTTCAAATCATATGACTGGAAATCACTCATCTCTTCGCAATATGCGACCATATACTAGCACGTAAGTTATTTTAACTGCTGATGGGACTCACTTGCCCATCCAGTCTGTTAGTTCCTTGATCTTTTCTCCTTCTTCCTATCAGAAATTTGTTTTTCCTGACGTATTTCATGTTCCCAAGCTTTTCTCAAATTTGATCTCCGTTGGTCAACTTACTGATTAAAATTGCTTAGTCATGTTTCTCCCTGATTGTTATCTTGTGCATGATCTGATTTTCAGTCATATGATTTAAAGCGCCGGAATTAAAGAACCATGGAGACAACGAGGTAAGTACCTGACAACAAGTGCAACATTGCTTCAACACCCTAGGGCCAATCCTGAAACCCTAATCTCTTGAAACAAGAGGAAGAAAAAAAAAATCCAAATTTTCTATTCATTCAATAATATTCGAAATAGGGTTTCTCACAGTATATATAAGTCACAAAAATAAAAAGTGCGCTAAAGTGCCTGAAGACAAAAGAAAAGAACATAAAAACGCATAGAACTAAACAACGACACTAAAATGCCTGAAACAAGAAAATAAACAGAAAAACACCTAAAACTAAATCCGCTCCACGGTCCTGCGGTCATGATGCTCCTGCGCAATCCTGCAACTCACGTACTCGTAACACATCAGAAAATGGGTCCAATGGGCCCAGCGTCCATCCACATCTGCTCCAACACTCGATCTACAACGATGCCTCCTCTAGTACACTCTAAAGGGTGCACTACTGATATCTGCATCATGAGCCCCCTCCCGCCTGAGTTAGGCGTGGCTGACGAGTCACGGCCAAATCGGGCCCTCGGGCATGACCTAAGGAGGGATCGAGGGGTTAGTGGCGATGATATGTGCTCGCCACACAGGGAGCTAGATGGTCCCAGGTTGGCCAGGTGATAGAACGATGGTACGGTGGTTTCACCAACCGGCTGGATGATAAAATGGAATAATTAAAGGTTGGACTAATCATGCATGGTTTGGCATGGCATTCATGATGGGCGGGTGATGGGGTGGTGCCTCATTCACTGGCGGCTCAGTCTGTGCGGGTGATTTGGTAGTGCCACTCACTGTTTGCTGTGACATATCGGTGATCGGGCATGCATTTGCACTTCATTAATAATACAAGATGTGGTTGTGCGGTTTCACTGGTGGCTCGTGTCTGTGCGGGTGATGTGGTGGTGTCACTCACTGTCTGTTGTGACCAAAATGGTCCTATGTCTACGCTTATGAATGCTATGTATGCATGTTTGTTTTATTACCAACGTTTGATTACCTTTGTGCCTGAGTAACTTAGGGAAATAGAACCATTGAGTTAATCACTCACTCCCACTCTGGGACGGTGTTTTAAAACACTAACCAGGCAATTTCATTGATGTCGGTACACCACGAGTGAACACACTAGTTGGGGCCTTGTTAGATTGGTTGGAGGGACCCCTTTTTATGAGATATGGTACTGTGTATTATAGATTTAGATCACTTAATTCCGGTTATATCTTTATTTCATTGCTCGGTAGCTTGATCTATCATTGGGATTTGGTGCCATGTGGATCAAATATTTGCTTACACGCATCCGCATACACATGAGTGACTCCCGAGATATCGGGGATCGAGTTTGTACTCGACCCCTGAAATTTCGGGCTGTTACACCCAACGTATTGACAACCGTAATAAACCCTCTTAGACAAGTATCAAGAATTTCTTTGCAAATAAAAACCTAGAAACAATCATGTATCAAAATGGAATTTTGAATCATGGGCAGATTAACATTACAAGAGAAGAAAAAAGGTCCATGCTCTCCCAACCTTAGCATGCAATGTGGATACAACTGCAATTTCCAAGCATTAAAAAAGAAGAAGATAAAGGAAAAAAAAGAAGAAGAAGAAGTTAAACAGATACCATTATGCCCCACAACATATCATTGCATTCCCACACCTTATTTTGCTTGTGCCTACTTAGCAAAAGCAGACAACTCAGTCCTTGAAATCAGTCCTCTGCCACTCATGTACGGATCACAGGGAATTTTAGAAAAAAATATAACTAAAATCAGAGAAAGCTCACAACTCACCTCTCAAAGCGAATGGCCAGCCGCCTAAAGCTTTGGTGCCTCCACAGGTTCTTGGAGGCAAGGGTTGATGGGTAGCAGCTGGCATTGTGCATACTGCACCATCAGTTGATCCAAAATAACCAAAGCGACCATGGCTTCCACCATTGGCACAGCTGCAAAACCAGCAAGCAACCGTTAACATAAATCTTCCTCCATGATGCTTAATTAGGTTAAATGCAGACCAAGAAAGCAAATGACAAATTGAATGACAGTGGGAAGTTTCCTTATGAAGGAAGTTCCTGAACAGACCTCGAGGGACCACACAAGGATCGTGGCGTCCTCGTGCAATGAGTTCGGTCTCATGTCGGTCTCTGGTCACTGTGTGTTGTTTCTTCTGCAAGTGTCGCATAACGAGTCCCATAAGCGAAATCAAAGATTTAGCTATCAGACTGAAATAGAGTTCCTTTTTCAATCCATGCTGAATGTACAAGTGTTCTATAAGGGAATCCAACTTACTGCAATTGTAGAAGTAGGCTTGAAAGCTATCCTCATGGTTATCGTTTCACCATTTGATATTCCACCCTGCAAGAATTAGAAAACAATGCATAGAAACCCAGGAAACACTTTAGCAGTTTGAATCTTAATGGAATAGTGAGAAAGAAAAGGAAAAAGAAAGAAAGGGAACAGAAAATACCTGTATCCCACCCGAACGATTTGTTCTCGTTCGGATTTTTCCATCCTCATCAGTATAGAACTCATCATTATGCTCGCTTCCCGTCATAAAAGTACCTGCACAGATTGCCTCAGACAAATTAGTTACAACTTACAACATAAATCAAATCCTGAACCCATAATAGCCAATGATCTCTTACAGAGCAGTTGAAATGGTTGCTAGAAGTTAACAACCAAATTGTAAACAGTCCATTTCTGCTTTTATATTCACAACTAATCAATGCCCAAAGATAGGCTTTCTGTACCTGCAAATCCACTACCAATTTCAAATGCCTTGGTTGCTGGCAATGACATGACAGCTTTAGCAAGCTCAGCTTCAAGTTTATCAAAGACAGGTGAACCAAGCCCCTGTAACCAAAGGGTTCATCTTTATTAGACAACTGCTGACTTGGATTATTTCCAAACACGATGAGAAATGTATATATGCTTGAAAGGAGGCTTTCAGAGTCACATCAGGAGAGATGGAATTGAGTTGAATTCTTACACGTGGGACATTCCTCACAATGCATGTCACAACACCACCAACAGAGTCCCCTCTCACTCGGACGGTATCAATGGCATTAATCATCTTCTCAGCATATTCAGGATTTGGACACCTAACAATATTACTTTCTACCTGGAAGAATTTCATATAGGAAGATTCTTAGTAAATTGCAACAATAGTACTATTAGCTAAATCTCAGCAAGAGAAGAAGGAAAAAAAAAAAAAAAACCATTTCGAACCTGTTCGAGTGTTACAACCTCATTGTCAACCACTCCCTCTGGAAGTACAACTTTATGCACTTGAGATACATATGCCAAAACCTGAAAATCATCAAGAATATTAAGGCAGGGATGGAAGCAATGCATGACAAGGAGTCCACCAGTACCAGCTCATGCATGTAATCCCGTGGATGCATTAGTAGCAAGATGTAATACAAAAAAACATGTTTCATTATACAAAATAAACACAAAGATCAGACCAGAACATCAGTACCCAAAACGTGTAACTATAAAATTGCCTTGTGGGCAAATAGACAAGTTCAAACACAAACAATAAATCAACAGTATTAAAACAAGGACAAGCTGTTAAAGATGATATCCACTACACCTATATACATGCATAAGACATTCACCATGTGTAGAATTGCATATTAATTCGGGATTTGGGGCAACAATAGGTACAGCAACTTGTGGAAAAGGGACCCAACCAAACTCACTCAGAAACTAAATAAACGCACCTCAGTTCCTGACACCATCTTGAGAATCTTCTTTGCAACAGCTCCAGGTATAACTCTCCCAATGGTTTCTCTGGCTGAAGATCTGCCACCCCCCTACAATTCCATTTGGAACAAGTTTTGCAACGATGTTTATACATCCAATAATCTAAAGAATTTGGTTTCAATGAACCACCATAATAGGTGGGAACATGAGGTTACCTGTACTGATCTCACACCATATTTAAAATCATATGTGGCATCGGCATGAGAAGGCCTATACGCTATTGACATTTCACTGTAATCCTACAAAAGTGCACAAATGGGAATGATTTGAAAATTTAGAAGCCATGAAGATGCAATACAATAGATGATAATCATGAGGGTTTTGCTTTGAAACTTATGAAATTTGGGACCTCATATCACGGAAGCCACCAGTTCCCAAGGGATACTCACATGACTTCTTTGATCGGTATTTGGTACAAAGACATGGATTGGGGTTCCTGTCGTCATTCCTGCAGTACATATTCTGCATCAGTCAACAAATTACTCAGAGAAGAATGCCAAATACAGCACATAGCATGCAAGAAAGCAATGACTGGAAAAAAAAAAAAAACAGAGAGAGAGAGAGAGAGAGAGAGAGAGAGAGAGAGAGAGAGAGCAACAACAACCTTCAGAAACGCCTGAAAGAATCTGACATGTATCGGTCTCTTTTCTTGGAGTAGTTATTCGGCTCTGCCCTGGCCTCCTGGAGACATTAATTTCGGAGTTAAAACTTAAAAATATTCATCATCATTATCGTCATCGTCTTCTTCTTCTCTTTTGACTTATTGAGAAGTCCAGTATTCTCATATAGCATGATTAGGTATTTTTAATGTCAATCCCAGTTATTAGAAGACACCTGAAAGCCTTAACCATAGAGAAAAATACTGGTCGAACAAAATATATCATTAACCAGACAATGTTAAATAGGGAATTATCTTTTATTTATTTATTTATTTTGAGCGATAAGAAACAAATTTTATATAAAAAAAAAAGAAGGCCAAAAGCTAGAATATTCAAGACCGAAAACAAAAACAACTATACACCCCCCGAAGCTATTAAAGCTCCGCCCAATTGTCTGGGAACTGCCCAACTAACTTAGAAGCCACTGCCCACTCTATAACATAAAATTTTGCTGCTTTAAGGACATCCTCTGACCGACCCAGTCGACTTCTAAACATTCTATTATTCATTTCCAACCATATGGCCCAGAGCCCCGCCAATAACGCGAGACGCCACACTTTCTTGCCCACTTTCCCACACCCCTTCATGCCACATATGAAAGAATTGAGCAATGGAATTAGGCGAGAGACCCACATTGTTCCAAAAAGATTAAGGAACCTATACCACACCTGCCTCGCAAATATACAGTAAATGAAGAGATGATCCACCGATTCCTCATCCCGAAAGCATATCACACAAACATTGGGAAGAATCATATTCCTTTTTCTAAGATTATCAACCATTAACACCTTGATACGCCCTACTAACCATGCAAAAGCTGCCACCTTCAAAGGTGCTCCATAACTCCAAACTGCAGGCAGTCGGGCTAATCTCTCTCCCATCATCCCTGCCCTCCAAGAATTTGTAGAAGGATTTTACTGAAAATCTTCTGGCTCTATCTTTTAGCCACACTAGCGAGTCTGCTTCTGAAAGCACAGGCCTGACCCTAGTTTTTGCCCCTTCACCCATATGTCTTCCCGGAACTTGATTTTCATCCCATTTCCTAAAGAGAAGCCCACACTTGCCCATTTTTCTCAGAAACCAAAATATTTGAGGAAAAAAATGAAGATATCTTAATGAAATAAGGAGACACCAGCAACATATTTAGACACATTACAAAATAAAAATGATGGCTTGAACCTCACAGACAGGTGCCAAGTTGGCACATGGGCAGCAAGTGACATCTTCAATTTGGTTTGCACAAATCACCTTAGCATCTCCCGAGTTGCATGGGCTAGACTACAGTATGAATTTGCTAAACTGGGGAGTAACATCAGCAGCGCATCCATATCCACTGTGCATACAGCATACATGTACATTGACCAGTCCTTGTACTTTCTGGTCAGGCTAGATCCAGTCAGCTGATGTCCCAGTCCAGGACAACTTCAGTTTTCTTTTCCTTTCTTTTCTTTTTTCTTTTTTTTCTTTTTTTTCCTTTTTTTTTCTAGAAAGGTGACATGGGCTCGAGCCCATGACCCCAAAGTTGAAACCAAGTTATCCCAAAACGGATACGTATCAGCCGTATCGGCCGATACGTATCAGAAACAGGCCGTGGCCGTTACGCGATACGGGGTAAAAAACAGTGACCCCTAAAAAATTGACCCGTAACGGCTGTTACGGGGGCCGTAACGGTCAGAAAACAGCTACTTTTTTCCCTATAAATTTGATAATTTTTTTCATACTTTTCTTCTCCCATTTCTTTTCTACTCTATTCTTTTGCTAAAACTGACCACTCTTAATCTATTTTAGAGGATCAAAACGACAAATTTCTATGATTTGGATGAATCAAAGTTTCGTGGACAATTTTTCGAAGAAATCAGAAAATAGGTATTTATACATTTTTCTTTCTCTAATCGCTGTTTTTTCACCTCGATATAATGTTTTAACCATTGTAAATTATTAAAATGTGTATTTTAAGATTATGCAACTGATTTTTATATTTTTTTTAATTTCGGACTATTTTCGGAATAATATTAAAAATTAGTAAAAATCATGTTTTTTTTTTCCTGGTTTAATGGTTGAATAACACATGTTACTTATAGTAGAACACAATCATGTGCATTTTACAGATTATGCACATAATTTACTATTTTTTATTTTTTTAATTTCGGATTAATTTCGGAATAATTTTAAAAATTAGGGAAAATCATTTTTTTTCAAAATAAATTTCTGGTTTAAAAGTTGGATAACATGTGTTACTTATAGTAGAACGCAATCATGTGCGTTTTACAGATTATGCACATAATTTGCTATTTTTTGTATTTTTTTAATTTTGGATTAATTTCGAAATAATTTTAAAAATTAGAGAAAATCATTTTTTTCAAAATAAATTTCTGGTTTAAAGGTTGGATAACATGTGTTACTTATAGTAGAACACAATCATGTGCATTTTACAGATTATATACATAATTTGCTATTTTTTTTTTGTATTTTTTAATTTCAGATTAATTTCGAAATAATTTTAAAAATTAGGGAAAATCATTTTTTTCAAAATACATTTCTAGTTTAAAGGTTGGATAACATGTGTTACTTATAATAGAACATAATCATGTGCATTTTACAGATTATGCACATAATTTGCTATTTTTTTGTATTTTTTAATTTTGGATTAATTTCGAAATAATTTTAAAAATTAGGGAAAATCATTTTTTTCAATTTTTTTTCCTAGTTTAAAGGTTGGATAACATGTGTACTTATAGTAGAACACAATCATGTGCATTTTATAGATTATGCACATGATTTGCTATTTTTTTATTTGATTATATTTACAAATTAATGACTAATATATGTTTATATTTTTATTTTATAGAGCTTCGTAGGGTTTAGTATTTGAATTTAGTACTTGATTTCATTAGCTGTATTTAATATTTACAATTACATTTATAAGTTTCGAAATCTAAGTAATTCACTCTTAGACTCAGTAGTCAGTATCTAACTATAAGCCATCTTTAATTAAAAAATGTCTGGAACTGGAACAGGAAGTGGAACTACAAATGAGGATATTGGATGGGAACATTGTCAGAGGGTACGTGGTAGAAGACATCAAATAAAATGCAACTATTGTGATAGAGTAATAAGTGGTGGAATTACGCGACTTAAACAACATTTGGCACATCGAAAGGGTCAAGTTGCGGGATGCACCAGAGTTCCTAAAGAGATATGACCATGATGCAAGCCAATTTAGATGAGTCGAAGGGGAAACGAGTTGCTGTGCAGAAAAAGAAAGATGATATCCTGGATGTGGCCTGACATGAGGTATTTGGTCTAGAATATATGGGCGTTCGTGGTGAAGATATCATTAATTCTGAGGAAGATTCTAATCGAGAAATGACTATAGCTAGGAGAGAAAGTGTGCGCTATGCTCGTAAAGAGGAAGAACGTCGACGCACTATGGTTCAAGTGCGAGTAGGAGTCGGAGTGGCCAGGGGAATACAACTTGCAGCCCCAACGGGAAGTGCAACTGGGGTTAGAAGGGGGTAGGTTTGGTGGATTAAGATGTATGTTTGGCAACCGGCGGCGGGAGACATCTTCACATGCAACTCCTATAGATGTAGATGTGGAAGAAGTAGATGTGGATAGGAGACCTTCTGTTGATCCGATCCTCTTTAGGAAAGAATTAAGTAAACAAAAGAAGATAAAACAAATGTAGAGTAGAACTTCTGTTGAGAAACTGGGTAGGGCAGCAGCAAAGTTATTTACACATGCCAACATACCCCCTAATTTGGCCAATTCTCCATATTGGTAAGTGGTAATTGATGCAGCAGCAGAAACAGGCAAAGGAATTAAAACTCCCACAACGAAGGAGATTATGGGAAAATGGACAGACGCAGAGTATGCGGATACAAAGGCATACGTAAGTACCTTTAAACCCATACGGCAAGCCAGATGATGCACGATCATGTGTGATGATTAGACTGGCCCAACAAGACGCAGCATGATCAACTTCATGGTGTATTGCCACTTGGGAACAGTGTACCACAAGTCAATTGATGTCTCGGATGAAATAAAAAATGCTAAATATATTTTTAGCCTGATGGATAAAGTAGTAGATGAGATTAGGGGAGGAGAATGTGGTGCAGATTGTGACAGATAATGAAGCAACATACAAGTCTGCAGGAAATATGTTGATGTTAAAGAGACCACGTCTATTTTGGTTACCGTGTGCTGCACATTGTATTGATCTTATATTGGAAGATATTAGAAAGAGAAAGAATGTCAGAGAAATGGTTGAAAAAGCAAAAGAAGTGACACATTTATTTACAACTATAATCACGTAGTTGCAATAATGAGGAAGTTCATGAAGGGACGGGAGTTACTTAGGCCAGCGGCGACTAGATTTGTAACTAACTTTATAGCTTTAGAGAGTTTGTATCAGCATAGGGGAGAGTTGAGTGAAATGTTTGCTTACCAACAATTGCTCAACACAAACATGGGAAGAAGACATCAAGGACGCCGGTTGATGTTGTAAACACCATAAGAAACAACAAATATTGGAAGAAGGTTAAGAAAATTTTGAAGGTGATGGAACCACTAATGACTGGTACTTCGTCTTATTAAAACCGATGAAGCGCCTATGATGAGCTTCCTCTATGATGCCATGGATAATGTGAAGTTGGCAATTTAACGTAATTGTTCAAGCTGGCAATCTTACTGGAATTTGATCGACAAAAGATAGACAAAGCAGCTCCACCACGATATTCATGCAGCAGATTATTACCTAAATCTAGGTATAGATATGCCTCATCATTTGTTATGGATGATGAGGTTCGTATTGGATTAAAGAATGTCATAAAGAGATTAGAGCCTGACTTAAATGCACAAATAAGGGCTTTGAATGAATTGGATATATTTGGAATTCGTCAGGGTAGCTTTGCAGATGCTCTTGCACAACATGTAGTATCTAGGTTGCAACCTGCCGAATGGTGAATAAATTTTAGAGAGACTACACCGACTCTCCAAAAAATTGCAGTAAGGATTTTGAGCCAAACAACGTCTTCCTCTAATTGCGAAAGAAATTGGAGTTGTTTTGCAATTATTCATACGAAGAATAGAAATAGATTGCAGACTAAGACGTTAGATAGACTTGTCTTTATGCATTACAACATGAGGCTAAGAATTGTCATGCATCAAAGGAGGCTTAGTGCCAATAATGCCGGTGATGTGGATTATTGTCTAATAAACTTGGACAATATTTATGATGAGGAAGACCCACTTCTACCTTGGTTGGAAGCAAGGGAAAAAGAAATAGAAGAGGATAGTGAAGAAATATAAGTTGAAGACCAAGAAATACGTAAGGCACAGCAAGAGAGTCGTGTATTTGTGTTGGACCCAGAAAATGGGGCAGATTTCATGCAAAGTCAGCAAAAGAGTGCGAGCTCTAGCGATACTGAAACAGATGATGATGATGATGATGATGATGATGCACCTAATGCTGGTCTTACTTCTGGCATTGCTCAACCCACCAGGGCCACTGATACCATACAGTCGTCTACGGATTGTGAGGCTCATGAGCTTCGACGAAGTAAGCGAGGCCGGGGGGTCGAATTTATGAGTGTACTGAGTCACGATACAGCCAACAGGAGGAGCCTGGCTCCAGTAGTGCACCTGTAGGTCCTGCACTGCGATCGACACCGACAGATTTGGAACATCAGCATGCGTATGGCTATGATCCGAGGAATTATGGGTATTCTTACGGCCAATGGGATTATAGGGAACCTGTTTCGCCACTTTTATGTTGGAATAGGTCCTCCTCACGCTGATCCACATCTACCATATAAACCAAATCCAAGTTATCTCAATCTCAATAGCCTAAATACGAGTACCAGTATGGGCACGGCTATTCGACGGGCACTAGTGGATATCCTTACTCAAGGTCAGAATCTGTCTAGTCAGGATTAGTCATCATCGGGTTTCGTAGACCTGGTCTTTCCCTCCGGCACTGGATATTATGGATATGCAACAACTATTCCATAACCGCAACAACTCGATGATAATGACGAGGACGTGGAGGTTGAGCAACTACAACAAAACAGATTTTCATTTTGGTGGTGAGTTCGGTCTGGTGAGTCTTTTCCATTACCCACACGGTCACACATTCACCAAGAAAACACACATTTTACATTGTTGAACTTGTGTTTAAAATAACTCCGCTGACAAGTGACAACCAGTCAAGTAATCTTTAATCAACATGCTTGCACGGGAGTATATTAGGTACTACTAATTTTTTTCTACTTTAGAATGTTCAATTGGCAGGACAAGAATCATAGATTCAAGATAGGAGAAGTCTTATACATGATTTTTGCAAGTCCTCAGTCCTCATTCCCCAATCCTCATTCCCCACTCCTCCTCACTCCTCAGTATGTAAATCATATAAGTAAATTATAAAAAATAATAGCACATGTGAAAATTGAAATACTTTAATGTTACATTTATTTTAATATACCTATTATTGGTATTAGACAGTTAGAAATTTGAATTTATAAGTTTTGCAGTTAATTCCATGGCTGTCAGCTTCATAAATTCATCAGACAGCTCGATACAGCTTTTCACCAAAGAGTAGACTGCTTCACCACCATAAACATGTCCAAATTATAAATGAATGCATATTTGGAATGTTTGGAATTTTCTGAATTTAATCCACATTTTTTTAAGATTTTTTTTACAAAAAAAAAAAATGACCGTTACAGGGGGCGTATCGGTCGATACGACTCGTATCCGTATCGATAACAGTGAGCACCGTTACGCCCACCGATACCACTACAGGACACCTTAGTTGAAACATACTCTATCTAACACTGAGCCCTGGGTTGGAACCAGGACAACTTCAGGTTTTAATCGGGTTTAGTGATGCGGACATCAGTGGTGCACTCTTTAAGTGTACCAGAGGAGGCGACATCGCATATCGAGTATTGGAGCAGATGAGCTGATGTGGATGGATACTGGGCCCATTGAATCCATTTTTTGACGCAGTTACGAGTACGCGAGTTGCAGGATGGCGCAGGAGCATCATGACCGCAAGACCGTGGAGCGAATTTATTTTTATGTGCTTTTCTGTTTATTTTCTTATTTCTAGGCATTTTGCTGTCATTGTCTAGTTTAGGCGTTTTTATGTTATTTTTTTTATTTTCAGGCACTTTAGTGCACTTTTTATTTTCGTAGCTTATATATACTGTGAGAAACCCTATTTCGAATTATTGAATGAATAAAAAAACAAGTGCTTTCTTCCTCTTTCTTCTAAGAGACTATGGTTTCAGGATTGGCCCTTAGAATGTTGAGGATTCCACCCGAAGTCCTTGTTCTCTTCTTTATTCTTCAAGGTGTGTGGAAGGTAAGATTCTTTTGCTTCATAATCCATACTTCCTGTCAACCCATTGTTTCTTGACCTTTTTTCGTCATTTTTCTAGGCATTTTGCTGTCATTGTCTAGTTTAGGCGTTTTTATGTTTTTTTTTTTTTATTTTCAGGCACTTTAGTACACTTTTTATTTTCATAGCTTATATATACTATGAGAAACCCTATTTCGAATTATTGAATGAATAAAAAAACAAATGCTTTCTTCCTCTTTCTTCTAAGAGACTAGGGTTTCAGGATTGGCCCTTAGAAT
The DNA here is from genome assembly GCA_003013855.2 of Liriodendron chinense. Classification (NCBI taxonomy): domain Eukaryota; kingdom Viridiplantae; phylum Streptophyta; class Magnoliopsida; order Magnoliales; family Magnoliaceae; genus Liriodendron; species Liriodendron chinense. The sequence goes on from ML058378.1 coordinate 3,356,744, forward strand.
GTTGAGGATTCCACCCGGAGTTCTTGTTCTCTTCTTTATTCTTCAAGGTGTGTGGAAGGTAAGGTTCTTTTGCTTCATAATCCATACTTCCTGTCAACCCATTGTTTCTCGACCTTTTTTCGTCATTTTTCTGAATCCCTCCCTTTTTGTACGATTGGAAAAGAGGGATGCCTAGCTATGAGAACCGAATCCAAACTTAACTGTGGACTGGTCTATGCTAGATCTGGGATATCCTCATATCCCTAGATCCTTCCTTATTTTACGATTTTACGTGATTCTTATGCTTAAGGGCATGATCAAGACAGACGGATCTCATCTCTATGTTGACATTTATTAGTTTCTCCCAGAATGAAAACAGTTAGTTGTTAATTTTATTATTTGAATACCTTCCAATTAAACATACATGCATCTAGGGTTAGGTCATCGCATGCCCCTGCATCATTTAGGAATGATGCTTTTTTTTTTTTTCCTCTCTTTCATTCTTTCTTCTTTCCTTCTTGCTGATGAAGCTTCAAGTTCATCCTTAGAGGTTTGTCTCGCATTGCACGCCAGTAAACATCTGTGGTTGAAAATTCCCCTTTGTAGGTAACATGTAATAGTTGTGCTAAGGCATAGTGCGGGTCATGACCATGTTGGCATGTGAACAAGGTTGGTAAACATTAGCAATGGGCTTCTTGCTATTTTTCAGCCAGCTACTCGGGCATGACCCCTCATGCATGTGGGTGCTCTGTGCTTAGTGGTTTGTCTAGCCACTGCCCCTTCATGATTCTACTTGCTCATCCTTTGAGGCATGGGTGGATGTAACGATTGGACTAGGGGTTTATATTGGGGGGATGGTGTCAATTTGGGCCTCTACCATGGCCTATTTTCAAGAGCCTGGTAAAATGGGAAGATTGATGTCTGGTGGGCAGCTAATTGTAGAAGTTTCACCATTTAAAAGACGGCCCCAAGTTTCTGCAGAAAGGTAAGACGAGAAAAAAATGGTGGACTATAACTCTATAAGAGACCATTGATAGAATGATAGTATAGAGCATTGAGTTTTAAGGAAGGACCATTGGTAGACTGATAGTATATAGAATTAAGGTACAAAATGGGAAACGAAGTGCATTAATTACTTATTACAAAACTTAAAATGAGTAGGAGAGTGTGAGAGCAAAATTAGTAGTCAAGGGATGATAAAAATATTTTGCTGTTGAGTTAGAAGAAATCTCTTTCAAATTAGTTATGCCCCATTTTTATTGCTATTTACATGAGATGAAAGAAGAATAGCAACAAAAGAGAAATCGATGTAATTTGTTAGAGAGTAGTTTAACAAAAGAAGAAACGAGAGAAAATATCAACAGATATTGCTAAAACCAGAAGTTGTCACAAGTAAAATAGACCCCAATACTGATACAGTAAATCTATCACTCAACCGTATAGCTGCAAGCAGCCAGGACTGTCCGCAGGCCGGGCTTGGCCAGGGGGAAGTCAACCAGGGTCCAGCCCATTTAAGTTTAGGCACTAACCTGACTCATAGGCCTGCAACTTGTCAAGATTGGTCCATAAAAATAAGCCTAGATTTGGGCTCAGACCAAGCCTTGAAAAGGGGAAGGTTCTTTAATATAATCACAGGCCCAGTAGATCTATTTTGAGGCCCAAAAATATTGCTTGAGTCAGCCCGTGGGCCTAAAAGATAAACCCATGACTGACCGGTGGTGGGCTTGGCCAGGGAGCTTGACAGGCAAACCCAGTCCATTGACATTTATCAGTCCTGCAAGTAGTGTCCATTCTCGATGCACGTGTTCACCACCTAGGAAGCAAACAAATGGCTCATAACTTGATCTAGTTGCACCAATATACCAGTGTACTTGTGACAAAGAATCTGGCATGTTAAAAGGAATACCTTCTATCAAGTTCTACTTGCATATCTGCTTCTGAAAGGGGAACCCGAGGAGGGCATCCATCAATAACACACCCAACACCTCCTCCATGAGATTCTCCATATGTCGTAATACGGAACAAGGTTCCAAATGAATTTCCAGTACTAGCCTGCACCTCTGGTATTTTAAGCACAGCATGTAAGATTTTAAACATTTCAAATCATGAATAGATAAAGGTGGAAAATAAATAAAGCACTTATGTCTAGTCTCAATTAGATATCAAGCATGGTACATGGCCAAATAAGTGGAAAAAGAGCCCAGCAAACAACAGCATGACGTAAATGATATCCAATCCCCACTCCCCATGGTTAGTAAAAGTATAAAATTTTAAGACAAGAAAGTCTGAAGAAAAAAAAAATGATGCATTATGTAAATGATATCCAATCCCCTCCCCATGGTTAGCAAAAGTATGGAATTTTAAGACAAGAAAGTCCGAATAAAAAAAAAATGATGCATTATGTAAATGATATCCAATCCCCTCCCCATGGTTAGTAAAAGTATGAATCTTAAGACGAAAGTCTGAAGGAAAAAAATGATACACCGCAGGGGTGTTTAATTGTTGTTTTTTTTTTTTTTTTTCTCATCTAACAATTCCCTAGTTTTTATGGAAAAACAAATTTGGTTTGCACTTTTTTGTTGGTTTTTTTACATTCCCAGGAATTCCATTCCCCAGTTTTCTAAAAAAATCTTGCCCAATCATTTAGATAGGGAATGGAAAACCTGGGAATTACAACAGAATTTTAGACTTTTCCCAGGCTTCCCGTAAAAACCCAGTGTACTAACCAAACAAACTTAATCATTCAGCAAGAAACATTAGGACAATTCTAACAATTCCCCGGAAAACATAGAAACCAGGTAATGAATTCCCCAACAACCAAACAGGCCCTGCCTGAATGCAGTGGAGAGGAGGCATCATATTAGGAAGCCCTCCAAAGTCCAAACACCCATATCCATAAACAGTTGCAACCAAAAGCAATTGTATCAGCTAGTTCAAGAACTACGGATGAAAATTAAAGTGATGAAATGAATTAAAATCCGCATTCTACAAAGAAAAACAGAAAAGGGCTCACAAAGTATGAAATCATGCAATAGAAAAGAGTGGTAGTAAACTAATTAGTCTTCTAGGATTCAAATTCATTTGCCAGTGTAGATTAAACGACTAAGATGACAAGCAAATGAAGGGCCTAGATTCTGCAAAGATAACTGGTGCAATTGCATCTCATCCCCCACATGCACGCTCCACACATGTGCACAAGAAAAGACCCAATTTCCTTTTTTAGATTGTTCCTAGTTTTCCTTGTGTGTTTTAGATTGTTCCTAGTTTCCTTATGTGTGCATGCATGCGTGTTTTTAAATTTCTTATTTTAGAGATATTTGCTAGCAAAGAATTCTATTTTTAGATCTTTTAGATTGTGCTAGGGATTTATCTCAAGAATGCGACCTTCTAAGCCTCTCCTTATAAATAAGGGGCAGACCCAATGAAATAACAGAGATAAATGATACTTCTCTTTGAACAACATTTCTTTGTTTCTCTGCAATAGAGTGTTGGGAGAGAGTTGTGATCTCTAGTACAAGACTAGAGGGCTGTTGAGCTTGCTCACTGTAATTGCTTAATTTCTCTACTTGCTATATGCAGACCTTCCCACACTTGTGTGTGTTTTGAAGATCAATAAGTTGCATTTCTCTACTTGAATTTCATTGCAATTAGTTTCTTCTTGATCTAGTCGCATTAATCACCCAAGTAAACCAGAACTGAAACAGGTGCAAGTTTGCAACAAAACGATAAAGTTGAAGAATTCAGATGAGAAATGCAACAAAGCCATAGATCTTGAAGAAGAAAGCACCACCTAACCTAGTTAGGATCTCAAACAGTATTAAGTACCAAAACCAAGAATGGTTCTACAGCCAATACTGAATTTTTCAGATGAAAAGAGTGAAACAAAGACCTGAACTTTGCAAATAGCGTAGTTAAGTAAGAAAATCACAATGCAAAACAGCTTTCAAGCCTAGGCTTGATGGCTGCTTCAAAGCTTATTACTAAGGGCTCGTTGGGAGCTTGTAAATAGAGGTAAATGGGAAATGGAATTAGAGGTAAATGAATTGGTATTAAATGGCTTACTCCGCGGTGCTTGTATGGGAGTGAGTGAAATGCATTTGAAATCCAAATATTCTGTTTGGATGGTAGTAAATGGGAGGAATTAAAACGCATTAGAATTTTTCAATATGTTCACAGGAATATATGTGATATCCCAAATAAGCTTTAATATTTCAAATTAGTGCACACATGTAATATTTAACAGAATTATAGTAATAAGCCCATTGAAATATATACTTCAGCAAAAAATAAGGAAATTTTGAGCCTCAGGTGGGCCACAAATATAAGGATCACAAACAAGCAACTTGCCAATGTTTTTTAACCATCCAATTAGATAGCCAACCTTTGGATGGTTTGGATCATTCTATTGGTGTGATTTTAGTGATGTAGCCAATGATTGGATTTTTTTGGAGTATCATCAGCGTGTCACACGTGTATGGTGGACATGTACATAGCGGCACCTTTGTTTGCCCGTGCAACTCTCCAAGGGAGCTCAAAAAGGCATTTCACCCCATTTACTTCCAAATCCTCTTTAAACTAGAGGATTTCATTTACAGACCCATTTACTCCCATTTCATTTCATTTCCATGCATTTACTCTAATCCAAACACACTTTAAATGCCATTTACCTCCATTTATTCAAAATTCCCCCCATTTACCTCCAATTACTCCTATCCAAATGGCCCCTAAGGTAAAATGCGCTAGCGCTTATACATTTGTTTTTCAACATGGCTTCAAAGCTTATTACTAAGGGCCGGTTCGGTTAATCATTTACCACAGTAAATGCTAGGAATATCATAATGATTATTTTTCATCTCCGTTTGGATTGGAGGGAAAATAGAAAGGTAATTCTATATGGAAAACCAAAACTGCATTGGACATGATTGCCTTTGTAAAATCCGTGGGCCCCACCGTGATGCGTGTTTCTAATTCACACCATCCATTCATTTTACTAGCTCATTTTAGGGCATGAGCCCAGAAATGAGGCAGATTGTATGCTCAAGTGGACCGCATCACAGGAAACAAGGAGGATTATGGCATCCACTGTCCAAAACTGAAATTGGCCCACAGTGATGTGTATCTGTCATCCAACCTGTTCATAAGATCAGAAAGTCATTTATGAACTAAAAACATAAATATTAGCTTGATCCAAAACTTTCATGGCCCACAAAAAGTTTCCAACAGTAGGTGTTCCATTCCCATTGTAGTCTATGGTTTGGTCCACAAGTGCTTTGGATTTGCCTTGTTTTTGGGCTCATTCCCTAATATGGGCTGATAAAACAAATGGACAGCGATGGATCAGACATACATTAAAGTGGGCCCCACAAATTTTGAGTGTCTTGTTTTTCTCCTCTTTGATTTTAGTGCACTTGTCACAGTCATCTGTGCCGCATAAGTGAACTTGAAATGGTAAATAATTATTAACCATTTACCAGCATTTACTGTGGTAAATGGTTAACCAAACAGCCCTAAGGGCTTGTTTGGGAGCTTGTAAATGGAAGTAAATGGGAAATGGATTTGGAGGTAAATGAACTAGGAGTAAATGGCTTTACATAGTTGTATTTGAATCGGAGTAAATGAAATGCATTGGAATCAAAATATTCTGTTTGGATGGAGTACATGGGAGGAATTGGAATGTATTTTAATTTTTCAATATATTCACAAGAATATATGTGATATTCCAAATCAGGTTTAATATCCTAACTTAGTGTACCTATGCGATATTTAATAGAATGAATGCCATAAGCCCATTGAAATGTATACTACAACAAAAAATGAGCATATTTCGAGCCTCGGGTAGGCCACAAACAGTAAAGATCACAAATAAGCAACTTGCGAACGTTTTTTAACTGTCCATTTAGATGATTATCCTTTAGATGGTTTGAATCATTCTTTTGGTGTAATTTTAGTGATGTAGCCAATATTGGATTGTCAGGGAATATCATTAGCATGACATGCGTATGGCGGACATGTGCATAGTGGCACCTTTGTTTACACGTGCGACTCTCCAAGGGAGCTCATAAAGGCATTTCACCCCTTTACCTCCAAATCCTCTCTCGTAGAGAGGATTTGAATTACATGCACATTTACTTCCATTCCATTTCATTTCATTTACTCCATTTACTTCCATCCAAACACACCCTAAATACCATTTACCTCCATTTACTCCCAATTCCATCCATTTACCTCCATTTACTCCTATCCAAATGGCCCCTAAGGTAAAACGCTCTCGCCCATGCATACATTTGTCAGCTGAAGCCAGTCTTTCTTTATCTTGTAGCTCAGAAAGAGTAGATCGGACCTTTGCTGATAGCATAGTTAAGTAAGAAAATCACAATCCAAAACAGTACAAAACAATAGAGTCTGAGAACAGATCAAAAACTTCCACACAGGCGATTCCTCATGGATCAGATCCCTCAAAAATCAGTTTGTAGTGAATTCAGGAGAAAACAAGTTCTAACATTAAAAAAAAAAAAAAAAAAAAAAAAAAAAAAAAAAAAAAAAAAAAAAAACAGAGAATTTAGCTGCCTAGATTGAAATTTCAGATGGATCCGATTTCAACCGAATCAGGATTTAAAGCAATTGTACAAAGCCTCTGTTGAATTCAACATCCTAATTCCAAGCAAAAGCCTAGAAATTTGTAGAGATCAGGATCAAAATCATTCCAAAATGGCAAACTAAAGATAGATTCTATAGAAGCGTCAACAAATGTTCCTCCATCAACGGCCAAGATTCCTCATTAAAAGGAAATCTTGTAGATATATTTTTTTGAAATTTGAATTTTCTTTACAGTTGTAATTATCATAAATGTGTGTTGCTGAAAATCAGTAACGTACTTATCCTCTACTTCATTAGAGGAATCGTTTCTCTTTAGATGAAAATAAATATACCACCTTTACCCAACGATTTGGGTATGGGAAATATTACAACAAAATAATTCTTTCTTCACATGGTATCAAAGAGCTAGCGATCTCTACAACCAATATTGCTGCAAAAATCAATAATCCTCTCCTCCACATCGAACCTAACAATCCAAATTTCGCTCAAACTCATCAATGGCTCCCACCACCACTCCTCTCCCACCACCACCGTCCTCATTACCCACTCCTCCCACTCTCCAAGCTGCCCCCATTAATCATCTAATCAAGCTCGATCGCCATAATTTCTCCTATGGCGCACCCAATTTCTACCGATTTTGATTAGTTATGATCTAGAGGGCTTTATTGATGGGACGATCAGTGCTCCCACTCGTGCTCTCCCTTATGGTTCTACGAACCCCGCATACACCTCTTTATGGAAGCAAGACCAAGTACTACTCGGCTGGCTACTTTCATCCATATCAGAAGCGGTTCTCCCTCAGGTTGTCGGACTTACATCATCGCGTGCCGTATGGGTAACGCTTGAGAACCAGTTTGCCTCTCGCTCACGTGCACGAATCATGTAAATTCGCCATGAACTACAAACTATGCGCAAAGGTGCACTTACTATGGTCGACTACTTACAAAAGGCAAAGCAACTAGTCGATAGTCTTGCTACCTCTGGTGACTCTATGCCAGATTGCGACCTTCAACAATGTTTACTTAATGGCCTTGACTCCGCATACGATGCAATCGTCACTACTCTCACAGCAACATTAGAGAATACCCCCTATGGACGATTTTCAGGCCCATCTTCTAGCATATGACATGCATCTTGAAGCACAACAAAGTGCGCTTGCTAATGATCCCGTAGCTAATATGGCTGCTCAAAATCATAGCATGCCTCAAGTTACTTCTACCTATCGGAACAACACCTATCGAGGCAACAGCAATCGTTTTCGCGGAATTGCACATGCAGGGCAACGTCCATCAACGTCAAATGTAACCCACCCCCAACAAATAGGACCTTGCCAAATATGTAGCCGTAAAAACCACACGGCCAAAACGTGTTGGTTTCGATATGATCAACACAATCAATCGGCTGTTCCTACTCCAACAAATCTCACAGTCAACCCAGTGTTTCATGATCGTACCAAACACATTGAGATCGATTATCACCTCGTTCGTGAACAAGTTGCAAGCAAAAATCTGGATGTTCGGTTTATTTCATCACAGGATCAACTAGCCGACATTTTCACAAAAAGCCTAAGTTTAGTGAGCTTTGCTTCACTAAGAGACAAGTTGACCATCCAAGAAGGTTCGTTGACGTAGGATGCCCTAATTATGATGCATGCTCATGAACACATATGATTCAGTGGAAATAAAAGACAATAATAATATAAAATCTAACATCAATCATCATAAATTAAGAAAATCATAAAAGAAACATGCAATGGAGCGGGCCATCATCACAACCACAAAGTATGAAATTCAGCTATTGCTTAGGTTGGATCCGGCGAGGGATGGAACCTCCCGATCTTGCATGGCCATAACCCAAATATCCAATGTGAATCACTAGTCCGAGGAATCAAGGATTTTCTCGGATTAAGGATTTGAAAACTTGAGAATTTAGGATTTGATTCGATTATTAAATTTAGGATTTCAAGGATTGGGGATAATGGAGATAAAGAGAGAGAGAAGGAAGAGGATCTTACCTTAGAGGAATATTGGATGGGCATAAGAAGCAAGGAGAAGAAGAGGATTAGAGAAGAAGATGAAGTTCCATGAGAGAGAGAGAGAGGAGGGAGGCAACCAAAGAGGCTTTCATTCAATAATAATCAACTAATCTCGTTTTTAGGGCTGCGTTCTCTTAAATAACCAATAAGAAAACATGAAAAATACCAAAATACCCTTAAAAATTAAGAAAAAACGAACTTAAAACAAATTGCGCAAAAGTTCAGGCGCTCGGGCGCCCGAAGACGTCCAAAAACCTCCTACACATGTGTTCTCCCAATGTGGGGTCTTCAATGTGTCAAATCACGTGTGTAGGGTCTTCAATGCTCCTCAATAGTCGTCACGAATGATCCAGGCCCGTCATCATCGAGCCATAAAGATATAGGTGTCACTCACCTCCTACGCTGATAAACCCTAAAGGGCCTGATGTCCGCATCATTCTCCTCGTCTAAAAAAACTCGACTCCGACGAGTTAAAACTCTTATGGCGCTCTAGCAAATCCGAATCAACGTTCTGCAACTCCACTTCAGTAAACCACATAGATTTTGACGGTAGTCTATTCTTCCATTTGACAAGATACCTTTAGAAACCTCCTCCTCTCGTGGAAGCTATCTCTTCATCCACAACTTCTTCAATTTCCTCTTTACGATCAATAGGTGGGGGAAGGGGTGTAGTGGGTTGTAAAGAAAAATCATAAAATGGCCACAAAATGAAAGAATGGCCACTGATAGGATTAGGAGAACAGACTAGATTTTCCACATTAAACGTTGGATTAATGCTCATTTTAAGTGGGAGGTCTGTCCTATACGCGTTGGACCCAATTCTTTGCAATACTTTGAATGGTCCAGCACTGCGCGCTTGTAATTTCTTAGCGGTGCCCTGTGAGAACCGCTTTGACCTTATCCTCACAATTTCATAGTCTCGTTCCTAAAAGTCTTGAGATCTACGATGAGAGTCAACTAAAAGCATATAACTATCATTGCTTCTATTAATCCGTTGTTTAATATATGTATGCAATTCATGAATTTGTCATGCAAATGTATTGGCTGACTCTGAAGACCTTTGGGTGACAGACATAGGGTGAAACTAAAGGACTCTCTGAAAAAGCAATGGACTTGAAATAAACAATCCTATGGAAATAAACAATCCTATGACCTAGAACTTGAAAAACTGAAACAAAAGGACACTTCTCATGGGTGACACATAATTTCTTATTATAAGTATTATAAATAATGATGATTTTTAGGTGTCCCAACACTTGAGAATAAACATTAGTAATACCAAGTCTTGAGCAGATCTTGGCATTAGCCATTATGCCCAAAATGTCATTAAGATGCGGTATAGGGACTCTGGCCATCATATCCATTACGAAGTGAATACGTCGCAAGGTGGCGTGACACTTGACTGAAGCTTTGTAGACGGCTTGGATATGCCCACATGTGCACCATATGCCATTGTTTTTTAATGTGAAAAGGGCAGGCATGGCACACAAAACAAAACTCCAACTCCAACTTTCCTTATTGAATTCTTTCCTGAGAAGTGTATCAAATTGACGCTGCATTTCTGTATTTTCTGCAGGGGTTCACCTGGTATGGAGGAAAGCTTGACAGGATCGATCTAGGGACAAGATTGATTGTGTGTTGAATGTCCCATTTAGGTGAAAATTTATCCCATAAATCATCTGGTGGGATATCACAAGTCATGTGGGTGTCTACCATCATATCTTCACTAATCTCTTCTTCAATTTCATTTGTGTTCACCACGGTAAGAGACGTAGATTGGGACTTTACATCAATCAAATGACACATGACACCTGGAAGTGGTGCGGTCTCAAACTCTTTGACCTTTTCATCACTAGCACACACTTCTGCATCATCAAAGATGATGAGTGATGCCTCAATTTCTTTCATTTCCTCAGGACTGACGTTAGGCACGTACTCTTCCACTTCATAAGTAACCTTATTGGATTCTTCCAACTGGCCATTCACCACGGTATTATCTCGCTCCCAAGGAAATATAATTGGTGTTAAATACTCCTCAACTTGTTCAAAAGCTGAGATTTCCTTAATGACGGGTCGGACCACTTTATAAGGAAGGTGGTGGCCATATGGGCTCTCTTTTTGGACGAGAAGGTGGGACAACTCTCTTCTGAGCCAATGTTTTTTTATGATAAGAGATGGGAAGATATTTTTCTTTCAATCGCTCTTTCATCTCGTCCCTGTCGTGAGATCAGGGCTCTCCCAACTCTATCAAGTCGTCGCTCCAAATCTGTCCAAAACGACTTGGCTTGGCCCTCCAATTTCCACTTGGCAAACCTCACTCGATGGTAATTCGACATATCATACCAATAAAAAAAATAGTCAAAGTCTTTAAGCCAATCAATGAATGTTTGTGGGTCCATGTGACCATTAAAGTAGGCCAACTCATCAGAGTTCAGCTTTCCATTGGGTCTCGACGGCCACACGACAATACTTATGGCCTTGAAGATCTCAAACGCCTATACTCCATTCACTACGAGGAGACTCTATGGACTGGGTGACTCACATTATGAATGCAATTAATTTAAACTACAATGAATTGACAATTACTGAATTTAAACAGAAGACGATTCAAATCTGAAAATTTTCCAAATTAGGAAACTTTCAAAATTGGAAAGTTTTTAAATCTGAAAATTCTCCAAATTAGGAAACTTTCTAAATCTGGACATTTCCTAAAACAGACCTAAAAATCAAAACCCTAATTTGGTAACTCGATCTAAACATAACCATGCAAACCTTAATCTCTGATACCAAATTTGACGTAGGATGCCCTAATTATGATGCACGCTCATGAACACATACGATTCAGCGGAAATAAAAGACAATAATAATAGAAAATCTAGCATCAATCATCATAAATTAAGAAAATCATAAAAGAGGAATGTAATGGAGCGGGCCATCATCACAACCACGAAGTATGAAATTCAACTATTGTTTAGGTTGGATCCGGCGAGGGATGAAACCTCCCGATCTTGCATGGCCATAACCCAAATATCCAATGTGAATCACTAGTCAGAGGAATCAAAGATTTTCTCGGATTAGGGATTTGAAAACTTGAGAATTTAGGATTTGATTCGATTCTCAAATTTAGGATTTCAAGGATTGGGGATAATAGAGATAGAAAGAGAGAGAAGGAAGAAGATCTTACCTTAGAGGAATATTGGAGGGGCATAAGAAGCAAGGAGAAGAAAGGGATTGGAGAAGAAGATGAAGTTCCATGAGAGAGAGAGAGGGAGGCAACCAAAGAGCCTTTCATTCAATAATAATCTACTAATCTCGTTTTTAGGGCCGAACCCTCTTAAATAACCAATAAAAAAATATGAAAATATCAAAATACCCTTAAAAATTAAGCAAAAACGGAACTTAAAACAAATTGCGCAAAAGTTCGGGCGCTTGAGCGCTCGAAGACATCCAATAACGTCTAAAAACCTCCTATACATGCGTCCTCCCAATGTGGGGTCTTCAATGTGTTAAATCACATGTGTAGGGTCTTCAATGCTCCTCAATAGTCGTCACGAACGATCCAGGCCCGTCATCATCAAGCCATAAAGATATAGGTGTCACTCACCTCCTACGCTGATAAACCCTAAAAGCCTGATGTCCACATCATCCGCTCAACTTGAGGGGGCGTAGAGAAGCGTCAACCGACGTTCCTTCATCAACGGCCAAGATTCCTCATTAAAAGGAAATCTTGGTAGAGATATTTTTTTAAATTTGAATTTCCTTTATAGTTGTAATTATCATAAATGTGTGTTGCTGAAAATCAGTAACGTAGTTATCCTCTACTTGATTAGAGGAACCGTTTCTCTTTAGATGAAAATAAATATACAACCTTTACCCCATCGATTTGGGTATGGGAAATATTACAACAAAATAATTCTTTCTTCACAGATTCCACAATCCAGATCAGGAATTCAGTAGAGGATGTTTAAAAGAATATCGGAATAGATAGAAAACGGGAAGGGATTTACCGAGCTTTCGTGGAGCAGGAGCGCGTCGGATCGAGATCTGTACGGACAGAGCGGATAATCTCTTGAGATCTGAAGATTGGAATCCAAGGGTAGAGATTCCGTCGGTTCTCGTGGCTGTGAGAAAGGGACTTTGACGACAGAGACGACGCCATGGAATCTATCTCTGCTTTCCAAACGTCGGGAATGCAGAAGATGGGAAATGGGAAGGAGAGGTTTGTTAGAAAGGGGTATATATAGACAGGTCGTCCTCCACCTACTTCTCTGTATCTTTCAGCAGCCTCTCAGCAGCCTCTCGCTACGTCACCAACCCCTTCCCGCTTGAAAATCAGGAAATTGCCTCATGAGTGGATCAGATGTGGAACACGTGCATCACGTTTCCTGACGAAAGTGGAGTTGACCACATATGACCTGGTGTCCCGCGGGTGCAGTAAATAACCTTTGAGCAGCGGGGACGACGGGCAGAAATCTGCACTGGAATTCTGGGAAGCAGGGCTGTCAATGGCCGGGCCTTGGGGTAGGTCTCGGCCCATATTTTGCACTGTTTCGGCCCGGTAATTCGGGCCGGCCCTGTGTAAAATTCTGATTTTTCAGGCCCGTTACCGGCCCATTGACACTCGTACTGGGAAGACTGAAGAGGAATACCGTGTGAATTTCGGGGTTTCTTCACGCCACACGTGCTACGGCACACGTGTTAGATCGTTATTCAGTTGGGGCTCCTTGTGCATATGCCCTGGCCAATAAATCAGTTTGGACCGCTCATCATTAGATGGACCATGAGAATGTTGAATATAGAATAGTCGCTGTATTTCCGGCCAAGTTTGGGGACGCGGTTTGGCTAGTGACCCAGCACCAGCCCGCTAGCTGATGTAAAAACTCTGTGGGGCTAACATGATGTATGCATTTCATCTACACCGTCCATCCATTTTTCCAACTCATTTTAGAGCATGAGCCCAAGAAAGATACAGATCCAAATCTCACGTGGACCACACCGGGTATTGAATGCTTACCGTTGAAAACCTTTTGGAGGCCATAGAAGTTTTGGATCAAGCTAATATTTGTGTTTTCCCTTCATCCAGGTTTGCGTGACATTATCAACAGGTTAGATGAAAAATAAACATTATAGTGGGCCTTAGAAAGATTTTAATGGTGGACGTTCAATCAATACTGTTTTCCCGTAGTGTGGTCCACCTGTGATTTGGATCTGTCTCATTTTTGGGCTCATGCCCTAAAATAATATGGAAAAATGGATGGATTACATGGATAAAACAGATACATCATGGTGGGTCCACGGAACTTTGACACCTAGATGGCTCGTGTTTGGTCACTAGCCAAACCGGCATCCATGTTGGGCGAGGGCATGGTCGGAATGTGTGCCGAGATGAAAACGGACGCGGATTGCCTGTGCCCTGTTGCTGGAAGCTGTGTGGACCCACACAGATGTCCGTGACAAATTCACTCAGGGCTTGCTTGGCACCATTGATTTGAGAGAAAGTAATGAGAAGTGGATTCCATGATATGAATTATCATCAATTCCAATTCTTATCAATTTCAGATTTTTTGTTTGGCAGCCATGATTTGGAGAGAAATCAAACATGAGGCAATGGACTGATGTGGATTTTAATCCCACTGTTTGTTCACCAGCCTCAATTTTTAAATCCATGTTGTCCATCCATTTTTACAATCATTTTATGCCAGGATCCAAAAAATAAATTAGATCCACATCTTAAGTGGACCATCAAACAAGAAAAAGTGGAGAGAGACCTTTTATGATGCACAAAAGTTTTGGATTAAACTAATATTTCTGTGGTCCGTTCATCCAAGTCTTTGTGACCTTATCAATTAGTTGGATGGAAAATATACATCACGTTAGGTCCACACTTAGGAACACATCATGTTGGGTCCTATGTTGGGGAAGATTTCTCCTCAAATCCCACCTTTTCTTTAGAGGATTTGAAAAAGAGCTAAAAGTGCCTTTTTGAATTATCATAAATTCCTTAGAAATCCACTTCTCATTAAATCCAGGGTGCCAAACATAATAAAGCAAGTGGTTTCTTCTCACTTCTCCTCAAATCCACGGTGTCGAATGGGCCATTAGTCCATCAATTTTTCAAGGCCACCACAATACAAAAATCTAAAAATTAGACAGATCCAAAACTCAAGTGGCCATACCAAACAAACAAAATAGTAGGAACAAAAACATCCATGGTTGAAACCTTCCTAAAGTTGATCACGATGTTTGTATTCATCCAAACCGTTCATGGGGTTATTACCACTTAGATAAACTGTAAACACAAATATAAACCGTTCATAGTGTTATTACCATGGAGTTTTCAATTGTTTCGTGTGGTATGGCCCACATGAGTTTTGAATGCCCGTTGTTTAGGGTCGCGGATTGCGTCCAAACTCAATATGGACGCAAAGCATCCAAACCAAGATGTGGAAGGGCCCATCGTGATGTCTATTTATCTACTCCGTCCATTCCTTTTCTAAGATCATTTTAAGGCATGAGACCAAGAATAAGGCAGATCCAACACTGAGGTCGGCCACACCAAAGGCAAAGTGTCCAAATTGAGTTTGGACGCAATCCGTGCCCCTTTTTTAGATTCTTGTGCCTATTGTAGTCTTACAAAATGGATGGACGGAATGGATTTTCACAAGAATTTCTATGGGTCCCACACAGCTTCCTGCCATAGGGTACAAGAATATCTTTGTGCGGGGGAAGCAGACTGCATGTTGAGAAGGCGAATTGAGTAAGCTCTAGTGGGGCCCACCATGATTTATGTATTTTTATCTACTCCGCCCTTCCATTTTAGCCAATCATTTTAGGGCTTGAATCCAAAAATGAAGCATATCCAAAGCCCAAGTGAACCACACCATAGATATACCTGTTGAAAATTTGTTGGGGCCACAGAAGTTTTGGATCAAGCTGATATTTTTGTTTTCCCTTCATCCATGTCCGTGTGATTTTATGAACGGGTTAGATGACGAATAAACATCACTATGGGCCCTAGGAAGGTTTTAAAGGTGGAAATCATTTTTCCCACGGGTTCCTCTATGTGGCCTATTTGAGCTTTGGTTATGCTTCAATTTTGGGTTCAACTCCTAAAATGAGCTCGAAAAATGGATGGATGATATGGGTAAACTACATACATTCATGTTGGGCCTAACAAAGTCTACTCGGTATGATAAAAGCTTAGCTGAGTGAGAGTGGATTAGGTGAGACCCCGCCCTCACCCAAGATGATGCGGCCCTTGCCGTAGGTTACCATGGGGCCCACCTTAATGTAAGTATTATGTATCCACGCTATCCATCTCTTTTTCCAGATCAGCTTAGGGGATTATACCAAAAAGGAAGCAATCCAATCATCAGGTGGACCATAACATAGGAAACAATGGTGATTAACCATTAATGAGTAACAAAAGTTTTGGATGAATCTGATATTTGTTTTTTCCCTTTCATCCAGGATCATGTGACCTTATCAACACATTGAAAGGTAAATAAACACTATGGAACATGAAGGTGGTGCATCCTAGGAAGTTTTTAATGGTAGGATGGTCAATCACTTATGGTATGGTACACCTGATAAATTTTTATGCTTCATTTTTGGGATAATGCCCTGAGATGATATGGAAAAATGGATGGACAGGGTGGATACATAATACATACATCAAGGTGGGCCCCACGGTAACCCCACAGTAAGGGCTGCACCGTCTTAGGTGAGCCTAGGGTCTCACCTAATCTGCTCTCTAGCTGAGTTAGCATGCAATTGGATTTTAGGCTAGAAGGGGATTACATACTGAGTAACGTTTGTGGGGCCCACCATGATTTATGTATTTTATCTACTTCGTCCATACATTTTAGCAGATCATTTTGAGGCTTGAGCCAAAAAATGAAGCATATCCAAAACTTAAGTGGGCCACACCACAGGAAACAATGTGAATTGAATGTGCTCACACATCCCACTATTAGTACACACACCCACACTGGTAGTCACCCTGCCATGTTAGCCACCCCCATGTTGGGATTCAATATCTAGACCTCAGTATTGAGAGGAGGTTATCTTCACTTAGTCTACCACAGGTGCAAAGGTGTGGGTGTTCAATTTTGGGCTCAACCCGTAAAATGAGCTGGAAAACTAGATGGACAATGTGGATAAACCGGAGCGGATTAAGTGAGACTCTGGATCCACTAAGGTGGGTGGGACCCTTGACCATGGGGCTCAAAGTGATGTATGTGTCTTAAATCCACACTGCCCAGCCATTGTGAAAGCTCATTTTAGGGTATGATCCCAAAAATGAAGCTGACTCAAATATTAGGTGGAACGACCATAGAAACCGTTGTGATTGAATCTCTACCATTGAAAACTTCATGGATTCCACTGGAATGTTTATTTGCCATCCAACCTGTTGATAAGGTCACAAACACCTAGATGAAGAGACCCCATAAATATCGTCTTGATCTAAAGCTTTTGTGGCCCATGGGAAGTTTTTAATGGTCAATCACTGGTGTTTCCTGTACTATGGCTCATTTGGGATTTGGAACTACTACATTTTTTGGATCATACTCTAAAATGAACTTTCAATACAAATGGACGGCATGGATCTAGTCACATACATCACAGTGGCCCCACAGTCAGGGGTCCCACCCACCTCAGTGGATCTGGGTCTCACCTAACCCACTCCTAGATAAACCACATACATCCACGGTGGGCCCAACAGAGTTTAATGGTTGCAATAAAAGCGTGTTGAGTTAGTACGCAATTCCAGGAAGCGAATTGCCTACTCAATAAATCAATATGCAAAGGCCCACCATGATTTATGCATTTTATCTACTCTATCCATCCATTTTACCAAATCATTTTAGGGCTTGAGCCTAAAGTGAAGCATATCCAAAGCTCGCATGGACCACACCATAGGAAACAGTCTGAATTGAATCTACACGGTTGAAAAACTCTTGGGTGCCATAGAAGTTTTGGATCAACCTGATATTTCCTATGGAAATAGGATTGCTCACTGAGTTACTCGATATGATAAAACTCTATTGAGCCCACTGTGAATTTTGTAGTTTATCCTACACTGTCCATCCATTTTTCCAGCTCATTTTAGGGGTTAAGCCCAAAATTGAAGCATATCCAAAGCTCAAGTGGACCATACCACAGGAAATCATGTGAATAATGATTTACACCGTAGAAACCTTTCTAGAGCCCACAATGATATTTATTTGTCATCCAACCCATTCAGAAGATCACGTAGACACACGAATGAAGGGAAAAAACAAATATCAGCTTGATCCAAAACTTCCGTGGCCCGTAAGAATTTTTCAACCGTAGAAATTCAATTCACACTGTTTCCTGTGGTGTGGTCCACTTGAGCTTTGGATATGCTTCATTTAGGTGTGGTCCACTTGAGCTTTGGATATGCTTCATTTATAAAGCAGTAACA
The DNA here is from genome assembly GCA_003013855.2 of Liriodendron chinense. NCBI lineage: Eukaryota > Viridiplantae > Streptophyta > Magnoliopsida > Magnoliales > Magnoliaceae > Liriodendron > Liriodendron chinense. The sequence goes on from ML058378.1 coordinate 3,374,803, forward strand.
TTATCTATTAATATGGATAGACAGAGTGGATAAAATATATAAATAATAGTGGAACCCACAGAGTTTACCCAGTATGCAATCTGCTTCCCATCCTTTGTGATCTTATGAACATGTTGGATGACAAATAAACATCAATGTGGGCCTTAGGAAGGTTTTAATGGTGGAAATCATTATTCCCATTGTTTCCTGTAAGTGTACTTGAGTTTTGGATACACTTCAATTTTGGGTTCAACGCCTAAAATTAATGAGCTGGAAAATGGATGGACTAACTGGAGAAACCCCATACATTCATAGTGGCCTGGGGCACAGGCAATCTGCTTCCCATGAAAATCTTATTCTGAAACGGGGTCTTGTTAGCAAGGCTTGATACAACGGCTAGTGACCCCAGCACCATCCTGCTAGCTGATGTCAAAGTTCTATAGGCTCCACCATGATGTATATGGTTTATCCATGTTGTCCATCCATTTTGCTAGCTAATTTTAGGGCATGAGTACAAAATTGAGGCAAATCCAAATCTCAAATTGACCACACCATAGGAAAACAATGTTGACTGAATGTCCACTATTAAAAACTTCTAATTAGGGCCTACTATAATGTTTATTCGCCATCCAACTTGTTGATAAATGTTACGTGAACTTGGATGGATGAAGGGAAAACACAAATATCAGCTTGATTCAAAACTTATGTGAACCCGTAAAAGTTTTCGACAGTAAGCATTCAATCCTCACTATTTCCTATGGTGTGGTCCACAAGAGATTTGGATTTTCCTCATTTTTTAGCTCACGCCCTAAAATGAGCTGGAAAATGGATGGACGACCTACATAAACATATGCATCGTGGGGCCCACGTGGCTTTAACACCAGCTCGCTGGCTGGTGTCGGGGTCACTAGCCAAACGGCGTCTTGGTACCAGTAACTGGACTGGTTATTGAGGGTTGGACCCCGTCCATCTCATGTCACATCATTAATGGAGCATCAATCGTCTGAAACCGCACTGAAGTAGATCCAACCACTCAAGTGGTGGCCCTCAAGTGGATTGTTCCATGGTTCAAATTGAAAGGCCAATTCAAATGTTAAGATTGTCCAACCAGCTCATGCTTGTGCTTCGTTCACATTCCACAATGGTGCCTACTATCTGTACGGAACAAATTGAAAGAAATGTACAACATGTGTATGGTAGAAGGGTTGCTTCAATTTAATAAATGGCTCCTCTTTTTCTAGGACTTTTCTTCTCATCCCTTGTAATAGTTGTATTAAATATAACTACTTCCTCTTCTTTTAAAAATATCTACATATGTAACTCTCTATTAAGGAAAATAGTAATAAGAAATTTGGAATTTCTCTCATACCTAGTTTTCGCATGGTATTAGAGCATTCATTTCATTTTTGGTGTGTAAGATGTTAGGAATTTTTCTACTTAAAACTTAAATTGATTTTTTTTCATTCAGAACCACACTTGGTAGTTTGTTAACAACATAGCTGGTTGACAGAAACGCATCTAGCCATAAGAAATTTGAAACATAAACGACCTTGTGACTTCAAGTAGGTGATGATTTTTACGTTCAACCACTCTATTTTACCGCAGAGTGTCTGGACAAATTGTCTGATGAATGATCCCATTGTAATCGTGAAACATTTTACTTATATATTCTCCTTCATTATCAAATCTTAAAATTCTAACATTGGCATCATATTGAGTAACAACCATCTTATAAAATTCTTTAAAGGCATCAAATACTTCTCATTTAGATTTTAATATATAAATCTATACTGATCTCGAGAAGTCATCAATAAGGCTTACAAAGTACTTAAAGCTAAATAAAGAGTCAAATGGTGCTAGGGCCCAAACGTCTGAATGAATCAAATTAAAAAGGCTTGTCACAAAAGTTTTCATTGCACTGAAAAGATAACTTGGTCTATTTAGCATAACAGCAGGTCTCACATTTATTAAAGGAAGAAGTAATAAATGGACACATACGATGTAATACTCTATCTGATGGATGTCCAAGCACCCAATGCCAAATTTGATCTTTATTTATGTTACTTTCATTGCTTAATAGAGCTCTTGTATCCTAATTCAATAAGTAGAGCCCTTGTGCTTCTTCTTATCTACCAATCTCTTTCCCTATGATCAGGTCCTGAAAGACACAATATTTTAAAAAAATGTGACAAAACAATTAAGAGATTTGGTTAATTTGTTGACAGATAACAAGTTGAATGGAAAGGTGGGAACCCAAAGAACTTCAGACAAGTGAAAATCGAAAGTCAGATTGGTCTTCCCAATTCCATGAACTGGGGTTGACAATCCATTGATAAGAAAAACCATCTTATTTCATTCGGTGAATGTTATAGAAGATAGGTTTTCTGATGTCCTTGTCATATGATCAGTGGCACCAGAATCTATAATTTAGGAATTTAGAAGACTCTGAGCAGAAAATGCGGAGGAGATAATACCTAAATGAGGGGCTACCTTAGACTTTTTTAGCTTCTCAAGTAGTCTGCATAGCTTTTGTAGGGAAATACTAGAGTTGACAATATTAGTACTCTTAATAGCATTGGCAGCTAGTTGTAGCATCATCACTTTGCCATGGAGAATCCACTACTTGTCTATTACATGTCCAAGTTTGTTGCAGTGTCTACATTGAGGTCTTTCACGGAAGCTTTAACTATCTCCTGCTCTTCTTAGGCCTCTTCCATAACCATAGACTGTTGAATTTTTTCTAAGCAGTTAGACTGATCCTAAAGTTTTTTGTTCTTCTTTGATCTAATAAAAAGAAAAACTCATGTTATTAGAGACATACAGTTAGTTAAACATGTTCCATACTAAAAATCCAAAGATTTCAAACTCCAAGAAGTTTTGAATGAGAGGGAGAAAAATAGCAATTGGTCATCAAGTCCTTCTGGAGTTATACAACCTATCATACTACAAAACCAAGCTGAAGATGAAGATCAAATAGTGAATGACTTGATCGAGTCTTCTCCCATACAGTCTAACAACCGAATTTCCAAATCTACAAGTGTGGACCCTATGATTTCAAGCTCCTATCATGAATCTCCAACATATTCTTCTATAATAGGTATACCTCCCTGTCATATTCCTATTGCCTTACAAAAAGAAAAAAATAATAATTAGTTGTCCTCCTATTTGTTTATTTGATTTTTTGTGTCAAGTTGCTTTCCAATCTAATCATGTCTCCCTTGAAAAATATTCTAACCAACATGTAACTTTATTAAGCTCCATCTCTGCTCATGTCAAACTCGATAGCTTTGCAGAGGCACGATCACAAGATAAATGGAAGAGGGTTATAAATGAAGTATTAACAAAATTTGTAAAAAAAAAAAATGACACTTGAAAACTAGTGTGCTCGTCCAAAGGAAAAAAAATTAATTGGCTGTAAATAGGTGTATAAAATCAAATACAAAAGTAATGGCACTACAGAAATGTATAGGGCTAGATTGGTTGCAAAATGAGTTACCTAGACTTACGGTATTGATTATCTAGAAACTTTTACACCTGTGGCCAAGATGAGCTCTATACATGCGTTGTTGTCTATTGCAGCCAATCAAGAGTAACCTTTATATCAATTAGATGTAAAAAAATGCCTTTTTACATGAAAATCTTCACGAGGAAGTATATATGAAACTTCCTCCTGAACATCCTCAAGAGGGGAGCATGATATAGTATGCAAGTTAAATTTTTTTTTTTTAATTTAAATAATCACCAAGAGCTTGGTTTGAAAAACTTAGATCGACCCTAATTACTTTTGGATATAAATAAAGTGGATCCGATTACATGATTTTTGTCAAGCAGAAAGCTTAAAAAGGGTAATTATTAGTGTATATTGATGATATATTATAGTCACCTAGAGAAAAATATCAAGCCATCCTGCAACTAAGGCACATTCTTAAGACGTGTCTCAACATAAAAGATCTTCGCAAATTAAAGTACTTATTAAGCATAAAAGTAGCTTCTTCAAGAAAGGAAATTTTCCTATCACAGAAGAAATACATATTAGATCTACTTAAAGAGACATGAAAGTTAGCTGTAAAGCCCGCTGATATGCCAATCAACTACAATGTTGAATTTTTGAAGAAATGAGAAAACCTATAAAAGACATCGGACAATATCAACGACTAGTTAGACGACTCATATACCTCACCATTATTCGTCAAAACATTGCTCAAGTCGTTTCTTTGGTTAGTCAATTCATGCACAAGCCATCATCCATTTACATGGAAGCTATAAACTAAATTCTTCAACATTTAAAGGGTTCTCCTGGAAAATGAATCCTAATGAAGTACAATGAGAATTTAAAGATTACAGGCTATTCTGATGTTGATTAGGTAAGTTGTCATCTTGATAAAAGGTCTACAATTGGTATGTGTAGATTTGTTGGTGGTAACATAGTTACTTGTGTTGGAATATTTGGAATAATAAGGGTGTTTCTGTAATAAAGTCAATTCTTGAACCTATATGTAAATATGTCATAAGATAGGGTGTTATTATGTAAATTGGGGAACCTTACTTATAAAAATAGGAAGATGGAGAGAAAATGAATTGAGCTCTCTAACACTTTTCTCATCTTTCTCTATTTCTTCTCTCCTCCCTCTTCTCTCACAAATCTCCTCCTCACATCTCATTTTTCTCTTCATGGTATCAAAAGTGGAAGATCCTGTGTTCGAATCCTGAAAGTATCAAATATGCTACCGGTAATATATTCTCCTACGGGGGGTTGTTTACGGTGTGAGTTGTGAGTTTCCCTCCACTTGGGTGTGAGATGTGTGTCCCTCCACCCTTGCCCGATATGTTCCCGTGTAAAGTTCCACCCCGTAGGTTTGGGGAAGAGTTAGAGTCCCTTGATATACATTGATACTTTGATACGAAATCTTATGAGGATAATTATGGATATTTTTTTTTGAAATTTTTGTGATGATTTATATTTTTTTATGATTTTTCTACAGTTTTTCAAAAAGATTCCAAAATCGGCTCGATTTCCAGATTCTGTCCAAATCAGACTTGTTTAACTTACCAAAATAGGTGCTTATGAGTTGTTTTTGGTTACCTTATACAATGGAACTCTTTTTGGTGATGCATTAGGTGGAAGAAAATACTTTTTTTACCTAAAGGGGGGCCGACTGTAGCATTTTTGGCCCTTGGACGGTTAGAGCATACACCGTTGTTTAGTGTATGTTCCTGCAGTTATTTCACTCATGTTTTTTCTGCTGAAAGGTGTGGATTCATGTGGTATTTTCTCACTTGTTGTTAATTGATGATTTGAGTGCCCCTTCTTAGCTGATTGTTGTTATGTGGTGATTTGGGTGACTGTTTCTCTTCATTTATGGAATCTAAGTCCTTCATGGTCCAGATGGACCACTTCAATTACTTCTACAAAATTTAATGAAAGTAATTTCCTTCTTTGGTCTCGAGCTGTTTGAATTTACTTGTTGGCAAGGAAAAGTTGAGGTTCCTCACTGGATTTGTGAAACGGTCCCCATCCAACACAGATGCATGAGAATTTACTAATGCAATTGTTATGAGCTGGTTACTTAACTCAATGGAGCCCAGGTATTGCCTCTGGATATTTCTTTTCATGACACAACCATTGACTTATGAATGTTTCTCTGATGAAACTTATGGCACGATCTCCAAGAAGCCTTAAATGTTTTAACTCAACACAGAACTATATTCCCTCTCATAGGAAAGCTTATCAGTTATAGAATACTTTGGGACTTTGAAGAGCCACTTACAGCCCCTTAGTGAGCTACCAGATCCTAAGAGTGCTGAGATTTTAAAGTCCCGAGAAGATAAAGCCAAGACGTATAAATTTCTTACAGGCTTAAAGAATGAATATGAAGCATTGCAGACTTGACTGATTGCTATAACCCATTTTCGATGTTATAAACAACCTATTCTATTGTTCATTTCGAGGAAGCTCGCAGATGAGTTATGTCAGCCTCGGTCTCCATACAGGAAAAGATTTCTTTTGTTTCCACTATAGTCCCACCTACTGATAGTGGTGGTGGTGTTAGTGCACTTTTCTGTGGCATACTAGTGCACCTTGTTTGTCAATCACTTACGTTAGTGAGTCTAGTGTCGGTTGAGCCTAATGAAGACGAAGACTGAAGACTCAAGTGGCCCTGTTACATCAAGGAAGAAAAAATAGGTAAAAGTGATGCCTTGATGTGCCTTAACCTTGACCAAAACATAACCCTTTACCTCTTTGATGACCTCGACTATCTTAGAAAAACCTTTAGTCATCTTAGATTGGCCCTAGGTGTCCTAAAAGAGCACCCAAACCTTGGCCAAAGTGAGAGGGTTGTGATATAGGTGGTTTAGCAATCATCAGGCTGAACCTAGGCCTGACCGACCGGTCACGACCGGTCGGATGGACTGGACTGACCGGTCAAGACCGGTCGGACTGGGATCCAGCTTGGACAGCAAGACGCTGGAGTGCAGGCCATTGGGGTACGACCGGTCGAGCAGACCCTTCCCCATACACAGCAGCCCTTGTCCACCTTTTTGGTTGTGGCCGACCGGTCCAGACCGATCGTGGACCCCTGGCCGACTGGTCACGACCAATCGGCACTAGCCATTTTTTGCCCATTTTATATTCGTTGCTGATCTTTTTATAAAAGGATTTGGCTTGTTTTGAGGGTTAAGGAGAGAGATTTCGAGAGGAGTGAAGCCACCATTGTTGGAGACCATTTGAGGCTCATTCCCAACCTATGCAAGGTATCTTCCTTGTGCTTTAACACAAGATTGGAGCATTCCAAGCTCATGAAGAAGATGACCTTCATCCCCTCTTGATCTCTAGAGTTTGGAACCTTCTTGATATGCATATCCTTGTCCAAAACTCTAAGATGAGATTGTTGTAGGAGAGAACCTCTAGGCAACCCATTCCCATCAGTTGTAGAGTTCTCAAACCTATCCTCCTATCACCTTGGGCATCTCAAAGGCATCACATGTAAGGTGTTTGATAAAGTGTGGCTGAGGTATGACGACGCAACGGCAACACGATCGTGGGAGCAAGGGAAGCTGATTGAAGCACGGGAGAACGGAGATCAAGCAACCCAAACCGGCGCTAAACAAGGGGCTCATCCGACAAGTAAGGTTGTCTTTATTGAGAGTCCATTTAGAGTTTTTTTTGTCAAACTCGATCTAGGGACATTAGCCGTTCCTTAGCCCGTTAGTCGGGCCTAAACAAAGTCTCTAAGGGGGTGCCTCCGACACGGGAGTGAACGTGCGTCGGGTTGAGAGTTAGCCTATGTCCAAAACTCCGTTCGAGTTGAGAGTTATCCCTTTGTCCAAAACTCCGGTTATGGTTGAGAGGTGAACTGGTAAAACCTCCGTGTAAAGGTTGAGAGGTGAACCTCATTTAAAACCTCCGATAGTGAATGCCGGTGTGCTCAAAGGAGTTGAGTACTTGAACCGGAAGTGGAGTAGACCTAAAGTCGAACCACTATACATGCTTGTGTTTGTGATTGTATTGAGCACATTGATATCTTAGCATTGGATGTTTAATTTTTTAATTATGAATGCTTAATAGGAATCTATGTTAGGCACTAGATTGGCACATCCACACTATAAGATGTACTTTCACTAAGTGTGTAGACTTGAGCTCATTGATCCATTCTCATAAGTCTACATAGGTTGCATAGGTTAGGAGCTTGACTAGTTAAATCATTTATTTACCTATGCATGCTTAGACTAGGATTGTTTATTGTTTAACCATATGCTAGTCTTGTGATTGGACCTACTTAGGCTTGGAAGCTGAAGTGTTCTTGCTTACTTAGTTTAATTTGTTGAATTGTGTAAGTAGGTGAAAAGAATTTCAAAAAGGTCCTAATCACCCCCCTCCTATATGTTTTGCCATAATTCTAATTGCTTTTTACGCTTCCGCACATACGTAGGTGTCGTGTTAGACTATCGACGTACTTTCAATTGGTATCAGAATGTGTTGCTCTTCAAGGACGTAACCGTCTAGTGTAAGATCTGGTACCGGAGCACTAGCATAATGTCTAACAGAGATGGGAGTACCACCAACCGTCCACCATTCTTTGACGGGTCCAACTATGCCTATTGGAAGGCTAGAATGATAATTTTTCTCCAATCCGTGGACCGTCCCGTGTGGCTAAGCACACAAAATGGATATACCTTGCCCACCGAGCAAGTGGAGGTTGATGGAAAATACATTGTCATTCCCAAAGATGATTCCAAATGGGATGAGAGAGAGAGAGCTCAATACATGACAAATGCCAAAGCTCTCAATGCGATTTGCTGTGTAGTTTTTTCAGATGAATTTTAGAGCATTCTCACATGCACAACTGCAAAAGAAGCGTGGGATATACTTGAGGTTACCCACGAGGGAAACTAGCACAGTAAGACGCTCGAAGCTTCAGCTCTTAACCACCAAATTTGAAAACATTAGGATGAAAGAGACTAATACTTTCATGGAAGTTTTATACTAAATTGTCAGATATTTGCAACTCCATGTTTGTCTTGAGTGATCGGGTTCCGAAAGGTAGAATTTGTAGAAAAATACTTAGGTCCCTCCCGGATAGATTTGACTCCAAGATAATTGCCTTAGAAGAGTGTAGAGACATAGATAACATGAAAGTAGAAGAACTCATAGGTTCCTTACAAACTCATGAACTACACTTTAAGGTCCCATCTAGAAAGAAAAGCACCGCTCTCAAGTCCTCTCTCAAACATAAGAAAATTAAGAGTGAGTCGGAGGAAGATAGTGATGATGAGGATGATGAGGAAGAGAAATTGAACAAAAAATTCAAGAGATTCCTTAAATTTGATAGAGGGAGTAGCGGTGACAAGAAGGACAAGAAGGGTGATAAACATAAAGGAAAATCATCCATGCCTTTATCCATCCGTTGTTACGGTTGCGGTCATCGTGGCCATATTGCCCCGAAATGTCCGAATGGGCCTAAACTGAAAGATGAAAAGGCAATGGTTGCCACTTGGGATGATACGTTGGAGTCCGAATCTGGTGACTCCGCTTGTGATGAGAGCCAACATAAAGATCTAGCTCTCACGGCTTCCACCACAACCCCTCTTCCATCTTATCTAAGAGGGGATCCCAACTGCTATCCCTTCTAGGAGGAGGAGTTCCCAACACCTCACCTCATGCTACATTTTATGAGGGTGTTGAGGAAATTAGTTACCCTTAGGCTTTTCAAACTAAACATAGAATAGTGAGGGTAGCTAGAAATGCTTTAATCTGGAAAATCTGAGGATTTCAGCCTCATTTTTGTGTGTATGGGCAAATCAGAGGATTCAAGCCTCACTAGCCCAAATTTAGTAGTTTAGCATTGCTTTTAACTTATATTTTTTTGCTAGACTATCACCATGATTATATTAGCTAATCTTGCTGAATTATATGCTTCATTGTATGCTAATCTTTGCTCAGTATTGGTCTTGATATACCAATAGGGGAGGTTGGTTAATTGGGCTACAAGCCCTTTGTGCTTTTATTGCAAATATATATCTTTGACCAATTATGCATGATTAACTATGCTTAGATAGTTACATTTTCTTGTTAATCATGTTCCTTAGCTTGCTCCATGTTTTATAATTCATGCATCCTATACTCTCCTTGTTAGCATGTGCTTATAGTTATAACTACGACATACTATCTACTCTTAATTTAACCTTATTGATATATCATTAAGGGGGAGAGAATAGTTTATCAATTGCTGACAAAAAGGGGGAGAAAGATCAAATCCCACCAAAACTAGTTTGCTATGTTTTGTGATGCAGGGATTGACAGGTTATAGGGGAGCAACCTAAAGAGGAGCTGCTTAGTTAGGCATGTCAAGAGTCCTGTATTTAATTCATTATCAATGTAATATCTTGAACATGTATTTTATTTTGGTAGGATAGGTTTTTGTAAGTAATTGACAAAAGGGGAGATTGTTAGTGTACTTTTCTGTGGCTTACTAGTGCACCTTGTTTGTCAATCACTTACGTCAGTGAATCTAGTGTCGGTTGAGCCTAATGAAGACGAAGACCGAAGACTCAAGTGGCCCTGCTACATCAAGGAAGAAGAAACAACTAAAAGTGATGCCTTGATGTGCCTTAACCTTGACCAAAACCTAACCCTTTACCTCTTTGATAACCTTGACCATCTTAGGAAAACCTTTAGTAATCTTAGATTGGCCCTAGGTGTCCCAAAAGAGTACCCAAACCTTGGCCAAAGTGAGAGGGTTGTGATATAGGTGGGTCAGCAATCATCAGGCTGAACCCAGGCCTGACCGACCGGTCACGATCGGTCGGATGGACTAGACCGACCGGTCGGACTGGGATCCAGCTTGGACAGCAAGATGCTGGAGTGCAGGCCATTGGGGTCCGACCGGTCTTGACTGATCGACTGGGCTGGCCCTACTGGTCTTGACCGGTCGGGCAGACCCTTCCCCATACACAGTAGCCCCTGTCCACCTTTTTGGCTGTGGCCGACCGGTCCAGACCGATCGTGGACCCCTGGTCGACAGGTCACGACTGGTCGGCACTAGCCATTTTTTGCCCGTTTTGTATCCGTTGCTCATCTTTTTATAAAAGGGCTTGGCTTGTTTTGAGAGGCAAGGAGAGGGATTTCGAGAGGAGTGAAGCCACCATTGTTGGAGACCATTTGAGGCTCATTCCCAACTTATGCAAGGCATCTTCCTTGTGCTTTAACATAAGATTAGAGCATTCCATGCTCATGAAGAAGATGATCTTCATCACCTCTTGATCTCTAGAGTTTGGAACCTTCTTGATATGCATATCCTTGTTTAAAACTCTAAGATGAGATCGTTGTAGGAGAGAACCTCTAGGCAACCCATTCCCATCAGTTGTAGAGTTCTTAAACCTATCCTCCTATCACCTTGGACATCTCAAAGGCATCACGATCGTGGGAGTAAGGGAAGCTGATTGAAGCACGGGAGAGCGGAGATCAAGCAACCCAAACCGGCGCTAAACAAGGGGCTCATCCGACAAGTAAGGTTATCTTTATTGAGAGTCCATTTAGAGTTTGTTTGTAAAACTCGATCTAGGGACGTTAGGCGTTCCTTGGCTCGTTAGCCGGGCCTGAACAAAGTTTTCAAGGGGGAGCCTCCGACACGGGAGTGAACATGCGTCGGGTTGAGAGTTAGCCTATGTCCAAAACTCCATTCGGGTTGAGAGTTATCCCTTTGTCCAAAACTCCGGTTATGGTTGAGAGGTGAACCGGTAAAACCTCTGTGTAAAGGTTGAGAGGTGAACCTCATTTAAAACCTCCGATAGTGAATGCCGGTGTGCTCAAAGGAGTTGAGTATTTGAACCGGGAGTGGAGTAGACCCAAAGTCGAACCACTATACATGCTTGTGTTTGTGATTATATTGAGCACATTGATATCTTAGCATTGGATGTTTAATTTTTTAATTATGAATGCTTAATAGGAATGTATGCTAGGCACTAGATTGACACATCCACACACAAGATGTACTTTCAGTAAATGTGTAGACTTGAGCTCATTGATCCATTCTCATAAGTCTACATAAGTTGCATAGGTTAGGAGCTTGACTAGTTAAATCATTTATTTACCTATGCATGCTTAGACTAGGATTGTTTATTGCTTAACCATATGCTAGTCGTGTGATTGGACCCACTTAGGCTTGGAAGCCGAAGTGTTCTTGCTTACTTAGTTTAATTTGTTGAATTGTGTAAGTAGGCAAAAAGAATTTCAAAAAGGTCCTAATCTCCCCCTCCTATAGGTTTAGCCATAATTCTAATTACTTTTAAGCTTCCGCATATATGTAAGTGTCGTGTTAGACTACCGACGTACTTTCAGGTGGTATAAATTTTTAAGGTGGTTATTCATCCAGAGGACGTGGTAGAGGCCGTGGGCGTTTCTTCTGCATATATTGTAATCGTCTCGGATACTCTCGGGAACCATGCTTCAAGCTTCATGGTCATCTTACTGCCCATGTAGTAGCATCTGATAGCGTTGAGCAACCTATAGATACCACTGATACAGATTCGTCGCATATAGAGCTTTTTGTGATGACTAGGGCTGATATGATAGAGCTTAAGCATATTGGATCTCTTCAGCCTCATTCGGGCATGAATGCCTCCACCTCGTCACATCCTTTTGCATCTTCCTTTGTTGTTATGACAGGTACTGCACTTCATGCCTTGTCTGCCCCTACATGGATTTCTAGATTCTGGGGCCTCCGACCACATGATTGATATCCAAAACTATCTCCTTCCTTCCATTATCTCTAAATGTAGTTGATCAATTTGCCTAGCTGATGGTACTTCTACCCTAGAAGAATTTGTTGGTTCAGTTTCTGTTTCTCCATTTTTTACTTTGTCTAATATCTTGTATATCTCTAAATTTCATGCCAACTTGATATCTATTAGTTGTCTTACTAGAGTTTTGAATTGCAGTGTGACTTTCTATCCCTCTTATTGTGTCTTTTAGAACTTGAATATGAAGAGGATTATTGGTGCGGATGAGCGTCGTGGTATCTAATTTCTGTGATAAGCGAAATTCTCTGCTGCTTCTATCTCATCTCGACCTTTTGCATCTTAGTCTTGCAGTTTAGAGTCTAATAATGTTCATTTCAATAAAGAGTGTGCTGCTATATGGCATGTCAGACTGGGTCATGTGTCTCTTAGAACTTTGAGATCTCTTATTCTATATTTGAATAAAATAAGTGATGTTGCTTCTCAATGTGAAACGTATCAATTAAGCAAACATGTTAGAAGTTCTTATCTTATTATTGAACATCGTTTTGATAAATTGTTTGCCTTGGTTCATTATGATATATGGGGACCTAGTACCATTACATCTCTAGATGGTTCACTTATTTTGTTACATTCATTGATGACTTCTCTCATGTGACTTGGGTGAATTTGATGCGTCACCGTGATGATTTACTAAATTTTTTTCCTTTATTTCATCAGATGATCCAGACCTTTAATTCATCAGATGATCCAAACTCAGTATGGTTGCACAATTCAAACTATTAGGTTTGATAATGGTGGGGAGTATACCTCAAATGCATTTAAATCATACCTCCAGGAACATGGCATACATTATCAACTCTCTTGTCCCTACACTCATCAACAAAATGGAGTGGCATAACACAAGAATTGCCATCTTCTTAAGGTCACTCACTTCTTGTTGATAGGAGTGAAAGTTCCTAAGTGATATTGGTCTGTTGCATTACTAACATGGTGTTATCTGATTAATTGAATGCTTACCCTGTATTCTCAAAGGAGATATTCCAATACATGTCTTAAACCATTCCATTCTTTGTTTGTTGTCCCTCCTCGAGCATTTGACTATTTTTATTTTATGCACTTACTAAGTCCTTCCAGGAACAAACTTACTCACAGATCGGTCAAATGTATTTTCATCAGTTGTTCCCTTCAACACAAGGGGTATAGATGTTATGATCCCTCATTGAGGAATTTTTTGTGTCTACGGATGTCACGTTCTTCAAAGATCGTCCTTTCTATTCTTCATTCATTGACCATGCTGACAATGTTAATACACATTACTCTCTTCCCCTGCCGGCTGTTGACACTCCTCTAACATCTTCCACAATGCACAAACGTCTTCTTATATATGCACAAACCATCACACGATCAGCCCGCATCATTAGCTCCTCTTTCAAGTTCAAGTATCTTCTCTCATTCTATTTCTTCCATTAGTCCATCATCCCCTATTGCATTATGCACTCGTAGTCATCATTCTACATTACATCCCATTTCTAACTTTGTCTCATATGATTCTGTCTCACTACCTTATCATACTTTCTTGGTCGCCATTTCATCTCACTTTGTTCCTAAGCTTGAGGCACTTGTAGTACCTACTTGGAAGCAGGCAATGGAAGCCGAGATGGCTGCTCTCCAGAAAAATGGTACCTGTGATATTGTTCCTTTACCTCCGGATAAAACTATAGTTGGCTGCAAGTGGGTATTTTTCATCAAATATCAGGAAAATGGCACGGTTGAGTGCTACAAAGCACTGACTCATTGCCAAAGGCTATACTCAACATTTTGGGGTTTACTACAACGAGACTCTCTCCCGTGGCAAAGTTGAATTCAGTTTGCTTGATTATCTATTTAGTTGCAAATCTTGATTGACCCTTGTTTCAGTTGGATGTGAAGAATGCCTTCCTCCATGGCGATCTAGAAGGAAGAATCGTTCTACTTGTATATGTGGATGACATTGTTTTCACTGGGGATGACTTAGAGTTCATTAATCAGGTTAATCAAAAGCTAAGCAAGGAATTTGAAATCAAGGATCTGAACCCCTGCGGTACTTTCTGGGGATTGAAGTGGCTTGCTCATCTAAAGGCATCTTCATCTCTCAAAGAAAGTACACTCTTGATCTTCTCAGTAAAACTGAGAATTTTGCTGCTCGTCCTGCTCTGTTCCCTATGGAGCAGAAACATTCATTGCATGCAGCTAAGGGTGAAAGTTTGAAAGACCCTAGCATGTATTAGAGATTAGTGGGAAAACTGATCTACTTGACAATTACAAGAATGAATATTGCTCAGGCAGTAAGTGTTGTCAGTCGATTTATGCACTCACCTAGGGCACCTCATCTGGAAGCTGTACATCACATACTGAGAAACCTGAAAGCATGCCTAAGTCATGGTATTCTGTATAAGAATCATGGACATATTGACATTGCTGGGTTTTTTTATGCTGAATGGGCAAGATGTTCAACAGACAGAAGATCAACCTCTAACTACTGCACATTTGTTGGTGGTAACTTGGTCACATGGAGAAGCAATTTGTTGTGCCAAGATCTACCACAAAGGCAGAATATAAAGCTATGGCTTATGAGACTTGCGAACTACTGAAAGTTGGGCTTTCCTACCACTTTAGCTATTCTCCTTTATTGTGACAACCAGATGACTATTCAAATTACATCTAACCCAGTCCTTCATGAGAGAACTAAACATATTGAAGTTGATATCTACTTTGTTCACGAGAAGATAGCCTTTGGACTATTGACTACCCCATTTGTCATATCGTCAAATCAGGTGGCAGACATATTTACAAAAGCCCTTAGCTCATCTATGCAACAAAAGATTTTTGGCAAGCTGGGTATGACTGACATTCATACACCAACTTAAGGGGGAGTTAGAATATTAAGAATAATAAGGGTGTTTCTGTAATAAAGTCCAGTCTTGGACCATATGAATATGTCATAAGATAGGGTGTTATTATGTTAATTGGGAAAACCTTATAAAAATAAGAAGAGGGAGAGAAAATGGATTAAGCTTTCTACCTCTTTTCTCATCTTTCTCTATCTATTCTCTTCTCTCCTCCCTATTCTCTCACAAATCTCCTTCTCACATCTCATTCTTCTTCTTCATTTCTCACATCTCATTTTTTCTCTTCAACTTAGAAAAGTAAGAAATAAAGTGTTGTTGATTAGTCGAGTATAGAAGCATAATATAAAGCAATGACCTCAACCATATGTGAACTTGTTTGGATAAAAGCTTTACTTAAAGACATGGGGTTTCATGATGAAAATTTCGTTGATTTGTTTTGTGACAACTAGACAGCTATTCATATTGCAACAAATCCTTTGTTTCATGAACAAACGAAATACATTGAAATAGATTGCCACTTTGTCAGAGAGAAGGTTCAAGCCAAGGTGATTTTTACTCAGCTTATATGAGCTGAGGACCAACTAGAAGATTGCTTCACAAAAGTTGCTAGAAAACTAAGATTTTAAAATTCATTGCGCAAGTTGGGCATCGTTGATATCTCAACCCCAGCTTGAGAGGGAGTGTTGAAAATATGAGGACTCTTCTACATTAGTCTCACTCTTTTTGTAGGACTCTCTTTCTCATCTCTTATAATAGTTGTATTGAATACAACTACTTCTTCCTCTTCTAAAAGTATCTATATATGTATCCCTCTATCAAGGAAAATAATAAGAAGAAATTCATAATTCCTCTCGTACCAACTTTTCACAAGTTATATGTGCTTTTTCTTGTAAACGTAAAAATATATTTTTAAAATTTTTATTTTTTATACCATTAACAATTTTTTAATTTTTCTTTAGATAAAAATTCTTTTCATTAAGTTTTGTGTTAATAAAAGCCCATGTATTTTTCTTTTCTACTCCTTACATTCTTTTATAACTACTTTTTGACTAACTCTTCTTTTACCGTTGCATTCTGACAATTCAATTATTCTTCAACAATCTTTAGTGCTTTCCCACTATTCTTTCCAACAAAACTACCATCTTGGAAAAATGAGTTCTAAGCTTATATGGAAAAAAAGAGAGAGAAAATGAAATAAAAAATATTATAAAAAATTCACTTTTAGAAGATGGATTATTTATTCATGAGTTGGACTTTAAGTATAGTTTTGAAAGGTCAAATTATGTCCAAATGAGATGATTTTAGTCCATTTTGAAAGCTCATTAAATTATCTTTCCACCGAGCCTAAGTTTTCAAAGGTCAAACGATGTCCAAATGAGATGATTCTAATCTCGATTAAAATTTTATTGAATTATTTTTCCAATGAGTCTAAGATCACCTCAATCTGACCTACAATGAGAGAGGTTATGACTAATTTCATAGAATCGTGCATGTTAGAAATGAGAATGAATGATTTGCGAACACCATCATGGAATTTAAGCCCACTTTTAATAGATCAAATAACGTCTAAATGAAATGATTCTATTTCTATTTAAAAGGTTGTCAAATTATTTTTCTATTGAACCCAAGAGTGCCCTAATTCAATCTACAATGAGGGATTCATGATTGTTTTTGTGGGATAACGCAATGTTGCAAAAGTTATCGAACGATTTGCGAATGCCATTATAAAATTTTAACCCAATTTTGAAAACTCAAACGGTGTCTAAATAAGGTGATTTAGTTTCATTTTAAAAGTTATTAAATTATCTTTCCAACGAGTCTAAGATCACCCTAATCCGATCTATAGAAAGGAAATGACTGTTTTGTGGAATCGCATGATGTTGGAAATGGATGCAAAAGCAAGTGTATATCAAAAGTGAACGCAAGTGTACTCACATTCACGTTCGTGTCCAACATCACTGTTCGCTCACCTCAAGTGCAAGGCTGCGATGTAGTAATAATTCGGTAAAGACCGATATCGTCCCCAGGGATCAACCAGGAATTCACAAAATCTCTTCAAATAACTCTAATTGAAATTGAATTGAACTAAATCTAGAATCTGAATATAGAAGGGAAATCTGTAAACTTAAAGGTGAGTTTATCAAACTAAAGAAATACTAGAACACCGAGGATCCACTTATAATTATCCTTGATGCATAATTCGTATAGGTTTCTCAACTACACAACTAGAATTGGAATTCAATGCTATCTAGCCAGAACATGGAGTGGTTATAATATCAAAACGGTCCAACATATGTATTGCTCATCAACATGATTCCCTCAATTCAAGTTAGGCATTGGGCACACTCAATTGCATAGGCCAATCCTAGTTCCAATAGATTAAGATCACAACTATGATAAACATTAAATCCTATCACTAGATCCAACTAATATCATAATTTGAACTTGATTCAAATCACACTATATTCAACACATATCTCAGATTTCTCTAAAAATAAAACGTTGATTTGAAGTTCCCATATGAAGATCCAAGCTCTAGAGCGTATTGAATTCGATTCCTCGAAGCGTACAGGTCTAGATCATGCATAACAATTAAGAATCTAAGCTTAATTCTTCTAACATGCATGAGTCATCAAGAGATTAAAGAAAAACCAACTTAGAACTTCATTCAAACAAAACAAACCACTGTTCAACATAAAAATCCAAACTTTGAAACCTTAAAAAAGAATTAAAACATCTAAGATAACTACAAGCTTCACCTCTTAGCTCTAGTTAAGAGGTCTAGCCAACCATGCTAGAACAAACCATAAAACCTAAGTTAAACATGAAAACTAGAGAGATTCTAAGTAGAGGGAGTTGTCGAACTCCGAATTCGTGCTTCTCCACCTCCTAATACTATAAAAATCTTTTAGGGTGCCTTAAGAATGAAGTGGAGGTGTCCTTTTATAGCTTTTAAGCCCCACCGACGAAGAATCTTCAAGAAATTGCGTAAACCTTTCGTAGTCCACAAGAAAAATTGGAGTTTTGAATTTAGAAATTGTAATTTCTGACTGTGGCCGACCGGTCACAACTGGTTGGACAAGTCTACGCTTAGTCCAGTGTGCACAGCCCCCTTCTGTCTTCATGGCTGACCAATCAGCCGACCGATCTGGCGTTTGGCCGACCGGTCATGACCAGTCGGACCCTTTGATTTCTGGTTTTCTTTCTTTCTTTTCTTCTCTTCTCTCCTTTCTTCTTCTCCACAACTCTTAGTGCTTCTTCTATCATCTTCAAAGTGCTTTAAGGAGTGATCTTTAACATCATATTGGTGAAGTCTCTCTTATTCCTACAATCACAAATTCATGCATTAGATATGTCTTTAAACATAGAAATCATATATAGGTAGTGATGAAATGGGGTTAAAATATACATAATACATGGCTCAACAATCGCGCGATCCCGTGAAAACAATCATAACTCCATCATTACCTCATTATCGATCGGATCAGGGCAATCTTGGGCTCATTGGGAAGATAATTCGTAGTTGAGTAATTAACTTGGGTGGGACTCAAGGTCCTACTTGTGTAGTAGATAACATGGGGCTTCTTATCCTTCTTTTGGCCTAACACCGCCCCAATAGCATAATCGCTCGCGTCGCACATCAACTCAAAAGGTATGGACAGCGGTTGTCAACATGTCCTTTAGCTTTGAAAAAGCTGATTGACATTCGACACTACACTCAAATTGGTTCTCCTTTTGTAGAAGGTTACATAAAGGCCTTGATATATGGCTAAAATCCTTTATGAATCTTTTAGCAAAATGCTGGTTGGGGGGTGTGTTGAGCTCTGAATTGTGCATATTCTAACCCCAATTCATCACTCATTATGCACGGTTTACATGTTTAAAGGACTACTCTAATGCATGATTTGTGATTGTAGGAACAAGATGGAGATTTCACCAATTGAAGGATAAATAGAGCTCTTTATGAGCATTGAAGACCATTGGATGAAGGTTGAAGGAGGATCAAAGAAAGACAAAGCAAGGAGAGAAGAGAAAAGAAGAAACAAAGAAAGAAATGTAGAGAGAAAGGGTCCTAGACCGGTCGTCCAACCGGTCGGCCACATCATTGGAGGACACTGGATGAAGAACACCACAGTCCGACCGGTCGCGACCGGTCGGCCAACAGGTCTGAGGGGTTGTGAGCTCACTGGACTGATGGAAATAACAGGTCCGACCGGTCGGCCCTGCGTAAACAGTGAACTTTCTATTCTGGGCACTGAATTTCTCTGCGCAAGTGCGTAATTTTACGCGCAATCTGGAAGTTTCTTGTGTAATGGACACCTCCAAGCTATAAAAGGACTTCTTCCCTTCATACCCAAGGCATGCTAGGACGTGGGGATTGCTTGGGAGACGGATTCTACTTCAAGTTTTCTTAGTTTTCTTCCTGTTTTAGTAGTTTTTATGTTTTTGAGGCTTCTAGTTCAAGGATGTTAGAGATGAACTAAAACCTCTTAGCTAGGGCTAAGAGGTGAAGCTTTTGATTTGTTTTTGATGGATTGATGCAACCTAGGTTTCCTTTTTATGATTTAATTGATGAATTTTAGTGAATGTGAGTTTGAATCAAGTACTAGTTGGGTTTTTACTTTGATCTCTTGACGACTTCGGGCTCATGTGATTCTTAGTAATCCTAACTTAGTAATTTAGCTTCTGAGCATTGTTTATGCTTGTGTAGTTCATTGATCTATCATCGACTCCGGGCATGGTAGACGCTTTGATTACCGTGTATGCAATGGCCTGATTTTCATGTGGGAACTCATTCAACTAAAGTTCTTATCTTTTGTAGTAATCTGAAATAGTTGTTTATTAATTGATTTTGATTTAATTAGTGTTCTAATCATGAGTTGTAATCAGGTCTAGTGACAGGATTTGATGAAAGCTATGGTTGTAAATCTCAATTAGATTGGGAAGAGGCTTGGCCTACACAATTGAGTGTGCCGAAGGCCTGAGCATTGATGTGGAATTTAATCAATGAATAAGCACTTATTTTGGATAATTGTTGATTGAACCACTCTATATTCCGATCTAATAGAGATATGAATTCGATTCCGATTAAGTTATGAGAGACCTAGTTGTGTTGATGCATTGAAACTTATCAAAAGTGGATCCTTGGCACTCTAGTGCCTTTTTAGATTGAAATTACCTTACACATTCACTGTTTGAACCCAGATTTGCTATTTTTCAGTTTTAGTTCTTAATAGGATCTTAATTACTAGTTGTTTTAGTTAAATTCTGAGAATACCCATTCATAAATCTCTGTGGGAACGATACTCGGTCTTTTCGAATTATTACTAGTTCGAAACCCTACACTTAGGGAATGAACAAGTTTTTTGGGGCCCTTGCCAGGGATTTTTATGCTGTATTTTTAGAATTTTCTGAAATAACTTTTAGTTAAGATTGTGTTAAGATAGGTTTAAGATTTGTTTTGCTTTCTAGAGTAGGTTTTCTTCTAAATACTGACTTACTTTGTTTTGATTTTTGCAGGATTCTAACATAGGTCTAATCCAGGGATTTTTAAGAAGTTGCAGAAGAAGAAGGCATCTTAAGTCACAAATCAGGTTTTATCGTTCTAACCTTACTCTTCTTCTTATCCTACTAATTCCTACCATATTCATCTCTTGTAGAGTGGGTGGAGACTCCTTTTGGATCTCTGATAGGTTGGCCTTGTGCCACCTGAATTCCTATTGGTCGGCTCTGTCGTCTTAGATCACCTTGGGCTCAGAGATTTCTCTTCTCAAACCTATTCCTCTTTCTTCTTTTTCTACACTTTTCTCAAAAGACTCAAAGAGTGGGTGGGGAGTTCTCTAAACCCCTATTGACCAGGAGAAATCGGTCTCTATCCTTGCTTCTGGCTTAGCCATTGCAAGACACCTTGTACTTAAGTCTTAGAGAGGAGTAAAGGAAGGAAGGAAGAATTCTTTTTCCTTTTTGTTTCATTCTTTTTGGATTTGCATGTCACATTGGGCTCGAGATTCTAATAACCGACTCAATCGTGACGGAGTAATTGTTGAAGGGATTGATAGAGAGCCTCGAACTAGGAAACATCAAAATTTTCCTGAAATTACTAGAGAGATGGCTGAAAATCAACCAAATCAAGGGGTTAATCAACATCAAAATCCAGCCCCAAACCTTACTGAATTGGATGAGAATGAAGTGGGGGATGTACCTCAACCTAGAACTTTACGTGACTATTTACAACCAGCTAGGACGAATACTCCCTCTTGCATAATTTTCCCTCACAATGTGGAAAATATTGATTTTAAATCGGGATTGATCCAACTTCTTCCTAGATTCCATGGACTCGACTCTGAGAGCGTGTATCTACATATTAAGGAATTTAAAGAGGTTATTGCCACAATAAATTATGACAATGTGACCAAGGATACAATAAAACTCAAATTATTCCCTTTTTCCTTGAAAGAGAAGGCCAAATCGTAGCTACATTCCTTAAGGCCAAGGTCTATTGGGACATGGGCTGAGATGACTAGGGAATTTCTTAAAAAATTCTTCCCTACTCATCGAACCAATGCACTAAGAAGGGCCATAATGAACTTCGCCCAAAAAGAAGAAGAAACCTTTTTCCAATGTTGGGAAAGGTATAATGAGCTATTAAACGCATGCCCACATCATGGCTATGAACGGTGGAGGTTGATTAGTTTCTTCTATGATGGATTGAACTCAACCATGCGCCAATTTGTGGAGATGATGTGCAATGGGGAGTTCATGAATAAGAAAACGGAGGAAGCTTGGGATTATTTTGACATGTTGGCTGAAAATACATAAGCATGGGATACATCTAAACCAACAAGTTCAAAACAACCCCAAGCCAAGGAAAAGGGAGAAATTTATGTTTTAAATGAGAATGATGATCTAGGTTCTAGAGTGGCTAATCTCACACGAAAGGTCGAGGAGATGGAATTAAAGAAAGTGGACACAACCCAACAAAGGGGGGCTGTTGAAACTATTTGTGGTATTTGTGCTTCCAATGTGCATCAAACGCCGGATTGTCCAACAATCTATGCGTTTCGAGAACTTTTATTTGAACAATCAAATGCTTTGAATAGTTATCAACGACCTTTTAGTACTCCAAATTCAAACACGAACAATTCTAGTTGGAGAAACAACCCAAACTTCAATTGGGCGAATGGAAACACGGTTAATCAAAATAATCCTCAAAGGGAGCCCCCAATGCAAATTCCTATGGCCCCACCTCAAATGCCTATAGAGGATACTTTGAAAGCATTCATGGAAGGTCAAGCTCAAATAAATCAATCCAACCATACGATAATGCTTAAGCTTAAAAATTCAGTGGAGGAAATCAAGGCTCGCTTAAACGCAAGGGAAGGGATTCTTCCAGCCCAACCCATATCAAATCAAAAACCACAATGTGAAATAAGAATGCCTAGTTCTTCTAACCAACATATGGAACATGCTAAGGCCATCACCACTCTTAGAAGTGGTAAAATTATTAAAAAATCTGATCCGGTGAAGGTTTCAACGCCTAATGATCCGGTATCTTCCAAAGAGGATGATGGACCTAGCACCGTCATGAATGAAAAAGAGCCATTGAAAGAATATAGGCCCGTTGCTCCATTCCCCCAATGCTTGATTTCAACCAAACTTCAAGATAAATATCAGGAATTTTTGGAGGTTTTCAAGCAAGTCAAAATCAACATCCCATTGTTGGATGCCATTAAACAAATACCGTCATATGCTAAATTTTTAAAAGACCTTTGCACGGTCAAAAGAAAAATACATGTGCAAAAGAAGGCATTTTTGACAGAGAATGTAAGTGCCATTATCAACCACGGGATGCCCAAGAAATACAAAGATCCCGGTTGTCCAACAATATCATGTGTGATTGGAGACTATCGGGTGAAACATGCTCTACTTGATCTAGGGGCAAGTGTAAACTTAATTCTCTTTTCGGTCTATGAACAATTGGGTTTAGGTGAATTAAAACCCACCAAAACCACATTACAACTTGCTAACCGATCGATTCGTATTCCGAGAGGGGTAATTGAGGACGTTCTTGTCCAAGTTGACAACGTTTACTACCCGGTGGACTTTATTGTCTTGGACACGAGACCCATGGTTAATATTGGCCCCCAAATTCCTGTCATACTTGGCCGCCCATTCCTAGCTACATCAAACGCTATCATAAATTGTAAGAGTGGGGTCATACAAATATCTTTTGGCAATATGACGATTAAGTTGAATGCTTTCAATATTGACAACCAACAAGAGGATGAGGATGAGGAGGTCCACGAAATAAACATGATCAATTCTATTGTGGAAAATGAGTCCCTCTCACCTTTTTACTCCGATCACTTAGACGAAGAAGTGACTCACTCCATTAATGAGAACAATGATATAATAAGGGATATGGTCACACTTTTCGAGTCGGTATCGGCATATGACGTTAGCCGAGAGAAGGATGTGGAAACAATACCTTTTTGTGCTGAGAAATCAATTCATATTTCCACACCTTTGTGGATCATGCTTACCAAACTCCACCAACCCTGGGATGATCCTTACTTGCAATATCAATGCTCAGGAAAATTTGAATGGAGACATATTTTTTCTGATAAATATGATGATGTCTCCTCTTATACATGTGGTGAAAACATTAAGGAACTCGCTGAAATTCATTTTTGGGATTTTGAGTGGCTTATCTCGACCACTTACACACATGTACATTGTAAAGCAGGATATTGGATGACTTTACTGTGAAACCTTTTGATCCATTTAATGATTCTGCTTGACTTTATGCTTTTGGATGGGTTGTTGGGATTAACCCCCTAGTCTGACGGAGGATGATTTTAAATAGTTTCCTAGAATGATTTCCCATTAGGATTTATTTTGATCAGTTGATTTATTTGTGAAGTAATCCATCTCCAAAAGCTAATCTTGCCATGAAATATATGCTTCAGGTGATATCTCTCTTTCTCACTCTCTTTTTGTTTTGGCATTGCTCTCATGTGTTGCATTCATTGTATACATTCTTACATTGAGGACAATGTCAAGTTTTGGTTGGGGGGTGAAAGAGATTCCTTAGATGAATCTGTTAGCTTTTATGACATTTCGAGCAATGATGTAGAAATTTTTCAATTTTTCTAAAATTCAAAACTCTTTTGGAAAACTTTGTTTCTATGCATTCGAGATGATATAAGTATAAGAAGAGGAGATACGAAGTGAGTGATGTTGCAAGCTTTAAATTTCTCTTAATATAATGGTCTTACATGTGAATTCACCTATTTGTATGATTGATAGAAAATTGAACACCTTTTACACCTAGTTCACATTACACGATTTTCATGATTTGAAAGGGTTATGTGATTTGTGGATTAACTAGACCTTGATTTAAGGTATTGAGAAACCAAGCCGGGGTACTTTGTCCATCCTTGTTCATGGGAAAATAATGGAAGATATGGATTTTTAAAAATCCTATCTAATGTAAAAGAAAAAGGAAAAGGAAGGATGAAATTGGGAATGATGGAAAAATGGTGGAAATTCCGATTAGGGCTACCTACTACCAACCGGGAGATGGTCTACCCGTAACCAAAGCCGGAAATGGGACGTAGTGTGAAAGTCGTCGGAAGGACGGTAAGGCAAATTCCTGTCATAGGCTTGTTGTTACTCTATACACCTTGAGATCTATAGTTTAGGTGATCTATGAAGAAGATAATCCCGGAAACTCATGAGATGAAGTTTCACTATACACACTAGGTTGAATTTGTTCAAGTTTTTCTATTTATCAATCAATCAGCTGAAATTCATATAAACACTTATTATGTTCTGAGAATTTAAGGTTTCAACCTCTATCACCTAATTTCTCTAATTTTTACGCTTATGTGTCTTGGAATGTATAGAAGAATAGTTTCTAGAGGAGAGTTGGGTTTTGGAGAATGAAACTTGTTTCACGCATGTTTTGCTCGGGACTAGCAAAATGCTGGTTGGGGGGTGTGTTGAGCTCTTAATTGTGCATATTCTAACCCCAATTCATCACTCATTATGCATGATTTACATGTTTAAAGGACTACTCTAATGCATGATTTGATATTGTAGGAACAAGATGGAGATTTCACCAATTGAAGGATAAATAGAGCTCTTTATGAGCATTGAAGACCACTGGATGAAGGTTGAAGGAGGATCAAAGAAAGACAAAGCAAGGAGAGAAGAGAAAAGAAGAAACAAAGAAAGAAATGTAGAGAGAAAGGGTCCTAGACCGATCGTCCGACCGGTCGGCCAAAGGAGCCAGACCGGTCAAGACCGGTCGGCCACATCATTGAAGGACACTAGATGAAGAACACCACAGTCCGACCAGTCAAGATCGGTTGGCCACCAGGTCTGAGGGGTTGTGAGCTCGCTGGACTGATGGAAATAACAGGTCCGACCGATTGTGACCGGTCAGCCAGCCCAGTCCGACCGGTCAAGACCAGTCGGCCCTGCGTAAATAGTGAACTTTCTATTCTGGGCACCGAATTTCTCTGCGCAAGTGCGTAATTTTACGCGCAATCTGGAAGTTTCTTACGTAATGGACACCTCCAAGCTATAAAAGGACTTCTTCCCTTCATACCCAAGGCATGCTAGGACGTGGGGATTGCTTGGGAGACGGATTCTACTTCAAGTTTTCTTAGTTTTCTTCCTGTTTTAGTAGTTTTTATGTTTTTGAGGCTTCTAGTTCAAGGATGTTAGAGATGAACTAAAACCTCTTAGCTAGGGCTAAGAGGTGAAGCTTTTGATTTGTTTTTGATGGATTGATGCAACCTAGGTTTCCTTTTTATAATTTAATTGACGAATTTTAGTTAATGTGAGTTTGAATCAAGTACTAGTTGGGTTTTTACTTTGATCTCTTGATGACTCCGGGCTCATGTGATTCTTAGTGATCCTAACTTAGTAATTTAGCTTCTGAGCATTGTTTATGCTTGTGTAGTTCATTGATCTATCATCGACTCCGGGCATGGTAGACGCTTTGATTGCCTTGTATGTAATGGCCTGATTTTCATGTGGGAACTCATTCAACTAAAGTTCTTATCTTTTGTAGTAATCTGAAATAGTTGTTTATTGATTGATTTTGATTTAATTAGAGTTCTAATCATGAGTTGTAATCAGGTCTAGTGACAGGATTTAATGAAAGCTATGGTTGTGAATCTCAACTAGATTGGGAAGAGGCTTGGCCTACACAATTGAGTGTGCCCAAGGCCTGAGCATTGATGTGGGAATTGAATCAATGAATAAGCACTTATTTTGGGTAATTGTTGATTGAACTGCTCTATATTCCGATCGAATAGAGATATGAATTCGATTCCGATTGAGTTATGAGAGACCTAGTTGTGTTGATGCATTGAAACTTATCAAAAGTGGATCCTTGGCGCTCTAGTGCCTTTTTAGATTGAAATTACCTTACACATTCACTGTTTGAACCCAGATTTGCTATTTTCCAGTTTTAGTTCTTAATAGGATCTTAATTACTAGTTGTTTTAGTTAAATTCTGAGAATACCCATTCATAAATCTCTGTGGGAACGATACTCGGTCTTTCCGAATTATTACTACTTCGCAACCCTACACTTGGGGAATGAACACACTTTTTACTCCCATCGATTGATCGCCCAACCTTTATCGATTGATCGCTAGGACCCACCGATTGATCGCTCACTAAGTCGATCAATCACTCAATCGCTCAAGTTTAGAAACTGCTATTTTCGGTCCGGATTTCTCTGCGCAGTGCGTAAGTTTTACGCAAATTCTCGAAGATTCTGCGCTATGAAGGCTTGAAGGCTATAGAAGGGGTCCTCCACTGCATTCCTAGGGCATCTATCAACGTGGGGAGCAAAGGCTTCAAGACCTAGGAGGCTTCCCAGCCTCCTACAACTAGTTTTCTTCTTCTAATTCTAGTTCTAGTTTGTTTTTTTTTATGTTTTTCTTAGTTGTTTCATGTTTTCTTAGATCATGAGCAACTAAACCTCTTAGCTAGGGCTAAGTGGTGAAGCTTGTAGTGGATCTAAGACGTTTCAATTCATTCTAAGTTGGTTTTAAGATTGAATTTCATGTTTATGAACAATGGTTTAAAGTTTATACAAGTTCTAAGTAGTTTTTCTTAGTCTTATGATGACTCATGGATGTTTGGGAGAATTACTTAAGTTCTTAATTGCTTTGTGTTAGTCTAGACCTGTGTGATCCGAGGAATTGGAGTATGCTCTAGTACTATGATCTTCATGTGGGGACTTCCTACCAAAGTTCTACTTTTCTGGTTTTTTGAATTATGTATGGGACTGTGCATGTGATTTGATTCAAGTTCAAATCATGATCTAGCTTTGTCTAGTGACAGGACTTAATGATGATCATGATTATGAACTTAGTTTATTAGAATTGGGACTGACCTATGCAATTGAAGCATGCTCAGCCTAACTTGCATTGAGTGAATCATACACATGGTTCTTACATATGGCAGATTGTTTGGTTTAACAGCTCTATCATCCGGCTAGATAGATCTTAATATCGATTCTAGTTGAGAGAATAAGAAACCACAGCGGATTGAACATCAAGGATTGCTACAAGTGGATCCTTGAATCCCTAGTGCTTTATTATAATTGTTTACCTTCAATTTAGTTCAAAGTTGTTACTTACATCAATCTCATACAAAATCTGGTTGTTAGCTTTCAATAGACACTATTGGATGTGTTTGTGAGTTCCTACACAAGTCCCTGTGGATCAACCTCGGTCTTACCGAGTTTATTACTACATCGCAACCCTACACTTGGGGAAGCGAACACCTAGTCGGTATAAGCTCATTGTTGGCGTTTTCTATGATGGTAATACCGGATTTCTTGGGGACAACTTGGGTAGGACTCACCCATTGGCTATCCGAGATGGGGTAGATGATACCCACATCGAATAGCTTTAACACCTCGGCCTTGACAACCTCCTTCATGTTTGGATTTAGCCGTCTTTGAGGATGTCTAGTCATTTTTGCATTTTCTTCAAGGTGTATACAGTGAGTAGAAATCGAAGAATCTATCCCTTTGAGATCCGCTATTGTCCAACCTATGGCTTCCCTATGTTCTTTGAGTAGCTCAATCAACTTGAGCTCTTGGTCTTTCTCTAGGTGAGAGGCAATGACAACTGGAAAAGTTTCCTCTTGACCCTAATATACATATTTAAGCTCACATGGCAATGGTTTAAGGTCAAGCTTCGATGGTTTGATGTTAGAAGGTAGAGGCCTTGATGTGGTTGGTGGCAACTTTCAAAATGGGGCCTCCACCGGCTAGTACCAACTACCGGTCTCTGTTCGCTCGCCTCAAGTGCAAGGCTGCGATGTAGTAATAAATCTCGGTAAGACCGAGGTCGATCCACAGGGAAAGAAGTAAACAATTCCAAGTACTCTAATAATTAGAATCTAAGAAGTTTAAGAAAGTAGTTTTTCACATGAAATAGGAAAATTTGAAAATAAGAAGAACTAGAGCATCATGGATCCACTTGTAGTAGTCTAATGCCAATTCATTCATCCAAGTACAACACAATTAGAATCAAAGTCCTATCTCTCATCTAATTGGAAGATATAACATTCAAGCACAAACAGTCCCACTTAAATCTAGAAATCAGATTTCTAGTTCTAATGAAGCACATAGAACTTGAACTTGTAGCCTTCGGAGTAACCGCCATGCTTATGGACTATGGCATGCTCAAGGGTTACTACAATTCGAATTCAAACAACCCAATCATGGCAATCTCAGAGGATTGCAAGGAACTCATGTCCGGAGTACACAAACTTTCACAATTCATCTAAAAATCCAAACTTTATTCAAACTAGAAGTTCAAGATCCAAAATTAAGAAAACGGTACTTGAAATAAAAGAATTAAAGCATTGGAACCAACTACAAATTTCACCTCTAGCTCTAGCTAAGAGGTTAGCTAAGGAAAAGCATATTAAAACTAGAACTAGAACTAAGAAAAGGAAGAAAAGCTAGCTGTAGGAGGCTAGGTAGTCTCCTAGGACTTGAACTCCTTGCTTCCCACGTCCTTGACTGATTTGGAATAGAAGAGAGCACCTCCTTTTATAATACAGCAAGAGTACCGCAACATAACAGATTTTGTTTCGCTTCGTACGGCTTAACCAATGGTCAGATTGCCTTCAAATTTGATTTGTAGCTTCCTTGTAATGTGATCTTCCTCATAGATGATTTAGATTTCCAAGATTATCTTCTGAATGGGCCCACCAATCATATCAGCAACCGCCTCTCAAAATCGCGCAATTCGGGTACCTTCAGAACCAGTCATCTTACTTTCAACGCTCCGGAGTGTACAGAGGTCGGATTGATCTTAAATTTTGAACATTGGTAGAAAACTTCCTCCTCTACATGATGAATGGATTATATTGTCCAAAATAATTCCAAAATGTGGTCCGAAAATTAGAACACTTAGGGCTTTTATAAAATCTGCGCAGTTGGATCTTTCTGGATGGTCCATCTTTCTTCAACCGGTACGATCAAACCACACATCCTTTTGATCTGAAACTTTTGTGGTTATTCATATATGGATGTGGTCTAAAAGATGGTCGAAGTAGATTCTTCATATCATCAATGATGGGTCACCTGGACCGGCCTAGAGTGGAACAGCGAAATCTAGAACTTTCTGGACATTTCGTATTGTTTTGGCCACCACGGTCAATCCGTAGCTCCGATCGACAGGAAACCAATTGGGTTATTTTGACGTCGAGCTCCTCTTCGACATGGACGCGTTGGATTTCCAAATATCATCAAGATGGTCCCAAAAAAATGGTCTGAAAAACCAGACACGGGAATAGCCTGCTGTTTGGAATCTGGAAGTGTGAACTTGCATGGCCGACCGGTCTTGACCGGTCTAGACCTGTCTGGCAGGTGTCCAGGGAGTGCAGCCGACCGGTCTAGACCGGTCTTGACCGGTCGGGCCTTCTTGGCCGACCGGTCTTTACCGGTCAGACCTAGTTTCTGCATTATTTCTTCTTTCTTTTCTTCTCTCCTTCCTCTCTCTTTGCTTTCTTCTTTCTTTGGCCCACCTTGGGTCTTCATCCAAGGCTCCTAAATGTCTCTTCTTGGTCTCCAATTAGATGAAGTCTGCTCTCATTCCTACAATCACAAAACCTGCATTAGATGGGCCTTTTAAACATGCAAACCATGCATATAATGTGATGTAATGGGTCATATCATGTATAAATTGGAGGTTCAACACACACCCCAACCAACTTTTTGCTAGTCCCGAGCAAAACATGCGTGAAACAATTTCAAACCTCCAAACCAACTCTTCTTCAGAAATCATGTTTCTATCCATTCCAAGACATACAAGTATAAAATTTGGAGAAATTAGGTGATAGAAGTTGAAACCTTAAACTCTCAAAGCATAATAAGTGTCTACATGAAATTCCCGCTGATTGATTGATAAATAGAAGAACTCGAACAACTTCAACCTAGTGTGTATAGTGAAAGTTCATTTCATGAGTTTCTGGGATTATCTTCTTCATAGATCAACTAAACTATAGATCTCAAGGTGTATAGAGCAACAACAAGCCTATGACAGGAATTTGCCTTACCGTCCTTCCGACAGCTTTCACACTACGTCCCATTTCCAGCTTTGGTTATGGGTAGACCATCTCCCGGTTGGTAATAGGTAGCCCTTTTCAGAATTTTCCACCATTTTTCCATCATTCCCAATTTCAACCTTCCTTTTTCCTTTTTCTTTTAAATTAGATAGGATTTTTAGAAATCCATATCTTTGTTATTTTCCCATGGACAAGGATGGACAAATTACCCCGGATTGGTTTCTCAACACCTTAAATCAAAGTCTAGCTAATCCACAAATCACATAATCCTTTCAACCCATGAAAATCGTGTAATGTGAACTAGGTGTAAAAGTGTTCAAATTTTCTATCAATCACATAAATAGGGAAATTCACATATAAAACCAGTATATTAAGAGAAGTTCAAAGCTTGCAACATCACTTGTCACGCCCCAAACTCGGGGACCGGGCTCACCAAATTCCCGATCGCCGACCTTGGTGCCAACAGCCTCCGTAGTACCCCATTCTCGGCTCCTAGCTCTCATGTGCCAGGTTCCGATCCTGGGATCCTACCAGGAGGATTTTCAGGGTAAATTTTTTTTTTTTTTACACAGGAGCATAATCAAAACCATAAACATCATCACATATCCACTAAAAGTTTGTTGAGTACAATACTGGAAAGGGAAATACAACATAAAGTAGAAGTCCAAAATATCAGATACATGAACCGCCCTCAATGCTGCTGATAGGCTCTAGTACCTGCAGTGTAAACAAACACGCATGAGCTTCCTACGAAGCCCAGTAGAGTGCGTGTGTGCGCGTGTGATGCATATGACAAGTATGCAGATATCAGAGTAAGCGAAAGCAGTAGAGGGCTAAGTTACCAAATTCATGAATGCTATCAGCCATCCCAAGGCTATGCTATGCAAGGGCCTACATGGCCGAGTGTTACATGCTAGAGATGCAATGCAAATACGTCAATCCTCAACTGATCCACATATCAAAATAGTTATCATCTGGGACATCACCGGGGTCTAGTATACTCTCATGTTGGCCGCCGCACATCGCGCGCGTAACCAAGCGAGTAGAAAAGACCTCACTATCCGCCTCGTCAGTGGTATACCAATGCCCACCCGGCTCGCCGATAGCGGACCCATTTCATGAGCTGGTCAGACTCGACCTAGCTTACAGCCCACTTCACCCGGGCGGATAAGGTCACACCCCTTTCCAACAGACCTCGACACAGTGGGAGACGCGGCCTACTGGTATTTGGCACACGGGCGCTCATGTTATCCACTCGGTCTCGACGTTGGAGCATCCTACTGGTACCACAGGGTTTAGGGACTTTCACCCAAGGACATCCATAGCGCCCACGTACTAGAACAAGTTTCCGGTGTCCAATACTGCCAACCATGATGTGACTATGGTGGCCACCACCCTGATGCTGCTAGGGTGTGAAAGCGATCGTGACATACATAATGCGAAATGCATGAGTCATACAATCCGAATCATGCACCAACTTAGCATACTGCGCAATCATGTGGGGCGACCCTGTCTCCCACGGGTCCCCTAAGTAAACAAGCCAACTAGCATATGCTATGGTTAATCATGATCCATAACAGGCATACAAATGATGCGTATGGGCATATGAATGAGCATGGTATTCATTATACTAAGCATGTTATCAGTGTGACTTATCAAGCTATCCATACTAGCATGTTACCAACATATCATGTAACATTGGCCTTAAAAGGCCCAATATATAAATAGAGAGTGGGACCCGGATTGTGGATCCCATTGGAAATGTAAAGGTCTTCGTGGTATAGCCCACTTGAGACTACATCGGCCCCATACTTGGGCCTGCACATACAAGATAGGCAGCATGAATAAAACAGATACATCATGGTGGAGCTAATAGATACATCACGTTGGGACCCATAGGGTGGGCCACCTGCTGGGCAGCGTGGTACCCAACTGATCCCAATAAGTTTGAATCAAGCAGATATTTGTGTTTTCTCCTTCATACATATCCATGTGATCTTATGAACCGATTGGATGGCAAATAAACATCACTGTAGAACCTAGAAAGGTTTCAATGTTGGAAATCATTATCCCCACTATAGCATGGTCCACTTGACCTTAGGATATGCTTAAATTTTGGGCCCAGCCACTTATGGATAGGTTGGGTGACAAATAAACATCATTTTGGGTCTAGGAAGGTTTCAATGGTGGAGATTATTATTCCCATTGTTGTCCCATGGCATGGCCCACTAAAATGAGCTGGAAAAACATATGGACGGGATAGGTACAGCACATACATTCTAGGTGGGCCCAACGAGTGGGGCCCATTGCCAATGCCCATACAGACAGGCTGCTGGGCAGCAGCGTCCCCTGGACGCTGTCTGTCCAGCAGCAGCATTATTATATTTTATATATATATATATATATATATATATATATATATATATATATATATATATATATTTATTTATTTATTTAATAAGTGGGGCCCACAGGAGTTCCTGATCAAGCTGATATTTTTTATGTCCCTTCCTCCATGTATGTGTGAACTTACGAACAGGTTGGATCTCAAATAAACATCACGGTGGCCCATAAGAAGGTTTCAATGGTGGGGCACTGTCCCTACTGTTTTCTGTGGTGGGTTCCCCTCGAGACTTGGATCTGGCTCATTCTTGGGGTCGTGCCCTAAAATGATCTCCCCAACTGGATGGACGGTGTGGATACAACACATACATCATGGTGGGACCCACAAGTGGGCCACTGCTGGCCGAGCCAGCGTGCCAGGACGCTGGTACACCCAGCGTCAGCGTCGCTGACGCTGACTCTTTTCTTTCTTTTTTTTTCTTTTTTTTTTTGTATTCATATCAAGTGGGGCCCACATGGGTCTGATCCACTCCGTTCATCAGGTTCCCCATCTCATGGGGGACCCAACAAGCCCCACTTTGGCTATGTAATTCCGTCTAGAAACGTTAAGGTGGGCCAAAAGATTCTGACAGTAGGAATCATTGCTCCCACTGTTTCATGCGGTGCGGTCCACTGAAGATTTGGATCTGGCTCATCTTTGGGCCCTGGCCCTAAAATGATCTGAGAAATCCGATGGACGGCGTGGATGGAACACAAACATCAAGGTGGGTCCCACGAGTGGGACCCCAATTACAGCTTCAAGTGACGCTGGACGTCCCAGCGTCAGGACGTCCAGACGCTGGACGTCCAGCTCTTTATTTTCTTTGTTTTCTTTTTTTTTCTTTTTGTGCTTATCTCTAGTGGGGCCCACATAGGGACAATCCACCCCATTCATCATGTTCCCCTAGTCGTTGGGGTCCTAACAAGCCCAATATTGGGCAGGTGATGTGGTCCACAAATACCACGGTGGGTCCAGGAAGTCTTAACAGTCGGCTACATTAGCCTCATTTGTTTCCAATGGTGTGGTCCACCTGAGATCTGGATCTTCACCATTTTTGGCGTCCAGCCATAAAATAGGGTGGAGAAACAGCTGGACGGCGGGGATCTAATATATACATCAAGGTGGGTCCCACGTGTGGGGACCCTGCCCAACGCCCAACGCACAAAAGGGGCTTGCCCTGCTGGGCAGCAGCGTCCTCTGGACGCTGTCTGTCCAGCCGGTTAGCTTCCACTCTTTTTTTTCTTTTTTTCTTTTTTATTATTATTATTATTATTATTATTATTATTATTATTATTACTACAAAGTGGGGCCCATTTATGGATGATCAAATCCATCCTTCAGGTTGTTCACCACTAGGTGGGCCCAAAAGAAAAGGAAAAAATGAAAGGAAAGAAGAAAATGGGGGATTTATGTACCCCTTGCACTCACCTTGAAGAATGGACGGTTGGATGGGATCGGGTTGATGATCGGATGATCCGGACGGTCCGGATGATGGTTGGGGCCCTCCAAGCTTGGATCTACACCCTCAATCTCCCTAATCTCTCTCTATTTTCTCAAATCTTCCTCTTCTCTCAAATCTTTCTCTTTCTCTCTCCTTTCTCAAATCTTTTTCTCTCTCTCTCTCTCTCTCTCTCTCTCTCCTCTCTCTCTTGCAAATATGGGATGTGAGGAAGCCTCCTCTCCCCCTACGTATGGTATTTGTATGGGGGGGGGAGAGAGAAAGGAATTATGGGTAATGATGCTAGCATGGGAGAGAGAGGTATGGGGGTATGGGCCTTGGTTGACTTTGGAAGAGAGAGAGGGATAGGGGTATGATGTGTGTAGGGTAGGGGTATGGGATAGGTATAGGTGAGAATGATGGTGATGGATTTGATTGATGTGGCATATCTTGAAATTTGTGCAAGTGGGGCCCACCACACACGCACGTTGCGCGACCCACCTCGGATTACGCGATTGATCATAACTTTCACACCGGGTATCGCAATGGGGCGTGCCGCGCGGCGTTGGAATCGCAGCGCCTACGCGGTCGCCGGGGTATAGGTCTCGGGTTGATGCGGTACTAAAATAGGGTCGCGATCAAGGCTCGCTAATCTGATCCGTCCGGGACGTACCGGCACCGGAAATTAAGCGTACGGAGGGCAAATAAGGGTACGGGTCTTACATCACTCACTTCATATCTCCTCTTCTTATACTCGTATCATCCCAAATGCATAGAAACAAAGTTTTCCAAAAGAGTTTTGAATTTTTAGAAAATTTAAAAAAAATTTGCACATATGATGCTCGAAATATTGCAAATTGCTAGATGAGGAATCTCATCTCACCCCCAACCAAAATCTTACATTGTCCTCAATGTAACAAGATATACAATAAGCATGACATGAGAGCAATGAAATAAAACAAAGGAGAGTGAGAACGAGAATACCTGAGGTAGCAAGTTGATCAATGCTAGCATCTTCCATTGTCTCGATGAGACTTATTCAATCCTAATTTCAGAAAAATAAATCCTAACCTACCAACCTCCCTTTGATTAGTCCGATCGACTACATGATCAAATTTGAGCAGGATCTTCATGAATTTCAATAAATTTCACAGGAGGACCATCCAAAGTCCTGCTCGACAGTAAACATATGCGCTTCTTATCATTGACGTCCAATCGTATTGTGCACCACATGCATAAAAGGAAGAGATAAGAGCAGCAAAAAGATATCTCCTCAAATTCTGATATGGGTTATGATCGATAAAAAACGGGTCCTCCCAATCAGAATTTTCAATGGGCTGAAGGACCCATGATGGTGGAGGGACATTCATTGTGTATTCTTCAGTTAAAGTTGTCTCCTCCACAATTTCAGAATTATGTGGTGCTTCCACAAACAATGGTAAAGAATGTAAATTAGTGGAATTGTGTTCTTCAGGCACCGACACCATGTCTAACAAAATGTCCAACTCCTTAATCATCTTATCATCAAGATCATAAGATTGGGCCAAGCACTCCTCTAGGAAATCGAGATAGTCGAATGAAGGATCATGATCTTGCTTGAGTGAGTGCAAAAATTCAATTTCGATGGTGAGGGACTCGCCCTCCATATAGTGGAATTCTTCCAAACTAAGTTCTCCATAACTAGTATGAGGTACCAAGTCGGAAGTATGCAAGGCTTTAACAATCTCTTGAATAATGGGGTCGTTTGAATTTTCAAAGTGAGCCAAGCATTCATCCAAAGAATCTGAATTTTCACTCATAGGAGTCTCATTCTCCATATTAAAATTAAGCATATCAAGTTGGTAGAGTGACTCAAAAATATCAACCTCGGCCATCTCTCTAGTATGCATATCCTCTAGAGACTCATAATCATTATGCCCTTGGGAAAAAGAAACCATAAGTTCATAACCATTCACCAAACCCTCATTGTAGGCAACCCCACTACCGCTTTCAAATTTTATGGATTCCTCAGGTTCGTCAACCGTCATTGAAATCTCTTCATCATTAAGTTCAAAGCATCCAAAAGAGATAGTGGACTCACCATAATTGATGATGACATTAGGATCATCGAAATCAATCGCCTCTAAAAGTCTATTTATTAAATCCGAATAAAGTGGGACTTGGGTAGCCCCATCCTCCTCATTAAATGGGATTGATTTGATGCCCCCAATTTCAGGCTCAACGTCTTCACAAGATGGCGAGAAAGCTTGATTTGATTGTTCATCTACATAATCATTCTATATTTCTTCAAGTATTTGTGTATACTTATCATCAAAAGAGGAAGACGTTTTAGGGTGATTGTTAATAACCATGGTTGGTTCCTCCCTTGAACAAGGAGAATGGTGGTTTTCCCAATTAAGACCATACGCATTGTAGGATGAAAAGTTATATGATTGTTGATAGGCATATCCATACAAGTAATCACGCATTGTCTTAACCGGTTGGCTACTATTCACCTGTTCCTTTTGTTGTTGCACACCTCCTACCATAACCGGTGGAACACTCATGTTAT
Organism: Liriodendron chinense; assembly: GCA_003013855.2. Lineage (NCBI taxonomy): Eukaryota > Viridiplantae > Streptophyta > Magnoliopsida > Magnoliales > Magnoliaceae > Liriodendron > Liriodendron chinense. Next base: position 3,411,896 of record ML058378.1, read on the forward strand.
TTTCAATCCGGTAATCACGTAATGTTTTTTCCAGATGATTATCCAATTTTGCTTCGTTCCGGTATTCCCCCATCGTCTTACGTCGTGTCTCAATATGTGTATTGTTTTCATTAATGTAATCACGCATCGTCTTACGTGGGGAGGTAGCGGAGGTTCTTTGAATCTCAAAAAAATATTCATGCTTGGAGGGATGCCGATCACAATGAGTTTGGGTCCCCCAATCCGACATCTCATCCTCCAAAAGGTACTTATATGCACCATTCGTCCAATCATACATGATGAAATTTTAAGGAATTAAAAACTACCCTAATCTAGAAAAAAAAATAAAAAGAAGGGAGATGGGGAGATGTTACCCAATAGAGTGAGATCTATGTCAGCAACAATGTCCTACAAAATCAAACAAAAAATTGTTAGTAATCTAGAAAAAAATCAGAAAATCTACTTCTATAAAAACTGAAAATCCTACCTAACTAAAACTACTTTATAGCTACTAGAACAATTAGAACCGTTTAACCTTTTCCCCGGCAACGGCGCCAAAAACTTATTCGCTCGCCTCAAGTGCAAGGCTGCGATGTAGTAATAAATCTCGATAAGACGGAGGTCGATCCACAGGGAAAGAAGTAAACAATTCCAAGTACTCTAATAATTAGAATCTAAGAAGTTTAAGAAAGTAGTTTTTCACATGAAATAGGAAAATTTGAAAATAAGAGGAACTAAAGCATCATGGAGCCATTTGTAGTAGTCTAATGCCAATTCATTCATCCAAGTACAACACAATTAGAATCAAAGTCCTATCTCTCATCTAATTGGAAGATATAACATTCAAGCACAAACAGTCCCACTTAAATCTGGAAATCAGATTTCTAGTTCTAATGAAGCACATAGAACTTGAACTTGTAGCCTTTGGAGTAACAGCCATGCCTATGGACTATGGCATGCTCAAGGGTTACTACAATTCGAATTCAAACAACCCAATCATGGTAAGCTCAGAGGATTGCAAGGAACTCATGTCCGAAGTACATAAACTCTCACAATTCATCTAAAAATCCAAACTTTATTTAAACTAGAAGTTCAAAATCCAAAATTAAGAAAAGGGTACTTGAAATAAAAGAATTAAAGCATTGGAACCAACTACAAATTTCACCTCTAGCTCTAGCTAAGAGGTTAGCTAAGGAAAAGCATATTAAAACTAGAACTAGAACTGAGAAAAGGAAGAAAAACTAGCTGTAGGAGGCTAGGTAGGCTCCTAGGACTTGAACTCCTTGCTTCCCACGTCCTTGACTGATTTGGAATAGAAGAGAGCACCTCCTTTTATAATACAGCAAGAGTACCGCAACATAACAGATTTTGTTTCGCTTCGTACGGCTTAACCAATGGTCGGATTGCCTTCAAATTTGATTTGTAGCTTCCTTGTAATGTGATCTTCCTCATAGATGATTTAGATTTCCAAGATTATCTTCTGAATGGGCCCACCAATCAGATCAGCAACCGCCTCTCAAAATCGCGCAAAGTCATCTCGCTTTCAACGCTCCGGAGTGTACAGAGGTCGGATTGATCTCAAATTTTGAACATTGGTAGAAAAATTCCTCCTCTACATGATGAACGGATTATTTTGTCCAAAACAATTCCAAAATGTGGTCTGAAAATTAGAACACTTAGGGCTTTTATAAAATCTGCGCAGTTGGATCTTTCTGGATGGTCCATCTTTCTTCAACCGGTACGATCAAAGCACACATGCTTTTGATCTGAAACTTTTCTGGTTATTCATATATGGATGTGGTCTAAAAGATGGTCAATGTGGATTCTTCATATCATCAATGATGGGTCACCTAGACCGGCCCAGAGTGGAACAGTGAAATCTGAAACTTTCTGGACAGTTCGTATTGTTTTGGCCACCACGGTCAATCCGTAGCTCCGATCGACAGGAAACCAATTGGGTTATTTCGGCGTCGAGCTCCTCTTCGACATGGATGTGTTTAATTTCCAAATATCATCAAGATGGTCTCAGAAAACTGGTCTGAAAAACCAGACACGGGAATAGCCTGCTGTTTGGAATCTGGAAGTGTGAACTTACATGGCCGACCGGTCTTGACCGGTCTAGACCTGTCTGGCAGGTGTCCAGGGAGTGCAGCCGACCGGTCTAGACCGGTATTAACCGGTCGGGCCTTCTTGGCCGACCGGTCTTGACCGGTCGGACCTAGTTTCTGCATTATTTCTTCTTTCTTTTCTTCTCTCCTTCCTCTCTCTTTGCTTTCTTCTTTCTTTGGCCCACCTTGGGTCTTCATCCAAGGCTCCTAAATGTCTCTTCTTGGTCTCCAATTAGATGAAGTCTGCTCTCATTCCTACAATCACAAAACCTGCATTAGATGGGCCTTTTAAACATGCAAACCATGCATATAATGTGATGTAATGGGCCATATCATGTATAAATTGGAGGTTCAACAGTCTCTACATTCAATGCTTGCACAATTTCACTAATTATGGGGTCTTTGTAATCCACGAAATGTGCCAAGCATGTCTCCAAGCTTTCTAGTGGTTCAAGTTGGAGGAGTTCTTCTTCTTCAAGAGATTCAAGCTTGTTTACCTCGAAGAACTCCCCATCATCAACATCCCTATGTCTTTTGCCCAACTGGAACACATTCACCTCTAGTGTCATGTTCCCAAAGGATAATTGCATCACCCCATTCCGGCAATTGATGATTACGTTTGATGTAGCAAGGAATGGGCGGCCTAAGATCACCGGTATTTGAGTGCTAGCATCTAAAACCGGTTGTGTGTCCCAGACGATAAAATCTTCCGGGTAGTAGAATTTGTCAACTTGGACTAGAACATCCTCGACTATCCCAATCTGTACACGGATAGATCTATCAGCGAGTTGCAACGAGGTTTTGGTGGGTTTTAATTCACCAAGACCCAATTGCTCATATATCGAGTATGGGATCAAGTTTACGCTTGCCCCCAAATCTAGCAATGCACGCTTAATCCGGTAGTCTCCAATGATACATGAGATTGTGGGACTACTGGGATCTTTGAATTTTGAAAGGGTCTTTTGAGTGAGAATGGCACTCACTTGCTCATTTAAGAAGGCCTTTTGCTGCATGTTATATTTGCGTTTAGTTGTGCATAGGTCCTTTAGAAACTTGGCATAAGAGGGGATTTGTTTGATGGCATCAAGCAAAGGAATGTTTATCTTGACTTGTCTGAAAATCTCTAGAATATCATAAGAGTTTGGAAGAGATTTCGGAGCAACCAATCTCGAAGGGAATGGTGCTACGGGCTTGTAAATGCATTTCGTTTCTTGTGGGGCTAAGTTAGATCCATCCTCATCCTCAGAATTTACCGGATCATTAGGCTTGTCAATCTTCACTGGAATAGATTTGTCAATTTGTTTACCACTTCTAAGAGTGGTGATGGATTTGTCTTGCTCCATGTGTTGGTTAGAAGGATTAGGAATGCTCACTTCATGTACTTGCTTTGGATTGGGCTGAGGTTGGGCCGGAAAGGTCCCTTCCCTAGCATTCAAGCGTCCCTTAATCTCATCAACCGAGACTTTAAGCTCTTGGAACATTTGCTGATTTGTTTGATTGATTTGCGTTTGCCCTTGTATAAACGCTTTCAAGGTATCCTTGTTGAGCTCTTAATTGTGCATATTCTAACCCCAATTCATCACTCATTATGCATGGTTTACATGTTTAAAGGACTACTCTAATGCATGATTTGTGATTGTAGGAATGAGAGGGAGACTTCACTAATTCATAGTTAAAAGAGTCACTTTGTATGCATTGAAGATTAACACAACAAGTGACAAAAGGTAGAGGAAAGAAGAAGAAAGAAAGAGAAGAAAATATGGAAGACTTGTCCCAAGACCTGTCCCAATACCGGTCGCCAGACAGGTCTACACAGCTAGACCGGTCGCCAGACCGGTCGCACGACCGGTCGCCAGACAGGTCGAGATATGTCCCGAAACACCAAACTCACTGGACTATTTTTGAAGTTTTGAGACCGGTCTTGCGACCGGTCGTTCATGAGCTTAGACCAGTCGTTCGACCGGTCGTCAACGTAACAGATTGCACGCAAAGCTTCGATTTTCTCTACGCAATTGCGTAATTCCTTGTTAAATCTAGAATCTTCCGCGCCAATCTATAAAAGGGACTTCTCCTCTTCATACCAAGGCATGCTAAGACGTGGGGATTGCTTGAGAGACGGATTCTACTTCAAGTTTTCTTAGTTTTCTTCCTGTTTTAGTAATTTTTTATGTTTTTGAGGCTTCTAATTCAAAGATGTTAGAGATGAACTAAAACCTCTTAGCTAGGGCTAAGAGGTGAAGCTTTTTATTCATTTTTTATGGATTGATGCAACCTAGGTTTCCTTTTTATGATTTAATTGAAGAATTTTAGTTAATATGAGTTTGAATCAAGTACTAGTTTGGTTTTACTTTGATCTCTTGATGACTCCGGGCTCATGTGATTCTTAGTGATTCTAAGCTTGGTAGCTTACCTTCTGAGCATTGTTTATGCTTGTGTAGTTCATTGATCTATCATCCACTCCGGGCATGGTAGATCCTTTGATTGTCTTGTGTACAATGGCCTGATCTTCATGTGGGAACTCTTTCAACTAAAGTTCTTATCTTTTGTTATAATCTGGAATAGTTGTTTACTGATTGATTTTGATTTAATTAGAGTTCTAATCATTAGTTGTAATCAAGTCTAGTGACAGGATTTGATGAAAGCTATGGTTGTGAATCTCAATTAGATTGGAAAGAGGCTTGGCCTACACAATTGAGTGTGCCCAAGGCCTAAGCATTGTTGTGGGAATCGAATCAATGAATGAGCAACTGTTTTAGATAATTGTTGATTGAACCACTTTATATTCCGATCGGATAGAGATATGAATTCGATTCCGATTGAGTTATGTGAGATCTAGTTGTGTTGATGCATTGAAACTTATCAAAAGTGGATCCATGGTGCTCTAGTGCCTTTTTAGATTGATAGTACCTTACACATTCACTGTTTAAACTCAACTCACTATTTTCCAGCTTTAGCTCTTAATAGGATCTTAATTATTAGTTATTTTAGACAAATTCTGAGAATACCCATTCATAAATCTCTGTGGGAATGATACTCGGTCTTTCCGAATTATTACTACTTCGCAACCCTACACTTGGGGAGTGAACAATCCTCCATTGAGAACTGAGGTGGGGTCATATTTTGCATGGGTGGCCCTCCTTAAGAGTTGGTAGGATTACCCGTGGGAGCATTCTTCCAACTGAAATTTGGGTGGTTCTTCCAACTAGTATTGTACGTATTACCCACCGATCCATTGAAAGGCCATTGATCATACCCATATGTGACATTCGCATGTACATGTAACACCTCTTGAAATGCAGGAATTGTGGGACAATCTTGCGTAGCGTGTAAATCGGTGTGACAAATCTCACATATGGTCTCAATAGCTTCATTGGACTTTGGAACTCCACTTTTACTAAGTTCCATGGCCTCGATCTTCCTTGTGAGGTTGGCTATCCTTGCATTCACGTCATCTTCCAACTTGAGGATATACATCCCTCCTATCTCTTTCTCTTGAATAGGCTTGGGGTTATTGGGTTTATCTGAGGTATCCCAAAATTGGGCATTTTCAGCCAATATGTCCAAAGAACTCCCAGCCTCATCTGTATTTTTACTCATAAACTCGCCTTTGCACATCATCTCTACAAATTGGTGCATATTGGAACTTAATCCATCATTGAAAAAATTATAATTCGTCAACTCTCATAGCCATGATGTGGGCAAGCAAGTAGGAGGTCCTTAAATCTCTCCCAACATTGGAAGAAAGATTCACCCTCTTTAGCCAAAAAATTCATTATGGCTCTTCGAAGGGTGTTCGTTTTATGAGCCGGGAAGAATTTTTTCAAGAATTCCCAAGTCATCTCATTCTATGACCCAATTGAATGTGGTCTAAGAGAGTGAAGCCAATCTTTGGCTCTTTCTTTCAATGAAAAGGGAAAGAGTTTAAGCTTAATGGTATCTTCATAAACATTGGTGTATTGCAAGGTAGCCACCACTTCTTCAAATTCTTTCAAGTGCAGATATGGGCGGTCAGAGTCTAGCCTATGGAACTTTGGTATAAGTTGAATTACACCCGGCTTTATGTCAATGTTTCCCCCATTTGGTGGTAGAACCACGCAAGAGGATGTAATTGCACGGGCTGGTTGTAGGTAATCCCGCAGTGATCTCATTGGAGGAATGTTATGTACCTCATTCTCTCCTACTCCCACTTGATTTGCGTTTGTAGTTAGAGTAGGAGGGGGAGGATTCCTTAAAGGTGCTTGATCCATACTCCCCAAACTTTCACAACAGTTCTTGGTAATTCCGGACTCGTTTATGGACTGACAATAGTCCAACTAAACCACCTTCGGATTGGAGATGATTAGAGTGGTCACGTTCCCAACGGGACATAAACCACTCAACTAAAACTAAGATATTCCTAAATCCTAGGAATCTGAAATTAATCTGAAAATTGAAAAAAAAAATCTGCAAAAAGCTAAGTTAGAAGGATATTACCCGATGTGCTTGAACTAGAGAAGAAATCCTACAAAACAAACAATTTTGATTAGTTCTAAGAAATCAGAAAAACCCTATCTAATTCTACTTCTATAACCACTAAAACAATTTGAAAACCGTTATCTAAATTCCCTGGCAGCGGCGTCAAAAACTTGTTCGCTCGCCTCAAGTGTAAGGCTGCGATGTAGTAATAAAACTCGATAAGACCGAGGTCGATCCACAGGGAATTGGATAACAAATTCCAAACTATTCCAGCAACTCAGTTTGCAATAGATAAGAGATTCAATTGGGATAATTATGCTAAAACAGTAACTTAATGAAAATCAGTAGTTTAAGGTACTAAGGCATTCAAGGATCCACTTGTAGCAATCCCATGTCAATCCAATCAATCCAAGCAAGATACACAACTAGATTTGAAGTCCTATCTCTCATCTAGTTAGAAAATAAAGCATTAAACACATTCAATCCCATTCAAGTTGAACTTCCAAGTTCTAGTCCCGTTCAATCAATGTAGAATTCAAAATCATAGCCTTCGGAGTAACAGCCATGCCTATGGACTATGGCCTGCTTAAGGATTACTATAATTCGAATATAAACAAGCACCATATGATAATCTCAGAGAATTGCAAGGAATCCATGTCCGGAGCACATGAACTCTCATAAAACATCTCAAACTATCAACTTGAAGAACTAGAATAAATAAAAATCCAAACTTGAATGAAATTACTTGAATTAAACTGAATCAAACATGAAAATTAGCTACAAGCTTCACCCTCTCAGCCTTAGCTGAGAGATTGTAGCCGAGCATTGTCATACTACAACTAGAAATCAAATAAAAAAACATAAAAACTAGAAAAACCGGAGTTTGGAGGGTTGCAGACACTCCACGACGACTTCCGTCCTCTCCCACGACATCCCTTGACTTCTATGATACCCTAGGAAGAGCCCCTAGGTGTCCTTTTATAGTGAGGATGCTCGGTTGCGTCGGAATCTTCCAGAAACCGTGTAAGGTTACGCAGTGCGCAGAATTTTTCGAGCCCAAAATAGCAATTGCCTGTTTTTGTACGTGGCCGACCGGTCGGACGACCGGTCGGACTGGCCTGGCTGACCGGTCATGACCGGTCGGACCACTCTATTTAACGGTCCAAGCAGCTCAAGTGGGAGGATGACCAGCTGGCCGACCGGTCAAGACCGGTATTGAGCTCTTAATTGTGCATATTCTAACCCCAATTCATCATTCATTATGCTAGTTGTTATGGTTTATAGACTAATCTAATGCATGGATTCGTGATTGTAGGGATGGGAGAGAGAAAGCATTAATTGAAGACTTAAGGTTGCTAGTTAGAAGCAAAGAAGATCAAAGGGGATAAGCGTCGAAGAACGAAAGAAAGAAGCCAGAGAAAAGAAGAAAGAATGCAGAAGAAGATGTCCACGACCGGTCGTCCGACCCGTCCGCACATGCACAGAGGAGATCCAGAGTCCATACTTCTCTGGACTGTTCACGACCGATCGTCCAATTCTGCGACCGGTCGTGCGAACGGTCCTTAAATTAATTTTTCGGGACAAAACTCTCTGGACACTTTTAGGCTGTTTTGAGACTGGTCATCCAGCACTGCGACCGATCGTCTGCGTAAGTTTTAAAGCTTCTAAATCTGGCGCCGATTTTCTCTGCGCAGTGCGTAAGTGTTACGCAAATTCTCGAATCTTCTGAAGTTGCGGAGCCTCCCACTATAAAAGGACACCTAGGGATCGTTCCTAGGGTATCTTAGAAAGGTTTAAGCAAGGTTGGAGGCGGTGGAAGTGGATTTCGGAGTTCCACAACTCCTTCTAGTTTGTTTTACTGTTTTATGCTTTTCTTAAGTTGTTTCATGTTTCCTTAGATCATGAGCAGCTAAACCTCTTAGCTAGGGCTAAGAGGTGAAGCTTGTAGTGAATCTAAGATGTTTCAATTCGTATTTAGTTGGTTTTAAGTTTGGAATTCATGTTTATGAACAATGGTTTGAAGTTTATACAAGTTCTAAGTAGTTTTTCTTAGTCTTATGATGACTTATGGATGTTTGGGAGAATTACTTAAGTTCTTACTGCTTTGTATTAGTCTAGACCTGTATGATCCGAGGAATTGGAGTACGCTCTAGTACTATGATCTTCATGTGGGAACTTCCTACCAAAGTTCTACTTTCCTGAATTTCTGTTTTATGTGGGACTGTGCATGTGATTTGAATCAAGTTCAAATCATGATCTAGCCTTGTCTTGTGACAGGACTTGAGGATGGTTATGATTGTGAACTGAGCCTTTTGGAATTGGGACTGACCTTTGCAATTGATTATACTCAGCCTAGCTTACATTGAGTGAATCCTATGCATTGGACTTACATATGATAGATTGTTTGGTTTAACAGCTCTATCATCCGGCTAGATAGATCTTAATATCGATTCTAGTTGAGAAAGTGAGAAACCACAACGGATTGAACATCAAGGATTGCTACAAGTGGATCCTTGAACCCCTAGTGCCTTTTTATAATTATTTACCTTCAATTTAATTCAATTTTGTTACTCACATCAAATTCATACAAAATCTAGTTGTTAGCTTTCAATACACACTATTGGATGTGTTTGTGAATTCCTACACAAGTCCCTATGGATCGACCTCAGTCTTACCGAGTTTATTACTACATCGCAACCCTACACTTGGGGAAGCGAACAAGTTTTTGGCGCCATTGCCGGGGACTTTGACGGTTTTTCACAAATTACTGAAAATAGAATCTATTTAGGATTTTTAGAAATAGTTCTAACTTAGTTTATTTTGAATTTCTTTTTCAGGGATTTCTAGGAAGTTGAAGAGGACGTAAGGATTTTAAGTGCTCGAATCAGGTTATATCTTTCTAACCCTTACTCTTCTCCTTCTCCTATTCATTCCTATCATAGTCATCTCTTGTAGAGTGGGTGGAGACTCCTTTTGGATCTCTGAAAGGTAGGCCTTGTGCCACCTGGATTCCTATTGGTCGGCTCTGCCATCTTGGATCACCTTGTGCTCAAAGATTTCTTTTCTCACCTCTACTCCTCTTTCTCCTTTTTCTGCACTTTTTCTCAAAAGATTCAAAGAGTGAGTGGGGAGTTCTCTGAACCCCTATTGACCAGGAGAAATCGGTCTCTATCCTTGCTTCTGGCTTAGCCATTGCAAGACACCTTGTGCTTCGGTCTTAAAGAAGAGTAAAGAAAGGGGGGAAGAATTCTTCTTTCTCTTTGTTTCATATTTTTTGGTTTTGCATGCCACATTGGGCTCGGGATTCCAATAACCGACTCATAAGTGAAGGGGGGATAGTAGAAGGAATTGATAGAGAGCCACGTGCTAGGAGATATCTAGACTCTCCAATTTTGTCTGAAAATATAGCTATGAATCAACCTAATCCAATGGCCAATCCTAATCTTGGCCAAAATCAAACTGAAATGGGAGAGAATGTGGTTGAGAATGTTCCCCGACCAAGGACTCTATGTGATTTCTTGCAACCAGCAAAAGCGAGCACTCCCTCATGCATAATTTTTCCACAAAATGCAGGGAATGTGGATTTAAAACCGGGAGTGATCAAACTTCTCCCTAAATTCCATGGATTAGACAGTGAAAGTGCCTATCAACACCTTAAGGAGTTTGATGAGGTAATAACCACCATGCACTTTGCTAATGTGACTGACGATGTGGTGAGACTTAAATTCTTCCCTTTTACTCTTAAAGATAAAGCTAAAGGTTGGCTACATGCATTAAGGCCAAGATCAATTGGTACATGGACTGATATGCATAGGGAATTCATAAAAAAATTCTTCCCTACTCACAAAACAAACATGTTGAAGCGCCTTATCATGAACTTTGCCCAAAAGGAAGATGAAACCTTCTTCCAATGTTGGGAGATGTTTAAGGACCTATTAAACGCATGCCCACATCATGGCTATGAAATTTGGCGGGTTATAAGCTTTTTCTATAAAGGACTGACTTCACCCATGCGCCAATTCATAGAAATGATGTGTAATGGGGAGTTCATGAATAAGGAGGCTGATGAAGCATGGGATTATTTGGAAGAATTGGCTGAGAATGCACAGTCTTGGGATACATCAAAACCAACAAATTCCAAGACTGGCCAACAAAAGGAAAAAGGATGAATGTATGTCTTATCAGAAGAGGATAGCATAAGTGCACGGGTGGCTAGCCTCACAAGAAAGGTTGAAGCCATGGAATTGAGGAAAGGAGAGATGATTAACTCCAATGACGTTGAAACTGTTTGTGGAATTTGTGCTGGATATCAACATGCAACACAAGAGTGTCCCACAATTTCAGCAGTTCAGGACATCTTACAAGAACAATCAAATGCCATATACAGTTATCAACGGCAATTTGGTGCTCCAACATCAAACACGTTTAATGCTAGTTGGAATAATCATCCCAACTTTAGTTGGAGGAACGGACCCACTGCGAATGCAACCACTATCCCTCAAGCTCAACCTATACTAGGTCCATCTCTAGTCATTACTCCAAAAGTGATGCTAGAGGAGATGTTGGGTGCATTCGTATCGGTCCAAGCTGAGTATAACAAGACAAATTCTCTAAAAATAGATGGGTTCATGCAAGAGCAATTGAAATTCAATCAAAATTCAACTCAAGCCATCAATGAATTGAAAACATCAATGGCTAGAGTTGAATCTCATCTTAGTGTCAGAGAGAAGGGCACACTTCCTGCCCAACCTCTTCCTAACCCAAGAACCCAGTTTGAGATACAAGATGCAAGCTCATCCTCCCACCATACGGAACATGTTCAAGCTATCACCACTTTGAGAAGTGGGAAAGAACTTGACAAATCTAATCCGGTGAAGGCCCCAAAGCCTAAGCATCCGAAAATTTTCAAAGAGGATGATAGCTCAAACAACACTCCACAAGAGAAAGAACCGGAAAGGTAATACAAGCCGGTTGCCCCGTTTCCACAAAGATTGATTTCACCTAAACCTTTAGATAAAAATCTGAAAATTTTAGAAGTTTTCAAGCAGGTGAAGATCAACATCCCATTGTTGGATGAAATAAAACAAATACCATCTTATGCCAAATTTCTAAAGGAATTGTGTACAATCAAAAGGAAACACAATGTTCACAACAAAGTACTTTTGACTGAGAATTTGAGCGCCATCATCAAACAAGAGGTGCCCCAAAAATACAAGGATCCGGGTAGTCCAACCATCTCATGCATCATAGGAGATTACCGGATTAAACAAGCCTTACTCGATTTAGGGGCAAGTGTGAACTCATTCCTTACTCCGTTTACGAACAACTTGGGTTAGGTGAATTGAAACCCACCAAAACCACGCTCCAACTTGCTGATAGATTCATTCGTATACTGAGAGGAATGATTGAGGATGTTCTAGTCCAAGTGGATAAATTCTACTACCCAGTAGACTTTATTGTCTTGGATACACATCCCGTGATAGGCACCGGTGCTCAAATTCCCGTCATACTTGGCTGACCGTTTCTAGCTACTTCAAATGCAATTATCAATTGTAGAAACGGACTTGTACAAATGTCCTTTGAAAATATGACCCTTGAGCTTAACATATTTGATTTATGCAAACAACCACGAGAGGTTGATGATGATATCCACGAACTAAACATGATTGAATCATTCGTGGAAGATACATTCCCCTTGTCACTATCTTCCGACCCTTTGGAGGCATGTGTGGCCCATTCTCATGAGATAAATGATGACACAATACGAGAGATGGATGCCATACTAGATGTGATGCTGGTGCTTGATAATAAAAGATGGAGGGCCCTATTTGAGCCTTTGCCTGTAAACGAGAACAAGGCCCTCCCATCCAATATCAAGGCACCAATACTCGACCTAAAACCATTACCAAGTGAGCTAAAATATGTTTATTTAGGTCGAGATAAGACATATCCAATGGTGATTTCTTCCCACTTGGATGAGGAATAAGAGAGTAGGCTAACGGCCACTCTATTAGAGCACAAGAGTGCCATTGGATGGTCAATTGCGGATCTCAAAGGCATAGACCCACTGATTTGTACTCATCGCATACACCTTGAGGAGAATACGAAGACATCTCGGCAACCACAAAGACGACTAAATCCAAACATGAAGGATGTGGTTAAGGCCGAAGTGGTGAAACTATTAGATGTGGGTATTATTTACCCAATATCCGATAGTCAATGGGTGAGCCCAACTCGGTGCCTAAGAAATCCAAAATAACTATCGTAAGCCAATGCCAATAATGAACTCGTGCCAACTAGAGTCACTACCGGTTGGAGAATGTGCATTGACTATAGGAGGCTAAACAATGTCACGAGGAAAGACCATTTTCCCCTACCGTTTGTTGATCAAATTTTAGAACGGTTGGCGGGTCATTCCCACTTTTGCTTCCTTGATGGCTATTCAAGGTACAACCAAATTGAGATTGCCCGTGAAGACCAAGAAAAGACTACATTCACATGTCCATTCGGCACTTTCGCCTATTGACGGATGCCGTTTGAACTATGTAATGCCCCTGCCACCTTTCAGTGTTGTATGATGAGTATCTTTTCTGACATGGTGGGGACAATTCTCGAAGTCTTCATGGATGATTTTTTCGTATTTGGTTGTAGCTTTGATGAGTGCCTTGAGCACTTGAAATCTGTGCTAAAAAGATGTGAAGAGAAGAACCTTGTGCTGAATTGGGAAAAGTGTCACTTCATGGCTCAAAAGGGAATTGTACTTGGTCACATCGTTTCACAAAATGGAATCGAGGTGGACAAAGCAAAAATTGATCTCATCTCTAACCTTCCACCACCCAAGAGCATACGAGATGTACGGTTCTTTTTAGGACACGCAGGATTTTACAAAAGGTTCATAAAGGACTTCAGTTCACTCTCTCGTCCTTTATGTAACCTACTTCAAAAGGAAAATTCATTCGAGTGGAATGAAGAATGTCAAAAGGCATTTACCACCCTTAAAGATATGTTGACATGTGCTCCCATAATGCAACCACCTGATTGGAGCCTTCCTTTTGAGATTATGTGCGACGCTAACGACTATGCTATTGGGGCTGTGCTAGGCCAAAGAAAAGAGAAAAAGCCATGTGTCATCTACTATGTAAGTAGAACCCTAAACTCAGCCCAAGCAAACTACACCACTACTGAAAAAGAACTTTTAGCCGTAGTTTTTGCCTTGGACAAGTTTAGGTCCTACTTGATTGGATCCAAGATCATCATATTCACTGACCATGCCGCGCTTAAGTACCTTCTCTCTAAGAAGGATGCTAAACTACGGTTGTTAAGATGGATCCTTCTACTCCAGGAATTTGACATAGAAATACGTGATAAGAAAGGAGTAGAAAATGTCGTAGCTGACCATCTCTCTCGACTTGTCCTCACTGATTCCCTTGAAACGACTGCGATCAATGACATGTTCCCTGATGGACAACTTTTTGCTGTTTCCCAATTGCCATGGTATGCGGACATTGCTAACTATCTTGCTACAGGTATAATTCCTACACATTGGAAAAAGCAAGATAAGGATAAATTCTTCACGGAGGTGCGAAAATTCCTATGGGACGACCCATACTTATTCAAGTATTGTCCCGATCAAATCATAAGGAGATGTGTGCCAGATGATGAACAACAAAGTATCATCTCCTTCTGTCATTCTCAGGCATATGGTGGCCACTTTTCGGCTAAAAAGATCACAGCGAAAATTCTGCAATGTGGGTTTTATTGGCCCACCATGTTCAAAGACACACATGAGTTTTGCAAAGCAAGTGAACCTTGTCAGAAATTAGGAGGAATTTCCCGTAGAAATATGATGCCACTCAATCCCATCTTAATAATCAAAATTTTTTATTGTTGGGGCATCGATTTCATGGGCCCATTCCCATCTTCTTTTGGAAACGTATACATCTTGCTTGCCACTTTTATATGAGGAAAGCTTCTACCTAAACCACCATTAATGGCATTGATGACAAGAGAATGTCTATGAGAGGTAGGTCAAGATGCCATTAAAGAGGGGTTGAGTTCATGATTCAATCCAAGCTTTGAATGCTTAATCAATGTTGGTCAGATCAACATGGATTGAAGTATGAACTCAACAAATCTAAGGGTTTGGAAGAAGGGGATCTCAAGAAGAAGGCTCACACAAACCCTAGATGATGCTCAAGGTCTCTTGGGCAAGATCCAACCGAGCTCTATAAATAGATATGACATTCAACGGTCAGAAAACGGTCAGCTCGATAGGTTCCGATCGATTGGACATAAGTTTTAGCCAAATTTGAATTTTGCTTGAAAACAGGTTCTCCGATTGATCGAACTTAGTTCCGATTGATCGGAATACCCTGTTCGATTGATCGGACCGATGGTCCGATTGATCGGAATTTATTCCAGAGAGTTGATGTAATTTTTCTGGAAATTCCTCCGATGGATCGTATCTATGTCCGATGGATCGGAGAACCCTGTCCGATGGATCGGACAGACCTCCGATTGATCGTAAAAGAGTCCAGAGAGTTTTTCATATATTTGCTGGACAATTATATGATTGATCGGACATACTGTCCGATTGATCGGAACACACTGTCCGATGGATCGGACAGCCCTCCGATGGCTTGGAAAAGTGTCCAGAGAGTTTACAATGTAACTGGACTATTCTCCGATGGATCGGACACATTGTCCGATTGATTGGACATCTATCGGACTATTCTCCGATGGATCAGGTATGTATCGGAGAGAGCAGACTTATAGTTTTTCAATTTTAAAGCAACTTCTGCTACCAAGAACCTTTCCATTGCTGATCTTAATGGAAGGTGGGCTATAGATGGTGCTAAGGGTGTGCCTAGAAAGGATTTGGGCCATCTATAGAAGGTTTTGGGATCAAAGGTTTGGGTGGAGAGGCTTGAAGCTGACTTGATCTTTGAAAAGCTTCTGTCTTCAGCCACAAGGAAAACTGTCTTCAGCCGCAAGGGGACTCGACGACACACTAACCATGGTAATTGACAAATCTTTGCATTAACACAATATGCCAGGTACTGACGTTGAGCATAGTTCAAGATCCAAGGCCGAAGCGAAACTTGAGGATGAGTTTCTTTCAAGTGGGGGAGACTGATGTAGTGAGGCGACCCCTTGATCGAGGAAGAAAAGGAGCTAGAAGAAGGACCTAAGAGTGGGCCCAAAAGAGACAAAGAAAGGAGTCGAAGATCAAGAAACTTCGCAAGTTGACAACACCTGCTGACCAGTCGTCCCTCCTGATTGACCGGTCACACGCAACAATGACCGGTCATCCGACCGGTCGAATTAAAACCAAGACCCAGCCCAGCTTGCTGGACTGTTCTGGGTGCCAGAAGACTGATCGCCCTAGGCCAACGACCAGTCAACCCTCAACGACGACCGTTTGTCGACCCCCTACGACAAGTCATTAGGATGCATAGTTTTTCGTGTGATTTCATTGATTTCTTTGCATTTCTGGATGATTGTTTCCGTTAATGACTCAAACTCTTCTCTATTACATTTTTAGGATTTCTAGGGTTTTCTAAAGCTTAGTTTTATTATAAACAGCTGCTTTAAATTCATTTTTGGAGGACTAACCTTTGATTAATACAAATTTATTTGAGTTTATACTCTGTTTTCTTGTGGACTCGAGTTGTTCTTCGTGGATTTGAAGAAAAGGTCTCGTGGATTTGAGATATCCCCTCGTAAATTCGAGGAAGATCGGTTGAAGAGTCCTGATAATTTCGTAGATTTAGAATAGGTATCTTGTGAGAGAGACGGTGATCGAACTCACCCCGTCTATGATGTGCCACACATTCTGCATCTGGGTGGTAGACAAGCCTCCATGATGTCGTCAGTGAACAGGGGCTCGGTCTGCTCAAGGAAGGCGTCAACAGATATCAGGGCCTTAGCTTGGTATGCCTGTTAGATATTACCAAGTTGGTCCCAGATCTCTCTGATGTTTACCTCCCAGGGGACCTCTCTCTCTACCACATCCTCTAGGGCTTTCCCTTTTCGAGCATGGAGTCTTTCCTCGAGTGTATGACATAAGTCGGACTCATCGAGCTCTTTAGTCACCCCCGTCTACACCGAGACGGCCAAACTAAGGTAGTCTTCCTCAACTTGGGTTGGTTCCTGGTGTCAACTCCGGTGTGACGGTTCAGGATGGGGCCAATCGGTTGTCGTCGCCTCTTGGGTCGGGGTTGGCTAGCTATGGTGCTCGCTAATCTTCTATTAACCTTGTGAGGTGACTCATATGCTCGGCTAGAATGATGACCTATTCTTCAAGAGAACCAAGTCGGCCTTTTTTATTTCGTGACTTTTGTAGGCCTATAACCTGGCAAGAGATTGAGAATGGGATTGGACAGGCTTAAAGGGCAACTACAAAGCCTATACCTCCCCGAATAGAGAGCGGTGGGAGGATTCTATTGTAGCAGGGGCCTTCCCTTTCTTCTTCTCCATTAGGTGGAAGGTAGAGGACGATCTGGATCAATATGCAGAGCTTGAAGATGGTGAGAACATGGCTTGTTGTTCCCACAAACGGTGTCAATCTGTTGTCGCCTGAATTTGACCAATAGATGAAGTCGAGCTAAGATGGCCTTGTGATATTTTCCACCCTCCTCAGTCTTTCCAAGACAAAGCAATCTTGTGATGTCCTCTATTCGTTGATCCTACAATGAAGAACAAAGGTAGGCAGCAGGGGATGTCGGGGGCCAGTTGTAGACCCTCTGATGCCTCAGCCAGGTTTGTAGAATTCGTACATAAGGGTTTTAGAGGTTAGAATTCTCGTACCTTGGTTTGGAGCTTATGACCCTATTTATAAAGTGCGAGGAAGGTTCTGGATCTGAGAGTCCTTCTAGGACAAATTTGGAAAGTCTTAATTAGGCGGGATTCTCGTCCCTGATTTGTTGGAGAGATCTCCAGTCGAGATAAGGCCGGATCTCTATCTCGTCCGGATTTGACGGATTTACCCCGGATTCCTCGTACTGTAGCTCTAACACTGGTCATCCTGGTTTTCTCGGGATGTAGAGCTCAGTATCCGAGCTCCTCCCCTTCAGGCTTCTCACCCAAATTGTAAATTTTCCTTGAAGGGCGAGTCCTCTCATACCGAGCTTCGCGCTCTGATGGCTCAGCTCGACAATCCGTCTTTGAGCTGGAAGAACTCCTCGTCCTGCTTAGCTGGTCTTTTTACTCGGACCATTAGTCACTGCTCCTTAGCCTAGAGGCAAGAGCATTTGTAGATAACCACCCAGCCCCTCTGTTGGACAAAGGGTCGAGAACATGTAGATGCACTTTGCTCTAGCTTTGACTTTTATAGATGTTGATAGGACTGTAGTAGGAGGCTTGACGGTCGGTGCTCCCTAGCTTGAAGGGCTAATCGACATATCTACTCGGCCTTATTACTTCTTAGCTCGAAGGTCAGGCCGAGGACTTATACTTGGGTCTTATGGGCCTCCTCCTCCATGTGAGGGACCGGTTCAGAATCCCCCACAACATATCTATTCTTCGACAATCTTTCGTGCTTGCTAGTTATTCTCTCTGGTAGTAACTACAACATTAGAAAAATGATTACTAGGCTTGTTAAGAAAGAAAATGAGATGAAAAAATATTATAAAAGTTTTACTTTTTTCTAAGTTTATTTAGAAAGAAAAAGATAGGTTATTCTTCTTTCTTTTTTTTTTAAAATGTTCATAAGTTAAACTTTGAGCTTAAATTTAAAAGGTCAAATGATGTTCAATTAAATTGTAGTCGCATTAGAAAGCTTATCAAATTATCTTTCCAATGAGCCAAAAGTTACCCCAATATGACCTGTAATATGAGGGAGTTATGACTATTTTGTGGGATCATACGATGCTAGAAATGAGACAAAATGCTTTGCATGGACTTTGAGCCCACATTTGAAAGGTCAAATAGTATTCAAATGAGATAATTACAGTCAAATTTAAAAGTTCATCGGGCGTTATCTTTGCCTTGGACAAATTCAGGCCTTACTTAATAGGATCCAAAGTCATCATTTACATAGATCATGCGGCGTTGAAACACCTTCTTTCTAAGAAGGATGCCAAGCCCCGTTTGCTTAGATGGATCCTACTCCTTCAAGAATTCGATTTGGAGATCAAAGACAAGAAGGGGGTAGAAAATGTGGTGGCGGATCATCTCTCCTACCTAGTCCTACCTAATTCCATTGACGAGTCACCTATTGAGGACTCATTCCCTGATGAGCAACTCTTTGTTGCTTTGCATCCACCATGGTACGCTAACATAGCTAATTATCTATCCACAGGTGCGATGCCGATTCATTGGACTGCACAGGACAAACATAAATTTCTAAGGGAAGTGCGCAGATTTTTCTGGGATGAACCTTTATTGTTTAAATATTGCCCATACCAAATCATAAGGAGATGTGTCCCTGATGATGAACATAATTCTGTCATCTCCTTTTGTCATGATCAAGCATGTGGGGGTCATTTTTCTACCAAGAAAACCACTGTAAAAATTCTGCAGTGTGGTTTTTATTGGCCCACGCTATTTAAGGACACCCACGAGTTTTGCAAAGCATGCGAGTGTTGCCAAAAGTTAGGAGGATTATCCCGTCGAAATATGATGCCTCTTACCCCAATTCAACATCTTGAAGTCTTTGACTATTGGGGCATCGATTTCATGGGACCATTCCCCTCATCTTTTGGACATGTCTATATCTTGCTTGTCATAGACTATGTGTTTAAATGGATAGAGGCTATCTCATGTAGGACCAACGATCATCGCACGGTTCTCAAGTTCCTCAAAGAAAACATACTCTCTAGATTTGGGACGCCTCGAGCCATCATTAGTGATGGTGGTTCTCACTTTTGCAACAGACCTTTTGAAGCGTTAATGAAGAAATACAGTATTAGGCATAAAGTGAGTACCCCATACCACCCACAGACAAGTGGGCAAGATGACATGCATCTCCAATAGGGAAATCAAACAAATTTTGGAAAAGACGGTGAGACCGGATCGCAAGGATTGGTCCCTAAGATTAGATGATGCACTTTGGGCTCATCGTATCGCCTACAAGACACCCATTGGAATGTCCCCTTATAGACTCGTCTATGGGAAAGCTTGCCACTTGCCTGTGGAGATAGAACACAAAGCCTATTGGCCAATTTGGGCTTTAAATTTTGACATTGACAAGGCTAGCTTGCTTCACAAACTTCAATTAAATGAGCTTGATGAGATCTGGAACGATGCATATGAGAACTCAAGAATTTACAAGACTAAGATGAAGGCCTTTCATGACAAGCACATCTTCAGGAAATCTTTCCATGAAAGACAGAAAGTGCTCTTGTACAATTCCTGACTTCATCTTTTTCTGGAAAAATTACGATCTCGATGGACCGGCCCATATATTGTCAAAGAAGTTTTTTCTCATGGGGCCGTTGAGATTGAGAATGCAGCAAATGGTAATTGTTTTAAAGTTAATGGACAACGCCTTAAACCATTTGTTGAGAAATTTGATTCAAAGGACATGTCCATCACTCTGAATGATCCTGTGTATCAGGATGATTGATCTCCTAGTCTGACGGAGGTATAGCATAGGTAGGTTTAGTTGTTTAGTTTTACTGTTTTAGTAGGATTTAGTTGTTGGGTTGTAGACTTCCATGATTGCTCTCTCAGGTACTATTGTTCTCACTCTCTCATATTTTACCATTGCTCTCATGTTCATGCTCATTACATATCTTTTTACAATGAGGACAATGTAAGATTTGGTTGGGGGGTGAGATGAGATTCTTCATCTAGCATGTTGCAACATTTCGAGCCTCATATGCGCAATTTTTTTTTCGAATTTTCTAAAATTTCAAAACTCCTTTAGAAAACCTTATTTCCATGCATTCGAGTTGATATGAGTATAAGAAGAGGCGATACGAAGTGTGTGATGTTGTAAGTCTTGAATTTCTCCCAACATAATGGTTTTATATGTTAGTTTCTCTATTGTTGTGATTGATAGAAAATTTGAACTCGAATTTTCTAAAATTTCAAAACTCCTTTAGAAAACCTTATTTCCATGCATTCGAGTTGATATGAGTATAAGAAGAGGCGATACAAAGTGTGTGATGTTGTAAGTCTTGAATTTCTCCCAACATAATGGTTTTATATGTTAGTTTCTCTATTGTTGTGATTGATAGAAAATTTGAACACTCTTTACACCAAGTTCACATTACACTATTTTCATGAGTTGAAAGGATTATACGAATTGTGGATTAGCTAGACGTGATTTAAAGGTGTTGAGAAACCAAGCCAGGGTACTTTGTCCATCCTTGTCCATGGGAAAATAACGAAAGATATGGATTTTTAAAAATCCTATCTAATTTAAAAGAAAAAGGAAAAGAAAGGGTGAAATTGGGAATGATGGAAAAATGGTGAAAAATTCCGAAAAGGGCTACCTATTACCAACCGGGGGATGGTCTACCCGTAACCAAAGTCGGAAATGGGACGTAGTGTGAAAGCCGTCGGAAGGACGGTAAGACAAATTCCTGTCATAGGCTTGTTGTTACTCTGTGCACCTTGATATCTATAGTTTAGTTGATCTATGAAGAATATAATCCCAGAAACTCATGAGATGAACTTTCACTATACACACTAGGTTGAAGTTGTTCGAGTTCTTCTATTTATCAATCAATCAGCGGGAATTTCATGTAGACACTTATTATGCTTTGAGAGTTTAAGGTTACAATTTCTATCACCTAGTTTCTCCAAATTTTATACTTGTATGTCTTGGAATGGATAGAAACATGGTTTTTGAAGGAGAGTTGGGTTTGGAGGTTTGAACTTATTCACGCATGTTTTGCTCGGGACTAGCAAAAAGCTGGTTGGGGGGTGTGTTGAACCTCCAATTTATACATTGCATAGCCCACTACATCACATTATATGTATGGTTTTCATGATTAAAAGGCCCATCTAACGCATGTTTTGTGATTGTAGGGATGAGAGCAGACTTCACTCAATTGGAGACCAAAAAGGGTCCATTTAGTACCTATGAATGAAGGTCCAAGGTGGACCAAAGAAAGAAGAAGAAAGAGGGAGAAAAGAGAATAAAGAAAAGAAGAAAAAGAAGAAGAATAGCAGGTCCGACCGGTCGTCCGACTGGTCAGCCACATCTTTGGAAATCATTGGAAGAAGGACCAGTTGGTTTGACCGGTCTTGACTGGTCTGCCAACCGGTCGGTGCCCCCTGTGTGCTTGCTGGACTAACAACCAGTCTGGTCCGACCGGTCTTGACTGGTCGGCCAGCAGGTCATCCTCCCACTTGAGCTCCCTGGACCGTTAAACAGAGTGGTCCAACCGGTCGTGATTGGTCGGCCAGGCCAGTCCGACCGGTCGTCCGACCGGTCGGCCACATACAAAAACAGGCAATTGCTATTTTGGGCTCTGAAAAATACTGCGCACTGCGTAACCTTACGCGGTTTCTAGAAGATTCCGACGCAACCGAGCATCTTCACTATAAAAGGACACCTAGGGCTCTTCCTAAGGTATCATAGAAGCCAAGGGACGTCGTGGGAGAGGGCGAAAGTCGTCGTGGAGTGTCTGCAACCCTCCAAACTCCGGTTTTTCTAGTTTTTATGTTTTCTTATTTGATTTCTAGTTGTAGTATGACAATGCTCGGCTAGAATCTCTCAGCTAAAGCTGAGAGGTGAAGCTTGTAGCTAATTTTCATGTTTGATTCAGTTTAATTCAAGTAATTTCAATTCAAGTTTGGATTTTTATTTATTCTAGTTCTTCAAGTTGATAGTTTGAGATGTTTTATGAGAGTTCATGTGCTCCGGACATGGATTCCTTGCAATTCTCTCAGTTTATCATATGGTGCTTTTTTAGATTCGAATTATAGTAATCCTTGAGCAGGCCATAGTCCATAGGCATGGCTGTTACTCCGAAGGCTATGATTTTGAATTCTACATTGATTGAACGGGACTAGAACTTGGAAGTTCAACTTGAATGGGATTGAATGTGTTTAATGCTTTATTTTCCAACTAGATGAGAGATAGGACTTCAAATCTATTTGTGTATCTTGCTTGGATTGATTGGATTGACATGGGATTGCTACAAGTGGATCCTTGAATGCCTTAGTACCTTAAACTACTGATTTTCATTAAGTTACTGTTTTAGTATAATTATTCCAATTGAATCTCTTATCTATTGCAAACTGAGTTGCTGGAATAGTTTGGAATTTGTTATCCAATTTCCTGTAGATCGACCTCGGTCTTACCGAGTTTTATTACTACATCGCAGCCTTACACTTGAGGTGAGCGAACATAGTTCCGATAGAATTCCTGTCAGAATTGAGCATCAGTTAGCCCGAGCGGAAAGAGGCCCTCCTAGTCGCCAACTAGCTAAGCTCGATGGACCCGATCATTCGCTACCTGCAACAGGGCGAACTTCCAGAAGACAAGCTCGAAGCATGGAATATCAGGGTACCAATCAGTTCGGTACACCCTACTAGGGGATGTATTGTACAAGAAAGGGTTCTCACTACCATAACTGAGGTGCTTACGACCGGAAGAAGTCGACTGTGTCTTGAGGGAAATCCATGAAGGATTTTGTGGCAATCACTCAGTAGGGAGAACTTTGGCGTATAAGGCAGTTAGACAAGGGTACTGCTGGCCTACAATGCACGAAGATGCCAAACAATTTGTAAAAAAATGCGACAAGTGCTAGAGGTTCGCTGTTATACCATGACAGCCACCTGAGCAGCTGACCCCAATTAGCAACACTTGGCCTTTAACTTAAAAAGGGGGTCGGCATCGTCTATCCCTTACCCACGGGCAAGGGACAGATTAAGTTTGCAATCGTCACTGTGGACTACTTCACCAAATGGGTCAAGGCCGAGCCCTTAGCTTGGATCACCGAATAGAAGATGACCAACCACATCTAGAAGTCTATCATCTGTAAATTTGGCATACCTCACACCATTGTCACTAATAATGACAAGCAGTTCGACAATGCTAGATTCTGAGGCATGGGCGAGTATCTCGACATCTGCAACGCCTTTGCCTCACTTAAGCATCCCCAGGCCAATGGTCAAGTGGAGGCAGTCAATAAGATCATCAAGGGCCACCTCAAGACCAAACTTGAGATCGGGAAAGAGCGTATGGGAGGAAGAGCTACCACATGTCTTGTGGGCGTATTGAACTTCTCACTAGCATTTGATGTAGAGGAAGTGGTACCAGTTGAGGTCAGAATGCCCTCATACTGAACCGAGTTTTTCCGATCAGAAGAAAGCAAAGAGAAAATGCTACTAAGTCTCAACCTACTCGAAGAACTTAGAGAAAGTGCACAAGTCAAGATCGTCGCCTATCAGTAGAGGGATGCTCGGTATTACAATTCATGGGTGAAGCAAAGGAGCTTTAAAGTAGAGGACTTAGTACTCCGACAGGTCTCCTTAAACATAAAAGATCCCAGCTCAGGAGCCTTGGGACCAAACTAGGAAGGACCCTACAGGGTCACCAATATAGTCCAACTAAGAACATACTAACTCCAGGACTTAGAAGGTAGAGCTCTACCCCATCCATAGAATCCAAAGCTCCTAAAGATATACTATCAGTAAAATTAATCTGGGTGAACTCTACAGATATTTCAAGTGTTCGGCTATTTATAAGGGCTTCAAGCTGGACTTTCTACAGACACTTCAAGTGTTATTCCACTTGTAATAATTTTCTAAAAATAATAAAGGTGCTTTTTTGGATGAACATTCTACTGTCACTAAGTGACACCGTAATGGCTAGAGAATCGAGGAGGGTAAGGCCAGAGCATGCACCCTTCAACTGCGGAAGACTCAGTGGCCACCATCATGATCTAAAAAAAGAGACGAGGAGAGGGAAAGGCTGACGATGACACCCTCCAACTGAGCACGTTACCTTGATTATGCAATGGTAGATAGAAGGCCAGGCCAATGAAGGCACCTTCTATGCCGACCTGACTAGTTGGCAAGACTAAGTACAACAGATGTCCAGAGGAGACACCTATACGTAGACACCCCCTTCACCGAGCAGTAAATCTTGTTTGGTAAGGAAAGTCGGGGAAAGGAAGGATGGGCACTTCTACATAGTCGAAATCGACTAAGTTAATCACCTCAACTCCTCCAACCCAGTAGGCATGTGCTCGATCACAAGAGTGAGGGGCAACAAGTATATAAGACGTATAAAGAAGAATGAGAAAAAATAGTTCATTCATTAAATTGATTTTTTTACAACCATAGGCCGATCAGGCTTAACAAAAAAAAAAAAAAAAAAAACTACATAGAGGCTGAGGTGACAAAATCGGGGAAGGAAAGCAACTCAACGTTAGCCTACTGTTCACAACCCCAAGTGCAGGGTCATGATGTAGTAATAATCTCGGTGAGACCAAGGTCGATCCACGGGAAGGATATAGGTTTAAACACTCAAAGGCAAGCTAGGATCTAAACTAAACTAACTAAACTAAACTGAAATTGGATTAAGGATAGATGGATTCCGTTTTAAAGGGAAATTAATGAAATAAATACTAAAGCACCAAGGATACGCTTTTAATTATTTATAACGTCTAATTCACTTGATTCAATTAGATAACTCAATTGAAATCAAAGTCCTATCCTATCCAGTCAGATGATAGAGTGGTTAATTCATATTTAAACAAATCAAAACAGATATGAACTTCAATTGATTAGTTCTAATTTAAAATTTGAATTTTCTACTTATAGAGAACTCGAAGATTCACCGTATTCGGAAATCCCAATGAATCTAGGGTTTCTACAAATCAAAATCTATAAAACCACTTAGATCAATTTAAAAAACTCATAAGTATCCTATATAAACTTAATCATAAGAGATCTTTAGAAGTATCTAAATACATCAACTTTATTCAAACCAAATCAATGAATTGTTCATCACTAAAACTAAAATTCAAATCAAAGGAACTAGAACATCACAAATAAACTACAAGTATCACCTCTTATCCCTAACTAAGAGATTAGCCTAGAATGACTAATTCAAAAATAAAGAAAAAACTAAAAATGAATAAAAGAAGAAGAAGAACACAAAGGGAGAGCTTTCTCCCTTGCTCCCTTTCTCTTTCCTTGCTTGGATTCCCTTAAAAAATGAGCCTAGAATTAGCTTAGAATAAGTCCTTAAATAAGCTTTAGAACCAACCTTGCACCGGCTTAAGAAAGTCCTAAACAAATTTGGAAAGAAACTAAAAAAATACACAATTTTCTTAACTTTCCCAGAACAATCCAGTGAGAAAATTAATTTCCCATAACAGTCAAGCGAGATAACTCAATTTTTGTCCAAGTTTCGGGTGTCTGATGTCCAAAAACACAGTTCAACAATATTGTTGGGCCATTTCCTGCATTTTTTGGATTCTAACTTTCTAGCCCTACATTTCTGCACTGATTTTTCTGGCCAATTCAGGTCTTTTAACTTGATTTCTTGAGACTTTTTCTTCACTTCTTCAACTTTATTTCTTTTGAGTTTTAAGTCATTCTTTTTTAGCATGAATTTTGTATTGGTCTTCAAATCTTTTCTTGTATATGAAACACACATAATTAGGATACATTAGCTTAATATATATAATAAAGTCAATGCCGAGTAGGAGATAAATATGCAATATTTAGGTCTCAATACACCCCCAACCAGCTTTTTGCTAGTCCTCGAGCAAAACATGTGAAAATATTTTAAAAATCAAGATCAAAATTCTTTTTAAGAAGTAAATTCTGTAAACTCATATAATCATTCAAGTCACTTAGGCCATCCTCTAAAAGATATTTGTATTTTTGTTTAAATTGGAGAAAGATCATGACCGAACGAGCTCAAGGTAGGTAATTGTCATTTCCACACAATTTAATTGAGAAAATTTGCAGATTATTAGTCTTATTGTCAACCCATGACTCTATTATCAATCAACCACATAATAATAAACATACTGAAGTAAGGGAGAAAAGGGATTACCACTGATGAGGTTTAAGAAATAGATTGAATCCAATTTCTAACAACAGATATGGGTAGCACAAAAAATCATCAACATGTGAGCTCCAAATCACCAAGGTGAGGATAACAATCATTTAACATAAGCAGTATCGAACATACCAATGTGTAAGCTGATCCGTGTCTCCTTTACTATAATGTAAACAACATGGTTGAATGTGAAGTTGGCCACAACAAGGAGCTCAATGCTAATGGTGAGGAAGGGATGTCGTTGCACAGACTAGCAATACAGTGGTATAACAGTCTAGCAACTGATTGTGCAAAAGGAAAAATAAAATGGACCCAGTTGATCCAAACCCGAGCAAATCATGAAGAAAGACAAGATCCAAGTGATCTGGCCACGCTGTGTGCTAAAATAAAAATAGGGATTTTGACTATACAGGCCCCCTATTACGATGAAATTCTCCACTTATTCGTGGCTGAAACTAATTCCCTGACTAGACAAAAATACCACTGTATATTGAGCCCTGTGCCTGATACTTATTAATGTGTGGAAGGTGGATTGAGTTGAATAGTAAGAGAGTTACAGTGGGTCCCATTGTGAGGCATGTTTTTGGTCCACACCTTCCTTCCCTTTCAAGAGCTAATTATAATACATAGTGGCAAAATTTGGGTCAAGGAAGTGGATCACAGCACAAGAAACGTGGTGATTTATCTGAGACCGTTGAAAACTTATCGGTGGCTCCAAACCATTTGGATAAATATGATATTAGCCTTTTCCCTTTTACCCATATATCTGTGTTACGATGAAAAGGTTGGATGACATATAAAAATCACTATGGACTCAACAGAACATAGCATGTACCATTATAGTTCGTCTTTAGTATGGACCGAAAAAGAAAACTTTTTGTCTGAAGTTAAGGCAGTTACCTTTCCCTGATCCAATTTTTAAATCATTTGATTTAGTGGACCATCTAATGGTAGATCCAATCCGTTCATAATCTCCGTGGCCCAGCTTTTTGTCGAATTAGTGTTAGATTTACGATTTTTCAAGGTTTTGGTTGCCTATATTGATGGAAAATGCTAAACGATTTCTAAAACAATACGTTCTTCTTTATTACGTTGTGGGTAACCTGATCGAAATCTTTCGGTCATCTGATGGATAGTTACATTCCTTTAAATTTCGAAGAGAATGGACTGATCTGATCTGACGAAAATCCGAAGATGGGGACCACTTCGATTGTACAAATGGAGAACATACTCTCAAACGCGATTCCGGCCTCATTGACAATCCTGACCTCGACCCCTTTTGTTTCACTTTCTTCTCCTGGACGCACCACCACCTCCTCCATTGGCATTTTTTGGTTTGGTTTCCTTTGGCCAAAGCTTCTTCGACTCCAGTCTTCCTTCTTGTACCACCGATATCGAAAGAAATGATGCTTCTAGGTTAGTAGATGTTGTACTTATCTTATTTTTCTTCCAAATTTGTGTTAATGTATTGTGAATGGTTGTAGTGATGTTTTTCTATATTTCTGTTGATGTGGGTCTGTGAATGGTTGTAGTGGTGGTCGAGATTAACATTTGTGCCATTGTCAAGATGTGAAGATGTCGTACAGTCGAGATTGGTACACGCCAACTATCGTGGTTGTAATATGCTAAGGACCGAGATTGACACCCACTAAGAGTTGGGAATGACATCCACTAAGGATCAGGAATCTTGATCCTTATTGGATGACTATCCCAACCCTTAGTGGATGTCAATATCGATCCTTAGTGGATGTCAATCCTGACCCTTAGTGGATGATAATCTCGACCCTGAGTGGATGACAATCTCGACCCTTAGTGGATGATTATCTTGACGATTATTGGATAACAATCTTGACCCTCATTATCATGCAACTCGAAAACCTTAAAGAATAACGCCTTGGATTACAAGAAGGCAACAGTCTTGCCGAAGTGTTTTATTTAATGTTTGAAGGAATACCTCTTAAATGATTTTGATAGCACACCGACGAGAAAAGAGATGTTTAGAAGGACGTATTTTGGACATCTCTTGGATTTTGCTGTGGGTGGGTGGATGATTCATGCTCAAATAATCAACTACCTTTTACAAAGGCATATTGGTGACTTGACATTTGAGGTTTAAGGCACCACATTGAAATTGACTGAGCTGGACTTTGCCTTATAATGGGCCTGAGGTTTGGATCCTTAGAACAATTCAGACTTAAGAGGGTGAAATAATACAGAGAAAGAGAAAAAAGGAATTAGAAAGACGTATCTAAAGAAGGGACTTGTGAAAAAATAAGACTTGAAGACAACTTTTCTCTCACTCCATGGGAAAGGTGATCATGAGGATGCGGTGAAGTTGGCTCTCCTACTTAAAATTGCGGTTTCTACTCCTATTGAGATAAGCTTGAAGGTATGCTTATGTTATAGAGGGGGGTGAATAGGACTTTTTACAAATTCCTTGCTAATTAAAAACTCAAGAGCATTCACAATCCAATTTACTAATTAAGTCTAAGTAAATGCAAATAAATTGATCACACAAGATCTTTCTAAATTATCAACTACACTAAGACAAGTATTTGATCAAACAGTTGATATGCATGCTTGTACTAAGCATTCAGAGATTTCATATGGAAATTTTATCAACCATAAGATGGGCATTAAGTTAAGCACTTATAGAATGAATCTCAAAGCATAATAATAGACAAAATGCATTCACCACATTACACACGATGTATAGTGGTTTGACGATGAGTCTACTCCACTCCTGGTTCAAGTACTCAACTCTTTTGAGCACACCGACATTCACTATTGGAGGTTTTAAATGAGGTTCACATCTCAACCTTTACAACCTACACAAGGTCTATTCCTACATAAGGACTCCTCAAATCCTACACAAGGACAACGCACGTATTCTCCCATGTCGGAGGCCTACGCAAGGACTTCCACGTCATACACAAGGTCACACACGTCCTGCTCAAGGACAACTCCGAGATTGGATCACAATCTCTAAACCCTAATCTCAACAAGAAGAGGGAATCAGACAATGGACTCTATAAGCTTAAACACTTATAAGAGATGAGCCCCGATTCAGTGCCGTTGAGTAGCTTCAACTTCCACGAATGCTTCAACTCCTCTTCAATCTCCCACGATCAACTACCAATGCATATGATGTTCCTAAACTAATGCCGGGTAGGTGGGAGGAGGTGTTGGAGTTTCCTTTGCTTATTTAATACAATGGTGATGATAGGAACTACCAACTCTGAGTATTAAATGGCTATTGATGACCAAATGATTCAACAAGATGGGTTAGGTCGGCCTTGAATACCTTGCTTGAGTTCATACTTCAAATCGAGCTTAAATGCTCATTGAAGTGTCATGAATCACTTGGTTTGAATGACGAACTCCAAGCAATGATGAGCAAAGAAGGTTAGATAATGATCTTAATTGCCCCTTTCAATGCTCTCATTGGGTGTGCAAGGATACCATTAAAGGCCTCAAGATATGCCTTTATAAAGGTAAAAAAATGTGCTCCAACGGATATAAAATGGTCACATTCAAGTCTTGAGTCTTCAATCTTCGTTGGGGGTCACAAGACTAGACTGACTTAAACAATCACGAAATTAACAATACGATGCATAAATCAGTGCACTAATAATCTCCCCCTTTGTCAATTACGTGACAAAACACAACCTAAGATCGATCATGATCTCCATATAATGAATAACCCAAAACAGAATTACATTTACACCCATCTACATGTCTATACAAGAATATACAATATAATATTTTACAAAATGACATGTACACTCGAAATGTCTTCAATTTCTCCCCCTCAATACCTGCACCTAAGAAGGTCTGCAAAATGATATAATTTGGCTTCTTGGTGGGATATTGTTCTCCCCCTTTTTGTTAGTGATTGACAAAGGTTACTTTACAGAAGAGTATGCTTATAAGATCAGGAAAGCTAATTCATGAATAATTAACAATAAAGTGCAGAAAATATGTCAATCATACGATCAAGGGAAGAGATAGAACATGTAAAACATGGAAGAAAAGAAGCGACACATAGCAACATGATATACATTTAATCATTGCGCACAAAGGGCCTCTCACCCAATCAACCAATCACCCCTATAAACATGTATATCACAAACACTAAAGCCTTCACCTATACATGAACAAGAATGGGCATTTTGCCCTAGCCATCCAATCTTCCAATAATCAGTTTTTCATTTAAAAGAGCATGCTCATGAGATTTATGGTGAAGAAAACAGAGGATAGACCAAACAATATTGACCTATAGCATGAGTCAAAGTGTCTATAGCCCAATCGGCCAGTTTCAGTCAATCAATACTCAATAAGGCACAAGAATCAAGTAAGAGATATAACTATAAAACATCACATAAAGCATAAGTATATATCGAAAGAAATTCAAAAAATGGGTGGGACACCCAAGCACAGTGATATATACATGCAACAGATAGATATAATCACAAAAGGATGTATCAATATAGCTCAAAAGGAACTAGAATATCCAAACATATGACTATAAAGCTTGATCGTATAAGAAAGTAAGCTCCAAACATGAGTAAGTAAACCAATAACAAGAGTCAAATAGTCATCTAAAACATATAAGATATATCATGACAAGCGACTGGTGTCTTGGTCATATGAAAAGATACTCTTGACCAAGATAGATAACTCATGACTTGTCTATAAAAAATTAGTCCCATTGCCCTGATCAAGTGGTGGTGGGTCACCCTGATATAGACGCTCCCATCTATCTTGCCTCTCCTCGTACTAAGACATCCGAACCATAATATGAGCCTGTCCCTGCAATAGCTGCTCGTCAATCTGCTGCATCTGTGTGAGCATATGCATGATCTGATCCTGTGTCTGAATCATGCAGTCCTGAGTCTAGCATATCTCAGAGAGCAATGCAGGAGGAGCCATAGATGAAGACAGATGATCAGAGGGCGAAGATGTGACACGATGTGAAAATACGCAAACTGGAGTACTGAAATGCCCTGGATGCTGACGAGGATCCTCAGATGATCGTAAAGCTAGGCTCAGACTCAGTATGCTATGGAGGCTCCTGCTGCTGCCTTGGTTGCTCCCTCTGTAGCCACTGATCCCTTCTGCGTTGAACCTTTGCTTGAGTGATCTCCATTCTGGAGATTATAGTTTTATTAAAAATGACAGGCCTGATAGACTTCTCGGTTGGATCTATAAGACCTATGACTTTGGTAAATTTGCTTATGAGGCACCCAAAGGGAAGGCCAGCTGATTGACTATCAGTTTCCAAAATGGCAGAATGAATGACACTCATGATCATAGAGGGGAGACACATCTTCTCACCCCGGCTGACTCGGTACAGAACAGACACCATGGACTCAGTCAAGTCAACTTTGTTACTCTTACGGGCATAGACGTTTCTAAAGAAGTTGTGGAAAATCCGATAATCCCACGACATATAAGAAGACCATAGAGCACAACCACTAACCTCCCTAGGGTTCTCCCCATCACAAAGAACATGTATTGTATCAGGATATGCAATCAGATCATGCCATACAAAATAGTTGAGAATCTCATATATTGTATCAGGATTATACAACAAAATAGAAAATCACATATGAAGCTAAATCATTAAGTAAATTTGACCATTACGATGATTAGAAAAGGATAATACATTTACTCAATCTAAGCCAATCAAGGTACCATTAGTTTAGCAATGAGAAATATACCAATATAGCTTGCAAGAGAAAAATTTATTAAAAAAGAATTTGAGGCGAAGATCCTCAGAATTTACCATAAAGTTCAATGATTTTAAGGCTAACACTAGAAATATTCAAACCTGCAAAACACAAAACCTTATTAGCCAAAATCCAAAGCACAGCTTTCCATGGATTCTCAAGATATATAGACTAACACACAATCCAAGGAAGTTGGCAAGGGACATGAAGGATCATTTCTCCTTCACTACCCATTTGGCAACAACTTTCATTGTGCCGGGGTCATGTGAGGATCTATTAAGATTTTTCCTCTTTCCAGGAGAGCTGTTCTTTTTATATGATTGCTCATAGCCCAACCTCATTACATCAATCATTTTATTTTTCTTATAATTGATTAGGGCTACTTGTTTGAGCAAGGCTTTCATCCGAGCATCGTTCCTTGGTGGAGTTGGAATATTTCTCCTCATATTCTTTAGATTCTTAGGGGGACTCCAAGTGTGGTGCGCTTCTCTCCCTTTCGGAATAGATTTAACTATCTTGCGCTGGGAGGGAGAGAGTTGTGGGTGTTTAAAGGCTAAACATTCAGATTTTAGGTGACCCACATCACCACAAGCATGACAAATGGGGGATGCTTTGGTTTTGCTTCTCGATGCACCATAGTTCTTTCTCACCATAGGTTGGACGGAGGTGGTTTTTGAATTGTGACTGTCATAGCTCAAACATCTTTTGTTCACAGGTGATCTTCCCACACCCAAGAACTTTTCAAGGTTTTCTTCTCCTTGGACGAAGCGTCTTCTAGAATTAACAACTTGACATTTAAGACGATCAATTTCAGTGTTTGCCTCTTTGAGTTCTTTTTCTAAACTTACATGTTTATCTAGAGTCTCACCATTCATGAATTTTTCATTTTCATGTTCAAGGGCATCGTTCTTCTTTTTCAGCTCTTCTAAATCTTGACCCAACTTTTGATTCTCAATTTTCAATCCATCAAGAGTTTTGGTTAATTTATCATTTTCAGCATTCATTTGTCCCAACTTGTTTAAGGTGTTCATATTTTCAATATACAGTTGGTTGTACACTTCTTGAAGGTCTTCATCCTCACCCTCATCATCACTCGAGGATTCCTCTTCACTAGAGGAGGTATGGCTAGCATTGTCTCCCTCTTTCTCATTTTCAGGGAGTGTTGTGGTGGTGGAGACTATAAGAATTTTAATTGATCTTTGGTCACCATCATTACGGGATTCATACGAGTCGGATTCCGAACTAGTATCATCCCAAGTGGCAACTATCCCCTTTCTCCCTTTATTTTTCTTTTCATCATTTTCTGAGCAATTGGGAGCAATGTAACCGTACTTTCCACAATTATAGCATTTTTGTTCTTTTGATCTTCTGAAGGATTTACCTATATGGTTCTTATGATCAAAATGCCTTCCTTCCTTGTGGTAGCTCTTGCTTTTAAAGAATTTCTGGAATTTCTTAACTATAAAAGCCATCTCTTTTATGTCCATTTCCTCATCACCATTTTCATTAGAAGTGTTTTCTTTGTGAGAGGTTTTTAAAACTGAATTTTTGAATTTTGTGGGAGGTTTGAAATATAACTCATGAGTTTGAAGGGATCCTAGTAATTCTTCAACTTTCATAGTGTTTAGGTCCCTACATTCTTCTAGAGCAATGACTTTAGATGAGAAGCGTTGCGGTAGAGATCTTAAGATTTTTCTAACAATTTTGCTATCTGGAACCTTTTCTCCTAGTCCACACATGTCATTGGTGATGCTATTTAGACATGTGAAAAATTGTATGAAGGTTTCATCCTCCTCTATTTTGATATTCTCAAATTGTGTTGTAAGGAGTTGGAGTTTAGATCTTTTGACTATGCTTGTTCCTTCATGAATCACTTCTAGAAAGTCTCATGCTTTCTTATTAGTTTGGCAATTTTGAATGCGACCAAATTCATCTCTAGAGACTGAACATAAAATGGCATTTAAGCCTTTAGCATTACAGGCATGTTGAGCTTTATCAAAATCTGTCCCCATAGCCTTCTCTCTTGGTCTGAGGACATCCGGTTCACCTTCTTTTCTTATAGTATCCATTAGGGCGTTATAACCAAATTTAACCATGTCCCATATGTCAGAATCAATGGATTCTAAAAAGATGAGCATTCGGGCTTTCCGATATGGATAGTTAGATCCGTTGAAGAACGGTGATTTGGAGACGGAAGTGGAGTCTTAAATAGACATTTTCAAGCTTATTCTAGGATCAACCTCTAGGTGATTAAGCCCTTAAAGAAGAACCTGCTTTGATACCAATTGAAATTACGGTTTCTACTGCTATTGAGATAAGCTTGAAGGTATGCTATGTCCTAGAGAGGGGTGAATAGAACTTTTTACAAATTCCTTGCTAATAAAAACTCAAGAGCATTCACAATCCAATTTACCAATTAAGTCTAAGTAAATGCAAGTAAATTGATCACACAAGATCTTTCTAAATTATCAACTACACTAAGACAAGCATCTGATCAAATAGTTGATATGCATGCTTGTACTAAGCATTTAGAGATTTCATATGGGAATTTTATCAACCATGAGATGGGCATTAAGTTAAGCACTTATAGAATCAATCTCAAAGCATAAAAATAGACAAAATGCATTCACCACATTGCACACGATGTATAATGATTTGATGATGAGTCTACTCCACTCCCGGTTTAAGTACTCAACTCCTTTGAGCACACCGACATTCACTATCGGATGTTTTAAATGAGGTTCACCTCTCAACCTTTACAACATACACAAGGTCTATTCCTACACTAGGACTCCTCAAATCCTACACAAGGACAACGTACGTATTCTCCCATGTCGAAGGCCTACGCAAGGACTTCCACGTCCTACACAAGGACACACACGTCCTAATCAAGGACAACTCTGAGATTGGGTCACAATTTCTAGACCCCAATCTCAACAAGAAGGGGAAATTAAACAATGGACTCTATAAGCTTAAACACTTACAAGAGATGAGCCCTACTTCAGCGCCGTTGAGTAGCTTCAGCTTCCACGAATGCTTCAGCCTCTTCAAGCTCCCACGATCAGCTACCAATGCGTATGATGTTCCTAAACTAATGCTGGGTAGGTGGGAGGAGGTGTTGGAGTTCCCTTTGCCTATTCAATGTAATGGTGATGATAGAAACTACCAACTCTGAGTATTCAATGGCTACTGATGTTCAAATGATTCAACAAGATGGGTTAGGTGAGTCTTGAATACCTTGCTTGAGTTTATACTTCAAACCAAGCTTTGAATGCTCATTGAAGTGCCATGAATCACTTGGTTTGAATGATGAACTCTAAGCAATGATGGGCAAAGAAGGTTGGATAATGCTCTTAATTGCCCATTTCAATGCTCTCAATGGGTGTGCAAAGGATACCATTAAAGGCCTAAAGATATGCCTTTATAAAGGCTAGAAAATGAGCTCCAACGGATATAAAACGGTCACATTCCGACCTGTTTGGAACCCCCTCCGGCCGGCCGAATTTGAGGTCCGACCTGTCAGCCGGTCGACCCTCAGATGGCTCGGGTAAGTGCTCTAGAACTAAAAAACTTCTGGACATAATTTAGCATGTCCGACTGGCTGGCCGGCCGGTCGGATAGGGCAGCCGACTTGCTGTTCGGCCTGTTGGCCGGCCGGTCGGCAGGACCTGTCCAAACTGAGTATTTTCATAAAAACTTTTTGGACATGTTTTTGCCATGTTCGGCCGGCCAGATAGAGCGTTCGACTTGTTGTCCGACTGGTCATTAGACCAATCGGGCTATCTAATTTTACCTTTTGAAGCTTGCTGGACTAGTGGCCAGTATGACCGACCTGCAGGCAGGTAGGCCTTATACTTGACCTTTTTTCAAGCTGAATTCCAGCTTTCCTATTGGTGCCCAAACAAGGTGGTTTTCCTATGGTTTTCTACAGTTTGGCACCTACCCAATGAAGGTCCAAGTGTGATCAACTTGACCTTAAATCCGTGGATTAAATGGCTAAGATTAAGCATGTTTAGAATGCTATAAAAATAGGTGTTTTGGGATCTTATGGGTTGTCTATATGCAACTTACCTACTGAGCTTGTTTTGGCTTGAACTTAAGTGCGAAAAGCTGCTTCAGTCTTCAAGTCTTGAGTCTTCAATCTTCCTTGGGGCTCACAAGAATCGACTGACTTAAACAATCACAGAATTGACAATACGATGCACAAATCAGCGCACTAACACTACTCTGCATTGAGAATTTCATAGTTGGATGTCCATAGAAGAATGAATGCGTAGATAGGTACATTGAAATGGTAAATAATCCAGATGAGTTCAATGCATACCCATGGGGCATTGTAGATTATGAATATTTGAAGGACACAGCTTGTCACGCCCTAAACCTGGGGACCGGGCTCACTAAATTTCCGATCGCCGACCTTGGTGCCAACAGCCTCCGTAGTACCCCATTCTCGGCTCCTAGCTCTTATATGCCAGGTTCCAATCCTAGGATCCAACCAGGAGGATTTTCAGGGTAATTTTTTTTTTTTGTAAAGAAGCATAATCAAAACCATAAAACATCATCAGATATCCACTAATAAGTTTGATGAGTACCGTGTTGGAAAGGGAAATACAAAATGTAGCAAAAGCCCAAAATAGCAGGTACATGAACTGCGCTCAACGCTGCTGATGTGCTCTAGTACCTGCAGCGTAAACAAACGCGCATAAGCTTCCTAAGAAGCTCAGTAGAGTGCGCGTGTGCGCGTGTGATGCATATGACAAGTATACAGATATCAGAGTAAGCGAAAGTGATAGAGAGCTAAGTTACCAAGTTCATGAATGCTATCAACCATCCTAAGGCTATGTGATGCAAGGGCCTACATGGCCGAGTGTTACATGCTAGAGATGCAATGCAAACACGTCAATCCTCAACTAATCCACATATCAAAATGGTTCTCATCTGGGACATCACCGGGGTCTAGTACACTCTAATACTGGCCGCCGCACATCACACGCATAACCAAGCGAGTAAAAAAGACCTCACTATCCGCCTCATCAGTGGTATGCCAATGCCCACCCGGCTCGCCGATAGCGGACCCATTCCACGAGCTGGTCAGACTCGACCTAGCTTATAGCCCACTGCACCCGGGTGGATAAGGTCACACCCCTTTCCAACCAACCTCGATATAGTGGGAGACGCGACCTACTAGTATTCGGCACTCGGGCGCTCATGTTATCCACTCGGTTTTGAAGTTGGAGCATCCTACTAGTACCACAGGGTTTAGGGACTTTCACCCATGGACATCCATAGCGCCCACGTACTAGAACAAGTTTCTGGTGTCCATTACTGCCAACCACGATGTGACTATGGTGGCCACCACCCCGATGCTGCTAGGGTGTGAAAGCGATCGTGACATACATAATGCGAAATGCATGAGTCACGCAATCCAAGTTATGCACCAAACTTACTCATATTGCGCAATCATGTGGGGTGACCCTGTTTCACA
Organism: Liriodendron chinense; assembly: GCA_003013855.2. Lineage (NCBI taxonomy): Eukaryota > Viridiplantae > Streptophyta > Magnoliopsida > Magnoliales > Magnoliaceae > Liriodendron > Liriodendron chinense. The sequence goes on from ML058378.1 coordinate 3,449,636, forward strand.
CTGGTCCCCTAAGTATAACGAGCCAACTAGCATATGTTATGATTAATCGTGATCCATAACAGGCATACAAATGATGTGTATGGGCATATGATTGAGCATGATATTCATTATACTAAGCATATTATCAGTGTGAAGTATCAAGCTAAGTATACTAGCATGCTACCAGATATATCATGTAATGTTGGCCTTAAATGGCCCAATATATATACCGAGAGTGGGACTTGGACTGTGGCCCCATTAGAAATGTAAAGGTCTTCATGGCATAGCCCACTTGAGACCACATCGGCCCCATACTTGGGCCTGCACATACTAAATCGGTTGACAAAAATAGGTGTACGGCATGGATAAAACATATATATCAAAGGAAGGACCATGGTGGTTCTCGCCCACTGGTCGGATAGCAAAAATACATCATCGGTCTTAGGAAGTTTCAGTGGTAGGTATTCAATCACCACCATTTTCTAAGTGAAGCCCATTCAAATTGGGCCCCATGCATCGGTCAAGACGGGTGGCATGATACACAATACATCCATCAAGGTGGAATCCAAAGATGGGCCCACAACCTCTATTTGGATGAAAAATAAACAATAAAGTGGCCCCATGGAAATTTTTGATGGTGGGCATCAGTGACCACTATTCCCTGCGGGTGTGGTCCATCTGACGTTTAGATCTACCTCATTGTTGGGGCCATATCCTAAAATGGCATGGAAAAATAGATGGGCAGCATGAATAAAACAGATACATCATGGTGAGACTAAATAGATACATCACGTTGGAACCCACAGGGTAGGCCACCTACTGGGCTGCATGGTACCGAGCTGGGTTCCGGGAAGTTTTGGAATCAAGCAGATATTTGTGTTTTCCCCTCCATCCATATCCATGTGATCTTATGAACAGGTTGGATGACAAATAAACATCACTGTAGGGCCTGGGAAGGTTTCAACGGTGGAAATCATTATTCCAACTGTTTCCCATGGCATGGTCCACTTAACATTTGGATATGCTTAAATTTTGGGCTCAACCACTAAAATGAGCTGGAAAAACATATGGACGGAATAGATAAAGCACGTACATTCTAGGTGGGCCCAACTGAGTTTTCGATCAAGCTAATATTTTTGTTTTCCCTTCTTCACATGTGTGTGAACTTATGAACAGGTTGGATCTCAAATAAACATCATGGTGGGCCGTAGGAAGGTCTCAACGGTTTGGTCACTGTCCCCACTGTTTTCTTTGGTAGGGCCCTCCTGATATTTGGATCTGTCTCATTCTTGAGATCATGCCCTAAAATGATCTCCCCAAATGGATGGACGATGTGGATATAACACGTACAACACGGTGGGGCCCATGGAAGTTGGTGACGTCACTCCAGTAGCGAGATAGCTACTCAACCGTCAGTATCCAATCCAGCATCCGCTGGTTACTCCCAGCGTCAGAGACGCTGAGAGACTTGCCTCTTTTTTTTCTCTCTTTTTGTTTTTACTTTCTTTTCATCAAGTGGGGCCCACATGAGGATGATCTACTCCGTTCATCAGATTCCCCATCTCATGGGGGACCCAAAGAGTCCAATATTGGACAGGTGATACAGCCTACAAACATCAAGATGGGCTGAAGGAAGCTCAGCAGTAGGCATCATTCTCCCCCACTGTTTCATGTGATGCGGTCCGCTTAAGATTCAGATCTGTTTCATACTTGGGCTCTGGCCCTATTAGGATATGAGAAAACAGATGGACGGTGTGGATTTAACACACACATCAAGGTGGGTCCCACGAGTGGGGACGCCACTCACACGGTCAGGTGACGCTGGACTATTCCAGCGTCTCTAAGGGATTTTTACTATATTAGCCCCGAGGTGTGGCCATTTTAACTAAAACTTCAATTTCTCATACAAAGTTTCCAAATTGGCCTTTTCACGAGAAATTGGAAATTTTGTGGTCGGTTTTGCCCCTCTGACCAGCTGCTCATGTACGGAGTTGCTTTTCGCACAAGATTTTTTCAAGGGGATTGTGGGGCCCACAAAATCAACGATTTTGGCCATCAGATGGCCAATCTGATCTGCTCATATGAGAGGATTAATTTTGAAAATCATGGGAAGTGTTTTTGCATTCATTTTTAGGCGATGTGTGGTCTACAAAAGTCTTGACGTTTCTCCTTCTTTCTAAATTCTTTTCTAATGGTGTGGTCCACTCATATTAAATTTTATCTTCAAATTTTCTAACGATACAGTAGTTTAAAATCCTTCTTGTACGAACGGATTCGATTTCTTTTGCCACCATCCAATGGGCCCCACATACGAACAGTTTTCGGTTTGTAAAGGGTGGGGCTGTTGGCTCGTAGCCATTTACTCAGAATTTCAAAAAGAAACCTTCACCGTCGTCATCGCAAGAGACCACCACCAGGCACGATGTAGGGGACCACCACCTTTTGCTTCTAAGAAAACGACCTCCAACTGAAGAAGGCGGTTAAGACCGTTGCTCCTTCTTCCGTGCGACCCACACCGACCTCAAATCTTCTCTCATTGCGACTGATATGGCATATAGAGGTAATAATGTGTATTATTTTAATTATTTTTCCTGTGTATTTTTCGAAAGTCTTCCTTGGATCCCTCGAGCACTGTGGAATTCCCTTGGTAACTGTGGATTCCTACTGATCACTGTGGAATCCCCCTGAGCACTATGGATTCCCACTGAACAGTGTCGAATCCCCTAGGCATTGTGGATTCCCACTGAGCAGTCTTGAATCCCTCAGGTACTGTGTAATCCCCCTGAGCACTGTGGATTCCCACAGAGCAGTGTGGAATCCCCATGAGTTCTGTGGATTCCCACTGATCACTGTGGAATCCCCCAGGTACTGTGAAATCCCCCTGAGCACTGTGGATTCCCACTGAGCATTGTGGAATCCCCTTGGCATTGTGGATTCGTATTGAGCACTGGGGAATCCCCCTGGCACTATGGAATCCCCCTGATAACTCTAGATTCGTACTGATCACCGTGGAATCCCCTAGGCACTGTGGAATCCCCTTGAGCACTGTGGATTCTCAGTGACCACTGTCGAATCCCCGGGCAATGTGGATTCCTACTAAGCACTGTGGAATCCTTAGGCATTGTGGATTCCCACTGAGCAATGTGGAGTCCCCCTGGCATAGTGGATTCCCAATGAGCACAATGGAATTCGGCTTGCATGTGGATTCCCCCTAAGCAGTATGTGTTACATCCATCAAGGTGCACCATTTGAAGAGCCCCGATAACCTTTGGTTGGATTCTAAAATAAACATTTCAATGGCACCAATAGAGGTGGGCACAAATCAAGCCAACTCGAAAACTAAACCAAGCCTCATAGTCAAGCTCCTTAAAAAAAAAAAAAACAAAAGCAAGCTTAAATTAGGGTAATACCGGATCCATATGGCTCGAAGCTCGGTTCGATCCACCTCGGTTCAATTCAGCTTGGTTTGATTCGGCTTAATTCTACTCGTAGATCGTAAGTACATTGTTTCCTGTGGTGTGATCCACTTGAGCTTTGGTTATGATTTTAAGATCATGTCCTAAAATGATATGTAAAGATGGATGGCATGGATAATACATATACATGATGACATGAATAATACATAATACATATACAATGATGCATGCTGTTCCCATGCAGTTGTAAAATGATGCTCCTGAACTTTTGTTTCGAACAGCCTCTTACATGGATAACATGAATAATACATAATACATAATACATATAATACATATACACAAACCAAGCAAATCCACAAACCGGGGTGGCATAAAAACAAGCCAAAGCAAAGTAGGGCTAACTCCGCCCGGCTCGGATCGTTTCCCACCTCTATACGCCAATTACCCTCGAATGTGTATTTATTATATGTTTATGGTTAATTCATGTATTTCAACTTATTATACATTATTCATTGTACTAATTGTTTCAACACATATCCACAGGTGGCATGAATGAGAGAAAGCCTGGGTCCTTGCCTAGATTATTTTGCTAAGAAGGTGGTAGCAAAATGTTCAGTTGAATTTTTAACTCCATTGAAGGCTGCATTTGATGGGTATAAAAATTGTAGAGATTTATTCTGATCGACTTGCTTTGAATATTTGCTAGACTTTAACGAAAGAGAATTCATATTTCATGGACCAATTATCTATGCGTTGATGCAGAAACATCTCGGTGACCTACGGTTCAACATCCATGATTCCATCATCCGTTTTGGTGAGATGGAATACACATTAATTATGTGATTGAAGTGGGCACCATACAAGCCAAAAGAAGTCAAGAATGACTTACGAGACCAGGTACTTTAAGAATTACGAACATATTAAATAGAAAGACTTAATGAAAACTTTTGAAAGTCTTGTAGGGTCGAAAAGACATTCGCATGTCGTGAAATTTGCCCTACTATTATGCGTGGAGAATTTAATTGTTGGATTGCCTGGAAAGAATAAATGTGTGGAGGAATATATTAGTTTAGCAAATAGTATCGATGATTTTAATAACTATCCTTGGGGTCGAGTTAGCTACGAAATCTTGAAGTACCATGCCAACACGGCAATAAAGGCCTACTATCCAGATACGTACGTTTTTTGCGGAAACACATTTGCCCTTCAGGTAAATTTAGTATTGTATTCTATGAATTTGTACATTCTAAATACACGATATATTACCTTATATTATTCATTTCTTTTTGTATTCTTGACTCAATAGGTTTGGGCGTACGAGTCCTTCCTATCTTTAACCGGCTCACATCGCTGGGCTTCGAGAATGACTCTTATCCATATTCCGCGATTTCTCAACTGGAAAATGAACATGATAGCGCGGTCTGCGAGCATTTCTAAAACCTTTAAAAAAGAATCGGTAATATGCATGGAATGTAGTGTGACGGTGGATTTTGTAGTGTTAACATTACTTTTACGTTCTAATAATTGCATTCATGTTCATCGTGTAGTTTGTGAGCACCGGGGCCCTCATTCCCACCACAGATGAGGAGGAACGCGACGCTGTTATAGAAGTTCAAAGACTTCTTGAAAACGCGACGTTAATAAGTGAGAAGAGGTCAAAGAGGAACATGGATAGACGACAAGAAGCTATTGAGATTAAATCTATAAGGCTAAATAAGACAGTAATGAATACAAATGTAGAAGGGGGAGTGAGCACAAAGAGGCCCATAAAATCAGATGAAAAGTCTAGATGGAAGAAATTGTATAAGATATTATTGAATAAGGTAACTAAATATGAGAACGAAGTGGCCGAAGTGAAGGAGGAAAATCAGAAATCAGGTGAAAAAGTTTCTCGTCTTGAAGCCGAATTGGAGGCGGTGAAGGTATTTTCAATTTTAATTGTGCAGCACTAGTAATTTACAATGTGATTTAGATACTAAACAAGTATATATCGTGTGTCTTCAGGGAAAATGCGCGGCAGATGAACGGGATGGAGAGGAAGTAGAGCCTCATTCAATTCAGCGTAATCTGGATGCATACGGTTATCAAAACGTGGATGATGTAGAGGTTTGCACTACCCTTGTCGTGTATTCTGGGGGTTATTCAAAATTTGCGACACCCCCTCATTTCATGTGCGAGGTAGCGGGAGATGATAATATGAAGCCCGTTCGTGACCGACAACCTTTAAGGTTCCAACGCAGCCCGTTCACTGAACCTCGCACCGAGTCCGAATTCGGCTTCACCGACGTACCTGGATTTATGAACCCTTAGAGACAGCTATCGCCTGATGAATACAGTATTGTCAAAGCCGCTTACGATTCCGGTGACCATTGTTGGTTGCATTATATATGGGATAACGTATGGGTTGATGATGGGGTAAGCCGCAGTTCAATGTAGGTTTCATTGTGGATAACTCTTTCATTGACTGTTGATGTTTACTGATCAATATTTCTTTACACAGTGCATTAACGCTTACATGGATTTTTTGACGGATCGCAGAGCACATTATCCTGCTGCGTACCCCAGGATTACTTATTTGTGTCCACTTGGGTCTGAGTAAATATTCGTAATAAGAACAGTTTGATATGATCATATGTAGTAATAATTCTGCCTGAAATTTATAATTTTCTCTTATCGTACTTAAACAGGTATTGTTCCAGAAAGATGTCAACAGCATATGTAAATATGCTGCAGGTGACCACAGTAATAGGGAGACGATGCTGAATGGACTTAATCCATCGGTTGTGGCCCTCGTTGCTCGGTCGGCAAAGCCCATGTGGCAATACGAGACGGTTTGTCTACGATTATGTATGTGCTTTTGATGGAATGCGCATGGTAGACATATGTGCTTATAATAGTTCTCATGTACTTTGTAGGTCTACTTTCCTGTCCATGTTCATGAATCACACTAGACTTTAATAGTAGCATATCCAATGAAGAGACAAGTTTGGTTAATCGACAGTATAGCCACCACTTGGAAGAGAAATTTTAAATCGTATGCACGTGGATTCACATATGGGCTTCGATGGTTATTTCATATATGTGATGACGGGAATCCTTTCTGGAAAGTTGAATGGCATTTTGATGTAGTCGATGGGACCCCAAAACAAACAAATAGTGATGACTGTGGGGTATACGTCATGAAAGCTATGGACTTCCTATGCAGCGGGTTGGATGTACAGTTTACTCCGGTAAGGTTACATTGTCCGGAAGTCTAATCATCATGTCCTTCAACCACTATTTACTCATTACGTTGTATTTTCAATTACAGGAAGAAGTCCCTAATTTCAGGCAAACAATAGCCTTCGACTTACTTCAGTTTAAGTTGAAAGGAATGACAAGACCGGTACAAATATCTTTAGAGGAAGATATTGTCGAAGTCATCGAAAGCGATCCATCAACAACAAAGAATGGTATACCTGCACGAAAGATATTCCAAAGAAGTCGCAGGACAAAAAAATCTTACCATGGAAGAGAGAGTGCGTAGGACTAAATTTTAAACTAGTACATATGTAATTCACTTTGTACAACCCATATGTATTAAGGATAATGCATTATTTTTCTTTTTTCAGGAGAAAAGTAATTCACTTTGTACTTTGAATAAATACATACTGAAGACTAGATTACTTGTAATCTGCAAATGCATTTTTTTTACCGTACAACATCCATTATCGAACCCCACAGACGAATATGGATTCTCACAGAGCACTATGGAATCCCACAGACCAATATGGAATCCCATAGAGCACTGTGGAATCCCATAGACAAATATGGAATCCCACAGAACAATATGGAATCCCACAGACCACTATGGATTCCCACAGAGCACTATGGATTCCCACAGGACAATAGGGAATCCCACATAGCACTTGGAATCCCACAGGGCAATATGGAATCCAACAGAATACTATGGAATCCCACAGGGCAATATGGAATCCAACAGAATACTATGGAATCCCACAGAGTACTATGGAATCCCACAGACCAATATGGAATCCCACAGAGCACTGTTGAATCCCATAGACCAATATGGAATCCCACAGAACAATATGGAATCCTTGAGGACAATAGGGAATCCCATAGAGCACTTGGAATCCCAAAGAACACTTGGAATCCCACAGAGCACTATGGATTCCCACAGAGCACTATGGAATCCTAGAGGACAATAGGGAATCCCATAGAGCACTTGGAATCCCATAGAGCATTATGGATTCCCACAGAGCACTATGGATTCCCACAGAGCACTATGGAATCCCATAGACTAATATGGAATACCACAGAGCACTATAGAATCCCACAGAGCACTATATATTCCCACAGAGCACTATGGAATCCCAGAGGACAATAGGGAATCCCACAGAGCACTTGGAATCCCACAGAGCACTATGGATTCCCACAGAGCACTTGGAATCCCACAGGGCACTATGGAATCCCACAGTGCACTATGGATTCCCACAGAGCACAATTGAATCCCAGAGGACAATAGGGAATCCCACAGAGCACTTGGAATCCCACAGAGCACTATGGATTCCCACAGAGCACTATGAATTCCCACATGGTACTATGGATTCCCACAGAGCACTATGGATTCCCACATATCACTTGGAATTCCACAGGGCATTATGGAATCTCACAGCGCACTATGAATTCCCACAGAGCACTATGGATTCCCACAGAGCACTATGGAATCCCATAGCACACTATGGATTTCCACAGAGCATTATGAAATCCCACAGAGAACTATGGATTCCCACAAAGCAGTATGGAATCCCAGAGGACAATAGGGAATCCCACAGAGCACTATGGATTTCCACAGGGCACTATGGATTCCCACAAAGCACTATGGAATCCTTGAGGACAATAGGGAATCCCACAAAGCACTATGGATTCCCACAGAGTACTATGAAATCCCACAGAGTACTATGGATTCCCACAGAGCACTTGGATTCCCACAGGGCACGATGGATTCCCACAGAGCACTATGGAATCTCAGAAGACAATATGGAATCCCACAGAGCACTTGGAATCCCACAGAGCACTATGGATTCCCACAGAGCACTATGGAATCCCACAGGGCACTATGGATTCCCACAGAGCACTTGGAATCCTACAGGGCACTATAGATTCCCACAGAGCACTATGGATTCCCACAGAGCACTATGGAATCCTAGAGGACAGTAGGGAATCCCACAGAGCACTTGGAATCCCACAGAGCATTATGGATTCCCACAGAGCACTATGCATTCCCACAGAGCACTTGGAATCCCACAGGGCACTATGGAATCCCACAGAGCACTATGGATTCCCACAGAGCACTTGAAATCCCACAGAGCACTATGAATTCCCACAGAGCACTATTGATTCCCACAGAGCACTTGGAATCCCACAGGGCACTATGGATTCCCACAGAGCACTGTGGATTTGTCACGCCCCAAACCCGGGGACCGGGCTCACTAAATTTTCGATCGCCGACCTTGGTGCCAACAGCCTCCGTAGTACCTCATTCTCGGCTCCTAGCTCTCGTGTGCCAGGTTCCGATCCTGGGATCCTACCAGGAGGATTTTCAGGGTAATTTTTTTTTGTACAGGAGCATAAACAAAACCATAAAACATCATCAAATATCCACTAATAAGTTTGTTGAGTACAGTGCTGGAAAGGGAAATACAACATGAAGCAGAAGTCCAAAATATCAGGTACATAAACCGCGCTCAACGCTGCTGATATGCTCTGGTACCTGCAGTGTAAACAAACGCGCATGAGCTTCCTACGAAGCTCAGTAGAGTGCGTGTGTGCGCGTGTGATGCATATGACAAATATACAGATATCAGAGTAAGCGAAAGTAGTAGAGGGCTAAGTTACTAAGTTTATGAATGCTATCAGCCATCCCAAGGCTATGCGATGCAAGGGCCTACATGGCCGAGTGTTACATGCTAGAGATGCAATGCAAACACGTCAATCCTCAACTGATCCACATATCAAAATAGTTCTCATCTGGGACATCACCGGGGTCTAGTATACTTTAATATTGGCTGCCGCACATCGCGCGCATAACCAAGCGAGTAGAAAAGACCTCACTATCCGCCTCGTCAGTGGTGTGCCAATGCCCACCCGGCTCGCCGATAGCGGACCCATTCCATGAGCTGGTCAGACTCGACCTAGCTTACAACCCACTGCACCCGGGCGGATAAGGTCACACCCCTTTCCAACCGACCTCGACACAGTGGGAGATGTAGCCTACTGGTATTTGGCACACGGGCGCTCATGTTATCCACTCGGTCTCGACGCTAGAGCATCCTACTGGTACCACAGGGTTTAGGGACTTTCACCCAAGGACATCCATAGCGCCCACGTACTAGAACAAGTTTCCGGTGTCCAATACTGCCAACCATGATGTGACTATGGTGGCCACCACCCTGATGCTGCTAGGGTGTGAAAGCGATCGTGACATACATAATGCGAAATGCATGAGTCATACAATCCAAATCATGCACCAAACTTACGCATACTGCGCAATCATGTCGGGTGACCCTGTCTCGCACGGGTCCCCTAAGTATAACAAGCTAACTAGCATATGCTATGGTTAATCATGATCCATAACAGGCATACAAATGATGCGCATGGGCGTATGAATGAGCATGGTATTCATTATACTAAGCATGTTATCAATGTGACATATCAGGCTAATCATACTAGCATGTTACCAAACATATCATGTAACATTGGCCTTAAAAGGCCCAATATACATATAGAGAGTGGGACCCGAACTGTGGATCCCATTGGAAATGTAAAAGTCTTCGTGGCATAGCCCACTTGAGACCACGTCGGCCCCATACTTGGGCCTGCACATACAAGATAGGACGTCAAAATACGTGTACGGCATGGATAAAACATATACATCATGGTGGAGCTAATAGATACATCACGTTGGGACCCATAGGGTGGGCCACCTGCTGGGCAGCGTGGTACCAACTGGTTCTAAGAAGTTTTGAATCAAGCAGATATTTGTGTTTTCTCCTTCATCCATATCTATGTGATCCTATGAACCGGTTGGATGGCAAATAAACATCACTGTAGAACCTGGAAAGCTTTCGACGTTGGAAATCATTATCCCCACTGTGGCATGGTCCACTTGACATTAGGATATGCTTAAAATTTTGGGCCCAGCCACTTATGAATAGGTTGGGTGACAAATAAACATCATTGTATGACGGGGAAGGTTCCAATGGTGGAGATCATTATTCCCACTGTTGACCCGTGGCATGGCCCACTTGCCATTGGGATATGCTTAAATTTGGGCTCAGCCACTAAAATGAGCTGGAAAAACATATGGACGTAGTGGACAAGGCACATACATTCTAGGTGGGCCCAACGAGTGGGGCCCATGGGGTGACCCTAGAAGGCTGCTGGGTAGCAGCGTCCCCTGGACGATGTCTGTCCAGCGGTCACATGTTTTTTTTTTGTTTTTTTTTTTATTTTTTTATATATTTGTACTCTCAACAAGTGGGGTCCACAGAAGTTTCCGATCAAGCCAATATTTTTGTTTTTCCTTCTTCCATGCACGTATGAACTTATGAACAGGTTGGATCTCAAATAAACATCACGGTGGGCCATAAGAAGGTTTCAACGGTAGGGCCACTATCCCTACTGTTTTCTGTGTTGGGGCCCCCTCGAGACTTGGATCTGACTCATTCTTGGGGTCATGCCCTAAAATGATCTCCCCAACTGGATGGACGGTGTGGATACAGCACATGCATCATGGTGGGACCCACGAGTGGGCCACCAGCTGGCAGCAGAGCCAGCGTCCAAGGACGCTGGTACGCCCAGCGTCAGAGCCCCCTTCTTCTTATTTTCTTTCTTCTTTTTTTTTGATTTCTTGTGTTCATATCAAGTAGGGCCCACATGGGTCTGATCCAATCCGTTCATCAGGTTCCCCATCTCATGGGGGACCTAATAAGCCCAATATTGGGTATATGATTCGGCCTAGAAACTTAAAAATGGGCCGAAGGATTTCTGACAGTAGAAATCATTATTTCCACTGTTTTACGCGGTGCGGTCCACTTAAGATTTGGATCGGTTTCAAATTTGGGGCCTGGCCCTAAAATTATCTGGGCGAACAAATGGACGGCGTGGATGGAACACAAACATCAAGGTGGGTCCCATGAGTGGGGACCCCACTCACCGTCCAGACGCTGGACGTTCCAGCGTCAGAGCGTCCAGACGCTGGACGTCCTTACATATATTATTATTTTTTTGTTTTTCTTGTTTTTCTGTGGTTATTTCAAGTGGGGCCCACTTAGGGACAATCCACCCCACTCATCATGTTCCCCAGCTCATTGGGGACCTAACAAGCCCAATATTGGGCAGGTGATGTGGTCCACAAACATCACGGTGGGTCCAAGAAGTCTCAACAGTCGGCTTCATTAGCCTCATTTTTTCCAATGGTGTGGTCCACCTGAGATCTGGATCTTCTTCATTTTTGGCGTCCAGCCATAAAATGGGCTGAAGAAACAGCTGGACGGTGTGAATTGGGTGCATACATCAAGGTGGGTCCCACGTGTGGGGCCTGCTCATCGCCCAAAAGGGGTTTCTTTTCTTCTTTTTTTTTAGCCCAGGCGCTGCTGGGCAGCAGCGTCCTCTGGACGCTGTCTGTCCAGCGGCCAACCTTCCTTCCCTCTTTTTTATTATTATTATTATTATAAGTAGTGGGGCCCATTCATGGATGATCCAATCCATTCATCTAACTATCCATCACAAGGTGGACCCAGGAGAAAAGGAAAATGGAAGGAAATTAAGAAAATGGAGGGGTTTGTGGCCCCCTTGCACTCACCTTGATTGTTGGACGGTTGGATTGGATCGGGTTGACGATCGGACGATCCGGACGGTCTGGATGATGGTTGGGGCCCTCCAAGCTTGGATCTCCTCCTACAATTCCCCTAACCTCTCTCTTGATCACTCAAATCTCTCTCTTCTCTCAAATCTCCCTCTTCTCTCAAATGTTTCTCTTTCTCTCTCCTCTCAAATCTCTTTCTCTCTCTCTCTCTCTAATCTCTTCTTGCAAATATGGGAAGGTGAGGAGGCCTCCTCTCCCCCTACGTATGGTATTGTATGGGAGAAGAGAGAGAAGGAAACATGGGTGATGATGGCTAGCATGGGAGAGGGGTATGGGGGGTATGGGCCTTGGTTGACTTTGGAGGAGAGAGAGGGATGGGGGGTATGGTGTGTGTAGAGTAGGGGTAATGAGAGGGGTATGGGTGAGGTGATGGTGATGGATTTGACATTCTCTTGGGATTTATGCAAGTGGCGCCCACGCCACACGTGCGTTGCGTGGCCCACCTCAGATTACGCAATTAATCATAACTTTCACACCGGGTATCGCAATGGGGCGTGCCGCGTGGCGTTCGAATCGCAGCGCCTACGCGGTCGCCGGGGTATAGGTCTCGGGTCGATGCGGTACTAAAATAGGGTCGCAATCAAGGCTCACTAATCTGGTCCATCCGGGACGTACCGGCACCGGAAATTAAGCGTACGGAGGGTAAATAAGGGTACGGGTCTTACAGGATTTCCACAGAGCACTATGGAATCCCACAGAGCACTATGGAATCCCAGAGGACAATAGAGAATCCCACAGAGCACTATGGATTCCCAGAGGGCACTATGGAATCCCACAGGGCACTATGGATTCCCACAGAGCACTTTGGATTCCCTTAGAGCACTTGGAATCCCACAGGGCACTATGGATTCCCACAGAGCACTATGGATTCCCACAGATCACTATGGATTCCCACAGAGCACTTGGAATCCCACAGGGCACTATGGATTCCCACAGAGCACTATGAAATCTCACAGAGCACTATGGATTACCACAGAGCGCTATGGAATCCCAGAGGACAATAGGGAATCCCACAGAGCCCTTGGAATCCCACAGAGCACTATGGATTCCCACCGAGCCCTATGGAATCCCACAGGACAATAGGGAATCACACAGAGCACTTGGAATCCCACAGGGCGTTATGGATTCCCATAGAGCACTATGTATTCCCACAGAGCGTTATGGATTCCCACAGAGTACTATGGAATCCCACAGGACAATAGGGAATCACACAGAGCACTATGGATTCCCACAGAGCACTATGGAATCCCACAGGACAATAGGGAATCACACAGAGCACTTGGAATCCCATAGAGCACTATGGATTCCCACAGAGCACTATGGAATCCCAAAGGACAATAGGGAATCCCACAGAGCACTATGGAATCCCACAGATCAATATGGATTCCCACAGGGCACTATGGAATCCCACAGACCAATATGGAATCCCCAGAGCACTATGGATTCCCACAGGGCACTATGGATTCCCACAGAACAATATGGAGTAGTCCACACTATAATTAGAGTAGTCCATTCATGTGGTGAGCTATGCATGTACTATGTTAATTATGTTTTCCCACAGAACACTAAGGAATCCCACAGAGAACTGTCAAATCCCACAGACCAATATGGAATCCCACTTAGTAGTATGGAATCCCACAGACTACTATAGAATCCCACAGAGCACTGTCAAATCCCACAGAGCAATATGGACAGGTTTTCTGTGGAATCCCATAGTGCTTTGTGGGATTGACATGTGTTAAAATGCTTGAAAAGCACAATTGTTATGAGCAACGAGTGGAGAAGTCGTCGGTCCACCGACGAACACCTTCGGCCTGCCGAATGAGTCCGTCAGTTCCAACCGATAACACGAGATCGTGCCGAAGGTGGATTACAGGCACTTATTCGGTTAACCGAAGAAGACCGTCAGTCCGCCGACGATTCGTCCAGCGTACTTCTGTTCTGGCTGAAGGTCTTCGATTTTTACCTAAGTTCACTGTCTTCTACCTTCTGCACGTCGAATACAACGTCGGTCCACCGACGATTCATCCAGCGTACTTCGGTTCCGGCCAAAGTCTTCGGTTTGTACCTAAGTTCATTGTCTTCTACCTTCGGCACGTCGAATATGACTTCGGTCCATCGACGGCCTCGAAGTGCTTTTTTAAAAAAGGGTAAAAAAATGAAACTGACCCCACTTCCAACGGCTTTTCGTTCTCCCTCTCAAAATACCTATCTCCCCTAGACGAAGTACACCTCTTCCAACCATTCTTTTCCAGTAGATTGGCTTTGAACAGCACTTGATGGCTAAAACACTTGAAGCATTGCACAGATTTGAGGTTTGAGAAAGATCTCGATTTGGGTTCCCCATTAAGATTGGTGAGTTGCGAAGTTTGAAGAAGCTACTATGGCCTGTTTCCTTTCTTCAGTTGCATCTTTTATCCTTCTTCCTTTCTTGGTTGCTATGATGGCCAAACGAAAGGCTTCTTCGAGCAGGGCAGGCCCTAGCCGCCCTGTACGCAAGAAGAAGAATCATGACGCTGGTGCGTCGTCCTCTCATGGGCCTCGAAGAGGTGAGGCAACTTCCGAGCGTGGCCCTCGTACAAAAGGTTGGAATAAGTATTGACAGAGGAAGATAACATTTGAGGCTAGGGTTGACATTCCGGGCATGTTTGAGGATTCAACGATGGGGGAATGGCTTACAACCCTGGGATTCCATCCCACCTCGATCGCCAATGACATAACGGTGGAGGAATTCTATTCCGCTTCCAGGAATCCACGATCAGATCCTCCGATGTTTGATGTAGAGGTTAACGGGAAATTACGCCGAGTTGATGTTAATGTTATTGCTACAGCCATCGGGGTGTCATATGGTCGAGTCGTGGTGAAGGAGGGTGACCCGGACCGGAGGAATATGAGAGGCACACATACGAAGTTTCTATGTGGCAATTACGTGGAGTGGGAGAAAGGAAATTGTTTGAGGTCGTCCAATCTGTTGCCAATGTTCCGTAAGCTGCATCACATTTTTATCCATAATGTTTATCCGCGAGCGGGGAACCACACTGAGTTGACACCTTACATGGTTGAGGTGTTGTATAGAGTGGGTAAGTAGGAGATGGTATGCCTACCCTCTATTGCTCTGACCCAAATGCTCAAGCCCATTTCCACATCACGACCCCTGAAGTTGCCATTTGGGCGCTTAGCATGTCAGTTGGCGAAGCAGTTTGGACTTGCTACCGCTACTTCCAGCCTAGTTGACTTTATTGAGATCAATATGAAAAATGTGGGACGGTTGAAGGATAATGTACCACAAGGTCCTAGGGCAGGACCTTCGAATGCCAGACTTGTAGATGAGTCAGAGAGCGAAGAAGAAGATGAAGCAGAGGACGAAGAGGATGTGGCAGAAGATGAAGATGAAGACTATCAGCCCACTGCTGGCTTAGAAGAACGTATTGTAGCCTTAGAGCGAGCGGTGGCGGATGGGGCAGAGCGTCAGGAGCATTAGAATAAGCGGCTCTACAGGAAGATGCAGGAGATCCTTTGCTGCATCGAGAAGGAAGACGTGCCACCTCCATCCCCGGCTTTTTTAGATCATTAGGATCCTAGTTCAGTTTTCTTTCTTTTGCTGGTTTGTTTTATTGTAAGTGTTGGATAAATGTTTTTGTTTTCTTATGTGTTTTAGCTGGGGGAACAATTTAACGACATGGGATGGAATGTTTAAATGAATTGTTCCCATTTTGGGATCTTCGTATATTGATTTATGTAATGATGAATGAGTGCATGTGTGAGTTGCAACACCTGATTTTTGTGAAGGCCTGACTTTTTGCTGTAAGCGAAGGTTGGAGTAGATGCCATGCTTTGATTTAGCCAGCTCCTTTTACATGATATAATAAGTGTAGGGTCTGACCTGTTTTGCTAAAACCAGACCTTTTACATGCGAGTTTTGCCAAAGCCAGACCAGCCCATTTACTAAATGGGCCACAGACCAATATGTTAGACCCAGACCATTTTACTAAATGGGCAGGTCGGGTTAGGCCTATTATAAAGGAAACCATACCCATACCTATTTAGCAACTGGGTTTATTCATGGACCCAGACCTGTAGCAATTAACAAATAGGTCTTGCTGAAAGTGGAAAAGAAAAATCAATACAACTTTCTCCAAATACTCAAGAACAGATGATTGATCATTGGGGGCAACGCCACGGGAAACTTGTAAAACCACGCCAAAATCCTTAAAAGTCACTTCATATTGCCCACCTGAGTTTTAGTAACTATACTCACCCTAGTGGGTCTCACCTGATGAACAGATCAGTGGATCCAGGAAACTGGTTTTTGTTGGGGGCGTCCCCTCCTTGCTGTAACTTGTGGTGTGGCCCACTTGAGTATCTGTTAGCATTTTATCTGAGAATGGCCATTCAGTTCTCATGACACTGGTTGAGGTAAGTTGTGATATAATGTTCATGGGAACTAAATGGTCACTTTGTTCCTGAATCCCACAGGCCATCTAATACATGAGTCCAGCATCGCCATGAATAATACATATGCATCAACCCAAAATAGCTCGATGCAGGACTATGGGGGCTTCTTGAATGGTTTCAATCAGCCATGAGCATGGCTAGCCGATTAGTCTTACTTCAATCCAAATTCATTTCAGTTTATCATTTCTACGAAGTGAGCTGTTGCCAGGATTGAGTTCACAGGTATAACTTTTTCGCCTGATCACTTTGGATACAAATAATGCAGGACTGCCCACAGAAGAATGTAATCTATTATATATTGACTGCTTTGTGTAAACCTTCTATCGGACAATTAGCATGCCTTCTCATTGCAATTTTAACGACATGTTTTTGCAGATACATCATGTTTTCGTCAAATTGAAGCTTTATCATTCCATAAATGTGAAGTATCCACCTATCTTAGACCCTCGCTTAGATGCTTTAACAGCAGGTGTATATTTTATTTTGTTGCAAGTGAATTTATGAGATCCTCGAGCCCAAATATATTTTAGCAGCAGCAGGTATATATTTTAGTTCTAGCCGAAGTTAATATGAAACGAAAACGGTAAACACATATGATAGCAACCTACTGAAGAACAAGCACGAGTTAAAAAAGCTATCTATAGGAAAACAATGACTATTTATCTTCAAAATCTGATAAATCCCCGTCACTTTTATTTGAAATATCCGATTCGGATGCATTCTGGAGATCCGTCTTTACACCATCCATCCACACTCTCGCCAATCCTTCCGATCTCCCTTCTCAGCCTTCCCAATGCCGTATCAATTTCTTCCAACATATCACCCCTCATGTTCAATGACTGTCGTCTAGGCACGGGAAGATTGTATCTCCTACAAATAATCGTCCATTGTTCTAGCTTGCATATTTTACGATCCCACTCGGCCCTCCTTTCCTGCATACGGTAGGAGTCTCCATTTCGTGACATTTTTTTAACAATGGGAGGATTCAAGAAGTGTAGGGACTGGATAAGGGGGTCATGGAATCCCACGTGATCACACATCTTCTTCACCCGTGACTGTACTTACCTATACCCTACTAATCTAATCTTCACCAGTCACATTTCATCTTCACATGTCACTTCAGTCAGATGTATTTTGTGAATCCCGTGATCTCTAAAACTAATTTTTTCTTTCAACACTATCTATCCCTCCCTTTTTTTGTAATGGCGCAGGTAAATACATTTGTTTGATTTTGTGTTTTGGCACGGGAAACTATGATAGCGACATGCGTTAAATATACATGCACATACACAACCACATACCTTTTTCCATTCAAGTAGTAAATTACGTAGACAAAATGTTTATATGACATAATGTGGATTTACAAAAAGATATGTACAAAATTAAATACAAAGTGAGGCTTCGCGTATGCAAAAAGTAACCAGCGCAACACGTAGTAATAAATTTTAGCTAATGGCTGGAAGGTAGGTGCATGTCATCCGATTGTGACCCGTTCGTCTACACCTGGAACACTTGACGGTTGGTCTCTCCTCACCTAGGCTTGTAATTCTCATTTTCTTTTGTCTTCCTACAATTTTCCTTTCATTCGGGTGACGAATTTTATCGCATATCACCCTTACATCTTCAGGTGTGTCCCACTGACTCACATCAGGGACTAGGTATATGGAATCGCGATACATCACTTTGTAAACTGCTGTTGAGTAGAAGGGGGAACAATAATTGTAACGATCGAGCTCATACTTGTCACATGCGGCGATTGCATGTAGACAAGGTAACATTAGCACGCTGAACTCGCCACATCCACATTTCGCTTCACTTAGTTTAACTACATCGGTATACTCACCCCCATTGACTTCATATTCATCCACAGATATCGCTGTGCAGCTTGTCATCCTCGCCTGGTCTGATAACTCTCTCATATGTGTTTCCGCCCAGGGTGTTGTTTTTCCTAAAAACACTTTCGCATCTTCTCGCCTTTTCAAGAAGAATTTTTGAATCTTGCTCCTAACACTATCGTGAACTTTCACGATCGGGTATTCTCTTGGTTTTTTCCATAGTGCATTTCCGCTCTCAGCAATGTTTGTCGTTATCATGTTGTATCTCTTGCCCGAGAAAAATACAGAAGCCCATCTTTCTTTATCTACACTATTGAGCCATTCATATGCGGCAGGGTTGGCCATTGATATGATGTGCATGAGATCATTAAAACTGCTTTTTCGGCACGTTTTAGCAACCGCCCAAAAGTACTTCTTCAAAGACTCATCCTTGTGGTGATGCATCATATTTGAGAGGAGGTGGTGTGCACAATAACCATGAGCTGCATTAGGAAATACTGATTTCACTCCGTTGATTATACCTGCATGACGATTCGATATAATAACTATCTCCTCCGGGAGAGGCTCAATTGCCCACTTCAAGTTTTGAAGGAACCAAAGCCAACTACTGTTATTCTCTGACTCACCAACCCCATATGCTACCGTGAGAATGCGATTATTTCCGTCTAACGCTGTTACGGTGAACAGTACACCTTTATACCTCCCTTTCAAGTGAGCCCCATCCAAGCATAAAAATTTTCGAAAATACAACCAAAAGCTTCGAATACATTGTCCTAGCGCAATGAAGCATCTCTGGAAGCAATTCGTTTCGCTGTCTAGTTATAAGTCCATTACCGTACCCTGATTTGCCTTGATCAATTCATGGAAATAGGCAGGGAGTACTTTGTATGAATTTTCAAATGACCCCATAATCACAATACTTGCAGCTACGATACCTTTATACGCTTTCATATAACTGACCTCAACATTGAATTCTTTTTCTATTCCAAATTGTACATCTCGTGGCCTACATGTTATGCCCTTTCTCATATGCTCTGCAGCAATCTTGGTACATATCTTAGTCGTTGCTTGACGATGATGTCTTCCTGTACCTTCATAAGCTGCATTACGTTTACCACGACTACCATCCGCAAAACTTGCATGGAGATAACTGATTGCATCGGAGGATTGGCTACGTGTGTGTTCTGATCGATATGTCTTTATTTTAAAAGCACCACTATTGTCCAACAACGATGCATGCAACCTCCAACCACAACTATCAATTAGACACTTAATCGTGTACCTCTGTTTGTTTGATTTCAATACCTTATATTGGAAATGATTTCGCATCGCAAACTTACAAAGCGTTAACTGTAGCCGAGCTTTGTCTCTGTACATTTGTCCAACGGCTAACTCACTTGGGTCATCAAAAAAATCATGATATACCGGATAATTCACGTACATTGATGCCGCATCGAGGTCAAGTATCTCCTGTGGAGTTATTTCATCTCGCTCAAGCATGACATCCATTGGAGTCTCAAGAACCTCTAAAAGGCGATTATGGACACTGGTGGTTGGACATGGGATGTAAGCATGAGCCCTGAAAGGAACGTGCGCATAGTCTTCGCTATGAATGAGTCGGAAGTGCATCAGTCAATGGACTCGGGATATCTGCACTAGCCGATGAAGGAATGTGCGCGTAGTCTTGGCTATGAATGAGTCGGAATGATGGCGCTTCGAAACTGTCCAGCCTTGGATCTTCTTGAATTGCATCACTCGATGGTCGATAACGAATATCTGTACTAGCTGGTGAAGGAATGTGTGCGTTGTCTTCGCTATGAATGATTCGGAACGATGGCGCATCGAAACTATCCAAACTCGGATCTTCCTGATATGCCCCACTCGATGGAGTACGTATAACTGCACATGCTGTTGGCTTCGGTGTCTCGAAACAGCCCGTACGGGGAAGTTTTGAACGTGCCCCACTTAATGAACCAATGACGTCTTCACGGACTGTTGAATCGATGTCAGTGCAGTCTTCTCTATATACAGACGTATCAACAGTTAGTATAGGCTCATTTAAATGCACCGCCACAGGATCATGAAATACACGTTTATGTCTGACTTTCTCCACAAACATAGGTATATGAATTTTCGGGTTCTGAGCGGAGATAAACATATATGCCGCCACATCGTCATCATATTTGATCAGTTGTGGACGAAGTGATATGGAGTTAGGCGATGGGTAGACGAACTTTATTCTAAGCTCATATTCCGAATGTGTCATGCCGATAACATTGTGAATTTTAGATACAAGATCCTCATATCTTATTTCATTGCTCACCATGATAAATTGAGAATCGCCACCGTTGTATCTCCACCTTCCTCGTTCATTTACTAGCTCACCATCATAATGACAGCATATGGGCTGCGTAACTGTCATATTCAACGATTCTTGTGCCTGAAACGAAAAAGCTTGGTTGTAAGCTTTAAAACATACATTTATGAATTGAGTGTTGTAGAGATGAAGATGTTGAGATGTATGTCTAGGAGAACTAAGAACTATACAATTGAAACAAAGGATTCCCCATGCCAATGTAGATTCGCACTGTCGAGATGCACGAGATAACTTGTTTTGATAGTCCAATGTAGAGTATCATTCTTGTTATAGCACCCATTAGGGCCTTATTTTGACAGCTTCGAAAAGAGCATGTCATAACTAAAACGTCAAATGGCAGTGGACTTTGTGCGTTTGGATTTACCTTTCTCAGTGGGAATCCACATTGCTCGATGAGAATCCACTAAGTCCAGGGGGAATCCACTATGCCCAGTGGGAATCCCTAATGCCCAGGGGGAATCCACAATGCCCAATACAATTCCATAGTGCTCAGTGGGAATCTACAGTGGCCAGTTGGAATCCGCAGTGCCAAGTGGGAATCCACGTTGTTCGGTGGAAATCCACTATGCCCAGGGGAATCTGCAGTGCTCAGCGGGAATCCTGTGTGGCCACTGTGAATCAGCGGTGCCAGGTTAAATACAAAGTGTTCAATGGGAATCCACTATGCCCAGTGGGAATCCCCAATGCCCAGTGGGAATCCACAGGGGCTAATAGGAATTTGCAGAGCCAGGGGGGAATCCACGTTGTTTGGTGGGAATCCACTATGCCTAGGGGAATCGACGGTGTTCAGCGGGAATCCACAGTGGCCAGTGGGAATCCGCAGTGCCAGGGGAAATCCACAGTGTTCAGTGGGAATCTACTATGCCCAGTGGAAATCCCCAGTTCCAGGGGGATTCCACAATACTCAGTGGGAATCCAGTTAGCACACGGGGTTTTGAGTACTCAGTAGAAATCCAACCCACATTTGAGCCTCCACCCATTACACTTTTCCATTTCACCATGCACATTACCATCCACATTAACATTTACATAGAGAGTCAGTTAAAAAGATGGTTTACCTATTTTCATTTAGCGGACTATTATTGTGGGCCCAACCTTTCTTCTCTATTACAATCTACTACAACCATTATCTTGGACGAGCATCATGGAGAATCGGATGATGACCACCAAAGTCAGACGAAGAGGGAAGGGGAACGGTCCATCGACGTCATTGATGAACGGATAGCATGCATTGCCTTGGTGGGACCTCCAAACCCAACTTTTTCGCTTTCTTCATATGAAGAATGTGGTGGATCCCATACAACATGTTTCACAGGAAGTTGGTGGATCCCATTTCACCATGCATTACGCCAATGGCCCCACCATTTACAAACATGATCTTATGTGGGGCAATTTGGATGTGAGAAGACAAATCAAATCCATTCATATAAAAAGTTTTTAATTAGGAGTCATTGTCGAAAATTTCAAGGAAAGTGTCAATACCGGTGGGCCACGCCAGTGTAAAGAATTTGTAGTAATGAGAATCGTTAACGCTATTCTGGGTCACACAGCCTCTGTTGGATTTGTAAAAACCTCTCACGTGGGTTTGAAAATGCTCTATTTATTGTGAACGGCTCAGATTGGCCATCCGATGGGTAGAAGCGTTGATTTCGTGGGCCACTCCGTACGTGGGTAGAAGGTGTCGAATGTCTTGTGCAAAAAGCAACTCGGTACGTGAGCAGCTGGTCAGAGGGGCAAAACCGACAACAAAATTTTTAATTTCTCGTGAAAAGGCCAATTTGGAAACTTTGTATGAGAAATTGAAGTTTTAGTTAAAATGGCCACACCTCGAGGCTAATATAGTAAAAATCCCTGTCTCTGACGCTGTGAACGTCCAGCGTCTAATGCTTTTTTTTCTTTATTTTATTTTTTTGCTTGGTTTTTGTCCAGTGGGGGTCCACTTGAGGACGATCCACGCCATTCGTCAGATTTCTCAGCTTATGAAACCCATAGAGTCCAATATTGGACAGGTAAAAATGTTCACAACATCACGGTGGACCCAAGAAGTTTCGACAGTGGACATCCTTATCTCCACTGTTTTCGATGGTGTGGTCCACCTGAGATCTAGATCAGTGTCATTTTTGGTGTCCAGCCCTAAAATGAGCTGGAGAAACAGACGGACGGTGTGGATAATACACAAACATCAAGGTGGGTCCCACGAGTGGGGGCCCATGGTCAACGCCCAAAAGGGGCTTTAGCCCAGGCGCTGCTGGGCAGTAGCGTCCTTTGGACGCTGTCTGTCCAGCGGCCAAACCCTTTTTTTTCATAATGATTATTGTTATTATTATATTTCTAATTATGTGAGGCCCATTCATTGATGATCCAATCCATCCATCTGATTGTCCATCACAAGGTGAGCCCAAAAAAAAAAGAAAAGAAAATGATAGGTAAATAAGGAAAATGGGGAGTTTATGTCCCCCTTGAACTCACCTCGAAATATGCACGGTTAGATTGGGTCGGGTTGACGATCGGACGGTCCGGATGATGGTTGGGGCCCTCCAAGCTTGATCTCCTCCCTCAATTCCTCTAACTTCCCATACAACTCCCTCAAATCTCTCTTTCTCTCTCTTCTTAGTCTCTCTCTCTCTCTCTCCCTCTTTCTCTCTCCTTTCTCAAACTTAGAAATGCTATGGACGTGAGATTGCTTAGGGTTTTCTAGAGGAGAATGGCCAGCATGGGAGGGGGGTATGGGAGGTATGGTTTGTGTTGACTTTGTTGTGAGAGAGGGATGGGGTGGGTATGGTGTGTGTAGACTAGGGTGATGAGAGGGGTATGGGTGAGGGTGAGGGTGATTGATTTGACTTATTCTTGGGATTTGTGCAAGTGGGGCCCGCGCCACATGTGCGTTGCGCGGCCCACCTTGGATTGCACAAATGATTGCAACCTTCACACCGGGTATCGTAATGGGACGTGCCACGTGGCGTTGGAATCGCAGCGCCTACGCGGTTGCTGGGGTATAGGTCTTGGGTCGATGCGGTACTAAAATAAGGTCGTGATCAAGGCTCGCTAATCTGGTCCATTCAGGACGTACCGGCACCGAAAACTAAGCGTACGGAGGGCAAATCAGGGTACGGGTTTTACACATCTAATTATGCAATTGGAAGTCCAGACAAGGATGAAAACTATACCCATCTTACAACATATGTCGATGCTCGTATGCGATACAGGTAACATATTATTTTCCTCATCTAGAAAATAGTTTATTATATTACTTGATTCTTCTTATTGAAAACTTCAATTCATGTACTGACTAATGTCTAATGTATTGCATTGTTGGTTGAATAGGTATGGGCATATGAGAGATTTCCACAACTATCTGATGAGGCGACTGGATGGGCCTGGAGATGATCCCCTACCCAGATTTCTAGAATCCTTAATTGGCATCAACATAAAAAGGCCGTTATAAATTCATCTCACTGGTATTCACGATCGTCCCAGTAAGGGTGATTTGTTATTATTATGTGATAGTATTGCATTACGATTATATATTGTAACTAATAAAAGAATATTGCTCCTCCAAGTGATGATTGCTCTCGAGCTTACACCGACTAAAGAGGATAAAGACACTGCAGTAATCAAATCCTTGAGATAGAGGTTTGATGATAATAAGGACATCTTTCCATGGACAGAGCCAATTATGGATATGATTGTCCAGAAATATGTTGAAAGGAAGAAGGTTGAGAGGTTAGAAGTGAGGAAGGTAGTGGTAAGGGTGTTGAACTTGGACATGAGCGAAGGATTAGAGGAAGAGAGGGGAAGAGAGTGGGAAAGCAAAGGGAACCTCAAGACTAGAGGCGGATATGGTTGCCTCACTCGAGGAACTTGCGATAAAAGTATTTAGTGAAAACAAGAAAATAAGCTCTGCTTTAAGAGGTTTTGACCTTAGACTTTAAGAGAGTCACAAAAGAAATGGATAAATTAAGAGATGAAATGAACCATTCAAGGTCTATGAGAGAGGAAATGAAAAATCTAAATTAAGGAAGAGAATACTTCATTATGTGAAGAGATGAAGCTCCTGAGGTCGGAGATTCATGCTATTAAGGTATGTGAACTTGCACTGTTTTATTTTCAACAAGTTACTATGAAGTTGTGGTTGTCTAATTTGTGACTCCATTACAGATTATCAACATGTTTACTTGATATGCGGAGGAGAATTCGAGGCTACCTGATGAGGCTGTTGGACAACCTACATTATCTGATGAGGATGTTGACTAGCAGCAATCTGCTATTATAGATGAGGTTGCTAGCCAGCATCAGCATGTAGTGATGGATGAGGCTGCTGGCCAACAACATTCTGTACATATGGATGAGGTTGTTATACATCAGCCTGTAGTGATGGATGAGGCTGCTGGCCAGCAGCATTCTGTACATATGGATGAGGCTGTTGTACAACAACCTATAGTGATGGATGAGGTTGTTGGCCAACAACATTCTATACTTATGAATGAGGCTGTTGTATAACAATCTGTACATATGGTTGAGGATGTTGCCTGACAGTCTGTACATATGGAAGATCGTTGCTGGGGATCAAGGGACTGACCCATGTATTATCCCGATTGTCTTATCCAAAGGCCCCATTGCAATGTACCCCCATCCAAATGGGTAATATCCCCCTTCATAGATCCTCGTTCTACTATAAGTATCGATCCTCTTGAGGGATTCGTTAATCCACATAGATCTTTGATAGATGTGGAGATGATAGACTTGAAATTCATGTGGACAAATGAGTTTCATCTTTGACTAAATCGCATCTATGATTTAAATGCTTGGGTTGATTCCGAACTAGATACCTTTTTTCTGTTTCTTAAATTAGTTTGGTATCATGTACATGCTTCCTAGTACCTTCTACATAATGTGTAGGGCATTGATATATATCTAGATTATTTGACTGAGCATCATTGATAGTATCCTTGTGCCTAACCACATTATTGTGCATTCGTCATTGGAGGTACTTAACGACAACATTGTCATGATGCTGAAGCTTTTGGGTTGAATAAGAGTTGGTGGAATTATGAAGTTGTAAGCCTTTATTCGAATATTTCCTAAGTCTTAATAAGGGTTGTTGTTTATTTTGAGAATGCAGAGGACAAACTGTTGTTTAATTTGTTATGATTGGTAGCTTTATGTCCCGATCAATGTAAGACAACAACACTGGTTTCTGGGTGTGATGTACCCAAGGAGGAGAGAGGTCGTCTTTGTTGACAACGCACATAATGAATGGATATCTCTAAACAATATATATGTTGTGAGGTTGATAAAAGGGATGAGATAGTTGTTCCATATCCTCGATAATGGTAATAAATTCTAGGAGAGAAAATGGACTATGAGGATGATCAGCGACAAACCAAGGAAATCAATGGTGAGATTATGGCATATTCATGCTTAAATTCATAGACTTCTTATGCAGCGACCTTCAAATTCAATTTGCACCCGTAAGTAGACGTTTGAGTTAGGTAGCCTTTGCACTATATATAGAAATTTTACTTAATTAAGTTTCAATTATTTGTAAGAAGATATCTTAAAATTCAGGAACACTACCTACGACTATCTCAATCACAAGAGACAATTGGATGATGTTGATGTAGATGATGTAGAGGATAAAGATGATGATATTGAGATTATCGAATCTCAAAAGAGGCCAATGTTGAGTAAACAGCCCATATGAAGAAATCTCCCAAGAAAGAAAAAAAATGATTTACATATTTATAACTTGAATATTAACTGTATGATATGCGATTGATAATTTAATGAATAATGTATGATATGTAATATTATTTTAAGTAGGAATGATGTGCATGATGATTTAATGATGTCGGGTGATACAGATTAGACATTATACCACCCAGATCCTCTCGAACAGTCCATGGTCGTGATTGCCATCCATAAAGGGTGGTGGTTACCATCCACAAAAGGACGAGATAGACAGTCCAAGCATTTCCAGATCCTTACAGATAGATCATGGTCAAGATTGGCATCCACAAAGGGTCGTGGTTTCCATCCACAAAGGGTCAGGATAGATGATCCAAACATTTTAGCACCTAGACCCTTGCAGACAGATAATGGTCCAGATTGGCATCCATAAAGGGTTGTGATCGCCATCCACAAAGGGTTGGGATAGATAGTCCAAATATTTTAGCACCCAGACCCTTACAAATAGATCAGTGTCGAGATTAGCGTTCACAAAGGGTCGTGATTGCCATCCACAAAGGGTCGTGATAGACAGTCCAAACATTTTAGCATGCAGACCCTTGCGTTATTCACAAAGAGTCGAGATTGACATCCATAAAGGCTTGAAATAAACAGTCTAAACCTTAAGATCCAATCATTGTCATTGAATCATTAAGTATAGTTCATTAAGACCGGTTCATGAATCATTAAGTACAGTTTAAAAAATTCATTTAGTTCAAAAAATGAAATATAAAAATCAAAATAAATAAATATAAAAAATTAGTGTCAGACTACAGGGACGAATGTGCATCAATGCTAATTATGACCTGTTTGCTTGCATCTCAAGTATTTAATTGTTGGCATATCCTCACTTTGAGATGTTATATGAATCTTTCTTGGTCTTCCAGCAGATCTTTTCTTTTGTGAGGGTTCCATCTTCTTGCACATTTCTTTCACTTCATTCGGAATGTCCCATTGAGTCTTGTCAGCTAATAAGTAAACCGACTCTTGGTATGTTCTTTCGGTAAAAGTCTTTTATGTAGAAAGGAGAACAGTAGTTGTAAACATTGAGTTGATACTTATCACAAGCCGCAAGAACATGCACACAGGGTAGCATCATATGACTTAATTTACCACATGTACACTTCTAGTCTCTTAGTCAAACTACATCTGTAATGCCCTTCAATCTCATTTGGAACTCATCCGCAGATATCGATGTACACCGTGTCTTTCACACTTCTGAGCGATAGAGTTCGTTCAGTCTTTTTTCAGTCCAAGGAGTCAATGTTCCTTTGCAAGTTGAAGCTACATCTCTTCTATGCAGGAAGAACTGTTGAATTTTAGTCTTCACTTTCTTAAGAAGTTTGATCACGGGATACTCTCGTGCTTTAA
Source organism: Liriodendron chinense (assembly GCA_003013855.2). Classification (NCBI taxonomy): domain Eukaryota; kingdom Viridiplantae; phylum Streptophyta; class Magnoliopsida; order Magnoliales; family Magnoliaceae; genus Liriodendron; species Liriodendron chinense. Next base: position 3,477,725 of record ML058378.1, read on the forward strand.
CGAAAAGTGCATTCATGCTCTTGACGATGTTGGTGGTTTTAATGTTATATCGTTTGGTAGGATAGAATGCAAATGACCATCTTTCCTTATCTATACTACTAAGAAACCGATATGTGGTAATATTTGTCCTTTGAATACATTACATCATTTCCTAAAAAGTTAATATCCTGAATGTCTTAACAACACCCCAAAAGTAACCCCTCATTGAATTGTCTAAACACACTTTTTTCATGTTTTTTAGAATATGATGTGCACAAAATCCATGAATTATATACATAAGGGAAGATGGTTGGGACTTCACTGATCATTCCTTTGTGTTGATCTGACAGAATGACAAGACATGGAAGGATCCCGATTGCATTGCATAAATTTTGGAACCATCGCCAACTGCTATTGTTCTCTGATTGACCAATCTTGGATGCTACCAGGAGGATGTGATTATTGCCATCTAGTGCCATAGCAATGAAGATAACACCATTGTACCTTCCTGTTAAATGTGCCCCATCAACACACAACACCCTTAGAAGCAATATCTGGAAGCTTCGGAAACACTGTCCAATTGTGATGAAGCATCTTTCGAAACTGTTAATTTCTTCATTCACTTGTAACGCAGTCATAGTCCCTATATTTGTCCTTAGCCAGCTCATGAAGGTATGCTGAAATCTTATTGTAAGACTTCTCGTAAGATCCAATGACTTCTTCTACTGCAATCTCTTTACCTTTCCATGCTTGCTTGTAGTTGATTTCAAACTCGTATATCTCTTATGTTAGTGCACTTTTCTATAGCATACTAGTGCATTTAGTTTGTTAATTACGTAGGTTAGTGAGTCTAAGTGTTGGTTGATCTTAAAGAGGATGAAGATTGAAGACTCAAGTGGACCTGCTTCATCAAGGAAGAAGAAATAAGTAAAAGAGATGGCTTGGTGAGACTTGAACCAAACCAAAATCTAAACCTCTAGATGACTTAACCCATTAGGCATACTTTTAGTCATCTTAGATTGGCTTTAGGTGTCCCAAAAGATCACACAAAAAATTGTCAAAGAGGTTACCTTTACTGCTGGAAAACACAACTAAAACAACAGCAAGACATGTCTGCCGACCGATCTTGACCAATGGCTGACTGGTCGTCAGAGGCCAAAATAGGACAACAACAAACTGTATGAAACAACTTGTCCATGGGATAATTTTATTGGTCACCTGACCGATCATCTGTCGTGACTGACCGGTCGATAGAGGCAAAAAATTGGATAACAACATTCTCTTGTCTAGGCTCTAATTCGACCGGTCGTGGACCCCCTGCGTCCAATCGGTCAGCAACTAGCTGTTAGCCGTCATTTTCTAACCATTAGAGCTTTTGCTCTATATATTTGTAGCCCAGTTTTTGGGGTTCTTAAAGAGATTTTAGTGCATTAGAAGCCACCCATATTGCCTACATCATTAGGCTCTAATCCTAATCATCCTAAGTTATCTTCCTTGTGATTCATCATAAGATGGAACATTCAAAGTTCAATGAAGATGAACTTGCTCTCTCTTGATCTCTAGATGTTTTAGACACCTACACCATAAGTACATCTTTTGTTTTAACCTCTCTAGAGATATAAATAGGTAAATCCTTCTAGGCTTGCAACACACAACCTATTGTAGAATATTCAACCTACCTCCCATTACCTTGGTCATCTCGAATAAGATCATATGTAAGATGATTGATTGGTGGAGCAGAATCCTTGGCAAAGCGGCATCATCATTAATTAGGGGAGCACATGGGGAGCTGATTCAAGTACAAGAGAGCGAGAAGAAAGCAACGTATTAAAGCGCTAAGAAATGGGCTCAATCCAATAAGTAAGTGTTAAGTTTGAGAGTCCGCTAGCATTCCTTCCTTTTGATAGAATTGAGTGTGAATTTAAGGTTGATTGTTAGCCTATTGAAATCCATGTAAGTCCCTAAGGGGAGCCACTGACATGTGTGTGTACATGGTCGACTGGCACAGGTGCATACGTGTAGGTTATTGGTTAGCCTAATAAACTATTGTAGGTTCTTAGATTAGAACTGAAGGGTTATGAGGAACTTTGTTTAAACTCCTAGGTTGGATGGAACCCATAAACATCTAGGTTGAGATGTGAACCCGTAAAACCACTGTTCAGATTAAGAGGTGAACCTATGTAAAAACCTCCGTGTAAAGGTTGAGAGGAACTTATTTAAAACTCCTAGGTTGGGAGGAACTTGATCTAAACTCCCTAGTGAAATCTGGTGTGCTCATGAAATGAGTAAGGTAATCGGAAGTGGAGTAGACAACTAATCAAACCACTATACATGCTTGTGTTTGAGAGTGTCATTTGAGTCGTTTCTATTTTAGCATTATTTCTTTAATTGTAAATTGTATGAATATTGGAATGAAATGTACTATGCATGATATGTAGATTCTGATACACATCTTGTAGTTTCACTTTTTAGACTAAGTGCTTAATCAGTAATATCATCTGTAGTCTAGATATTTCATATATATAGTTGCTTGATAGTTTTACCTTTTATAATCTATATGCTTAGGGTAGTTTACTTAATTGAGTTATCTTTGCAAACCTTTGTAATTGGACCCACTTAAGCTTATAAGCTAAGTGTTCTTGCTTTAAAAAGTTTGTAATTACTAATTAGTTTAATTAGGTAAGAAGTTTTTAAAGGATTTTAAACTGGTCATAATCACTCCCTCTAGGACTTAGGCATAATTCTACAAGCTCTCTAAGCTTTCGCATGCTTAGCCTCTACAAGTGTGAGCAATAGACATAATTTTATCATACATTCGATGTTGAATTTCCTTTGGCCTATAAGTTAGCCCCACACTTATGCGACTGATACCGAATTCACTACTTATCAGACTTGTGTATTACCAATGATCTCTTTCCTTCCTTTTTGAAGTTATTATATCCTCTCCACCATCAGCGATAGTTGCTCAACAAGGTCTTATCGGCTCTAAGGACATGCTACTCGTATGGTTATGGTTGTGTGTCTTTATTTTGGACATCCCTATGTTGTTTGTTACCGACACGTGCATCCTCCAACTACAAGTGTCTTGTAAGCACCTGATGGTAAATCTTCGCTTGTTTGATGTAAGGACCTTATATTCAAATTTGTGAAGCATCGCATATTTGCATAGAAAAATCTGTAGCTAGCCTTTGTCCTTAAAAATTTGTCCAATCGCTATTTCATTAGGGTCATCCACTAGATCCGCATATCCCTGATTTTTTGTGTTAATAAAAGCTGTATTGGCTATATGAATACTCAGTGGAATGATATCGGCCATATCATCTATACTACTCACTGGAGTTTGTATCGGTTCAGTTAATGATCCATGACTATCTTGGTATTGTTCATTGACCAGTAAATCCAAATTCAGGTTAATAGATGATGACGTGGAATGAACCAATGGATCAACAGGAAGATCAAGGGATGAGGTGATGGGCACATCACAACCATCGACTTTGTAAGAAGGATCATTACTTGAAGGGTTAGAAATATTTGTATCGTACTCGCACATGTCGCAATCATCGACTCTTCCATCTTGGCATGGATCGTTGGTTGGAGACCCAATATTTTCTATATCATACTCATGCCCAGCCATTAAAACAACGATGTACAATAATCATCATGTCTTCGAACCTTAAATGTATCAAAGCTTGAAGGATAAGGAATATCTACAACTTCCTCACTAGCCAGTCTAACATACAGTTCAAGATCCATTGATGGTCATTGTTCGTTCAACTCTACCATCATGAATTCACAAACAGATTGAATATTGGGGGACGAAATACTCGAATGTATTAAGGCCGGTGTGTTCCTTGCTTGGACAAAAGGTGTACGCATCACTTTCTCTACATACATTGGTATCTAAGATGATGGACTTTATTCGTAGAAGAGCACAAACGTAAGGAGATCTTCATCGTCATTGATCACATGTGGAGGGTGTAATCCACGTATTTCCTCACCATACACAACATTGATTCTTAAATCAAATTCATCCGGCATTGTCTTCGTAATCTGATGCATTTTATCTAGGAGCTCCTGGTACACAATATCATACATCACAACAATACCTTTTGAGTACCCACCTGTGTATGAGAAACTTCCCTTCTCATATACACCCTTCCCACCAGCAATAGCTTATGATGGGTCGGCGTCCCATAACCTCACAATTTTGGTTAATCTGCAAAAAAAGAAATATAGAGAGGGTCTATTAACATTTTACTTAATTTCTCATAAGTGAAGGGTTGAGATAGTCATCCACTAAAGGTCAAATGAGAAGGGTCGAGATTGTCATCCAGTAGGGGTCGAGGTTGTCATGTAGTAAGAGTCGAGATTGTCAACTGTAAGGGGTCAAGGTTGTCATGCAATAAGGGTCGAGATTATCAACTGTGAGGAGTTGAAGTTGTTATCAACAAAAGATCGTGATTGTCAATTGTGAGGGGTCGAGGTTGTTATGCAGTAAGGGCTGAGTTTGTCAAGTGTGTGGAATTGAGGTTGTCATCCACTAAGGATCGTGATTCTCAATTGTGAGGGGTCGAGATTGTCATCCACTAAGGATCATGATTGTCAAGTGTGAGGGGTCGAGGTTGTCATCCAAAAAGGACCAAGATTGCAAGTGTGATTGGTCGAGGTTGTGATATTGTCAGTGTCAACCTCTACCCTTCACACCTGATAAGCTCGACCCATCTGACAATCTCGACCCATTTTAAATTGACTGTCAATCTTCCCGTATGATAACCATGACCCATCATATATTGATGATCAATACTTACATAGCACGCTACAATCCCACCTCCTTGACACATGGCAAGCTATACCTGAAACACATCTTTGAGTTGTACCCTACATAGCACACTACAATCCTACCTCTTTCATATATATGTTCAATAACGACTGAATTTTTAAGTTTTGAAAGAATAAAGAATATGTGAACGGAGTGTACTCTCAATCTGAAAGCCGAGTACCACTTCGCCAAAAGAAATTGATCGTGGATGAAGCTTCAAATGAGAGAAGTTAGATCTTCAAAGAACAAAGAATACGAGAAGTTTGCTTCAAATGACGCCGGAGAGGGCCGCCAGAGAGGGGTGGTGGGTCCCACTTTTTATTTTCCAAGGAGGAATAAGGCTCTGTTGTTTGGATTTTGAAAAGGCAAGGTTTGACCCCTTCTAAGGGCATTTGTACACCATTTGTGAGGCCCACCATCACTTTTGAGTGGAATCCACTCCATCCATTATCTTCGTGATTCTATTTTGGGCCATGGATGGAATAATGATCAATATCTGCCACTCATATGGACTACAACATAAGAAAACATATCGTATAGAATGGTCACCATTACCGTTTATCAAGTATTATGGGCTATACGTAGATCGGGTCAGCGTCATGTTACCACCTTCCCATATGAACAAGGGGCTACAAAGAAAATGAACGGATTGGATCTACTTTGAAGTGGACCTAATGATAACTCACATCCACATCACTGCCTCGGGATTGGGGGTTACGTAACTTTTTCTTCACTCAAATACCATGGCAGGATCCAAAGTAAGGATATTTTTATCTTAAAAAAAATTAAATAGTATCAGGGGCAGTAAGGGAATTAGTTTCAGCCACGAATAAGAGGAGAATTTCACTGTACTAGGGGGCCGCGTATGGTTAAAATCCCTAAAAAGTAAGATCCAACTGATCTGATCTTGCCACAAGTAGATGAAGCTAGAGGAAGGCTCAGACCATTAATGGCGGTGAGAGATGGAACCCAACTAGTTTTGACAAAGAGTAGAAGAAGAAGACTGGTTTCAGATTTGAACCACCAAACCAGCAATCACATAGATCTTGACGACGAAGAGGGAGATGACGAGATCAACATGGTCTTCATCCCGGATCTCTCAGATCCACTCTAAGACCATGTGCCTGTTGGTGGTTGACCAAAAGATATGGACAACATCCAAACGTGTGCCCCTCAGTCAACCAGCATTACAGATGTTGTCTGGAAGGGAAGAAGGAGAGAACGTGAGTGATGAGAGAGAGAGAGAGAGAGAGAGAGAGAGAGAGAGAGAGAGTGCCCCTCAGTCAACCATCATTACAGATGTTGTCTGGAAGGGAAGAAGGAGAGAACGTGAGTGATGAGAGAGAGAGAGAGAGAGAGAGAGAGAGAGAGAGAGAGAGAGAGAGAGAGAGAGAGAGAGAGAGAGAGAGAGAGAGAGAGAGAGAGAGAGAGAGAGAGAGAGAGAGAGAGAGAGAGAGGGTGGTGTTTTAGGGTTTGAACGACCCTCTGCCCTTGCTATTATTAAAAGATGAATGCAGCTCAGGCCCACAATGAAAGCCCTACATATCCAAACTCACACACACAGACGCGATTTTAACAATCAGTTTGGAAACTTTTGGTGGAAAAAATATGATGAAACTTAAGCATGTTGATGAAATATTTGAAAGTTGTGTGCTTGAATTTCAGAAGGGGAAGTCATGGAGAGCCTCAATACTGATTGAGTTGGTGCATTGGGCTGTATGTGGTGCAATGCAAGCTCCATCACTTGACAAGAATACGTTCTTTGTTCTTTTATGGATCGCTTTAGTAAGATTACACAGGTTTTCCTTATTAAAGAAAAATCCGATGTAAGTCCAAAAAAATTATGTCGAAAAGCAAAGCGGTGCTCCTACAGATTGAGGAGGTGAAATTGTTTCTAAAGAATTTGATATTATTGTGAAAAAAAAAATGCTATTCATAGTCAATTGACAGCAAGTTACAAACCTCAACAAAATGAGGTAGCAGTCTCTTTGAGATTGCTAAAAGCATGCTCAAAGCCAAAGGGCTTCCTAGCCATTTTTAGGCTGAAGTTATTCATAATGTCACCTACGTATTCAATTGGAGTCCCACCTCATGATTGCACAACATGCACAACATAATCCATTTTGAAGCATGGAGTGATAGGAAGCCTATGATGAAGCACTTTAATGTATTTGGATGGATTTCTTATGTTCATGTTCCTTCTCAAAAAGGCAAAAGTTCGATGATAAGTGTTGAAACTAAAGTATTAGTGTGAAATCAATATGTGTGGCCTATAGTGTTGAAACTAAAGGATATTAGTTTTAAAATCCTCCCATAAAGAAACTTACTGTTAGTGGTGATGCTATTTTCAATAAAAATAAGGCATCAAATGGAGTGATCTTTGCAGCGCATTAGTGTGAAACTCAGAAGGAAGAAGCTCCCATGATGGACGTTGTTGGAACTCATGGTGGCTCAAATCCTTCTTTACCAAGTAGTCCAGCATCACCTAGTTCATCTTCCACACCAAGACCATCTTCATCAGAATCTCCATAAGGGAAAATGAGGTTGTTGAGAGAAATTTATGGGAGTTGCCAATTCACTCAAGTTGAAGAGCAAGTCGATTTGAGGAAGCGGTGAGCACTAGGAATGGTGCGAAGCCATGGATGATAAAATTGCAGCATTAAACAAAAATCAGACACGGTGGCGATATCATGAAGTTCAAAGAAACAACAAGCCACACTTCTATCATCATCAAAAGCGACTATCTTTGTAGTTACCACATCAGCTATTTGGATGAGAAAAATATTTGCCCATATGAAACGAAAATCATTTATTGCAACAATCAGCCCATAATGGCAATGATGAAGAATCTGGTGCACCACAGTCGAACAAAGCATATATAGGTATCTGACACAATTTTTTTCCGAGAGCTAGTCACAGCTAGTGACAAATGGAAGTATCCAATTACAATATTGCAACACCAACAAACAGCTTGTTGACATTTTTACAAAGCCACTAACATTTGGAAAGCACGTTTATTTTAGAGAAATGCTTGGAGTTGGCAATTTCTGCATTAAGGGATAGTGTTGAAGCTAGCTTTTAATCTGGAAATTGTCATTTGTTAAGATTATTTTGTATTATTTAATAATTTCTCAGTGGATAGTTCCCTAACTCTAGGTCTTAGAGTAGTTAAGCTGTTGAGAGCTAATAGCGTAGTCTTTGTTACATATTAAGTATGTTGCCTAAACATAGTTGTGTGTATATAATGGTTGTAAACTCGATATTTATTTATAGCTTCTCCATTCTCTCTTTTTTATTAAACTTTCACTTGTTAGTTTGTTGCTGTGATTTGTTTCTGTTATAAGAGCCATTCATCTTGCCTTTGCGCAAGCCTCTATTCATCTTAACAGCTGAGTAAAGAAGATTACAGTAATTGTGGAATACACTTTTGGGTCAAGATCACCAGAATTTCCCTTTGACATTCTTCCTCAAATTAGCTATGACAAGAAAATTTGAACATTGTTAATCTACCATAGTAAGTATAGAAAGTATACGTTGAATGGAAATCTGAATATTGAAGGATAAATTTGAGGGCTTACAGTTCCAAAGAATGATTGAATGCATTGTCCCAAATCGTGGCCGAGATGAGGGGAAATGGTTGAAAATCAAAGCCCGCATAATGTGTGTTTCATTCCAGTCCAAACACCAAGTGGAAGGAGTATCATTGGAAGCGACACTATTAAATGGCTACATGGCGCTAATCTTGTGGGCCTATGAGAAGTTACAATGAGAAGAAGAAAGATGAAAGAGAGAAGCAATAAGAGAAAGAGGAGGAGATAGCAAGAACATGAGATGCTTATTGTATATTGAAACCTAACTCTCTACTATTATTTATAATAATAGAAACATGAATATACCCTATGGGCCTTATTAGATGGACTTGGGCCCAATGATCCTTACTTAACATTAACCTTTTAACACTCTCCCTCAAACTGGAGCATCCTAATGAGGCCCAGCTTGGAATAAGGGCTAACCTAATAAAACTTAAGAAAAAAGAAATTCTTCTTTAACAAACACCAACCAAGATTTGGTGCTATGTTGAAACAATACCAAATCTACTCATGTTAGTAGAGTGATCTCAATGAAACACAAATGAGAAATCTAAAATTAATTTTTAAGTTTCACGTTTGTTTGAAATGAAAAATACACATTATGAGACTTCGAATCACAAATGCTCTAATTGGATTTTAGGTTTATATAATCCAATGACAAGAAAAAAAAATAGAAATACACATTCTGAGCCTTCCAAACACTAGCTCCAATTTCAGTTTTATATAATCCAGTGAAGTAAGAAAGAAGAAAAGGGATTCAAGATGCATTTTAAAGTACAACAAAGCCATTAAATGGAAGTTCTGCTACTTTTGCTTAAATTAGGTTTTGAAAGCTACCTTATGGAAGAGGTGGTCAGTATAACGAATGGCCTAGATTAATCAACAAATTCATTGATGAGGATCTTTGAAGGTGTTAAAACTAGAAAATGCTCAAGGCAATTTTCTTGTGTTTCGTTATTCTGGGGGTTCTGAGTAATAGAAACATTCATAGATAATCATAGGCATTCACAAAGTACACACGAGAAAGCATCGCAAGGCGAATTTTATTCCAGAGATTCTAAGATCTTTACATTTCAGGCTGTAATACTGGTCACGAGCCCTTAATTACATCAATGGATAATCACCCTTGATTAAAAGGCGAAAGTAAATATATGCATGCTTCATAGATAAATTAAATAAAGCATTAAAAGAGCATGAATGTAAGTAAAACACACCACAAACAATACAAAGATTTTTACATAGAAACCCTTACGGGAGAAAACCACGGCACAAAGCGACAAGGATCCACTATGAATATAGTTATACAATAGATGGAATGTTTGGGAGAAAGCCCGGATAGATCGAGCAGGTAATTTAAATCATTAAGGGACTATAGTCTGAATTTTACGGTCGTAGAGATCAAGTTTCGAGTTTCTTATGGACTGAGCCATCATTTAGACAAGTTAAATTCTTATCCCATGTTCTTTCGGGTGTTCCTAGTGGAGAAGCAACTAAGACTTTAACCGAGTCATGTATCACAGTGCTATTAACCGTCGTCGAGGATGGGTGACCACAGGAAGACATGCCATGATTCCCATGTAATGCAATACAATGCTAGTAATCATCGCCGCGGATGGATGACCACTGGAAGATACGCCACAGTTGCCATGCTCAACACAGTGCCAATAACCATCGTTGTGGATGGGTGACCACCGGAAGGCATATTACAGCTGCCATATGATACAACACAGTGTAATTGACCGTCACTGCGGACGAGTGAGTACAGGAAGATACATTATGACTACTAAATGGTACAACACAACGCCATTAACTGTCGCTGCAGATGGGTGACCACTTGAAGAAATATTATGGCTGCCAAATGGTACAACATGGTGTCATTAACCATCACTGCGGACAGGTGACCACATGAAGACATATTATGGCTATCGGGTGGTACTGCACAGTATCATTGATCGTCGTTGTGGACGAGTGACTACAGGAAGACACACCACTGACTACCTTAGCTGCTCAACTGATAGACCTTGATTTGGATGGGAAGTACATCAACTGGTTTTAACGATAGTAGTTCATAATGAAGTATTTCATATGTTTTGTAACTCTTTGGTTATGGTTTTCGATGATAACCATAGTCCCTTTTATTTAGTTTCATATTTCGATCTAGGATGAATAAAGTCACTATGATGGATACCAGGAGCACAAAGTAAATATACTTGATTGCATGCTCGAGAGAGGATTGCACTCTGCTTAATGTTTAGTGCACCGGGTGAATTATGCACTTTATTTGGTTAATCTGCTTTATGTATGTCCTTAATTCAACCACATTATTGTTAATAATCGATGCTTCGAGTGATTGGATCGACTCGAATAGGTTATGTCGAGGTATATTTCTTTGAAAAGTTCAAGTTTGATGAGCTGGATTGCACATTTCTGGTACTTAAAAATGGCTGAGTATCGGGGCTGATATATGCCTGTTTATGTTGATAATTGATCAACGATGGGGATTAATGTCCCACAAATGCTTGATTTAATTGCCTTACGATAAGAGGATGTTAAATCCGGCTTGGCATCAGTGAGATTGCGCCTAATTTTACTTGGCGTCAGTCGATCTTCGAGCTAACATGGCACTTCCCAGGGCTGAAAATGACTAAGTACTAAGCCTGTTTACGGCTTAATTAGAGCATTCAACGATTATGATAACAAATAATGTCGATGTAATGCATTATTATACTGCTTCGAATCATGGAGCAACTAAGTCTCCCTCTTGACGTTGGTTAAATTCCACCTAGTTTTAGTGAATATCAGTTATTTTATGCTTTTAAAGAGGTGTTTCTGGGATTGTGAAAATGACTAAGTGTTGGCCATTTTTTTATTAAATCGCCGATTTAGTCCACTTAACATCGATCGTTGAAAGATATGGTCTGGGGGATGGATAAAGCTCGGCAATGTGTGTTTAAGAGCGATAATGCAATGGAGAGGCGGGCCACATCAAAGGAGGACCACGCCACGGAGTTCCGAGGTCTGGTAAGACCGTCCGGGTGATTGTGAGCTTCATAGTGGGCGCATGTGCCCTGAGGTGGGCGCATGTAGCCCCCCCTTAGGCACATGTGAGAGAGAGAGTGAGGACCTCCCTTCCAGGCTCATGTGCTATATAGCACATGCGCCTGAACTGATTTAGTGGGCGCATGTGGCTTTACCACTTACCAAATTTCATGCTTTTTTTACTAAAAAAAAAGGAATGGGCGCATGTGGTTTTGGACTTAGCTAAGTTTAGTTCCTCCGGCTCCGAAGAGATGAGCGCATGTAACCCTTTCCGGCGAGGGATTCCGGCAAGGGTAATGGGCGCATGTTACTCTCTCTAACGAGGATTCTGGCAAGGGATTCCGGGGAGGATTCTACCTCTTGCGACGCTCTGGCGTCCTCTCGAATGAAGAAGTCTCTGTCTGTCATCGGGTGAGTGCTATTTATAGAATGTTAATCAGGTCCCGGGTCCAAGCAAAATGAAAATTGCTGAGCGCATGTGTTTGTGGGAGAGGGGTCATGGACATGTGGAGAGAGAGTGGGTGCATGTGCCCCCTGTGGTGGGCGCATGTGCCCATACTTAGCAATTTTTTACTTCTGGTAATTTGAAAGAAGGAGAGGTGGGCTCCCTTGCGCATGTGGTAGGGGCATGGGCACATGTCTCCTTATGGTGTACGCATGTCCCCCTTGTGGTGTACGCATGTATCCACATAATATTTTGTAAACTTCAAGCTCCGACTGTCCAAAGGACAGGTACCTTTTCGAAAACTGAAGTCACTGACGCCAAAGCACTTTAAGCCTCTCATCGGGCTATTGAATGAACGAGTCAGGGTACGGATGATCAACTGTTATGGGTTTTGGTAGTTCCTTCCCAATTTAGACCCTCCCGGTTGGCTGCAAACAGGGGCAAAACACACTTCGGTGCGCGCAGGTAAAAGTATACATCGTACGGCATTCGAATTCAGGGGTTAAGGGTTTTCGGGTATTTTGGATCATTTGGAGGTAATACGCATGTCCATTTTACTTCCGAAATAGCATTTATAGGCTTTCGGATCCTTTCAATCATCTCCAAACAAGGCAAAACGCATTTCAAGGTGCGCAGGTAATAATATGCTCCACGGGACGTTCAAACTTAGTAGTTAAGGGTTTCTAGACATTTCGGATCATTTGGCGGCAATACGCATATTCAATTCCCTTCCAAAATAGCGTTCACAGGCTTTCTGGTCCTTTTAATTGGCTCCAAATAAGGCAAAACACATTTCAAGGTGCGCGGGTAATAATACGCACCGTGTGACATTCAAACTTGGTAGTTAAGGGTTTCTAGGCATTTCGGATCATTTAGCGGCAATACGCATGTCCAGTTCCCTTTTGAAATAGTGGTCATAGGCTTTCGGGTCCTTTCAATCAGCTCCAGATAGGGTAAAATGTATTTCAAGGTGCACGGGTAATAATACGCTTCACGCAACATTCAAACTTGGTAGTTAAGGGTTTTTGGTCATTTCGGATCATTTGGCGGCAATATGCATATCCAGTTCTACTCCGAAATGATATTTGTAGGTTTTGGTCATGACTGCACAGGTTAGGGCTGCATTGGCGTTCGATCACATTTTTTGGGTGTTTCCCGATCTTGGAATCGATCTGAATCATCGTAGATGGCCTGTCATACGTTGTTTTATCATGAATGCGAATTTGAGCCCCACAAGAAGGTAAGTGAAGGTTAAGATTCTTCATCAATGTCAATGCAGCGTGGACTAATAATCCTATAATCATATATTTGCATTTATTTGAATAAAAAAAACCATATTTGAATGTCGCAATTTATTTAATTAAAAGAGGAAAACATATTCAAGTATCAGAGAACACAAGGGGATTACTCCTTTTATGGTGGGAAAAGTATTCTATATGGTGGGTTCCATTGCACCAAAAATCATGAAATTTCATGAAGTGTCATCATTAGTCAGTCTGATTTGATGCAAGATATCATGACATTTCATGATATTTGGTACAACCAAACGCACCCATAACTTTCTCTTCTTTGCCCTTTTAATCGAAACGGAGTTTAAGTGGAATATGCGGTTGAGGACACCATACGAAAGGGGGCTTGACTATCTGTTAGTAATTTTATGTTTCATTGTTATGTGCTTATGCAATTTGTAGCTTCTGTTATCCTTCAACATCAACCATCAAAAGCTAATCCCATGTTGAATGTATTGCCTTCATCAAATGCCTCTCTCTCTCTCTCTCTCTCTCTCTCTCTCTCTCTCTCTCTTTCTCTTTCTCTTTCTCTCTCTCATGACAAGATTTACCCATTAATCTCACAAGCTTAAAGATGGGAGCACAGCACCTGAAATTTTATTGATGAGGGAAAAAAAATACTACATCCATGCGATGAGGTCGCAAAACAAAAAGAAACCGCCTCCACAATACAATTCAGCTTTACAAATTAACAAAAACTACAAAATGAGGAGGAACTAGCATCTCCAATAATGGACAGAGCCCGCAAAACATTCACCTGCACACCCCTTACCTCCCTAGGAAGCTCCTCTGGTTGCTGAGGGCCTTGATTGAGAGAAGCCTCCAATACGTTCTCGATCCAAGGCCACATAGTAGCACAAAGAAAACCACTTAAGTGGGCGTTTTGTTACACCAAGTTTTATGAAATGTCATGAAAATTTGTACCAAATTAGACTTATTAATCATAAGATATCATGAAATTTCATGTTATTTGATGCAACCAAACACGCCCTAAACATTTAAATAATTAAAATGCAAGACACACAGAGAGAGAGAGAGAGAGAGAGAGAGAGAGAGAGAGAGAGAGAGAGAGAGAGAGAGAGAGAGGCTCCATAATCTCAACTTTGTGTATAATATAAAATTCTATAATAACCATAACCAGATGGCATACATTGCATGTATATGTAAGAAACCTCATCATATTATAAAATCTGGGGCTTATAGACATAAAAAGCCCACCCCACCTAACCTTATCTTATGGCATCCATCCATCAAGGAAACCACTATTAAAACCCACCCTGATTGATTTGCATAAGCTCATCTTCCATCCTTGTAAATTGAATACCACTCCTCTACTTAGTTCATTTCCCAAAATGGACAATGGCTATAGGCAAATCAATCAGGCCAGGTGTAGATATCACTTCACCACATTGAAAGAAAGATGGTGAATACGTAAACATTTCATGTACATATATAGGAAATCCTAGTTCTAGTCTAAAATTCATGCATTTAGAGATAATGGGCCCCTCTAATCCACCTTATCAAGCGGCGGGTGCAACATCCGGCCCATCATCGTCATCGTCGTCGTCACCGTCACCTTCGTTCTCTCCGTTGGACCTGCAAATGGCAGACCATGTCATCATGGTCGACAACTGAACTGAGGACAAGGAAATTCTCTCTGTGGGCAACCACCATTGTATTTAAATCAAGGAAGAAAAGTATGAGATAAATAAGAGAAGAGAATTGCTTCACTATGGAATGGAGCTGCGCTTCTCTTGAATTTATAGGGTGGATGCTAGTGGCTTTCCTCAACTAAATCCAAACGCGCCATTTTGAAGAATCAATCCCAAACGCACCACACGTGTTAAAATGCTTTCTGTTTGTGAGATCTGGGACGTTCATCTGAAATTCCCCTCATCTATCAGGTGAACAATACATGTACATTGAATGTAGATCCGTTGATCATCGTTTTGTTAACTATCGATTTTGTAATGGATATGTAGCTCAACTGTTCAATGGAACGGTTGGATTTTTGAGACAATGAAATTTTAGGAGGTGGTCCACTTCATCATCGTCCCGGATTAAAAGATGCCATGTTGGCACGTATGGCGCGTTTGTTTTTGGTTATTGAACATGTGGTGTATGGAATTTGCAATCTATGCCGAGATATTCCGAGGAATGCTTTTTTCTGGCACTGGCACTTCAAAAAGGTGAGTGGGGGACGTGAAGGGTTGCTGTCCATAGGCACTGCCAAGGTGGCGGTGTAGGGCCCACCATTGGAGGGAGCTCATGGAAGGTGTTTGGAATGCGCATTCCGCACGTGGAAGCAACAGTCCATGCACGCTCTCGAGCTCCATTGTCACATGCAGGTCATGTGCCACGTTGGATAGTCAAAAGTCAGTCAATATGAAGAATTTTGTACGACTCCTGATGTCATCAGGAGAATGTTGCCACGTTGGATAGTCAAAAGTCAATCATCTTGTTTTCGTCCTACGGTAAGATGACGCGGCCCTTACTGTGGGGCCCACCTTGATGTCTGTATTCAACAGATGAGTCCAAAAATGAAGCAGACCCAATTCTGAGGTAGACCATACCATAGGAAACTGTGGTAATTGACCCTAAATGGACGACAAAATTTTTGGACTAATTTTATATTTGTTTTCTCCCTTAATCCAGGCTTAAGTGACCTTATCAACAGGTTGGATGGCATAGAAACCTTTAGGAAATATTACGGAGGGCCTTGTGAAATTTTTAATGATAGGGCGTTCAATCACCAGTCTCCTATAGTATGGAACACTTGTGATTTGCATCTTCTTCTTTTCTAGTTTCATTCATAATATGATTTGAATAAACGGATGAACGGAATGGATTTCTCATGGACATCTTCGTGGCTCCACAACTTTGGACTATAGAAACTTCATATGGTTAGGGAAGGCAATTCGCATCACCCTTTTTTTTTTTTTTTTTTTTTAAATTTCGGAAAAGCAAGCGAGGAATACTCAAACAGAAAGTAAAAAAGAAGCAACCCAAACCCAAGCACAAGAGAAAAAAGAAAGGGAAAAGTCAAAAAAAAAAAAAAAAAAAAAAAAAAAAGAGAGAGAGAGAAAGGAAGGGAAAGAAGACAAAGGACCACAAAGGGGATGAGAACCCACCACCCGAGTGAAGCATAAAAGTAGAGCAGCGATCTCAGTCTCGAAAGCAGGTCAAATAGTGAATGGAGACCGCAAAAAAGCTTTGAGAGCATCATACGATAGTGCCCAGAAGTAATCTCGATATAACTGCTGGAAATAGTAATATAAGAATGCAGACTTTGGGCGAAGAGGCGCATTTCCCAGGACAAAAATAAGGGATGCATGATAGTTGCCTAGCTTTGACGATTGTACACCAGAATGTAAACTCCCGCATTACTAACACAACTGAAATCAGCAATGCTTTGAGATAAGGTTTGAAGGCACTTATTCAGCATCCCTTGCATGGTAGAATCGAAGATTGTTCTCCAAATAGGACACAAAGAGGGGTGGAGGCAAACAAGGCCACCTCTCAAACACGAGATCTCATGGGCTAGGTTCTAACAATAATTAGGTCTGCACGGCTGGGTCACTTGCCGGTTGGGAGGGCACACCATAGAGAGAGAAGTAGGGAAATCCTAAGTTAAAAAGAGAGCACTTGGAGCCTTAGCTCCTATAGAAGGCCAAAAAAGAAATAAAACTCTCGCTCTCAGGTTTGACAAAATGTTTTTCAAGATGTTCTCCATTGTGGTATATTTTTTTATTATTAAAAATGTGATTATTTCTTTCCCTCCAGATATGCCATGCAAGGGTGAGGAAAGAGAGCCTGCTAAGAGAAGAAGAGATTTGATCATTAGCATTTTTCACATGATAAGAAGCTAATTGGATCATTTCAAGGTGGTGAACAAAAGGAATAAGGAGCTTAGTGTGAATGTTCCTCCAAATCCAATCATTGAACCTACAAGAGAAGAATAAATGATTAATAAATTCATCACTATGTTAACAAAAAACACAACTACTATGATCTATATTACTAATACTAGAAAGAAATCCTTCATTTTGAGCCTGCCAAGAAAAACCATCCAAGCTGTAAGAGAATGTTCAAGGATGAATTCACTAAACTAAAGGAAGTTAATCATGTTAGTGCACTTTTCTATGACAGACTAGTGTACCTTATTTATCAATCATGTGTGTCCATGTATGTTGTAACGTCAGTTGAGACTTGGCAAGCTGAGAAGACTAAATATTCAAGTGGACAAGAAGCATCAAGGAAGAAGAGCAGGTAAAAGAGATGCCTTGGTGACCTTAACCCTTAGAACCAAAACAATCATAACCTCTAGATAACTTGGACCATATAGTAAAATTCCTAATCATCTTCATTAGCCGTAGAATACTTAGAAAAATATGATAAGTTAGGATAATAAAAGAGGTACAAGCTGCTTTAAATAAATAAGCCCAGACAACAGTTTTTTATTGGACTTTTATTGAAGTTTAGTTCGATAGGTCTTCGATTCCATTGAAGACCTGTTCGATCCATCGAACATACATCCAGCAACATTTGTGAACTCTTTGGATAATTTTTGAATCCATCGAACAAGTCCCTTCGATCCATCGAAGTGAGTTTTTTTATCCATCAAAATATATTTTGATCCATTGAACTAGATGTCCAGCAACTTCAGAAACTCTTTGGACGATTTTTCGAGCAATAGAAGTAGGATTTTCGATCCATCGAAGGGTATTTTGATCCATCGAAGTACCACGAATCTGTCATTTTTTATACCATTGGAGCTTCATCCATAAAGATAAGCATTCAGTTTTTTGGCTTAAGAGAGTGATTTTAGAAATTTAAAACTCACCACCATTGTCAACAGCCTTAAGCTCTGATCCTAACCCATACAAGTCATCTTCTTTGTGATTTATTACAAGAATGAAACATTCAAAGCTCAAGAAGATGATGATCTTGTTCCCTCTTGATCTCTATGAGTTTAATTAAGCACCTTGACCATAGGTAAAACCCTTGTCTAAACACATCCTATATATCTAATTAAGTGTATTCCTATAAGAAACCATTTTCAACTAGTTGTAGAGGATTCACCACCATCTCCTAGCACCTTAGGCATCTCCATTGGAGTATCAAATGTAAGGTACTTGATATTGGAGCTGAAGCATTGGCGACACATCAACATCATTGATCGAGGGAGCAAAGGGGAGCTGATTGAAGCACGTGAGACTGGAGGTCAAGCAACCTAAGAGGCGCATCAACGGGGCTCAAATTCGACAAGTAAGATTGTCAATTTGTAAAATTAGTCTCTCTCTTCCTATAGGGAAGTGAGTGTAGAGTTTGAATAGCCAAACTTGATAGGTTCGGTTGTAGGACCTAGGCCTAGTTGTAGGGCTGAAGCAAGTCTCCATGGGAAACCTCCACCAGGAGTATACGCTAGGTTCGGTTGTATGACCTTGACTCGGTTGTAGAGCCTAAAACCATTGAGGTTTGATTTTAGAACCTTAGCTTATGTGGAAGCCTAAATTGAGGTTCGTGTAAGTGCACTGTTCCGCCAGTTGCGCTAAAAGCTCGAGCTAGTAGTGAAGGGCGAAACAATACCTATATCCCAGAACCACGATCCCCCTTGTGTCTTACAATTTTTCGGGGTCCCTCTTGTTCCCTTACATAGATTCCCAAGGGTGAGGGCCTACACCAGCTTCACAGCAGGGAAGGGTGTTGTCCCATACTAATAGTTCGGTTCTAGAGCATAAATTGTCAAGTCTCCAAGGGGAGCCACTAGCACGGATGTGTAGGTGGTACACCAACACGAGTGCGTATGTAAGGTTCTTGAGTAGGGCCTAATCCTTGATTAGAATTGTAAGGTTGGGAGGAACCTATTTAAAACTCCAAAGTTGTGAGGTGATCCCGATTTAAAACCCTTATAGTAAAATCCGGTGTACTCAAGGGGTGTGTACGACAACTGGGAGTTGAGTAGACAAGTAGTCGAACCACTATACATGCTTGTGTTTGTGATGTATTTGAGCACATTTCTACTTATGCATTGTATGTTTAATTGCTTAATTATGAATGCTTAATTGGAATGTGTGATAGGCAATAGATAGGAATATTCACATACACAAGATGTACTTTCGCTAATTTGTAGACTTAAGCTTATATGATTGCATCTTATGTATTCTACATAGGTTTCATAGATTAGTTGCTTGTTTAGTTAAATAATTAGTAATTTATACATTTAAACTAGTTGCTTAATAATTATATCTTTGCTAGTTTATATGATTGGACCCACTAAGGCTTGGAAGGCGAAGTGTTCTTACTTACATAGTTTAAATTATTAAATTAATTAAGTAGGCGAAAGAATTTTAAAAGTCCTAATCACCCCCGTTCAGGACTTAACCTATAATTCTAGTAGCTCTGCCAAACTTTTGCAAAGCGCATAGCATGACAAAGTGTCGTGTTAGACTACCCCACACAATTTCAAATCCAAGGCGAGCTTGGCTGGACAGACCTACATGCTTTCATGATAAAGGTAAAGGTAAGGTCACCATTAGTGGAAAGAATCCAAACGATCTCATCATCAATAGGAACGATTTAGCACAATCTAATTTCGTGAAAGAGTTGAGCCAAATCAATAGATATGGGACACGGAAGCTATCATTCAGTGTCTTGAATTAGAAGACTGGCCAAAAAGTTACTTCCTAGCCTAAGATCTTAAATGGCAAGAGCTCCCATATGATCAATTCATGTCCCTTTCTCTTCAACATGTGGGATACATCTATGCATTAGATCTAGACAATTCATCGTTGAGACTTTAGCATAAATGGGTTTGGTTAATTAAAATAATAGAAAAGCTAAAGGCTTGCAAATGCACTTTTTACTTAAATTCAAAAATATTTTGAATTTCATTTTTCCTCCAAAATTTTATTTGAAAAAAGTTAAAAGTCTTTGAAATCTTTAGTCCTATATTGCTTAAAGAGAAAGAGCTAGAGGGGTTTATTAGCTTTAAGTTCTCTAATATTCTTAATTACTTGAAGAATGGAGAGAGAAGAAGGTTAGCTTGTGTGTTCTAGTGCAAACATACATACACGCACTGGCACTGATAGATGCACATATGCGGCATGATAATGGGTTGTGAGGTAGTGTAGCTATAGAGGTACTAGTGGCATATTTTACACTTTGCACATGCTCCCTTACGACCTACAATGATCTGGTACAAAACACAGTGTGACTAGGCGAAGTTGCTGCTAAAACAACCACATCAAGTAACACAGGGAGAGCGTGAAAAAGTGAAGAGGAGGATCACCATTTTCCTTAAGAAGATCATCGTCTTCCTCAATTGATTAAAAAGTTGAATCCACAAGGGTATTTCTTGAGTCAACTAGAAAAAGAGAAATTTTGGATAAATTTTATTGAAAAATCTGTAACATGTATGATTTCTTGATTACAATATTAATAAAGAAAAAATAAAACCCTGATTCAAAATTGCCCAAAATAGCAAAATTCTAACCCTAATAGAAGTCTTAATTCAACTAGAATAGAACTTACTCGAAATAATAAGTTTTATCAAAATAAAAAGTCTTAAATTAACTTTACTGGATGATTCCAAGAATGATTACAATCAATCTATAAAAAGACGAAATCTACAACTCTAAAAATAAGGAGATAAGAAAAAAATTGAAATTATAAAAAATAATAAAATTTTCCTAAAATCCCGATTTTGAACTAAAAGCGTGTGTTTCCTTGCAAGTAGACGGACAACCTAATAAGAAGGTTTCTTGACCCTGAATGGCCTACTATATAAAAATCAATAGGTCATGCGTTTCGTAATGATACCGAGATAAAAAGTTGTGGCTGATTTATGGTTCACAGTTAAAATGGTAATGTCTCCCTATTCAGAATGAATTTCTTCGAACCAAACATGCTTGGGGCCCAGTTACGTCATGCCCTATATAAGATTGGGCTCAGATCTAACGAGCTACTTCTGCTTCCATTTGGCTGTCTTTTGGTCCAGCCATCCTAGGAGTGTATCTGTGCCTCGTCTTACATTAGCGAGTAAGTTTGTCACAAGATTGCCTTGTTGATTCTGATTGTTTCTTTGATCGGTTGAAAAATGTCAACCATTACGCAAATCGACTGGCAAAAAATGACTATAATGTCAATCGGTTAATGGATTTCAACTGTTTTAGTGTTTCAGTCAGTCGGATCTTACCATTGCACCTTTCGGCTATGAGAAATGGTTGTTTTCGTGCTTTTGAGTTAACTCGTGTCTCTTCACAAAACTCATGACCGTTGACTCGTGCCTCTTCTTAAAAGACATTACCATTTTGAACGGTTTAAGTGCGTCTTTAAAAAATGCTTCTTTGCAAAAGCACACGGCCCTCATTCTCTATAAAACCCTGTGTAAATTAAGGATTATACATATTTATATACTCTCTTTCTTTCTTCCTAAAATTACTCGTAGTGGGTATGGTACTCTATTTTTCTCAAAACACAGTCTGCCAGGATTGCAATTACGTATCAAGTTTTTGTTGTGAAATCTTCTGTTAGTGCACTTTTCTGTGGCATACTAGTATACTTTATTTGTCAATCACGTGCGTCCATGTGTTGTAATGTTGGTTGACCTTCACAAGCTGAAGACTGAAGATTCAAGTGGACAAGCAAGCAGCAAGGAAGATGAACAGGTAAATGAGATGCCTTCGTGACCCTAACCCTTTGAACTAAAACACCCTAAATCTTTAGATGAATTGGACAAACTAGGAAAAACCTTAGTCATCTTTATTAGCATTAGATCAT
This sequence comes from Liriodendron chinense, assembly GCA_003013855.2. Lineage (NCBI taxonomy): Eukaryota > Viridiplantae > Streptophyta > Magnoliopsida > Magnoliales > Magnoliaceae > Liriodendron > Liriodendron chinense. The sequence goes on from ML058378.1 coordinate 3,499,667, forward strand.
ATAAAAAACATGATAAATTAGGTTAATAAAAGAAGTGGAACCTGCTTGTAATCAGACCCGCCCAAATAACAGTTTTCGATAGGTCTTTGATACATCAGAGTCCAGTTTCAATAGGACTCCGATCGATCAGAAAAACCAGTTTGATATATCGAAATATGTCCACCAACTTACAAACTCTCTAGACAGATTCTTCGATTTATCAATTTGATGTATCGAGATTGATGTTTCGATCTATCAGAACTCAATTTGATATATTGGAAATCTGTCCCACAACTTGTGGGAGTTGAGTGTAGATTTTGTTTGACAAACTCGATCTAGGGTCGTTAGCCGATCCTTGGCCTGTTAGTCGGCCTAGATTCAAGGACGTCAGCCGTTCCTTGGCTCGTTAGTCGGCCTAAACAAAGTCTCCAAGGGGGAGCCACCAACACGGGTGCAAACATGTAGGTTGTGAGGAACCTGTAAACTCCTCGGTTGGGTACGGATCCGAGTTCAAACACCTTGGTTGGGAGGAACTAGATTTAAACTCCCCAGTGAATGCCGGTGTGCTCAAAGGGGTTGAGTACTTGAACCGGGAGTAGATTAGACAAATAGTCGAACCACTATACATCCTTGTGTTTGTGATTGTTTTTGAGCACATTTCTCTTTATGCATTGTGTTTAAATTGGTTAATTATGAATGCTTAGTTAGGAATGCATGCTAGGCACTTGATAGGCACATCAACACTCACAAGATGTACTTTCACTACCTCATGTTGACTTGAGCATTTCTTGATCTATCCTCTCTAGTATACATGAGTTGTTTAGACTAGGTTGTTGATTGCACTTATCGTTTGCTAGTCTCTTGATTGGACCCACTTAGGCTTGGAAGCCGAAGTGTTAATCGCTTACGTAGTTTAATTTGTTGAATTGTTTAAGTAGGCGAAAAGAGTTTTAAAAAGGTCCTAATCACCCCCTCCTATAGGTTTAGCCATAATTCTAGTTGCTCTTTAAGCTTCCGCACGTGTATGCATAGGGTGTCGTGTTAGACTACCCGACGCAATTTCATAACTTATGATAAAACTAAATAAGATACTAATCTATGCAACCTAAGTAAACTATAGAGGTTTGGATCAATTAAGCTCAAGTCTACTCTAGAAGTGAAAGTACATCATGTGTGTGGATGTGCCTATCAAATGCCTAGCATACATTCCTAATTACGCATTCATAATTAAACACTTAAACACAATACATAATGAGAGATGTGCTCCAATACAATCACAAGTACAATGATGTATAGTGGTTCGACTAAGTTCCAACATGCGCCAATTCGTAAAGATTATGTGCAACGGTGAGTTCATGAGTAAAAATCCAGATGAAGCTTGGAGTTACTTGGACATGTTGGTCGAGAATGCCCAATCATGGGATACTTCGGATAAATCTAGTAACCACAAGCCTCCTCAACAAAAGGAAAAAAGGTGGCATTTACATCCTTAAAGAGGAGGATGATGTTAATGCAAGGCTAGCCAACCTCATAAGGAAACTCGAGGCCATGGAACTTAACAAGAGTGAAGTTACAAAGCCCACTGAAGCTATTGAGAACATATGTGGAATTTGTGCCACTAATATACACGCTACGTAAGATTGTCCTACAATTCCTGCTGTTTACATCGAATTTGGTAACAGGATCCTCTAGACGCTCACCTTCCTTTGAGCAAGCTTCCCCCCAAACCCGAAAGAATAAAAGAGAAAACTAAGGGTGGCCGGTGTCCAGCCGTTGGCCCTCCGAAGCTTAAGTCAGACGGGACATGGTTCCTAAGAGAAAAGTGAGATATGAGCTCAGAGATTGTGTACCTTTGTTGTCTGTTGGACCATGTATTTATGTAGATTCGAATAATCCAGTCCATTACGCAAGCTATCAAGATTACTACTGATTTGGGGGGATAAGGATCTTATCCCGTTAACCCTTAGATAATGGGATGACCTAACAAGCTTGGACATCCAACTGATTACATCTCTTGATGGAGATGCTTAGAGTTATGGATAAGGACGAACCAAAATCAATCTGTACAGACTGATACTGAAAGGTAGCAATTACTCGCCTTGAAGGTAACCTTGTTTAACATCCTTAAAGTGGGCTACTCACATGCAGATATACGATCCCTTTCTACGACCACGAGCCGAGCTGCTCGCATGCAGGACCTTTGTTTTGCAACCAAGGAGTAAAGACAAACCAATTATGAAAATACCTTCATCCGATGACCAGCGACTAGGCCAGCTCACATGTTAGGGAGTGTATACTGTACTTTTACGATATACGAGCCTCGACCATAAGGGCTCGTAGATAAAACACCATAAAAAAGGCACTCGCAGGCTTTAAATCTTTAATATCTTTGACCACAACTTTTTGGCCATAACAGATGCCCCCCAAGTCCTTGCCGTCGAGGAGTCTAAGGGAAGGACTTGCTTATCAGCATGCGTAACCGCCTAATGCGTTTCTCGAAGGGAAGCCGTACATGATTGGACTGTCATTAATGAGCGCCAGCTTTCCGCAGCTTTTCGACAAAGAGGAAATGAAGAGACGCCCGCCATGTATCTATGGAATTAATGATCATGCCCATTCAACTGTTGTGCCAAACGAATGGTTGCTGCGTGTCACCAAATCTTAAGGAATGAATGCTTATAAATATACGGAGCCTGCGAAATTTTTGAAATTTCATCTGAAGTTTTCAAAAATTCTTCCTCTCCTTGCTTCCTTCTTTTCCTATGGCGTCCTATCCCTTCTCTGGTGTAACTCCGTTCCTCCAATTTTCTCTGGTGTAACTTCATTCTTCTTTTCCTTCAAGGTATTATCCCCTTTTTTTTATCTTAAAAAACCATGGCGGGAGATTTTGATGAGGAAACTGTCCCCTGGGGGATGTTACTCCGGAATCTTCTTCCTCTAACAACGCAAGGGTTCCGGCTAGCAGATACTCTACGTCCGGGTATCCCCCCATAACGATGGAGGAGCGGTTGAACGAGTTACGGGAAAAATATCGAGTTCCCGACTCCGTCATTTTTCGGTTGCTTGGAGAGGGAGAGACTCCGGATTCAACTCCCCCTGGTTGCGTAGCCCTCTACGATTACCTCTTCATCCTTGAGTACGCCTTCCTCTTCACCCTTTTATTCGTGACGTACTACGTACTTATAAGATTGACCCCGTGCAACTCATTGTAAATGGTTGGAGGGTGGTCTTGAGTTCTTTCGTTCTTTGAACACAAGCTGGCAATGGAAGCTTAACCGCTGAGGAGCTCCTTAGAATGTACCAGCTCAAAAAAGCTCCCTCCAGCGAAGGCTGGTATTACTTATGTTACTGGCACCGGGATAATTTCGTTTTGGAGAAACCCACTTCAAATTACCCCGGATGAAGGAAACGCTGGTTTTTGCTTTCGGCAACTGGGAGTCTGAGATGGGATCCACCCCTGGGGGCCATAATGTGAGCCGCTTTTTCGGCGAAGGTGGGTGAAGCTTCACTCTGCCTTGATTTATAAATAAACTTTGAATTTTTCGTTTACCTGACTCGTGCTCGTATTTGCAGGTATTCCGACCGTGGGGAAACCAAGCCTGAAAGGAGGAATCCACGAGAAGATTGTAGAAGTTTACAAATTATTAGCTCGTGACAGGCATATCGAGACCTGTCTGCCAGCCTCTCGACTTGCAGCTGTTGGGTTGATATCTCGCGAGGAGGTCGCGATGACGAACGTGGGAGAGAAGAGGGGGTTGCTGCCTCGCTTAAAAAGCACCAGCTCGAAGAGGTAAAAGAAGACATCTGCCGGTCCATCTCACTCGTCTAATCGGTCTGGTGAGCCTGCCCAAACCCCACAGCCGCGTGAATCTCTCCCTGAGACTGCGGCAGCTGCGGTGGTGGTTCCTCCCAAACCACCAGTTATTGATATTGCTGACAATTCCCCAAGGAATGACGAGGCGGGGTCGAGTTCCCCCCCGGATGAATAACCTCCCGAGCCAGAAGGTGCTCGGGAGTTGATTCCTGCTCGCGATTAAACTGTTGCTCAAGATGTGAGCCCTACTGGGCTAGTCGTAGCCCAGCCCTCCGGAGTCGGGACATTTACCATTCCCAGCCATCTACACCCAATCCAAAAATTTCTTTTTGATAACATCTCCCCCCAGACCTTTGGTACCCTCCCCGAACCAAGTCCTGAAGACCTCTCTCTCGACGCGGGAGTGAGGATGGTCCAGGTAAAGAGTGCTTCGATTTGACCCTATTTCTTGCTTTCTTTGTTGATTTTTAAGTGCATATCTCATAGTCTTCCTTCTTTTTTAGCAGGGCTTGGATCTCATCATACGAACGAGGCATGATATCCTCGCCGCCCGCTGTATTATAAATGAGGCTGAGGGGAAGAGGATTGCCCTGAAGAAGGCGGTCCACAGGAGGGACCAGATCAGTAAATCTCGCGAGACCTTGATCGTGAAGATGACTAAGGAAAGGAAAATCCTCATTGAAAAGGTCCAAGTGCTGATTGACAGATATCAGGCCTTGGACTCGAACTTCGCCAAGCTCGTGGAGATGAAGGAGAAAATAGAGAGAGAAAGAGAGATCTTTCGCCAAGATAAGATCTCACTGGAGGAGCAGCTCGCAAAAAGCAGGTCGTGGCTAAAGGAAGTCAGCGACAATCTGCAGAAAGAGCGCTCCACCCTTGCGCAGCTTAAAGATGACTCTATCCATTGGGAGGAGGAGAGAGTGGCCCTCGTCAAGATGCTTCCGAAGAGGGGCCCCGCGCTATCATGGAGTTCTGAACTTCACAGCTATACGACGATGAAAGATATGAATTGTACGATGCTGGTCGCGACTTCGCACTGGGAGTGATGCAGCGGATGTCTCCATCTTTTGACATGGGAGAGTTCGAGAAGGTCGTGGCCATCATAGCTACAGAGGAGAGGGCGGCCGCTGAGAACGAGGTCACTGAGGTAACTCAAGCTGGAGGGGTCTTGGAAGCGGGCCCTGGGGTTGAAAGTAACGCCCCTCCTTCGACTGATGCGCAAGGATGATCATCTCCTTTCTTCTCTTTTTCTATCTTATGTAAAAATTTTCATTTTCCGTTTGTAAGCGATCTGACTATTTTAGTCAATGGAATGAATGAGAAAAACCTTTTGATACTATGACTTGTATGTTGTTTCTCCTTTTTTTTTGTTTTTGTTGGTCGTATGTTGAATGCTTGAGTACTTAACTCATGAAGCAATGAGTTAGGCTCAATCTGGGGGTCTTGGTGACCATGTCCACAGTAGAGATAGATTGATCTATCAATTGAGGCTTTGACTCTGCCGAGGGCAAAAGATTTGGCCAAGAGAATGTATGTATTCCCTTCGGGGCTATTCGGGTCCAATCAAATGGAGTAGCGACCAAAAGACAATCCATCTTTATTTGAATATCATTCAAATTTACATCGAGTTAAGGAAAATATCGGAGTAGATGCTCTACGTGCCAAGGGCGACGTAAGGGCCTTCCTTGCAGATCTTCGAGATAATATGTTCTTGGTTACATGATTTTGATAACTCGGCAAGGGCCTTCCCAGTTTGGATCCAATGATCGAGTAGGAATTTCGAGGTTCTGTTTAAGGACCAAATCGCAGAGCTAGAAAGCTCTGGGTTGGACCTTGGCGTTACGATAGCGAGAAATACGCTGTTGATAAGTTGCTGCTCGAAGTTGGGATGCGTTCCTTCTTTCTTCCAAGAGGTCGAGATGAAGACTCGGACCTTCTTGATTACTCGTGGAGTCGTACTGCTCGATTCGATACGAAGGTACTTGGACTTTGACTGGGACAACTGCGTCGGTGCCGAAAGCCAAAGAGAAAGGAGTTTCTCCGGTTGACGTGCGAGTTGTAGTTCTATAGGCCCATAAGACTTCCAGTAAGAGCTTTGGCCACATGCATTTACATTTGCCGAGCTTGGTCTTTAGATGATGTTTGATGATCTTATTCACTGCTTCAACTTGCCTATTAGCCTTAGAATGATACGGGGAGGTACGAACACTTCGTATCTTCAATTTTTCGTAAAACTCTGAGAACGTGGCGTTGTCAAATTGCTTTCATTGTCGGTGATTATAGTATGGGGGAGCCCATAACGGCATATGATGTTTCTCCACATGAACCTAGTGGTTTACTTTTCAGTGATTGTGGTTAATGGTTCTGCCTTGACCCATTTGGTGAAATAATCGATTGCTACGATTGCAAACTTGTTTTGACCTTTCCCGGTGGGCAAGGGTCCGATGATATCAACTCCCCATTGGGCGAAGGGCCAAGGGCCGTGCATCGGCATCATCTGCTCGGATGGTACATGAGGTATTGGAGAATATCGTTGGCATTTGTCACATTTTTTGGAAAATTCAATTGCGTCCACCCTCATAGTGGGCCAGTAGTTCCCTTGCCTCATTGCTTTATACGCTAAAGCGCGTCCCTTAGGATGGTTACCACATGCCCCCTGGTGTATTTCATCAAGAACACGATGTGCCTCTTCTGGATGAAGACACCTTAAGTATGGTAAAGTAAAGATTTTCCGTAGTAAAATTTCATTTTGTAAGGTATACCTGGTAGCATGATGACGAATTTGCCGTGCAGATTTTTTATCATCTGGGGTTGCCCATCTTTGAGGTAAAGGACGATGGGGTCCATCCAACATGGGGAGGAGTGTACTGTGACTACTTGCTCTGGGGTCGTTTGACTAATACTAGGAGCATGAAGACGATCGATGGGAACAGATTACGTTAATTCAGACTCCGGTGCAGAGGCTAGCTTTGCCAAGGAATCTGCGAGCTTGTTCTTCTCGCGAGGGATGTGAATTATTTCATATTTGTTCAGCTTCGCGAGGAGGATAAATACTTGGGATTTATATAACGCCATCCGCTCTTCTTTTGCTTCGAATTCGCCGAGCACTTGATTGACTACAAGTTGAGAGTCACTATGAATAAGTAAACTCTGAATCGCGAGTACGTTCGCTAGTTCAAGGATGATGATCAAAGCCTCATATTCTCCGTCATTGTTAGAGACGTGAGTGTCAAATCACAAAGCATATTGAAAATGCGACCCATCAGGAGCAATTAAGATTAAGCCGGCTCCGCTACCGGTGGCGCGTGAAGACCCATCCACAAAGAACGACCAGGGGATCTGATCGTTGGTCGCAGGGTCATTGTTGGAGGAAGAATATGTGAATTCAATAATGAAATCAGCCATGACTTGACCCTTAATGGCGGTTCTTGGGCAGAACGATATATCATGCTCACTGATCTCAATTGCCCATTTTTCCAATCACCCTGAAACCTCAGGTTTTTAAAGGACCTGTCTTAATGGATAGTTCGTAGGTACCAATATAGCGTGGGCTTGGAAGTATGGTCGTAGTTTTCGAGCAGCTGTCACTAAGGAGAGATCTAATTTCTCCATATCAGAGTATCAAGTTTCGACATCCACCATCGCTCGACTAATATAATAAACGGGCCTTTGTACCTCAGAATCTTCTCTTATTAATGCGGTGCTAACGGTCTTAGAAGACACAGATAAATAAAGAAGGAGCTGCTCATGTAAAACAGGTTTTGATAAAATAGGGGTCGCACTCATATATTGCTTCAGTTGTTGAAATGCTTCTTCGCATTGTGGAGTCCATACCCAATCGGTTTTTGCGGTAGCTTGAAGAAGCTTAAACAAAGGAAGGCACTTATCAGAGGCACGCAAAATAAACCCGTTCAATGATGCAATGTGACCAGCCAGTCATTGGACATCTTTGAGAGTGGACGGAGACTTCATTTTGATCAAAGCTTTTATTTTCTCGGGATTCGCCTCGATTCCTCATTGGCCAACCATAAACCCAAGAAATTTCCTGGCGAAAACCTCGAAAGCACATTTTTCTGGATTTAGCTTCATTCGATACTTCCTCATTAGGTCGAAGGCTTCTCGGAGATCTGCGAGATGGTCGTTGGCTGCGACGCTTTTCACGAGCATGTCGTCGACATAAACTTCTATATTCCTGCTGATTTGGGCGGCGAACATTTTATTGACCAAACGCTGATAGGTGGCTCCTGCATTCTTGAGACCAAAAGGCATTAACTTGTGACAATATAGGCCACGGTCCGTGATAAAGGACAGTGTGTTGACTATCAGGTGGGTGCATCGTGATTTGGTTATAACCAGAGTAGGCATCCATAAAACTGAGCAGGGCATGCCCTGCTGTTCAATCAACCAATTAGTCGATGCGTGGAGTCGGGAAACTGTCCTTCAGGCATGCTTTGTTCAGATCAGAGTAGTCCACGGCACATTCTCCACTTGCCATTAGCTTTTCGAACGAGGACCACATTCGTGACCCATTCTGGGTAATCAACTTCCTCAATGAAATTGACAGTCAACAACTTTTCGACCTCGGTTTTAACCACCATTTGCCTTTCTGCGGTGAAGGCACTTCGACGCTGATGAACAGGTTTGTGCTTCAGATCAACATTCAGTCGATGAACAATGACGCCAGGGTCGATACCTGGCATATCATGATGGGACCAAGCAAACACATCTTGATATTCGGTGAGAAAATGAATCGAATTTTCACGAAAGACATCGCTCAAAGAAGATCCAACATAAACCTTCTTAGACGAATTTTCTTCAGACAAGTGGATTGCGACTGTCTCTTCCCCCGAGGTACCTAATTGAAAAGCACTCTCTCTTGGGTCCAGCGTTGTAGCTATCGGGTGATCCGATGAGTCTCCTATAATCGTCATAATAGGAGCCCCTTGGGCTTTCTTTCGATCTTATACGATGATTTCGTAACATGCTCGAGCTTCCTTTTGATTTCCTCGTACAACCCTGACTCCATTCGGGGTAGGGAATTTGATACACAGGTATAAAGGGTGTAAAGCTGCTCCTATCTTGTTGAGCGAAGGTCGGCCCAAAATAGCGTTGTATGCTGATCTTCAATCCACCACGAGGAAATTAACGAAGATTGTGGTTTTGGCTAGGCTTTCTCTGAAGGTGATTGGAAGGTCAATGCTTCATTCCGGTGTTACAACTTCGCCCCCGAAGCCGAAGATGGGAGTTGAGACTGGTTTAAGTAGACTTCTGGCGAGTGCCATTTTATTGAAAGCTTCCAGGTAGAGAACGTCAGCGGTACTACCTGTATCCAGCATGATACGATGGGTAAAATAATTTGATACCTTTAACGCGACCACGATGGAGTCCTCGTGAGGGAAATGAATTCCTTCTGCATCTTCGAGAGAAAAAGAGATTGGATGATAGGCAGGATTCGATACATTGGGCATCTTTTCCAACCAATAAATATGCTAGGGTTTCTGAGACACCTTGCGAGCGTATGCTTTTCTTGACGCTTGAGAATCTCCCCTACAAGCCGGACCTCCAACAATGGTCCGGATCTCACCAGTAGGTTTAACATCTTCTTGCGAAGGATGATGTCGAGGTGACTTTTTTTGTTGTGATGGGGCTTCCGCTCTCTTAGGCAACCAACCCTGTCGCGCCACGTAATCTCGGAGATGACCCTTTCAAATTTGGGCTTCAATGTGATCTTTTAATGATATACAATCTTGGGTGTTGTGCCCATGATCTTTGTGGAAATAACAGAACTTTCCCTTGTCTCTTTTTTCAGGATCGGACTTGATCTTTAAAGGCCACTTCAAGTACAGTTGTGCTTGATCTCTATTAATACTTTCTCAGGAGATTGGTTAAGAGGTGTATAGTTATGATATTTATCAGAGTAGGGCTTCTTTGGGGAACGATCCCGTCGATCACTGCCGATATTTCTTATCAGGAGGAGAGATCTCCTTAGACTTACGCTTCTTGCCCTGTATACCGTGACGTGTCAAACGACTTCTTCCACATTAATGTACTTTTGCACCTTTGCTTGGAATTCCGTTATAGTTTTAGGAGGGTTCTTGTCCAGGGCGAACCAGAATTTTTCGCTTGTAATTCCAACTATGAGGGCGGTGAGGCCTTTATCTTCGGTATAACCTTCAGTTTGAATGGTTTCTACAGTGAACCGAACTGTAAACTCCTTAATTGTCTCCCTATGCTACTGCTTTAAATCCATTAAATGAGATGCTGACTTTTTAGTACGGATGCTCCCCATGAACTGAGAGAGGAAGAGCTCTGATAATTGAGAGAAAGATCTGATAGACCGAGGTTTTAGGCCCCGAAACCATATACTTGCTGCATCCTTTAGAGTTAGGGAGAAAGCCCTACACGTAATTTCTGAACCATGTCCCTCCAGCTCCATAAGAGACTTATACATCTCCAGATATTCGAGAGGATCATCGGTGCCTGTATACGGGGCAATGATAGGCATTCGGTATTTCTTAGGCAAGGGAGACTCTATAACCTTACGGGTGAAGGGAGATTCAGATCGATGGATCGATGCAAGAGAAATATGTGGAAGGTTAGATCGATATCGCTGTTCCATATCGTTGAAGCGATCCTGGATTCTCTTAAGATCTCCTTCCTATGGTAAGGTGTAGCTTGAAGTTTCGACGGCAGACCCCTAAGATTGTTGTTGCCGGGAGGTACTGGAGTGTATAGAATGTGGAGGAGGTACTGAGACTTGATTGCCAGGTGTCATTCGATTTGAAGGAAGATTTGGTTGGGTTCGTGGTTCGCCTGCAGAATACCTGGAAGCTACTAGTATAGGTCGCACCGGCGGCCCTTCTGGAGGTTGCTGTTGTGGTTTCGGAAAGTGTTGATCAAACCGATTAGATAAGGTTTGAAGTCCAGCTTTGAGGGTAAGAAGTGTGTTTCCAACAAAACGCATAATGTTGTCTTGACTGCCGGATATATCATGAAATGGATTTTGCAATGGCAAGTTGGATTCTACCGGGAGAACCCCTGTCGAGGCAGCCTGAGGGGGATTAGACGCTAGTTCAATGATGTCAGGTGGAGGTAATGTCTGTCTTGAAGTGAAAGGATGAACTGTCTTTTTGGGAGGCATGGTGGGAGATAACGATCAGTGATGAGAATGGCTAATTCTGATGACCTCGTTCCCACAGACGGCGCCAATCTGTTTATGTCGGATTTAGTAACAGGATCCTCCAGACGCTCACCTTCCTTCGAGCAAGCTTTCCCCCAAACCTGAAAGAATAAAAGAGAAAACTAAGGGTGGCTGGCATCCAGCCGTTGGCCCTCTGAAGCTTAAGTTAGACGGGACATGGTTCCCAAGAGAAAAGTGAGATATGAGCTCAGAGATAGTGTACCTTTGTTATCTGTTGGACCATGTATTTCTGTAGATCCGAATAATCCAGTCCATTGCGCAAGCTATCAAGATTACTACTGATTTGGGGGGATAAGGATCTTATCCTGTTCACCCTTAGATAATGGGATGACCTAACAACCTTGGACGTCCAACTGATTACGTCTCTTGATGGAGATGCTTAGAGTTATGGATAAGGACGAACCAAAATCAATCTGTACAGACTGATACTGAAAGGTAGAAATTACTCACCTCGAAGGTAACCTCGTTTAACATCCTTAAAGTGGGCTGCTCGCATGCAGATATACGATCCCTTTCTACGACCACGAGTCGAGTTGCTCACATGCAGGACCTTTATTTTGCAACCAAGGAGTAAAGACAAACCAATTATGAAAATACCTTCATCCAATGACCAGCGACCAGGCCAGCTCGCATGTTCAGGAGTGTATACTGTACTTTTACGATATGCAAGCCTCAACCATAAGGGCTCGCAGATAAAACACCATAAAAAAGGCACTCGCAGGCTTTGAATATTTGATATCTTCGACCACTGCTTTTTGGCCATAACACCTGCGTTTCAAGAGGTGTTACAAGAACAAGCGAATGCCACATATGGGTATCAATGGCCTTTCAATGGACCGGTAGGTAACATGTATAACTCTACTTGGAAGAATCATCCTAACTTTAGTTGGAGGAATGGTCCTACGACCAATCCTACTAACTCTCAAGGAGGGCCACCCATACAAAACATGGCCCCACCTCAATTCTCAATGGAGGATAATCTGAAGGCGTTTATACAAGGGCAAACGTAAATAAACCAAGCAAATCAGCAAATGTTTCAAGAGCTTAAAATCTCGGTTGATGAGATTAAGGGACGCTTGAATGCTAGGGAAGGGACATTTCCGGCCCAACCTCAGCCCAATCCAAAGCAAGTACATGAAGTAAGCATCCCTAGTCTTCCCAACCAACATATGGAGCAAGCAAAGTCCATCACCACTCTTAGAAGTAGTAAACTAGTAGATAAATCTATTCCGGTGAAGGCCGACAAGCCTAATGATCTGGTAATTTCTGAGAATGAGAATAGACCTAGCTTAGCCCCACAAGAAAAGGAACGTGTTCTTAAGCCCAAAGCACCATTCCCTTCGAGATTGGTTGCTCCAAAATCTTATGATATTCTAGAGATTTTCAGACAAGTCAAGATTAATATTCCATTGCATGATGCTATTAAACAAATCCCGTCCTATGCCAAGTTTCTAAAGGACTTATACACAACTAAACGCAAATATAATGTGCAGCAAAAGGCCTTCCAAACGAGCAAGTGAGTGCCATTCTCACTCAAAAGACCCCTTCAAAATTCAAGGATCCCGATAGTCCCATAATTTCATGCATCATTGGTGACTACCGGATTGAACGTGCATTGCTAGACTTAGGAGCAAGTGTAAATTTAATCCCATACTCGGTATATGAGCAATTAGGCCTTGGTGAATTAAAACCCACCAAAACCACGTTGCAACTCGTTGATAGATCCATTCGTGTACCGAGAGGGATAGTTGAGGTTGTCTTGGTCTAAGTTGATAAATTCTACTATCCAGTGGATTTATCGTCTTGGACACACAACCGGTTATGGATGCTAGTACTCAAATACCGATGATTTTAAGCCGCCCCTTTTTCGCTTCCCCAAGTGAAGGGTTGCGATGTAGTAATAATCTCGGTAAGACCGAGGTCGATCCACAATGACTTTTGTAGGAATTCACAAAACACTTCCAATGGTTTCTACTTAAGAGTTAACTAAACAGAATTTATGAATTTGGTGTATATAGATATTTTGAATTAAATTGAATGTAATCAATAATAAAAAGCACTAGGGGTTCTAGGATCCACTTGTAGCAATCCTTGATGCTTAATTCGCTGTGGTTTCTCACTTTCTCAACTAGAATCGAAATTAAGTTCTATCTAGCCGGATGATAGAGCAGTTAAAACAAACAATCTGTCATATGTGTGATACATGATTCTCTCAATTCAAGTTAGGATTTGAGCACACTCAATTGCATAGATCAATCCTAGTTCTAATAGGTTAAGATCACAATCATAATCATCATTACCTTCTGTCACAAAGTATAACTAGATCATAATTTGAACTCAATTCAAATCATATAAACAACCACACATAGAAAAAAATTCCAAAAAGAGTAGAACTTTTGGTATGAAGTTCCCACATGAGAATCATAGATTTAGAGCATATTGAATCCAATTCCTCGGATCATATAGGTCTAGAATAATTCAAAACAATTAAGAACTCAAGCAATTCTTCTAAACATCCATGAGCCATCATAAGATTAAGAAAAACTACTTAGAACTTTATTTAAACTTCAACCATTGTTCTCCAGTAAAAATCCAAATTGAAACCAAATCAAACAAATTGAAACATCTTAGATTCACTACAAGCTTCACCTCTTAGCCGTAGCTAAGTGGTTTAGCCTTTCATGATCCAAGGAAACATGAAAACAACTAAGAAAAATACAAAACTAGAAGAACAAACTAGGAGGAGTTGTAGAACTTCGGATCTAACTTCCACCGTCTCCTACCATGCTAAATCTTTTCTAGGATCCCTTAGGAACGAGCTAGGGAAGTCCTTTTATAGCTTTGAAGCCCCAGGTGCGAAGAAACTTCGAGAAATCCCGTAAGATTAGCGTTTCGCGTAGAGATTTTCGGAGCTCCGAATGTTTTTGAGTGTTGTCCGGCCGGTCGGACAAAGTGCCTGCAATTACAATTTTCACTGGAGTGTTTCTTACACAGTTCGACCTACCAGTCGACCGGTTGGCCGGCCGACCGATGGAACTGTTTCAAATTGTTGATTCCTTTGGACATTGAAATGCATAAGCTGACCTTTCGGACAACCGGTCGGCCGACCAGTCGGTCAGTCTATCTGGCTGGTCGGTTAAGGGGTCAGTCCTCCTTGAACTTGTCCAGTGACTTCTTTGTTTTTAGAAAGTTTGGCCGGCCGATCAGTGGCTATGGACGGCCAGCCGGTGGACATGAATTTGAATGAAATCTTCAGCTTCTTGTTCGCTTCCCCAAGTGTAGGGTTGCGATGTAGTAATAAACTCGGTAAGATCGAGGTCGATCCACAGGGAAAGAGGTAAACAATTCCAATTATCCTAATAACTAGAATCAAAGAGGTTTGTGAAATTGGTTTTGAACATAAAATAGAAAATCTGATAATGAAAAGATAACTAGAGCATTAAGGATCCACTTATAGCTCTCCTTAGATGCATAATTTGCTATGGTTTCTCACTTTTTCAACTAGAATCGAAATTAAGTTCTATCTAGTCGGATGATAAAGCGGTTAAAACAATCAACCTGACATATGTATGATCCATGTATATGATTCACTCAATGCAAGCTAGGACGAGCATACTCAATTGCATAGGTCAATCCCAATTCCAATAGGTTAAGATCACAATTATAACCATCATTAAATCCTGTCACAAGACAAAACTAGATTATGATTTGAACTTGATTCAAATCACATACACAGTCTCACATAGTTCAAAATTCCAGAAAAGTAGAACTTTGGTAGGAAGTTCCCACATGAAGATCATACTAGGTACTCATCAGATCTAGTAGACTACACAACCATTAAGAACTCAAGCAATTCTCCCAAACATCCATGAGTCATCATAAGACTAAAAAAAACTACTTGGAACTTGTATTAACTTCAAACCATTGTTCATAAACATGAAATCCAACTTTAAAACCAATAAAACGAATTAAACAATCTAAGAAAACTATAAGGTTCACCTCTTAGCTCTAGCTAAGAGATTAGCTAATGAAAAGCATATTAAAATTAAAACTAGAACTAAGAAAAGGAAGAAAAACTAGCTGGAGGAGGCTAGGAAGCCTCCTATGACTTGAACTCCTTGCTTCCCACGTCCTTGATTGACTGGAATAGAAGAGAGCACCTCCTTTTATAATACAGCAAGAGTACCGCAACGTAACAGATTTTGTTCCGCTTCGTACGGCTTAACCAATGGTCAGATTGCCTTCAAATTTGATATGTAGCTTCCTTGTAATATGATCTTCCTCATAGATGATTTAGATTTCTAGGATTGTCCTCTGAATGGGCCCACCAATCAGATCAGCGACCGCCTATCAAAATCACACACTTCGGGTACCTTCAGAACCAGTCATCTTGCTTTCAACGCTCTGGAGTGTACAGATGTCGGATTGATCCCAAATTTTGAACATTGGTATAAAACTTCATCCTCTATATGATAGATGGATTAGATTGTCCAAAACAATCCCAGAATGTGGTTCAAAAATTAGAACACTTAGGGCTTTTAT
The DNA here is from genome assembly GCA_003013855.2 of Liriodendron chinense. NCBI lineage: Eukaryota > Viridiplantae > Streptophyta > Magnoliopsida > Magnoliales > Magnoliaceae > Liriodendron > Liriodendron chinense. The sequence goes on from ML058378.1 coordinate 3,515,203, forward strand.
AAACTCTGTGCAGTAGAATCTTTCTCTATGGTCCATCTTTCTTCAACCGGTACGATCAAACCACACATCCTTTTGATATAAAAATTTGTGGTTATTCATATATGGATGTGGTCTAAAAGATGGTCAAATTAGATTCTTCATATCATCAATGATGGGCCACCTGGACCGGCCCAGAGTGGAGTAGGCAGAATCTGGAACTTTCTGGACAGTTCGTATTGTTTTGGCCACCACGATCAATCCGTAGCTCCGATCGTCACGAAACCACTTGGGTTAGTTCGGCATCGAGCTCCTCTTAGACATGGATGTGTTGGATTTCCAAATATCATCAAGTTGAGCCCAAAAAACTGGTACAAAAAACCAGAAACGGGAATGGCCTGCTGTCTGCAATCTGAAACCCTGAATTTGCATGGCCAACCGGTCAAGACCGGTCGGACAGGGCTGGCCGACCGGTCAAGACCAGTCTAGGCTTTTTGGGTGGCTGTCCAGCAGCATGTGAAAGGAGAAATCAATTGGCCGACCGGTCAAGACCGGTCGGACCACCTTGTGGGGCTCCTTTTCTTTCCTTTCTTCTTTCTCTTCTTTCCTTTCTTCTTCCATCTTTTGTTCTTCCTTTCCTTTGATCTTTAAGGTATGTAAGAAGGGTCTCAAAGCATCCGAATGATGAAGTCTCTCTTTCATTCCTACAACCTCAAAACTATGCATTAGATTAGCCTTTAAATCATGAAAACCATGCATGATGAGTGATGAATTGGGGTTAGAATATGCACAATTAAGAGCTCAACACTTCTCCTCCTTCATCTTCAATGCACTTTTGTTCCACCTTTGGTCCTTCATTCCTTTGATCTTCAAGGTGTGTAAATAACATCTCTTAGCCTCGATTTGATGAATTCTCTCTTTCACTCCTACAACCACAAAACCATGCATTAGTTGGGTCTTTAATCACTTATTTCAAGCATAGTTAATAGTGAAATGGGGTAATAATATGCACATTTAAGAGCTCAACACCCCTTCCTTGCTAAATCAAATGCAATAATAAATTGCCGGAATGGGGTAATATAATTGTCCTTTGGAAACATGACATTGGAGATGAATGTGTTCCATTTGGGCAAAAGGCATAGGGATGTTGATGATGATGAGCTCTTCGAAGTAAACATGCTCGAATCCTTCGAAGAAGAAGATCTCCTCCAACTTAAACCACTAGAAAGCTTGAAGACATGCTTTGCACATTTTGAGGATTCCAAAGACCCTATCATAAGTGAAATTGTGCAAGCATTGAATATTGAGAAATCGATAGTTGGTATTAGTCGGTGGAGCCCCATTTTGAAAGATTGCCACCAACCACATCAAAGCCTCTACTGTCTAACATTAAACCACCGAATCTTGACCTTAAACCTTTGCCATACGAGCTGAAATATGTATACTTAGGTCAAGAAGAAACCTTCCCAGTCGTTATTGCCTCTCACTCAAGAAAAGACCAAGAGCTCAAGTTCATCGAGCTACTTAAAGAACATAAGGGAGCCATAGGATGGACAATAGCGGACCTCAAAGGGATAGATGCTTCGGTATGTACCCACCGTATACACCTTAAAGAAAATGCAAAGATGACTAGACAACCTCAAAGAAGGCTAAATCCAAATATGATGGAGGTTTTCAAGGCCGAGTTGTTAAAGCTACTATGTGTGGGTATCATCTACCCCATCTCGGATAGCCGAGTCCTACCTAAGTTGTCCCTAAGAAGTCCGATATTACCATCATGGAAAATGCCAATAAAGAGCTTATACTGACTAGAGTAACCACCGGTTGGAGAATGTGCATAGATTATCAGAAGCTAAATACGGTCACTAGGAAGGACCACTTCCCTCTCCCATTTATGGATTATTTAGAGAGGTTAGCGGGTCACTCCTATTATTGCTTCCTCGATGGCTATTCCGGCTACAATCAAATTGAAATAGCCCCAAAAGACCAAGAGAAAACTACCTTTACATGCCCGTTTGGCACCTTTGCATATCGAAGAATGCCATTCGAACTATGTAATGCACCCACCACATTCCAATGATGCATGTTGAGTATTTTCTCAGACATGGTGGGTGAGTTTCTCGAGGTATTTATTGATGATTTTTCTATTTTTGGTTGTACTTTTGATGAGTGCCTGTACCACTTGAAGTTAGACTTGACAAGGTGCAAGGAGAAGGACCTTGTTTTAAACTGGGAAAGTGCCATTTTATGGTACAAAGAGGAATAGTCCTTGGACATATCATCTCGTCCAATGGAATAGAGGTAGATCGGGCCAAAATTGATATCATTTCAAACCTACCACCACCCAAGAGTATATGCGATGTGCGATCCTTCCTTGAACATGCCGGTTTTTACAGGAGATTCATAAAGGATTTCAGCCAAATCTCTAGGCCTTTATGTAACCTTCTCCAAAAGGATAACCAATTCGAGTGGAGTGCCGAATGTCAATTAGCTTTTTCAAAGCTAAAAGACATGTTGACAACCGCTCCCATCATGCAACCATCAGATTGGTCCGTTCCTTTTAAGTTGATGTGCGATGCGAGCGATTATGCTATTGGGGCGGTGTTAGGACAAAGGAAGGACAAGAAGCCCCACGTTATTTACTATGAGAGTAGGACCTTGAATCCTGCCCAAGTCAATTACTCGATTACGGAGAAGGAGCTCCTGGCCATTGTTTTTTGCTTTGGACAAATCCAAGGCATACTTGATAGGATCCAAAGTCATAATTTACACGGATCATGCGGCACTAAAACACCTTCTTTCTAAGAAGGATGCTGAGCCCCACTTGCTTAGATGGATCTTACTCCTTCAGGAATTTGACTTGGAGATTAAAGATAAGAAGGGTGTAGAGAACGTGGTGGCGGATCATCTATCTCACCTAGTCCTACCCGATTCCATTGACGAGTCACCTATTGAGGACTCATTCCCTAATGAACAACTCTTTGTTGCTATGCATCCACCATGGTGCGCTGATATTACAAATTATCTTTCTATAGGTGTGATGTCAACTCATTGGACTGCACAAGATAAATAAAAATTTCTAAGAGAAGTGCACAGGTTTTTCTGGGATGAACCATTACTTTTTAAATATTGCCCAGATCAAATAATTAGAAGATGTGTTCCTGATGATGAACAAAATTCTGTCATCTCCTTTTGTCATAATCTAGCGTGTGGTGGTCATTTTTTCGCCATGAAAACCACTGTAAAAATTCTGCATTGTGGTTTTTATTGGCCCACTCTATTTAAGGACACTCACGAGTTTTGCAAACCATGCGAGCACTGTAAAAAACTAGGAGGATTGTCCCGTCGAAATATGATGCCTCTTACCCCAATTCAACATCATGAAGTCTTTGACTGTTGGGGCATTGATTTCATGGGACCATTCCCCACATCTTTTGAACTGTTTATATATTACTCGTCGTAAACTATGTGTCCAAGTGGATAGAGGCGATTCCATGTAGAACCAATGATCGTCGTATGGTTCTAAAGTTCCTTAAAGAAAATATATTACTTAGATTTAGAACACCTCAAGACATCGAAGTGATGGCGGTTCTCACTTTTGCAATAGGCCTTTCAAAGCCTTAATGAAGAAATATGGCATTAGACACAAAGTGAGTACCCCATACCACCCACAGACAAGTGGGCAAGCTGAAATTTTCAATCGGGAAATCAAACAAATTTTAAAAAAGACGGTGAGACCAGATCACAAAGATTGGTTGCCGAGATTAGACGATGCTCTGTGGGTTCACCGTACCGCTTATAAGACCCCCATTGGAATGTTCCCCTATAGACTTGTCTATGAAAAGCTTGTCACTTGCCTGTGGAACTTAAACATAAAGGCTATTGGGCAATTCGGCATTGAACTTTAACGTTGACAAGGCTAGCTCGCTTCACAAACTCCAATTGAATGAGCTTGACGAGATCCGAAACGATGCTTACGAAAACTCGAGGATTTACAAGAGCAGGATGAAGGCCTTCCATGAGAAACACATCTTCAGGAAATCTTTCCAAGAATGTCAAAAAGTGCTCTTGTACAATTCTCGACTTCATCTTTTTTCGAGAAAATTGAGATCTCGATAGACCGGCCCATATATTGTTAAAGAATTTTTTTCTCATGGGGCTGTCAAAATAGAGAATGTGGTGAATGGTAACTGTTTTAAAGTGAATGGACAATGCCTTAAGCCATTTGTCGAAAAGTTTGATTCAGAGGACATGTCCATCACTCTGAATGATCTTGTGTATCAGGATGATTGATCTGCTAGTATGACGAAGGTATAGAGTAGATTAGGTTTAGTTTATTTTTTTATTTTTAAGTGATTTATTAGATTTTGATACCGGAGGTAGACTTCCATGATCGACTCTCTCAGGTACTATCGTTATCACTATCTTTTATTTTACCATTGCTCTCATGTTCATGCTCATTACATATCTTTTTACATTAAGGACAATGCAAGATTTGGTTAGGGGGTGAGATGAGATCCCTCATCTAGCAGTTTGTAGACATTTCGAGCAAGGTTGTGTGAAAAATTTTCAAATTTTTTAAAAATTCAAAACACTTTTAAAAAACTTGTTTCTATGCATTCAGATGATACGAGTATAAGAAAAGGAGATACGAAGTGAATGATGTTGCAAGTCTTGAACTACCCTTAATATAATGGTTTTATATGTGACTTCCCCTATTTATATGATTGATAGAATGTTTGAACACTTGTGCACCTAGTTCATGTTACACGATTCTCATGGTTTGAAAGGATTATGTAGATTTGTGGATTGGCTAGTGTTAGAACTAGAAAATGCTCAAATGCAGTTTTCTTGTGTTTTGTTGTTCCGGGGTTTTGAATAGTAGAAGCATTCGTAGACAATCACAAGCATTCGAAAAGTACACAAGAGAGAAGATATCACAAGGCGAATTTTATTTTAGAGATTTTGAGATCCTGTACATTCTAGGCCGTGATATGGCACGAGCCCTTAATTACATCGAATGATCGATGACCCTTGATTAAAAGGCAGAAGGCTAGTTAACAGGGACTATGGTCATAGAGTTCGTGGTCGTAGAGACCCGTATTTTGTGGTTAGAGAGACCCGTATTTTGTGGTTAGAGAGACCCGTATTTTGTGGTTAAAGAGACCTGTATTTTGTTGTGTTTTGTTATAGACTGATCCATCTTTGTACGAGTGAAATGTCTATGTCTCATATTTTGACCAGAGATCCAGGCTGAGATTGTCAGGGTTTTTAACCGAAGGGTGCAACTCTAGCCCTGCGCCCCACATTTTTTATGGGTGACCGTGGGAAGACTGATCTGCAGTTGCATGTACCTGAGCAACTCAACCGGCGGATGCCATTTGAATGGGTAGGGCATCAACTGTTCTTGAAGTGTCAGTCTTTAACAAATTTCATGTGATAGTTTAGAACTCTCTTGATATGTTTTATTGTGTTAACCATAGTCCTATTTTCTTAGTCCGGACATGAATTCAGGTTATTTATGATAGTACATGTAATGATGATACATTGGTATGATCCTGGGCTCTGGCGGTCTCTTTCTGAGAAATTACTTCGTTCATCGTATTGGATCAGATTGGACTCTGAAGGCTTGCATTCTACTCATTGGGTGGCCCAAATGACTTATTTGACTGCTCCATTGCGTCCGGAACACTCGAAATACCCAAAATAGGCCCAAACGGGGCTCGAAAACATCACAAAATGAAGTCTTAAAGGTGCTGAGATTGACGTTTAGAGTGTTAATTTTTCTGATCCGCTGGCCTGATTTTACTGATGAGCTGGGGCCAGCGTGTCAAAAAATAACTTTGTTAAGATGTGTGTTTTTGTGATCCTACTGGCCTATTTTTTTTATACGCTGGGGCTAATGCGTCGAAAAATTATCGATTTTCCTGATGCGCTGGGCCCATTTTTCTGATGCGATGGGGCCAGTGCGTCAAAAAATGACTTATTTCATAAATGACTGATTTTCTTGATGCGCTGGTGTATTTTTCTGATGCGCCAAGGGTTAGTTCATCGATAAAATAAGCTAAATTTGATTCAAAGTATTTTTGTGATGCGCCACTGTACTTTATACAATTTTGAATTATTTCTTCCTCGGACCTACTGTGGTCGGAAGTGGGATTTTTGGTAAAGGATTCCGTAGGACGAAAAGGAATTTCGGTGATCGTAAAAGATTTTCGGTGGTTGAAAAAGGAGTTCCGGCAAGGGATTCCAGCGGTCTCTCAAATATCCAACGGATAAAACTCTCTCTCTCTCCCCCTCTCTCTCTCTCTTCGGATCTGTCCAAATGAACCGTAATGGAGGGGTATTTATACCAAAAAAATATTGAAAGTCGGCCAATAGGAGGCTGCCACGTGTAGCGCGTCGAGAAAATCGGTCGGCGCATCGAGAAAATGACTCGGCGTGTCCTAAAATGCCTTCGTTTAAATTGCTGATTTTGGGACGCACTGGCTCTTAGTGCGTCCTGAAATTCCTGAAAATACCTGATTATCGGACGCGCTGAGGGTCAGTGCATCTTGAAATTTATTTATAAAAACTGTCTGAATTTTTTGATGTGCTGGCTGTCAGTGTGTCCTGAAATTCATTTTTGAAAACTGTCTGAATTTCTCGATGTGAAGGCTGTCAGTGCGTCCTGAAATTCATTTCGAAAAACTGTCTGAATTTCTTGATGCGCTGGATGAATTTTCTGATGCGCTGAGGGTCATCGCGTCCTGAAATTCATTTGTAAAATGACTGAATTTCATGATACACTGACTATGAATTAAGTGATGCATTGACGGACTTCCATTTTGGTTCATTTGTGATATCTTGTGTAAATAATGGTTTGTGGGGCCCGCTTTGTGATGAATGTTGATGGACTGGCCATGTCTATTCATGGTTGTACTTATTATCCAAATTTGAAAGATTTTGATCATAAATGATGGTGGGGCCCACCCTTGGGTCAACTTTCCATTTTTGGTAAAGTCTGATGTGCATTGCGATCTTAGTTGAAATTCCTGATGCACTAGCTTTAAATCCAGTAATGTGATGGATTGAACACTTGTAATATCTTTTTTAAGGATCCTAACTTTTGGGACCCCAACAGATGCCCCTCCGATGTGCTGGGATGGACAAGTGGTTGTTCATTGCAGCACATCGGATTTTCTGGGTCCCATTATAAATAGAGGAATCCTGGTTATTTTGTCATTTAACTCATTTTGTTGCACGAAATCACTCTCGCTAGCGCGTCAATATATTCGCCAGCACATCGAAAAAAGGTCACCAGTGCTTACATTAATTATCGCGTGCATAGGAAAATTCAGGTTGGCTAAATACTTGGACGCGCCACCACTCAACGCGTCAAGATTTAGGGTTTTGGGGTTTTACCCGATTTATTCGATGCACCAGGATTAACGCATGTACTTTAGCAATTTTAAAGTAATTATTTGACGCACTGGGGTGATTTATTGGACGCACTAACCACAGCGTGTATCATATCTCAAACTCGTAAAAATTGTATGATTTGTTAGACGCGCTAAGGCCAGCGCGCACTCGCTTGTTTTGTGGGAAAACCCATTTTTTGATGCGCCAGTGGTGGCGCATGTCAGTTTTTGAACTTGGTGAAAATGATATATTAATGGACGCACTAGACATTTTGTCTACGCGCTAGGGTCAGCGCATGTACTTTATGACTTGGTAAAAATGTCGGACTTAAGGGACGTGCCAAGGACTTTATCTCCGCACCAGGGTCAGCGCATGTACTTTAGGACTTGGTGAAAATGTCGGACTTAAGGGATGCGCCAAGGCCAGGGCGTCATGGTTCCCGGACTTGCAAATTCTCATCTTTCTTCGATGCGCTGGATCTTGTGCGTACAGTTTTTCTTGTACTATATTTGGGTTTGATGATATTGCTATTTTGATCAATGTGTTGGGCCTTAGTGTGCATGAATTCTGGACTTTGATAAATCCTAAGCTTTAGTTCACTTTAATCGGTATGCCAGCTAGAGTCCGGCATGCATGTTCAGGCTAAATGAAATCACGAGTTTTGAAGTGTGCTCGGGCCTTTAGTGTATGACTTGGATTATTATGCTCGTATTCTATTTCAACAGGTCATTACTCATAATATTCGGGTTGTTATTTCGGGACGTACGGGATCCAACCTTTCCCTTTTGAACCGTTATGCATAGATGTTTATAGTCTTGGAGAGATGTTGGATCCGATACGCCTGAAATTCTTGGATCATTTTGAGCTGGATACGATGTTTCTATTTAACTTAAGTTACTTAGGGTTTATGCGTACCTGAATTGCTCTTCCTTGATACTTGTACTTTGTCTGATATCTTGGTGTGCTTGTGCAGGTACTCATGGCTAGTGGTTCTTCCAACGCTAGCCCCTCGAAGGCTGGTCCCTCCGGCTCCAAGGCAAGAGAACTTCGCCCAAGAAGGTGGTGCGACCATCCGATCAGAACCCTTAATGGTTTCATTCGCTCGAAAAGTTTAACTTTTACGAGCGCATTTTGTCATTATCAAACGAGATACAACGAAAAATCCTTTGCAATAAGGTTTTGCCGACCCCTCCAGATGAGGGTACGCAAGAGGAATGGGATGCGTGGTATGCTCCCATGGTTGGTTTCCGTTCTAATAACCCTGCGGGGTCCGAAGAGGGTGAGGCGAGCCCGATTGCGCCCACTCAGTCTGTTAAGCGCGGTCGCCTGAAGACGACTGGCAAAAGCGCTAAGCAAGTATACATGGAAAAACAGGTGTTGAATCTTTAATTTATACATAATGTAGCCCATTACATCACATTATATGCATGGTTTGCATGTTTAAAAGGCCCATCTAATGCATGTTTTGTGATTGTAGGAATGAGAGCGACTTCGCCCAATTGGTGACTAAAAAGAGCATATTTAGGAGCCCTTGAATGAAGGCCCAAGGTGGACCAAAGAAGGAAGAAGAAAGAGGGAGAAAAGAGCAGAAAGAAAGGAAGAAAAAGAAGAAAAAAAAGAGGTCCGACCGGTCATGACTGGTAGGCCACCCTGCCGCCCACCTTGGATACTTGCTGGACAAAGGACCAGCCTGGTCCGACCGGTTGGCCATCAGGTCGGCCACCCTCTGGTGCACGCTGGACTCCACTCCAACAGGTATGACTGGTCAAGACCGGTCGGCCAGCCTAATCCGACCGGTCACAACTGGTTGGCTTTGCGTAAACAGAGGTTTTTATTTCGAGATCCGAGATTTTCTGCGCAGTGCGTAAGTGCTATGCAAATTCTGGAAGATTCCGACGCGGTAGAGCCTCCCCACTATAAAAGGACACCTAGGGTCTCTTCGTAGGGCAGGATAGAAGCGGAGGAACTTCGTGGGAGGTGAAGGAAGCCGTTGTGGAGCGTTTGCAACCCTCCCAACTCTAGGTTTTTATGCTTTTTAGTTTTTCTTTGAGTTCTAGTTATAGTATGACTATGCTCGGCTAGAATCTCTCAGTTAGGGCTGAGAGGTGAAGCTTGTAGCTAATTTCATGGTTAATTCAGTTTGATTCATGTAGTTTCACTTTAAGTTTGAAATTTGAATGTTCTAGTTCATATAAAGTAGATATTTTTAGAAGTTTTATGAGAGTTCATGTCCTCCGGACATGGATTCCTTGCAATTCTTTGAGATTTCATGTTTTGCTTGATTAGATTCGAATTATGGTAACCCTTGAGCATGCTATAGTCCATAGGCATGGTTGTTACTCCGAAGGCTATGATTTCGAATGCTATGTGGTTGAATGGGACTAGAACTTGGAAGTTAAACTTAAGTGGGATTGAATGTGTTTAATACTTTATCTTCCAACTAGATGAGACATAAAACTTCAAATTTAGTTGTGTATTATACTTGGATTGATTGAATTGACATGGGATTGTTACAAGTGGATCCTTAAAAGCCTTAGTTCCTTAATTCCTAATTTATTTAAATTACTATTTAAGATAATTCTCTTAATTGAATCTCTTAATCATTGCAATCCTAGTTGCTGGAATGGTTTAGAAGTTGGTCTTACCTAGATTTATTACTACATCGCAGCCTTGCACTTGAGGCGAGCGAACAAGTTTTTGGCGCCGCTGCCTGGGAATTTAGATAACGGTTTTAGATTGTTTTAGTGGCTGTAGAAGTAGAAGTAGATAGGTCTTTCTGATTTCCTAGGACTAACAAATTGTTTTGCCTTGTAGGACTTCTTCTCTAGTTCAAGCGAATCAGGTAATATCCTTCTAACTTAGTGCTTTTTGTATATTTTCAATTTTTATATTTTTTATTAATTTCAGATTTTAGCACTTAGGATTAGCTTAGTTTTTAGTTGAGTGGTTTATGTTCCGTTGGGAACGTGACCACTCCAATCGTCTTCAATCTGAAGGTGGTCAAGTTGGACCATTATCAGTCCATAGACGAGTCCAAAAATACCAAGAGCATTGTGATAGCTTGGGTAGTATGGATCAAACACTTTTAAGGAATCCTCCCCCCTACTCCAACTACAAATGCAAAACAAGAGGGAGTAGGAGAGAATGAGGTACATAACGTTCCTCCAATGAGATCATTACGGGACTTCCTACAACTGGCCCGTGCAACTACACCCTCGTGCGTGGTCTTACCACCAATCGGGGGAAATATTGATATAAAGTCGAGTGTGATTCAACTTATACCAAAGTTCCGTGGGCTAGACTCTAAAAGCCCATATTTGCACTTAAAGGAATTTGAAGAAGTGGTGGCTACCTTACAATACACTAATGTTTCAAAAGATGCCATTAAACTTAAAATTTTTCCCTTTTCATTAAAAGAAAGAGCCAAGACTTGGCTTCACTCTCTTAGACCACACTCTATAGGGTCATGGAACGAGATGACTGTTCGCTCGCCTCAAGTGTAAGGCTGCGATATAGTAATAAATCTCGGTAAGACCGAGGTCGATCCACAGGGAAAGAGGTAAACAATTCCAAGTACTCTAATAACTAGAATCTAAAAAGTTTAAGAAAGTAGTTTTTCACATGAAATAGGAAAATCTGAAAATAAGAAGAACTAGAGCATCAAGGATCCACTTGTAGTAGTCCAATGCCAATCCATTCATCCAAGTACAACACAATTAGAATCAAAGTCCTATCTCTCATCTAATTGGAAGATATAACATTCAAGCACAAAAATCCCACTTAAATCTGGAAATAAGATTTCTAGTTCTAATGAAGCACATAGAACTCAAACTTGTAGCCTTCAGAGTAACAGCCATGCCTATGGACTATGGCATGCTCAAGGGTTACTACAATTCGAATTCAAACAACCCAATCATGGTAATCTTAGAGAATTGCAAGGAACTCATGTCTGGAGCACACAAACTCTCACAAAACTTCTAAAAAACCAAACTTTATTCAAACTAGAACTTCAAAATCCAAAATTAAGAAAAGGGTACTTGAAATAAAAGAATTAAAGCATTGGAACCAACTACAAATTTCACCTCTAGCTCTAGCTAAGAGGTTAGCTAAGGAAAAGCATATTAAAACTAGAACTAGAACTAAGAAAAGGAAGAAAAACTAGCTAGAGGAGGCTAGGAAGCCTCCTATGACTTGAACTCCTTGCTTCCCACGTCCTTGCTTGATTTGGAATAGAAGAGAGCACCTCCTTTTATAGTGCAGCAATAGTACAGCAACATAGCAGAATTTGTTTCGCCTGGTACGGCTTAACCAATGGTCGGATTGCCTTCAAATTTGGTTTGTAGCTTCCTTGTAATGTGATCTTCCTCATAGAGGATTTAGATTTCCAAGATTATCCTCTGAATGGGCCCACCAATCACATCATCGACCGCCTCTCAAAATCGCGCACTTTGGGTACCTTCAGAACCAGTCATCTTGCTTTCAACGCCCCGGAGTGTACAGAGGTCGGATTGATCTCAAATTTTGAACATTGGTAGAAAACTTCCTCCTCTACATGATGGATGGATTAGATTGTCCAAAACAATCCCAGAATATAGTCCGAAAATTAGAACACGTAGGGCTTTTATAAACTCTGCGCAGTTGGATCTTTCTGGACGGTCCATATTTCTTCAACCGGTACGATCAAACCACAGATCCTTTTGATCTGAAACTTTGTGGTTATTCATATATAGATGTGGTCTAAAATATGGTCAAAGTAGATTCTTCATATCATCAATGATGAGTCCTCTGGACCGGCCCAGAGTTGAACAGCGAAATCTGGAACTTTCTGGACAGTTCGTATTGTTTTGGCCACCACGGTTAATCCGTAGCTCCGATCGACACGAAACCACTTGGTTAGTTCGGCGTCGAGATCCTCTTCGACATGGATGTGTTGGATTTCCAAATATCATCAAGATGGCTTCAGAAAAGTGGTCCGAAAAACCAGAAACGGAAATGGCCTACTGTATGCAATCTGGAAGTTGAACTTTGTATGGCCGACCGGTCGGACAGGGCTGGCAGACCGGTCATGACCGGTCGGACAAAGCTGGCCTTGCTCCAGGGAGTGCATCCGACCGGTCATGATCGGTTGGGCCTTCTTGGCCGACCGGTCTTGACCGGTCGGACCCAGTTTTACTTGTTTTTCTTCTTTCTTTTCTTCTCTCCTTCCTCTCTCTTTGCTTTCTTCTTTCTTTGGTCCACCTTGGGCCTTCATCAAAGGCTCCAAATGGCCCCTTTTTGGTCGCTAATTGAGTGAAGTCCGCTCTCATCCCTACAATCACAAAACATGCATTAGATGGGCCTTTTAATCATGAAAACCATGCATACCATGTCATGTAGTGGGCAATGCAATGTATAAATTGGAGGTTCAACAATGACCCAGGAATTCTTGAAAAAGTTCTTCCCGGCTCATAAAACGAACACCATTCGAAGAGCCATAATGAATTTTTCGACTAAAGATAACGAATCATTCTTCCAACGTTGGGAAAGGTTTACGGACCTCCTATTTGCTTGCCCACATCACGGCTAAGAAACTTGGCGAATCATAAACTTCTTCAACGATGGATTAAGTTCCAATATGCACCAATTGGTAGATATGATGTGCAACAGTGAGTTTATGAGCAAAAATCCAGATGAAGTTTGGAGTTATTTGGACATGTTGGCCGAGAATGCTCAATCATGGGATACCTCGGACAAATCTAATAACTCCAAGCCTCCTCAAGAAAAAGAGAAGGAGGGATTTATATCCTTAAGGAGGAAGATGATGTGAATGCAAGGCTAGCCAGCCTCACAAGGAAGATCGAAGCCATGGAACTTAGTAAGAGTAGAGTTTCAAAGTCCAATGAAGCTACTGAGAACACGTGTGGGATTTGCTTGACTAATTCCTGCGCAAGATTGTCCTACAATTCCTGCATTTTAAGAGGTGTTATAAGAACACGCAAATGCCACATATGGTTATCAACGGCCTTTCAATGGACCGGTGGGTAACACGTACAATTCTACTTGGAAGAACCACCCAAATTTCAGCTGGAAGAATGCTCCCACGGGCAATCCTACCAACTCTCAAGGAGGGCCACCCATGCAAAATATGGCCCCACCTTAATTCTCGATGGAGGATACCTTGAAAGCGTTTATGCAAGGGAAAACACAAATCAATCAATCAAATCAGCAAATGTTCCAAGAGCTTAAAGTCTCGATTGATGAGATTAAGGGACGCTTGAATGCCAGGGAAGGGACCTTTCCGACCCACCTCAGCCCAATCCTAAGCAAGTACATGAAGTAAGCATCCCTAATCTCTCTAACCAACATATGGAGCAAGCCAAATCCGTCACCACTCTTAGAAGTGGTAAGCAAATTGACAAATTTATTCCGGTGAAGGCCGACAAGCATAATGATCTGGTAAATTCTGAGAATGAGGACGGATCTAACTTAGCCCCATAAGAAACAGAACGCATTTACAAGCCCGTAGAACCATTCCCTTCAAGATTGGTTGCTCCAAAATCTCTCCAAAACTTTCATGACATTTTAGAGATTTTCAGACAAGTCAAGATCAACATTCCATTGCTTAATGCCATCAAACGAATCCCCTCTTTTGCCAAGTTTCTAAAGGACCTATGCACAACTAAATACAAATATAATGTGCAGCAAAAGGCCTTCTTAAATGAGCAAGTGAGTGCCATTCTCACTCAAAAGACCCCCCCAAAATTCAAAGATCCCGGTAGTCCCACAATCTCATGTACCATTAGAGACTACCGGATTGAGCATACATTGCTAGAATTGGGAGTAAGCATAAACTTGATCCCGTACTTGGTATATGAGCAATTGGGTCTTGGTGAATTAAAACCCACCAAAACCATGGTGCAACTCGTTGATAGATCCATCCGTGTACCGAGAGGGATAGTTGAGGATGTTCTAGTCCAAGTTGACAAATTCTACTACCCGGTAGATTTTATCATCTTGGACACACAACCGGTTATAGATCCTAGCACTCAAATACCGATGATTTTAGGCCGCCCGTTCCTTGCTACATCAAACGTAATCATAAATTGCCAGAATGGGGTGATGCAATTATCTTTTGGGAACATGACATTAGAGGTGAATGTGTTCCATTTGGGCAAAAGGCATAGGGATGTTGATGACGATGAGCTCTTAGAGGTAAACATGCTCAAATCTTTTGAAGAAGAAGAGCTCCTCCAACTTGAACCACTAGAAAGCTTGGAGACATGCTTGGCATATTTCAAAGATTCCAAAGACCCCATCATTCGTGAAATTGTGCAAGCGTTGAATATTGAGAAATCGGTAGTTGGTACTAGCCGGTGGAGGCCTCATTTTGAAAGATTACCACCAACCACATCAAGGCCTCTACCGTCTAACATCAAACCATCGAAACTTGACCTTAAACCATTGCCATCCGAGCTTAAATATGTATATTTGGGTTAAGAAGAAATATTCCTGGTTGTCATTGCCTCTCAAATAGGGAAAGTCCAAGAGCTTCAAGTTGATTGAGCTACTCAAAGAACATAGGGGAGCCATAGGTTGGACAATAGCGGGCCTCAAGGGGATAGACTCTTTGGTTTGTACTCACTGTTAATGTCAGATTTTGTAATAGGATCCTCCGGACGTTCACCTTCTCTCCAACAGAGATTTCCTCCGCAAAACCTGAAAGAAGACAGACAGCAACTAAGGGTGGCTGGGGTCCAGCCGTTAGCCCTCCGATGCTTAAGTCAGGCCAAAGCAAGAAGAAGAGTAGCCAGCAAAACGGGACAGAGATCGAATATTGTGTGTACCTTTCTCTTAATGGAGTCATCCCTTTATATAGATCTGAAGCGATTCAATCTGTTACGTAAGATATCGAGATCCCGCTGATCTCGTGTACAATACGAGATCCTGCTGATTTTGTGGGATAAGATCCTTATCTTTAGAGACGGGATCTAACCCAATTACTTAATTTGGCAATCACGTTCCTTGATAGCAATCCCTTGAGATCCGGAACCAATAGGGAAGGTAAGCCCAAAATCCACCTATACAGGCTGCTGGTAGGCGTAATAGTAGCGCTGATCGCTCATGTAGAACTGGAAACCGTATTTGGAGTCATAGCTGGCAAAAAGGAAGGAGACGCTGACGGGGCGGAGAGCACCGAACTGGGTGTAGCCCTGCTTGTTGTCACAGAGGGATTGGACGAGCTGCTCGACGGGAATCGGGTGCTGGTACTGAAGACTAAGTGGTGCCACCGCAGAAAAAGCTGTTCGCATGTCAGGGATATGGTCGCGAGTCCAAGTGCTCACTCAATCAGACGTAACACCTTTCAACGACTTGTGAGAAGGTCTGCTCGCGGATCAAGAAGGGAGTCTTTGCTTTGCTTTATCTGACCATCGGCTATGGGAGCTCGAAGCCTTGCGAATAGGCGCTCCGTATTTATCCATCCTGCGACTCTCGAGCAGATGATCTCAAGAGTTGAATGGGCGTCCCGCACTTATCCAATCTGCGACTCTCGAACAGATGATCTCGAGAGTCGAATGGGTACTTCCGTATTTACCCGATCTGCGACTCTCGATCAGATGATCTCGAGAGTCGGATGGGCACTTCCGTATATACTCTTAGCAACCGAGTAGTCTCCATCATTTTGCATATAACAGATGCCCCCCAAGTCCTTGCCGCCAAGAATTCTTAAGGGAAGGACTTAGCTTTCTTCCACACGTAACCGTCCGCTATCTTCATCGAGAATAGAACCATACATGATGGGCTGGAATTAATGAGCGCCAGCTTTCCGCAGCATTTCCGCAGACGGAAAATGAAGGGGCGCTTGCCACGTGTCAGGGGAGTTAATGGGCGTGCCTGCTCGAGTGCTGCGCCGAAGGAGGGGCTGCCACGTATCACCAGATGCGGCGGAATGATTGCCTATAAATATATGGAGTCCGCCATTCCTCTATTTTTCTACAGAAGTTTTTTCGAAGAAAAAGAATTCTCCCGTCATCTCCATTTTCATCTTCTCCCTTCGGTGTTTCTTCTTCCTCTTTCTTTCTGTTTACTTGGGTATATTTCCTTTTTCTTCTTTTCTTTTTATCTTCTCATGGCTGGGAACTCTGATGAGACCACCGTCCCACTAGGTGATGCTACTCCTGGAATCCTCTGCTTCTAGCAGTGTGAGGGTTCCGGCAGGGAGATATACAGCAGCCGGATATCCTTCTGTTTTATCGGAGGACCGGCTGGCTGAGTTACGGGAGAGATACCTGATCCCCGACTCAGTCACTCTCCGATTTCCCGGAGATGGAGAGACACCAGACTCCCCTCCCCCAGGATGTGTAGCTTTCTACGAGTACCAACTCATCCTGGGGGTACGCCTCCCCCTCCATCCCTTCATACGCGATGTTCTTCGGTGTTACAAGATTGCCCCCGGGCAACTCATTGTGAACGGATGGAGGGTATTCCTGGGTTCCTTTGCCCTCTGGGCTCAGGCCGGCAACGGGGAGCTTACAGCGGAGGAGTTCCTCCGCATGTTCCGTCTAAAGAAAGCACCATCCAGCAAAGGCTGGTATTACCTGTGCTACTGGCACCGGGATAACTTCGTGTTGGGGAAGCCCTCATCGAATTATCCCGGCTGGAGGAAGCGGTGGTTCTATGCTTCCGGGAACTGGGAGTCTGCCTCCTCCAGGGGTCCAAGAGTGACC
Organism: Liriodendron chinense; assembly: GCA_003013855.2. NCBI lineage: Eukaryota > Viridiplantae > Streptophyta > Magnoliopsida > Magnoliales > Magnoliaceae > Liriodendron > Liriodendron chinense. Next base: position 3,532,284 of record ML058378.1, read on the forward strand.
CGTTTTTTCTGTGAAGGTAGGCACAGTCTCGCATTGTGCAATTTTCTCCAGTTATGGTTTCTAGGGTTTTTATTCATTTTTTGACCCAGGTTTGTGCTCGCAGGTATCCCGGCTTTGAGAAAGCCAAATTTGAAGGGAGGGATCAACGAGAAAATAGTAAAGGTGTACAAGGTGCCTGTTGGTGATAGGCACATCGAGGCTTGCTTGTCTCCTTCGCGACTTGCAGCAGCGGGCCTAATATCCAGAAGAGAGGTTGAGATGACGAAGGCCGGAGAGAAGAGGGGTCTGCTACCCCGACTGAAGGGCACAAGCTCCAAGAGGCAGAAGAGAACACCTGCCGAACCATCTCAATCATCCATCCGCACAGGTAGCGATCAGCCTGCCCCTCCCGCGAGCATGGCGGGGGCCCCGGCTGGGCCCACTATTCCCTCACTGGTGGTCGCACCTGGTCCACCAGTGATTAATATTGCTGACAGCTCCCCAGATGGGGTAGGGTCCAATTGCCCCCAAGCTGAAGAGGCTCGGGAGCAAGTAGAGCCTCGAGAACCGGCTCTTGCTCGCGAACTGATCCCTGCTGCCGAGCAGGGACCTGCTCGTGAGTCGATGCCCCCACCTCGCGAGCCGGCTGGGTTGGTCGTTGCCCAACCGTCTGGGAGCGGGACATATTCTATCCCCCGCCACCTCCATCCAGTATGTAAATTCTTATTCGAGAACGCCCCCCCTCAAACCTTCGGCTCTCTTCCCGAGCCAAGCCCTGAGAACCTTTTCCTCGAAGCGGGAGTGAGGATGGTTCAGGTAAGACCTTGCCAAGACTTGCTTTAATCTGTTATTACGTTCCAGAATACCTTCTCACATTTTTCATTACTTTTGCAGGGCTTAGATCTTATCCTGCGAACGAGGCGTGATATCGTTGCCGCCCGTCGCGTGATAGATGAAGCGGAGGGGAAGAGGACTGCCTTGGAGAAGGCAGTTCAAGGAAGAGATCAGCTGCTCAAGGCCCGTGAGGCGGTGATCGCGAAGAGAGATGAGGAGAAGAAGATCCTCATCGAGAAAATCCAAGTTCTGACCGACAGGTATCAGGCCTTGGACTCAGACTTCGTGAAGCTCACGGGTTTGAAGGAGAAGGCTGAGAGAGAGAGGGAGATCTTTCACCAAGACAAGATCTCGTTGGAGGAGCGGTTTGCGGAGACCAGGTCGCAGCTCAAGGAGGCCAACGACAACCTGGAAAAGGAGTGCTCCGCTCTTGCACAGCTCAAGGACGACTCGATCCACTGGGACGAGGAGAAAGTCGCCCTTGTAAAAATGCTCTCGGAGGAAGGTCCTCAGGCAATTTCCGAGTTCAGGACTTCGCAGCTATATGACGACGAAAGGTACGAGTCATATGATGCTGGTCGCGACTTTGCGCTAAGAGTAGTGCAACGAATGATCCCATCCTTCGATATGGGGGAATTATGGTCGAGTCGCGACCATCATAGCTGCCGAAGAGCAAGCTGCTGCTGAGAACGAAGTGACTGAAGCCACGTAGGCTGAAGGGGCTCCAGAAATGGGCCCTGAAGTCGAGAGCACAGCTCCTCCTCCAAGAGACTGATTTTCTTTGTTTTCCTCTCTTTGTACTCGCGAGCAGATATTTTGTAAACATTTTATCATCAATGAAAAGATATTTTTTGGAAGTGTTGTTCTTCTTGTTTACTCTTTCCCTTTCATGCAATGAATGCCTTCTCGTTCTTGTTTACTTTCTTTTCGTGCACTGAATGCCTTCCTGTTGCAATGAGTTATGCTCAACCCGGGGGGTCGTAGCGACCATGCCCTCGTGGAGATAGACTGATCTATCGATTGAGAGAATGTGCTCAATCCGGGGGGTCGTAGCGACCATTGTTAATGCATAGATTTGTCAATTACCATGGTTAGTGTGTCGTCGAGTCCCCTGGCTGCTGAAGACAGTTTTCCTTGCGGCTGAAGACAGAAGCTTTTCAAAGATCAAGTCAGCTTCAAGCCTCTCCACCCAAACCTTTGATCCCAAAATCTTCTATAGATGGCCCAAATTCTTTCTAGGCACACCCTTAGCACCATCTATAGCCCACCTTCCATTAAGATCAGCAATGGAAAGGTTCTTGGTAGCAGAAGTTGCTTTAAAATTGAAAAACTATAAGTCTGCTCTCTCCGATACATACCCGATCCATCGGAGAATAGTCTGATAGATGTCCGATCAATCGGACAATGTGTCCGATCCATTGGAGAATAGTCCAGTTACAATGTAAACTCTTTGGACACTTTTCCGAGCCATCGAAGGGTTGTCCGATCCATCGGACAGTGTGTTCCGATCAATCGGACAGTATGTCCGATCAATCGTATAATTGTCCAGCAAATATATGAAAAACTCTCTGGACTCTTTTACGATCAATCGGAGGTCTGTCCGATCCATCGGACAGGGTTCTCCGATCCATCGGACATAGATACGATCCATCGGAGGAATTTCCAGAAAAATTACATCAACTCTCTGGAAGAAATTCCGATCAATCGGACCATCTGTCCGATCAATCGGACAGGGTATTCCGATCAATCGGAACTAAGTCTGATCAATCGGAGAACCTGTTTTCAAGAAAAATTCAAATTTCGCTAAAACTTATGTCCGATCGATCGGAACCTATCGAGCTGACCGTTTTCTGACCGTTGAATGTCATAATCTATTTATAGAACTCGGTTGGATCTTGCCCAAGACACCTTGAGCATCATCTAGGGTTTGAGTGAGCCTTCTTCTTGAGATCCCCTTCTTCCAAACCCTGAGATTTGTTGAGTTCATACTTCAATCCATGTTGATCTGACCAACATTGATTAAGCATTCAAAGCTTGGATTGAATCATGAACTCAACCCCTCTTTAATGGCATCTTGACCTACCTCTCATAGACATTCTCTTGTCATCAATGCCATTAATGGTGGTTTAGGTAGAAGCTTTCCTCATATAAAAGCCATATCCCAAAATAGCCTCAACCTAACCTCAATCCCTCACCTTGGAATCTACAATGGGTCATCCGGAGCAAGGTTGCTGATCGAGGGAGCTGAAGAAGACGTCTTCCGTACAAGCCGAAGCTTCTTCAACAAAGGCATCATCAAGGGACTCAATCAGCTAAGTATATTTAGTCTTTCGAGTCCAAGAAACCTCCTCAAGTTGAGATTTGGGTTTCAGAGTTTGAAGACCCAAACTCGGTAGAGTCCTTATGTAGGACAAGTCCTTGAGTAGGACAAGCCCTTGTGTAGGACTAAGTGGTCATGGATTAGTCCTATGGAAGGATGAATCCATGTGTTGAGTCGTAAGTCCTTTTGTAGGCTGTTAAGGTTTATGGTTAACCTCATTTAAAACCATAGTGATAGTGAAATCCGGCCACTCAAGGAGTGAGTGGATCAGCCGGGAGTGGAGTAGGTACATAACAGAACCACTATAAAAATCCCTTGTTGTGTGGTGAATGGATGAACTGATTTACTTCTTTCACATGTGCTTTTATTGATTTATATTCTGCATATCTTGTGTTTGATGAAAGTGCTCTAAGAATACTTTGTATTGAGAAATTTAAAAAGTGTCCTATTCACCCCCCTCTAGGACAAAGTAACTTGTTTCTTGCTTCTACAACAGCGGTAATCAAACTTATACCGCATTTTCAATTGGTATCAGAGCGGGTTCCTCCTCAAAGGCGTAACCGCCCGGAGTGTGATCCGTCTCTAGAAGCTTGAAATCATGTCAAAAGGGGATTCTAGTATGGTTTCCAAACCTCCATATTTTGATGGATCAAACTACGCATATTGGAAAGCAAGAATGAGAGTTTTCTTGCAATCATTGGATCATGCAACATGGAGGTCTGTGGAAATCAAATATGAAATACCCCTCTTGAACACTACCACTGAGGGTGTCACCACCACCACAGTCAAACTTGATCACTTATGGACTGATCTTGAAAAACTAAGATACATTAGCAATGCAAAGGCACTCAATGCTATTTTTTGTGCCGTTTCAGCAGATGAGTTCAAAAGAATTTGTAATTGCACAACATCCAAAGAAGCTTGGGACATCCTTGAAACTACACATGAAGGGACTAGTACAGTCAAGAGGTCAAAACTTCAGCTCTTGACAACTCAGTTTGAGAATATGAAAATGGAAGAACATGAGAACTTCATGGACTTTTACACCCGGCTGAGTGATGTCACCAATGCTATGTGGGGATTGGGGGAGAGAATTTCGAATCCGCGCATTTGTAGGAAAATTCTAAGATCCTTACCCGAACGATTCTCCTCCAAGGTCATAACTATTGAGGAATGTAGAGATATTGATACTATGAAAATAGAAGATTCACTAGGATCTCTACAGACCCATGAACTTCATTTCAAGAAATCCCCAAAAAGTAGAAACACCGTGCTGAAAACTTCACACACTACACAAGAATCTGAAGTTGATAGTGATGAAGAATTGGATATGAATGAAATGGCTCTTATGGCCAAGAAGTTTAGAAAATTCTTCAAAAACAAAGGAAAGAGGGTTGACAAGAATAGCAAATCTTTTGACAAAAAGCGCTATACAGGAAAATCTTACAACAAGCCAAAAGATCCCAAATGCTACAACCGTGGTCACTATGGTCATATTGCCTCTGAATGCCAAGCTCCTGCCAAAGAAAAATTTAAAAAGAAAGCTATGGCAGCCACATGGGACAACCTTGGGAGTACTGATTCAGAAACAGAAGAATATCAAAGTGATGAGAGAGGATCAGTTAAAATTCTGATGGCCTCTATCTCCGAGATTGTCCCAGACTTACAAGGCGAAAGAGATAATGATGATCATGAGCAATCAGAACACAATGTGACATCCTCCGATGATGACGAGGATGATAATGAAGGTTTGCAAGTTGCCTATGATGAGCTATTTCGTCAAAGCATCCTTCTTACCAAGAAGTTGAGCCAAGATAATATTGACAACAACAAATTGGCTGATGAAATGCAAGAAGTGAAGAGAGAAAACCACGGATTTTACCATCAGATCTGTGAATTGGAAAAGAAAAACAAAGCAGCTCAAGACAAAATTAATACCCTAGAAGATGAGCTGAAAAAGGAAAAATCTACAAATCAGTGTTTAGTCTTGCAGCTTAATCAAGAAAGTCAACTCAATGAAAGATTTGCCCAAAGTAGAGAAAAGCTTGATGATATCCTTAAGTCAGGTAAGCCTTGTAGGAACACAAGAGGGCTAGGCTATAATGAGCCAACTAAGGTTAGTAACCCAGAACCTAAAAAGATCAGGAATGCATCAGGAAGCACTACTAAGAGAAATTCACCTATATGTCATGCATGCGGAGATGTTGGACATTTAAAGTTTGAATGCTTGGTCTTTAAGAATCCGGTTCGGAACTTGCAAGGTAAATTTGTACCTACTGGTAAAAGGATGAATCAGATGTGGAGTCCTCCTAAACAAACTCCAAACATGAGGAAAAATTATCCCACTCCACCAAAGAAAGACAAAAGAATGGAAGAGCTCCTAGAAATGGTAAAACAGTTGAACAAAAGAACCATGGAGCTGATGAAAGAGAAAGCCTCAACAACTTATGCCCAAACAATGACATCCCTAGAATCAACCAAGAAACCTAGTTCTCCAAAACGGATAGTCTCTAAATGGGTAGTAAAGAACAAATGCTTAGTTATCCATACAGCCCTTAGAGCCGGAAGAAACACTAGGTGGTATCTTGATAGTGGATGCTCCCGACACATGACAGGTGACAGGACTCAGTTTTGTGATTATGCTGAATTTGATGGTGGGTCTGTTACCTTTGGAGATGGGAGTGTTGCCAAGATTGGTGGAAAGGGAACCATCACCGGGCCAGGATTGCCCAAAATTGAGGATGTACTATGTGTTGACGGTTTGAAACATAATCTGTTAAGCATCTCTCAAATATGTGATGAACAGCATTCCGTGAAATTCTCTAAAGAAATGTGCGAAATTATGGACCAAACTGGAAAATTAATATTAAAAGGGTTTCGCACTGGAGATAACTGCTATGTGATTGAAAACAAGGGTGATGAGGGACCATCTGCCGTATGCCACATGGCTATTAATGATGATACTGAATTATGGCATCAACGGCTTGGTCATGTCCATTACAGGAACCTTGCTAGGTTGAGTAGAAAGAAATTGGTAAGAGGCTTACCAAAGATTGGGAAGAAACCAAAAGAAGTATGTGCTGAATGTTTGAAAGGTAAACAAATTAAAGTTGCACATAAGAAGACATCCATCATCGCTACATCAAAACCCCTTGATCTACTCCACATGGATCTTGTAGGCCCCACAAGAGTTATGAGTCGAGGTGGTAAGAGGTATTTCTTCGTTATTGTTGACGACTATTCTCGATATACATGGGTTGTATTTTTGAAAGAAAAGTTGGATACATTTGAGGAGTTTGAAAAACTCATGAAACGACTCCACAATGAAAAAGAATGCACAGTAAAACGTATTAGGAGTGATCATGGAGGGGAATTTGAGGACGGGCGCTTTGAACTATTCTGTGAAAATTTAGGCATCAAACATGAATTCTCAGCCCCAAAAACTCCACAACAAAATGGAGTAGCAGAAAGGAAAAACAGAGTACTACTCGACATGGGCACAGTCATGATGAACAGCAAAAATATAGCTCAAAATCTGTGGGCCGAAGCAGTGAATACAGCTTGTCACATCATTAACCGAGTTTATTTGAGAGCCGGCCTAGATAAGACCCCATATGAGTTGTGGAATGGAAAAGTTCCTAACATCAAGTACTTTAGGGTCTTTGCTAGCAAATGTCACATCCTTCGAGATAGAGAAAATTTAGGAAAATTTGACTCTAAGAGCGATGAGGGAATATTTCTAGGATATGCTTCTGATAGTCGGGCCTATAGAGTGTACAACACAAGGACTAAAACAACTCAAGAATCCATAAATGTTGTCATTGATGACCAATCCAAAGAAGACACAAGACTGGATGATGATGAAGTGGGAGAACCATGCCACATAGGTAAACCTGATGAAAAATCTCCCACTCCCAATGCCTCAATAGCTTCGGGAAATGCTCCACATATCAAGGATCATCCCCTCAATCAAATCATTGGAGATCTGGATGTTGGAGTCAAGACTAGAAGACAACTTGAGGCCATCAACAGTCATGTGTGCTTCACTTCAAAAATTGAACCAAGAAATATAAATGAGGCTCTCAATGATGAGTTTTGGATACTTGCAATGCAAGAGGAACTTCAACAGTTTACCCGAAATGATGTTTGGTTTCTAGTTGAAAGACCATATGAGAAAAATGTCATTGGAACCAAATGGATCTTCAAAAACAAAACAGATGAATCTGGCAATGTGATTCGAAACAAAGCACGTCTTGTAGCTCAAGGGTACTCTCAAATTGAGGGAATTGATTTTGATGAAACTTTTGCCCCGGTAGCTAGACTCGAATCCATTCGAATTCTCATGTCCATAGCATGTGCTCTCAAATTCAAATTATTTCAAATGGACGTGAAGAGCACCTTTCTAAATGGTATACTTGATGAGGAGGTTTATGTTGAACAACCAAAAGGGTTTGTGGACCCTAGTTATCCTCATAGAGTCTACCGATTGAAAAAGGCTCTCTATGGGTTAAAGCAAGCCCCCCGAGCATGGTATGAACGCCTTACTCAATTTCTAATTGCTCACCAATTTGTTAGGGGGAGTGTTGATAAAACACTATTTGTTAAGAAAACGGCTGATTCCTTTCTCATTGCTCAGATTTATGTGGATGATATTGTATTTGGGTCTAACTGTGAAGAATTTTCTGGCTTATTTGCTGAACTAATGAAATCTGAATTTGAGATGAGTTTGGTTGGCAAACTGAATTTTTTCCTAAGATTACAAGTTAAACAGCTGAAAAATGGAATCTTTATCAACCAAACTAAGTATGCAAAAGATTTAGTCAAGAGATTTGGGCTAGACTAGGGTCGATCACACACCACGCCTATGGCCACCACCATTAAACTTTCTAAAGACTTATCTGGCAATAGTGTTGATCAAAATTTATATAGAAGTATGATTGGGAGTCTTCTCTACCTCACAGCAAGTAGACCCGATATCGCCTTTAGTGTAGGGGCATGTGCTAGATTTCAAGACGATCCTAAGGAATCACACCTCATTGCTGTAAAACGAGTGATTAGATATGTGGCCTGCACCACTGAATATGGCTTGTGGTACCCCTTTGACACCTCAACCATCATTGCGGGGTACTCCGATGCCGATTGGGCCGGAAATATGGATGACAGAAAATCCACTAGCGGTGGCTGTTTTTACGTCGGAAACTGCTTAGTTGCTTGGCATAGCAAAAAGCAAAACTCCATCTCTTTGTCCACCGCTGAAGCTGAATATATTGCTGCCGGTAGTTGCTGTGCTCAACTACTTTGGATGAAGCAGATGTTGAAGGATTATGGTCTTAATCAGGATGAAATGACGCTTTTTTGTGACAACACAAGCGCCATTAATATCTCAAAAAATCCGGTTCAACATTCTCGAACCAAGCATATCGACATCCGGCACCACTTTATAAGAGAACTCGTTGAGGAAAAACTGATTAATCTTGAATACATTCAAACTGAGCGGCAATTGGCCGACATCCTTACTAAGCCGTTAGATTCCACAAGGTTTGAACACCTTCGGAAGTCTATCGGTGTGTGCTCTTTCTAGCAAAATGGAATCTCATGTGCATATAGGTATATCTGAGGAATTAGCCTCATTTTATTGAGTGATTATTGATATTCTCATGCTCACACTCTTATCAAATAAGCTGGGAATCATTTGCTGAAGGGAGGAAGGGTTTAGTGTTAAAATGTCACTGGGGGCATTTCCGATGGATCGGACACATCGTCCGATCAATCGGAAATATCGGGAGTTCAACAGTTAAATACGCGAGCCCTATTCATTTGGTATTCATTTCTGCCCTATTCCTGTTTTCTCTCAGACCCTTTTGCTAGGGCATCCCTATCCAATCGGTCTGTAGCTCAGCTGGGTTTCCCTCGATCCTCATTTGCAGCAACAACAGGTCTTCGTGTCTCCTAGGTAAGATCTTCTAAGCTGTCAGTTCGATTTTTTTTGCTATCCGATCGGTTTCTTCTGTCCCTCTCCTCTATCAGATTATCATTCGTAGGGATTTGAAGTGTTTCCTGTCCATCTTGGTGTCTGCATTGTTTAAATCCACTTTCCAATCTTGCTACACCATGCCTAAAGATCCCAAAGGCAAGTCCAAGATGGCTGCTGGGCCATCCACCACTGCCAGGACCAAGAAGCTGCAAACTTCTCGACCCTCTCAAGGCTCTCCTCCTCCTGCTGCTCCTCCTGCCCAGCCTGAGAGTCCAGCCTCTCTCTCTCGGTTTCAATCTCGCACCATTATATATGAGAGAGTGGTCACTGAGTCATGTGTGGAGCCCTTTGGCATTCCCGCTCTTCTTGCACAGAATGGGTGGGATGCTGTACTTCGATTTGGCGGCGTAGCCCATCCCGAGGTTGTGTATACATTTCTATCTAAAATCATCAACCCCGTTGGAAACCCTCCCTCATGTGAAGTTATTGTCGGAGGCCGGGTCGTCTAGGTCACAGCCCACACAATAGCCGCCCTGATTGGTGTTCCCGTGTCCACAGCCCCACAACCAAATGACAATCTTCTTGATACTTCTCTTAGGGCTGATTGGACTTGATACTTATGTCGGGGTCCAAATCCGGAGTGGATGACGGTAGTGCACTACGGGCATCTGAAATGTCCAATAGGTTTCGAGTGCTCCACCAGATCTTCAGCACCAATGTCTACCCCCGCAGTACCAACAAATCCGACCTTACTGCCAATATGGTCAATCTACTGTATCACGTTGGTCATGGGACGCGCCTGTGTCTCCCATCCATCATTTTGCATCATATTCTGGACGCTCTACCACACAACCACAACACCATTCCGTTTGGCTGGATCATTACCAGATTAGGGCACGAGTGCGGGTTCACAGATATTGTGGTCCACCCTATTCCTCGCCGCACATTCAGGGACCTCAATATCAAGAAGATGACCCTACCAAAAGAGGACAACGTAGAAGACCGGGATTTCTCTCACACTCCCACACAGGTGTCGGCTGACACCCACAGCAGGTCTTCAGCTCTATCACCGTCGCCGGCCCCAGCCCGTCGCTCAGTCAAGCGGCGACTACAGTCCGACACTTCTTCGGCACCTCTTCCTCCCAGCACGGAGCAGATCACTGCTCAACTAGATCGAGTGGAGGGTGCCCTTGCACAGCATGGTGAGCGGCTGTCGCGACTCGAGAGCTTGATGCAGACCATTCATGATGCAGTCCAGAGCCTCACCTCAGCTCTCTCATGCCGTCGAGATGACGTCGCTGGCCCTGCTCCATAGCTGCCTATCTTTTCAGTTAGGGTCCCTAGTGTCTAGTCGTCGCAGATATCTTTTTGGAGCGACGTTGATAGTTGTATTGATTGATGCATCTTTTCTTTGACACCTTTTTGGATCGTCGGATGGTTATACTTTTTGGATATGTTTTTTTTTATACTGTTTTTGGATATTCTGCTATGCCCTGTATCTGGATATTCTGATGATCATTATGTTTTTCTTGTCATGATATTATGTCTGATGATCATTCTTTTTGCCTATCTTGTGCATATATACATATAATTGTGCGAAATTGCTTATCCTTGTTGAGCTTCTTGCCCTCTTTTGGATTTTGTATATATGGTATGTTGGTCATGATATACATTTCAGTAGGGGAGGTTGGTTGCTTGGACTATAAGCCCTCTGTGCTTACTGTCATATACTTGTATATTCTTGCATGACCATGTGTGTGTTGGCTTCCTCTCTCGGCACGATAATGTTTATTTCCTCCTTTCGTCTATAACATATGAGCTGCATTCTCATTTCACTAACCTTTGTCAATCACTGACAAAAAGGGGGAGAATTTATCCCACCAAAAGGTCCAGGTTATCTTTTTTGTTGATCTTTTGTGTCCAGGGACTAAGGGGGAGTTCAAGTGAAGCCTAGTCTGTACATTGAGTCTGTACATTTTGTTGTAATGAGTCATGTCTATGTATAAAGTTTTTATTTCTCTCGACATGATGTATTTTGGTTTTGGTATCTAGGATAAGTCTGTTGTATGGACCAAGACTTGTATAGGTTTGGTTTTGTCTGGTAATTGACAAAGGGGGAGATTGTTAATGCATAGATTTGTCAATTACCATGGTTAGTGTGTCGTCGAGTCCCCTGGCTGCTGAAGACAGTTTTCCTTGCGGCTGAAGACAGAAGCTTTTCAAAGATCAAGTCAGCTTCAAGCCTCTCCACCCAAACCTTTGATCCCAAAACCTTCTATAGATGGCCCAAATTCTTTCTAGGCACACCCTTAGCACCATCTATAGCCCACCTTCCATTAAGATCAACAATGGAAAGGTTCTTGGTAGCAGAAGTTGCTTTAAAATTGAAAAACTATAAGTCTGCTCTCTCCGATACATACCCGATCCATCGGAGAATAGTCCGATAGATGTCTGATCAATCAGACAATGTGTCCGATCCATCGGAGAATAGTCCAGTTACATTGTAAACTCTCTGGACACTTTTCCGAGCCATCGGAGGGCTGTCCGATCCATCGGACAGTGTGTTCCGATCAATCGGACAGTATGTCCGATCAATCGTATAATTGTCCAGCAAATATATGAAAAACTCTCTGGACTCTTTTACGATCAATCGGAGGTCTGTCCGATCCATCGGACAGGGTTCTCCGATCCATCGGACATAGATACGATCCATCGGAGGAATTTCCAGAAAAATTACATCAACTCTCTGGAAGAAATTCCGATCAATCGGACCATCTGTCCGATCAATCGGACAGGGTATTCCGATCAATCGGAACTAAGTCTGATCAATCGGAGAACCTGTTTTCAAGAAAAATTCAAATTTGGCTAAAACTTATGTCCGATCGATCGGAACCTATCGAGCTGACCGTTGAATGTCATAATCTATTTATAGAACTCGGTTGGATCTTGCCCAAGACACCTTGAGCATCATCTAGGGTTTGAGTGAGCCTTCTTCTTGAGATCCCCTTCTTCCAAACCCTGAGATTTGTTGAGTTCATACTTCAATCCATGTTGATCTGACCAACATTGATTAAGCATTCAAAGCTTGGATTGAATCATGAACTCAACCCCTCTTTAATGGCATCTTGACCTACCTCTCATAGACATTCTCTTGTCATCAATGCCATTAATGGTGGTTTAGGTAGAAGCTTTCCTCATATAAAAGCCATATCCCAAAATAGCCTCAACCTAACCTCAATCCCTCACCTTGGAATCTACAATGGGTCATCCGGAGCAAGGTTGCTGATCGAGGGAGCTGAAGAAGACGTCTTCCGTACAAGCCGAAGCTTCTTCAACAAAGGCATCATCAAGGGACTCAATCAGCTAAGTATATTTAGTCTTTCGAGTCCAAGAAACCTCCTCAAGTTGAGATTTGGGTTTCAGAGTTTGAAGACCCAAACTCGGTAGAGTCCTTATGTAGGACAAGTCCTTGAGTAGGACAAGCCCTTGTGTAGGACTAAGTGGTCATGGATTAGTCCTATGGAAGGATGAATCCATGTGTTGAGTCGTAAGTCCTTTTGTAGGCTGTTAAGGTTTATGGTTAACCTCATTTAAAACCATAGTGATAGTGAAATCCGGCCACTCAAGGAGTGAGTGGATCAGCCGGGAGTGGAGTAGGTACATAACAGAACCACTATAAAAATCCCTTGTTGTGTGGTGAATGGATGAACTGATTTACTTCTTTCACATGTGCTTTTATTGATTTATATTCTGCATATCTTGTGTTTGATGAAAGTGCTCTAAGAATACTTTGTATTGAGAAATTTAAAAAGTGTCCTATTCACCCCCCTCTAGGACAAAGTAACTTGTTTCTTGCTTCTACAACAGCGGTAATCAAACTTATACCGCATTTTTAACCATGCCCTCGTGGAGATAGACTGATCTATCGATTGAGAGAATGTGCTCAATCTGGGGGGTCGTAGCGACCATGCCCTCGTGGAGATAGACTGATCTATCGATTGAGAGAATGTGCTCAATCCGGGGGGTCGTAGCGACCAAACCCTCGTGGAGATAGACTGATCTATCGATTGAGACCCCAAGTTTACCTCCAAGTTTACCAAGGGTATGAAGGTCATTCATAAAATGGAAATGCGACCATCCTAGGTGAATTTAACCCTACCAAAGGTAGGCGATTGGCCAAGGGATTGTATGCATCCTCTTCGGGGCTATTCAGGTCCAAGTTAATGGAGTAGCGACCAAAAGATATCTTTCACTTTATTCATAAAAAGTTGTTCATGAACTACATCAAATCTAGGGGTAGTATCGTAGCAAATGCTCAACGTGCCAAGGGCGACGTACGGGCTTCCCTTGCATGTCTTCAAGATAATAAGTACCGGGTCACACAATCCTAATAACCCGATATGGGCCTTCTCAATTTGGATCCAACGAACGAGCGGGAACTCCAAGTTTTTGCCTCAGGACCAAATCTCCGGGCATGAAGGATCTAGGCCGAACCCTAGCATTTCGATAACGAGCAATACGTTGTTGATATGCTGCCACTCGTACTTGGGAAGCATTTCTTCGCTCTTCCAAGAGATCGAGATGAAGTCGGAGGTTTTCCTGATTACTCGCGGGGTCATACTGCTCGATCCGATATGAGGGCACTTGAATTTCCACTGGTACCACTGCGTCGACACCAAAAGCTAAGGAGAAAGGGGTTTCTCCTATTGATGTACAAGCCGTGGTTCTATATGCCCATAATACTTCTGGCAGAAGTTCTGGCCACACCCCTTTACATTCACCTAGCTTGGTCTTTAAATGGTGCTTGATGATCTTATTCACTACCTCGACCTGCCCATTCGCCTGAGGATGATATGGAGAAGTGCGAAGATTACGTATCTTCCATTTTTCACAAAATTCATCAAAGGCTGCGTTGTCGAACTGCGTTCCGTTATCGGTAATTATAGTGTGAGGAAGTCCGAAACAGCATATAATATTTCTCCATATAAACTTAGTAGTTTATTTCTCAGTAATCTTGGCTAATGGTTCTGCCTCGGCCCATTTGGTGAAATAATCAACCTGCCACGATCGCGAACCTATTTTGTCCCTTTCCCATGGGTAAGGGCCCGATGATATCGACCCCCCACTGAGCAAAAGGCCAAGGGCTATCAACTGGGGTCATCCTCTCGGACGGTACATGAGGTATAGGTAAATATCGTTGGCACTTGTCACATTTTTTAGAAAATTCAATTGCATCTGTTTTCATAGTGGGCCAATAATATCCTTGCCTCATCGCTTTATATGCTAGGGATCGCCCCCTGGGATGGTTACCACATGCCCCTTGGTGTACTTCGTCTAGAACACGAAGTGCTTCTTCTGGATGAAGACACCTTAAATAAGGCAAGGAAAAGCTTTTGCGCAACAATATTCCGTCTTGCAAAGTATACCTGGCAGCCCGAAGACTGAATTTGCCTTGCAGCTTTCTTGTCCTCTGGTAGGTGTCCGTCTCTGAGATAAAGGATGATGGGATCCATCCAGCATGGAGATGATTGTACCGATATTACATGCTCGAGAGTCGCTTAGTCGATACTCAGGTTCTGACGATGCTCGATGGGGATCGAATGTGATAACTCAGATTCCGGTGCAGAGGCGAGCTTTGCCAAGGAATCAGCAAGTTGGTTCTTCTCGCGAGGAATATGAATTATTTCATAAGTCTTCAGTTTTACGAGCAGGATGAGGACACGAGACTTGTATAAGGCCATCCTTTCTTCTTTGGTCTCGAATTCACCAAGGACTTGGTTAACAATGAGCTGGGAGTCGCTATGAATTAATAGATTCTGAACTGCAAGGACAATGGCCAGTTCGAGGCCAACGATCAGGGCCTCATATTCTGCTTCATTATTTGAGATGCGAGATTCGAAACGCAGAGCATATTGAAAATGTGACCCGTCGGGAGCCACTAAAATCAGGCCCGCTCCGCTACCAGTGGCCCGCGACGACCCATCCACGAAGAGTGACCAAGAAGGCTGGTCGCTGGTCATGGTATTATCTTCGGAGGAGTATGTGAATTCGGCGATGAAGTCAGCCACGGCCTGGCCCTTTCCTGCGGTCCTAGGACAGAATGAGATATCGTGCTCGCTGATCTCGACCGCCCATTTAGTTAACCGTCCGGAAGCCTCAGGTTTTTGAAGTACTTGTCGTAGCGGATGGTTTGTCGGTACTAAAATAGTATGGGCTTGAAAGTATGGTCGCAGTTTTCGAGCTGCCGTGACTAAGGCTAGGGCCAGTTTCTCCATATCAGAATACCTAGTTTCTGCATCAACCATTGCTCGACTGATATAATAGACGAGCCTCTGCACCCCGGAATCTTCTCTTATTAAAGCGGCGCTAACGGCCGTAGTGGACACAGAGAGATAAAGAATGAGTTGCTCATGTGCTACAGGTTTTGATAAAATGGGGGGTGTGCTCATGTATAGCTTCAATTGTTGAAAGGCTTCCTCACATTGTGGCGTCCTTTTCCAATCAAACTTGGCCGTTGCACGAAGGAGTTTGAAGAATGGTAAACACTTGTCAGATGCTCGCGAGATGAACCTGTTTAACGATGCGATGCGACCAGCCAGACGCTGGACATCCTTCAGAGTGGTGGGGGATTTCATCTCTATCAATGCTTTTATCTTCTTAGGATTTGCCTCAATTACGCGTTGGCCAACCATGAACACGAGAAATTTCCCTGCAGACACACCGAACGCACATTTTTCTGGGTTCAATTTCATTTGATACCTCCTCATTAGGTCGAAGGCTTCTCGAAGATCCGAAATATGATCATCTTCTACAGTGCTTTTCACGAGCATGTCATCAACATAAACTTCCATATTCCTACCAATTTGAGCAGCGAATATTTTGTTGACGAGACGTTGATAAGTGGCCCCTGCATTTTTAAGACCGAATGGCATTACCTGGTAACAATATAATCCCCGGTCTGTGATGAAAGCGGTATGCTGGCTATCAGGTGGGTGCATCATGATCTGGTTGTAACCAGAATAAGCATCCATAAAACTAAGCAGAGCGTGTCCAGCTGTTGAGTTGACCAACTGGTCGATCCGCGGTGTCGGGAAGCTATCTTTGGGACATGCTTTGTTCAATTCTGAATAGTCGACGCACATTCTCCATTTGCCATTAGCTTTCCGGACGAGAACTACGTTCGCGACCCACTCTGGGTAGTCAACTTCTTTTATGAAATTGACCGTGAGTAGCTTTTCAACTTCAGCTTTGATCGCCATTTGCCTTTCTGCAGTGAAGGCTCGTCGACGCTGGTGTACGGGTTTATGCTTTGGATCGATATTGAGACGATGTACGATGACGTTGGGGTCGATGCCTGGCATATCTTTATGAGACAAAGCAAACACGTCCTGGTATTTAGTGAGGAAACAGATCAAATCTCCGCGGTGGACATTGGTTAAAGAGGATCCAATGTACACGATCTTAGACGGGTTATCTTCGGTCAGGTGAATCGCCACTATTTCCTCCCCAGGAGTTCCTGACTTAAGAGCATTTTCTCTCGGATCTAACGAGGTGCTGGAGGGAAAGTTAGGTGAACCTTGTGCTATCTCCATAACGGGCGTCGCTTGAGCCTTCTTTCGATCTTGGAGGGCTATCTGGTAGCAAGACCGTGCCTCCTGTTGACTTCCTCACACGACCCCGATACCATTTGGGGTAGGAAATTTGACACATAGATATGAAGGGTGCAAGGTTTCCCCGACCTTAGTAAGAGATGGCCGCCCCAAAATGGCGTTATACGCTGATTTTCGATCCACCACGAGGAAGTTTATGAAGACGGTGGTCTTCGCTGGACTTTCTCCAAAAGTAACTGGGAGATCGATGCTTCCTTCAGGCGTTACTACCTCACCTCCGAAGCCGACGAGGGGGGTCGATACTGGCTTGAGAAGGTTTCTGGCAAGTGCCATTTTGTTGAAAGCCTCCAAGTATAGAATATCGGCTGAGCTACCTGTATCCACCATTATTCGATGTGTCAGATAATTTGATACCTTCAATGTGACTACGATGGAGTCTTCGTGAGGGAAATGAATTCCCTTTGCATCTTCGATAGTGAAGGAAATTGGAGGATGGCTGGTCTTCGACCAGCCAGAAGTCTGTTCCAGCCAGTAGATTTGCTGGGGTTCTTTGGACGCCTTTCGAACGTATGCTTTTCTTGAAGCTTGAGAATCGCCCCCGCAAGCTGGTCCTCCGATGATGGTGCGGATTTCCCCCGTAGGCTCAGCGTCCTCTTGGTCAGTTTGATGATGAGGTTGTTCCTTTTGGCGAGACGAGGTGTTCGCCCTTTCTGGTGATCGATTTTTACAAGCAACATAATCCTGGAGATGGCCTTTTCGAATGAGAGCTTCGATATGGTCTCGTAGAGAGATACAGTCCTGGGTTCTATGCCCATGATCTTTGTGGAAGTAACAGAACTTGCTCTTGTCTCTTTTCTCGGGATTGGATTTGATCTTTGCAGGCCACTTCACATATGGCTTGTGTTTAATCTCCATTAGAACCTTTTCATGAGACCGATTAAGAGGAGTGTAGTTATGATATTTACCGGAATAAGGCTTCTTGGGAGAACGTTCGCGTTGATCACGACGATATTTTTTATCTGTAGAAGAGGCTCCTTCTGGCTTGCGTTTTTTACCCTGTACTCCATGGCGTGTCAATGCGACTTCTTCTGCATTGATATATTTCTGAGCTTTGGCTTGGAACTCTGTCATAGTTTTTGGAGGGCTCTTGTCTAAAGCAAACCTGAATTTCTCACTCGTTATTCCGGCTATGAGGGCTGCGAGGCCTTTTTCTTCAGTATAACCTTCAGTTTGAACAACTTCAGCGGTGAACCGTACTGTGAACTCCTTTATCGTTTCCCCATGCTGCTGTTTTAGATTCATTAGATGGGAGGCTGGCTTCTTGATGCGGATGCTTCCCATGAATTGAGAAAGAAATATCTCCGATAACTGAGAAAAGGAGCTGATGGAACGAGGCTTTAATCCTCGGAACCACGTACGAGCTGCCTCTTTCAATGTTAAGGAAAAAGCCCTACACATGATTTCTGAACCATGTCCCTCCAACTCCATGAGGGACCTGTATGTTTCCAGGTGTTCAAGAGGGTCGCCAATACCTGTGTACGGGGTGATAACAGGCGTTCGATACTTTCTGGGTAACGGGGCTTCCATAACCTCGCTGGTGAAGGGGGACTCGGATTGATGTATCGCCGCCATGACGGCAGATGGCCGATTTGCTTGGTATCGCTGTTCCATGATATCAAAACGATCATGGATTCTTTTGAGATCTCCTTCTCATGGTAGGGTATAGCTTGATGTTTCGGCGGTGGAGCCCTGCGGTTGAGGTTGTCGAGACGAACTAGAATGTATAGAATGTGGAGACGGTACAGGGAGATGGCTGCCAAGTGGTGGGACCTGTGGTTCGTCCATAGAATGTCTAGATGCCACTGGTATGGGCTGCGGTGGTAACCCTTCGGAGGCTTGTCTCTGTGGTTCGGGGAGATGCTGATCAAGCCGATTTGACAGTGCCTGAACTCCGGCGTTTAGAGTTAGGAGAGTGTTTCCGAAGGAAACGTAGGACATCGTCTTGATTTCCAGAAGCTTCCAATAATGGGTTTGCTGATGGCATAGTTGGGGCTCCTTGAGGGATGTTCGTCGAGGCAGGTGGAAGGGTAGGTATGGATTCCGTCTCATCGGGCGGAGGTGGTGCCTGCCTTGAAGTCGAAGGATGAACAGCCTTTTTAGGAGGCATCGCCGAAAGATCTTTATCGGTGGAACGATTGATTTTGATGATCAAGTCGTTCCCACAGACGGCGTCAAACTGTTAATGTCAGATTTTGTAACAGGATCCTCCGGACGTTCACCTTCTCTCCAACAGAGATTTCCTCCGCAAAACCTGAAAGAAGACAGACAGCAACTAAGGGTGGCTGGGGTCCAGCCGTTAGCCCTCCGATGCTTAAGTCAGGCCAAAGCAAGAAGAAGAGTAGCCAGGCAAAACGGGACAGAGATCGAATATTGTGTGTACCTTTCTCTTAATGGAGTCATCCCTTTATATAGATCTGAAGCGATTCAATCTGTTACGTAAGATATCGAGATCCCGCTAATCTCGTGTACAATACGAGATCCTGCTGATTTCGTGGGATAAGATCCTTATCTTTAGAGACGGGATCTAACCCAATTACTTAATTTGGCAATCACGTTCCTTGATAGCAATCCCTTGAGATCCGGAACCAATAGGAAGGTAAGCCCAAAATCCACCTATACAGGCTGCTGGTAGGCGTAATAGTAGCGCTGATCGCTCATGTAGAACTGGAAACCGTATTTGAAGTCATAGCTGGCAAAAAGGAAGGAGACGCTGACG
The DNA here is from genome assembly GCA_003013855.2 of Liriodendron chinense. Classification (NCBI taxonomy): domain Eukaryota; kingdom Viridiplantae; phylum Streptophyta; class Magnoliopsida; order Magnoliales; family Magnoliaceae; genus Liriodendron; species Liriodendron chinense. Next base: position 3,551,777 of record ML058378.1, read on the forward strand.
GGGCGGAGAGCACCGAACTGGGTGTAGCCCTGCTTGTTGTCACAGAGGGATTGGACGAGCTGCTCGACGGGAATCGGGTGCTGGTACTGAAGACTAAGTGGTGCCGCCGCAGAAAAAGCTGTTCGCATGTCGGGATATGGTCGCGAGTCCAAGTGCTCACTCAATCAGACGTAACACCTTTCAACGACTTGTGAGAAGGTCTGCTCGCGGATCAAGAAGGGAGTCTTTGCTTTGCTTTATCTGACCATCGGCTATGAGAGCTCGAAGCCTTGCGAATAGGCGCTCCGCATTTATCCATCCTGCGACTCTCGAGCAGATGATCTCGAGAGTTGAATGGGCGTCTCGCACTTATCCAATCTGCGACTCTCGAACAGATGATCTCAAGAGTCGAATGGGTACTTCCGTATTTACCCGATCTGCGACTCTCGATCAGATGATCTCGAGAGTCGGATGGGCACTTCCGTATATACTCTTAGCAGCCGAGTAGTCTCCATCATTTTGCATATAACACTCACCGTATACACCTTGAAAAAAATGCAAAAACGACTAGACAACCTCAAAGAAGGATAAATCCAAACATGATGGAGGTTGTCAAAGCTGAGGTGTTAAAGCTACTAAATGTTTGTATCATCTACCCCATCTCGGATAGCCAATGGGTGAGTCCTACCCAAGTTGTCCCTAAGAAATCTAGTATTATCATCATAGAAAATGCCAACAACGAGCTCATACCGACAAGAGTAACCATCGGTTGGCGAATGTGCATCGATTATTGAAAGCTAAACACGGTCACTAGGAAGGACCACTTTCTTCTCCCATTCATGGATCAAATTTTGGAGAGGTTAGCGGGTCATTCCTATTATTGCTTCCTAGATGGCTATTCTGGTTACAACCAAATCGAGATAGCCCCAGAAGACCAAGAGAAAACCACCTTTACATGCCCATTTGGCACCTTCGCATACCGAAGAATGCCATTTGGGCTATGTAATGCACTCGCCACATTCCAACGATGCATGTTGAGTATTTTCTCAGACATGGTGGGTGAATTTCTTGAGGTAGTCATGCGCAATTTTTTAGTTTTTTGTTGTACTTTTGAGGAGTGCCTCAATCACTTGAAGTTGGTCTTGACAAGGTGTGAGGAGCAGAACCTCATTTTAAACTAGAAAAAGTGTCATTTCATGGTACACAGAGGAATAGTCCATGGACATATCATCTCGTCGAATGGAATAGAGGTAGATCGGGCCAAAATCGATATAATTTCAAATCTACCACCACCCAAAAGCATACGCGATGTGCGGTCCTTCCTTGGACACGTAGGTATCTATAGACGGTTCATTGTTGAGCTCTTAATTATGCATATTCTAACCCCAATTCATCACTCATTGTGCAAGGTTTGTATGGTTTGTAAGCTAATTCAATGCATGTTTTGTGACTACAGGATTGAGGGTGGACTCTACTCAATTGAAGACATAAAGAGCTCACTTGGGATCATTCGGGTGAATAAAGTTTGAGGATCAAAGAAGAAAAGAAAGAAAGAACTAAAGAAGAAAAGAAAGCAGAAGAAAGAAAAGAAAAATACAAAAAGAAAAGAGGGCTGACCGGTCATGACCGGTCGGCCAAGGAAGCCAGACCGGTCAGTGACCGGTCAGCCATGCATGTTTGGAGATATTGAGGACGTCCGACCGGTCATGACCGGTCGGATAGGATTGCTGGAACATCAATGGACAAGGCTTCTGGGACTTCACTAGGACCGACCGGTCATGACCGGTCGGTCATTGCTGCTGGATGAGGAGAAAAAATACATCCGACCGGTCATGACAGGTCGGAATTGCTTGCTGGACTGATGTTCTATATGGCCCGACCGGTCATGACCGGTCGGCCATGCGTATTGAGTTAGAACTTTCTAATTTCTTCCCGAAATTCTCTGCGCTGCGTAAGTGTTACGCAAATTTCCGATTCTTCCGACGTTGTGGAGCCTCCAGACTATAAATAGACACCTAGGGATTGTTCCTAAGGTAGGCTAGAAGGGTTCAAGCGAGGTTAGAGGCTGTGGAAGTGAAGATTGGAGTTTCACAACTCCTTTTGGTTTGCTTTGCTGTTTTCATGTTTTTAAGAGTTGTTTCATGTTTCCTTGGATCATGAGCAGCTAAACCTCTTAGCTAGGGCTAAGAGGTGAAGCTTGTAGTGTATCCAAGATGTTTTAATTCGTAGTTAAGTGGTTTTCAGTTTTGGAATTCATGACTATGAACTAAGGTTTGAAGTTTATGCAAGTTTTTAAGTAATTTCTCTTAGTCTTGTGATGACTCATGGATGTTTGGATGAATTACTTATCTTCTTAATTTGTTTGCAACGGTCTAGACCTGTATGATCCGAGGAATTGGAGTGCGCTCTAGTACCAAGCTCTTCATGAAGAGACTTCATGCCAAAGTTCTCGTTTTGGTTGATTATCTGGAATATGTATAGATTGTGCATATAATTTGAATCCAGTTCAAATCATGATCTAGCCTTGTCTTGTGAGAAGACTTGAGGATGGTTATGATTGGGAATTGGACCTATAGAAAAGGTGAATGACCTATGCAATGAGCATGCTCAGATCAGCCTAGAGTTGAGTGAACTTTATGCACAGAACTTACATGTTACAGACTTCTGGTTTAACAGTTCTATTATCCGACTAGATAGACCTGACTGGTGATTCTAGTTGAGAGAATGGGAAACCACAGCGGATTGAACATCGAGGATTGCTACAAGTGAATCCTCGAACCCCTAGTGCCTTCTTATAATTGTTTACATTCAATTTAGATTAAACTGTTAGTCACACACATTCTATTCAAACTTTGATTGTTAGCTTCAATAGAAACTTGTGGATGAGTTTGTGACATCCTACATAAGTCCCTGTGGATCGACCTCGGTATTACCGAGTTTATTACTACATCGCAACCCTACACTTGGGGAAGCGAACAAGTTTTTGGCGCCGTTGCCGGGGACCTTGACGGTTTTCACAAATTTCTGAAATTAGTATCTATTTAGGACTCTTTTAGATTTTTAGAACTAACTTAGTTTGTTTATTTGATTTTTTTTTTAGGGATTTCTAGGAAGCTGAAGAAGATTCAAGGATTTCAAGTGCGAATCAGGTTCTATCCTTCTAAAACCTTACTCTTCTCCTAGTCATTCTTATTTTATTCATCTCTTGTAGAGTGGGTGGAGACTCCTTTTGGATCTCTGAAAGGTCGGCCTTTTTGCCACCTGGATTCCTATTGGTCGGCTCTGCCGTCTTGGATCACCTTGTGCTCAGGGATTTCTTTTCTCATCTCTACTCCTCTTTCTCCTTTTTCTGCACCTTTTCTCAAAAGATTCAAAGAGTGGGTGGGGTGTTCTCTGAACCCCTATTGACCAGGAGAAATCGGTCTCTATCTTTGTTTCTGGCCTAGCCATTGCAAGACACCTTGTGCTTCGGTCTTAGAGAAGAGTAAAGAAAAAGAAGGAAGAATTCTTTTTCCTTTTTGTTTCTTATTTTTTATTTTGCATGCCACATTGGGCTCGGGATTCCAATAACCGACTCATAAGTGAAGGGGGGATAGTAGAAGGCATTGATAGAGAGCCACGTGTTAGGAGACATCTAGACTCTCCAATTTTATCTGAAAGTATGGCTACAAATCAACCTAACCCGATTCAAAATCAAACCGAAACAGGGGAGAATGTGGTTGAGAATGTTCCCCGACCTAGGACTTTACGTGATTTCTTGCAACCTGCAAGAACGAGCACTCCCTCATGCATAGTATTTCCACCAAATGCAGGGAATGTGGATTTGAAACCGGGAGTGATCAATCTTCTCCCTAAATTCCATGGTTTAGACAGTGAAAGTGCCTATCAACACCTTAGGGAGTTTGATGAGGTAATCACCACCATGCACTTTGTAAATGTGACTGAAGATGTAGTAAGACTTAAATTCTTCCCTTTCACTCTTAAGGATAAAGCCAAGGGTTGGCTTTATGCATTGAGGCCAAGATTAATTGGGTCATGGAATGATATGCACGGAGAATTTATAAAAAAATTCTTCCCTACTCACAAAACGAACATGCTTAAGCGCCTTATCATGAACTTTGCCCAAAAGGAGGAGGAAACCTTTTCCCAATGTTGGGAGAGATTCAAGGACCTGTTAAACGCATGCCCACATCATGGCTATGAAAATTGGCGGATTATAAGTTTTTTCTATGAAGGACTGATTCCATCCATGCGCCAATTTATAGAGATGATGTGTAATGGGGAGTTCATGAATAAGGAAGCTGATGAAGCATGGGATTATCTGGAAGAATTGGCTGAAAGTGCACAATCTTGGGACACATCTAAACCAACAAATTCCAAGATTGGCCAACAAAAGGAAAATGGAGGAATGTATGTCTTATCAGAAGAAGATAGCATAAGTGCACGGTTGGCTAGCCTTACAAGAAAGGTCGAAGCCATGGAATTAAGGAAAGGAGAAACAATCAACTCCACTGAGGTTGAAACTGTTTGTGGAATTTGTGCTGGAAATCAACATGCTACACCAGATTGTCCCACAATTTCAGCAGTCCAAAGCATCCTACAAGAACAAACAAATGCCATAAACAGTTATCAGCAGCAATATGGTGCTCCAAACTCAAACACGTATAATCCTAATTGGAAGAACCATCCCAACTTCAGTTGGAGGAATGGACCCACTGCAAATGCAAACAACACTCCAAAAGTATCACTAGAAGAGATGTTGGGTGCACTCGTATCGGTCCAGAATGAGTATAACAAGACAAATTCTTTAAAAATAGATGGGTTCATGCAAGAGCAATTGAAATTCAATCAAAATTCAAACCAAGCCATTAATGAATTGAAAACATCTCTGGCTAGAGTTGAAGCTCACCTGAGTGGTAGAGAGAAGGGCACACTTCCTGCTCAAACTCTTCCTAACCCAAGGACCCAGTATGAGATACAAGATGCAAGCTCATCCTCCCACCATACGGAACATGTCCAAGCTATCACCACTTTGAGAAGTGGGAAAGAAATTGATAAATCCAATCCGGTGAAGGCTCCCAAGCCTAAGGATCCGGAAACTCCCAAAGAGGATGATAGCCCAAACAAGATTCCACAAGAGAAAGAACCGGAAAGACAATACAAGCCGGTTGCCCCATTTCCACAAAGGTTGATTTCACCTAAACCTTTAGATAAAAATCTGGAAATTCTGGAAGTTTTCAAGCAGGTGAAGATCAACATTCCGCTGTTGGATGCAATAAAACAAATACCATCTTATGCCAAATTTTTAAAGGAATTGTGTACAATCAAAAGAAAACATAACGTCCACAACAAAGTGCTTTTGGCTGAGAATTTGAGTGCCATCAACAAACAAGAGGTGCCCCAAAAATACAAAGATCCGGGTAGTCCAACCATATCATGCATCATAGGAGACTACCAAATTAAACAAGCCCTACTCGACTTGGGGGCAAGTGTGAATCTCATTCCATACTCGGTCTATGAACAACTTGGGTTAGGTGAATTGAAACCCACCAAAACCACACTCCAACTTGCTGATAGATCCATCCGGATACCGAGAGGAATGGTAGAGGATGTTCTAGTCCAAGTTGATAAATTCTACTACCCAGTAGATTTTATTGTCTTAGACACACATCCTGTGATAGGCACCGGTACTCAAATTCCCGTCATACTTGGACGACCATTTCTAGCTACCTCAAACGCCATTATCAATTGTAGAAACGGACTTGTACAAATGTCCTTTGGAAATATGACCCTTGAGCTTAACATATTTGAGTTATGCAAACAACCGCGGGAAGTTGATGATGATATCCACGAATTAAACATGATCGAATCATTCGTGGAAGGTACAATCCCCTTGTCACTATTTTCTGACCCTTTGGAGGCATGTGTGGCCCATCTCCATGATATGAATGATGATACAACACAAGAGATGGATGCCATTCTAGATGTGATGATGGTGCGTGAAAATAAAAGATGGAGGACCCCAATTGAATCTTTGCCTATAAATGAGAATAAGGCCCTCCCATCCAACATTAAGGCACCAAAACTCGACCTAAAACCATTGCCAAGTGAGCTAAAATATGTTTATTTAGGTCGAGATGAGACATATCCAGTGGTGATTTCTTCCCACTTGGATGAGGAACAAGAGAGTAGGCTAATAGCCACTCTATTAGAGCACAAGAGTGCCATCGGATGGACAATTGCGGATCTCAAAGGCATAGACCCACTGATTTGCACTCACCGCATACATCTTGAGGAAAATGCAAAGACATCCCGGCAACCACAAAGACGACTAAATCCAAATATGAAGGATGTGGTTAAGGCCGAAGTGGTGAAACTATTGGATGTAGGTATCATTTACCCAATATCTGATAGCCAATGGGTGAGCCCAACTCAAGTGGTGCCTAAGAAATCCGGAATAACCATTGTAACCAATGCCAATAATGAACTCGTACCAACTAGAGTCACTACCGGTTGGAGAATGTGCATTGACTACAGGAAGCTAAACACTGTCACGAGGAAAGACCACTTTCCCCTACCGTTTGTTGATCAGATTTTAGAACGGTTGGCGGGTCATTCCCACTTTTGCTTCCTTGATGGCTATTCAGGGTACAACCAAATAGAAATTGCCCGTGAAGACCAAGAAAAGACTACATTCACATGTCCATTCGGCACTTTCACCTATCGACGGATGCCGTTTGGACTATGTAATGTCCCTGCCACTTTTCAGCGTTGTATGATGAGCATCTTTTCTGACATGGTGGGGACAATTCTCGAAGTCTTTATGGATGATTTTTTCATATTCGGTTGTAGCTTTGATGAGTGCCTTGAGCACTTGAAATCTGTGCTAAGAAGATGTGAAGAGAAGAACCTTGTGCTCAATTGGGAAAAGTGCCACTTCATGGTTAAAAAGGGAATTGTACTTGGTCACATCGTTTCACAAAATGGAATTGAGGTGGACAAGGCAAAAATTGACCTTATCTCTAACCTTCCACCACCCAAAAGCATACGAGATATACGGTCCTTTTTAGGACACGCAGGATTTTATAGACGGTTCATAAAGGATTTCAGTTCACTCTCTCGTCCTTTATGCAACCTACTTCAAAAGGAAAATTCATTTGAGTGGAGTGAAGAATGTCAAAAGGCCTTTACCACCCTTAAAGGCATGTTGACATGCGCCCCAATAATGCAACCACCTGATTGGAGCCTTCCTTTTGAGATTATGTGCGATGCTAGCGACTATGCTATTGGGGCCGTGTTAGGCCAAAGAAAAGATAAAAAGCCATGTGTTATCTACTATGCAAGTAGAACCCTAAACTCAGCCCAGGCAAACTACACCACTACTGAAAAGGAATTTTTAGCCGTAGTTTTTGCCTTGGAAAAGTTCAGATCCTACTTGATTGGATCCAAGATCATTGTATTCACTGACCATGCCGCGCTTAAGTATCTTCTCTCTAAGAAGGATGCTAAACCACGGTTATTAAGATGGATCCTCCTACTCCAAGAATTCGACTTAGAAATACGTGATAAGAAAGGAGTAGAGAATGTAGTAGCTGACCACCTCTCTCGACTTGTCCTCACTGATTCCCCTGAAATGACTGCAATCAATGACATGTTCCCTGATGAACAACTTTTTACTGTTTCCCAATTGCCATGGTATGCGGACATTGCTAATTATCTTGCTATAGGTACAATTCCTACATATTGGACAAAGCAAGATAAGGATAGATTCTTCTCAGAGGTACGGAAATTTCTATGGGACGACCCATACCTGTTCAAGTATTGTCCCGATCAAATCATAAGGAGATGTGTCCCAAATGATGAGCAACAAAGTATCATCTTCTTCTGTCATTCTCAAGCATGTGGTGGCCATTTTTCAGCCAAAAAGACCACAGCGAAAATTCTGCAATGTGGGTTTTATTGGCCCACCATGTTCAAAGACACACATGAGTTTTGCAAAGCATGTGAACCTTGTCAGAAACTAGGAGGAATCTCCCGTCGAAATATGATGCCACTTAATCCCATTTTAATTATCGAAATTTTTGATTGTTGGGTCATCGATTTCATGGGCCCATTCCCAGCTTCTTTTGAAAATTTATACATCTTACTTGCTGTTGATTATGTCTCCAAATGGGTCGAGGCCATTCCTTGCCGGAATAATGACCATAAAACGGTCATTCGATTTTTAAAAGAAAATATTCTTTCCCGGTTTGGAACGCCTCGAGTCATCATAAGTGATGGAGGGTCTCACTTTTGCAATCGCCCTTTTGCAGCCTTAATGAAGAAATATGGTGTTACACACAAAGTGAGCACTCCCTATCACCCACAAACTAGTGGACAAGCTGAGATATCCAATAGGGAGATTAAACACATTTTGGAGAAAACGGTGAATCCCGATCGCAAGGATTGGTCACTTCGACTTACCGATGCGCTTTGGGCTTACCGTACTGCCTTTAAAACCCCTATTGGAATGTCTCCCTATAGACTTGTCTATGGGAAGGCTTGTCACCTACCTGTGGAATTGGAACATAAGGCATATTGGGCTATTAAGAAGATGAATTTCAATTCTGACAAGGCAAGCTCGTTACGCAAACTACAATTGAATGAACTTGCAGAAATCCGGAATGACGCTTATGAGAATGCGAGAATTTACAAGGACAAGACGAAGATATTCCATGATAAGAATATTCTTCGCAAGACATTCACGATCAACCAAAAAGTCCTTATGTATAATTCTCGCTTACATCTATTTCCGGGAAAACTGAAATCTCGATGGACCGGTCCCTACATTGTGCAAACTGTCTATCCGTATGGGACTGTCGAGCTGTTGAATCCGAGGTACGGCAACATTTTCAAAGCAAATGGGCAGCGATTAAAGCCGTTCTTTGAGAATTTTCCTTCAGAAGGTATGTCCATACCCCTGAATGATCCTGTGTATCAGGATGATTGATCTCCTAGTCTGATGGAGGTATAGAGTAGTTAGGATTAGGACTTTGCTGCTTTTGTTTTAGTTTTCATAGGTTTGTTAGAAGGAGGAAGATTTCCAATGTTCACTCTCTCAGGTAATATCATTCCTCACTCCCTTTTATTTTCAAATTGCTCTCATGTTTTGCTCATTGCGCATCTTTTACATTGAGGACAATGCAAGATCTGGTTGGGGGGTGTAGGACCGCTTGGATGAATCCAGCATTTTGCAACATCTCAAGCAATTATGTGGAAATTTTTCGATTTTTTTCAAAAATTCGAAACTCTTTTGGAAAACATTGGTTCTATGCATTCGAGTTGATATGAGCATAAGAGGAGGAGATATGAAGTGTATAAGGCTGGATGTCTGGAATCTCTCATTGCATAATGGTTTTATATGTGAACTCCCCTATTTTTGTGATTGATAGAAAATCTGAACACTTTTACACCTAGTTCACATTACACAATTTTCATGAGTTGAAGGGATTATGTGATTTAGGGATGAGTTAGACTTTGAATTAAGGTATTGAGAAATCAGGCCGGGGTACTTTGTCCATCCTTGTCCATGGGAAAATAATGAAAGATATGGATTTCTAAAAATCCTATCTAATTTAAAAAGAAAAAGGAAAAGGAAGGATGAAATTGGGAATGTGGAAAAACGGTGGAAAATTCCGATTAGGGCTACCTACTACCAGCCGGGGGATGGTCTACCCGTAACCAAAGCCGGGAATGGGACGTAGTGTGAAAGTCGTCGGAAGGACGGTAAGGCAAATTCCTGTCATTGGCTTGATATGGCTCTATGTACCTTGAGTTCTATAGTCTAGTTGATCTATGAAGAAGATAATTCTAGAAACTCGTGGAATGAATTTTCACTACCCACACTAGGATGAATTTGTTCAATTCCCTCTATTTATCAACCAATCAGTGGGAATCTCATATGAATGCCTATTATGTCTTGAGGATTTATGGTGCCAACCTTTGACGCCTAATCTTTCTGAATCTTACACTTATGGACCCTGGAATGTATAGAAGGATGGTTTCTGAAAGAGAGTTGAATCTGAAGAATGAGATTAGCTTCACGCATGTTTTGCTCGGGACTAGCAAAATGCTGGTTGGGGGGTGTGTTGAGCTCTTAATTATGCATATTCTAACCCCAATTCATCACTCATTGTGCAAGGTTTGTATGGTTTGTAAGCTAATTCAATGCATGTTTTGTGACTACAGGATTGAGGGTGGACTCTACTCAATTGAAGACATAAAGAGCTCACTTGGGATCATTCGGGTGAATAAAGTTTGAGGATCAAAGAAGAAAAGAAAGAAAGAACTAAAGAAGAAAAGAAAGCAGAAGAAAGAAAAGAAAAATACAAAAAGAAAAGAGGGCTGACCGGTCATGACCGGTCGGCCAAGGAAGCCAGACCGGTCAGTGACCGGTCAGCCATGCATGTTTGGAGATATTGAGGACGTCCGACCGGTCATGACCGGTCGGATAGGATTGCTGGAACATCAATGGACAAGGCTTCTGGGACTTCACTAGGACCGACCGGTCATGACCGGTCGGTCATTGCTACTGGATGAGGAGAAAAAATACATCCGACCGGTCATGACCGGTCGGAATTGCTTGCTGGACTGATGTTCTATATGGCCCGACCGGTCATGACCGGTCGGCCATGCGTATTGAGTTAGAACTTTCTAATTTCTTCCCGAAATTCTCTGCGCTGCGTAAGTGTTACGCAAATTTCCGATTCTTCCGACGTTGTGGAGCCTCCAGACTATAAATAGACACCTAGGGATTGTTCCTAAGGTAGGCTAGAAGGGTTCAAGCGAGGTTAGAGGCTGTGGAAGTGAAGATTGGAGTTTCACAACTCCTTTTGGTTTGCTTTGCTGTTTTCATGTTTTTAAGAGTTGTTTCATGTTTCCTTGGATCATGAGCAGCTAAACCTCTTAGCTAGGGCTAAGAGGTGAAGCTTGTAGTGTATCCAAGATGTTTTAATTCGTAGTTAAGTGGTTTTCAGTTTTGGAATTCATGACTATGAACTAAGGTTTGAAGTTTATGCAAGTTTTTAAGTAATTTCTCTTAGTCTTGTGATGACTCATGGATGTTTGGATGAATTACTTATCTTCTTAATTTGTTTGCAACGGTCTAGACCTGTATGATCCGAGGAATTGGAGTGCGCTCTAGTACCAAGCTCTTCATGAAGAGACTTCATGCCAAAGTTCTCGTTTTGGTTGATTATCTGGAATATGTATAGATTGTGCATATAATTTGAATCCAGTTCAAATCATGATCTAGCCTTGTCTTGTGAGAAGACTTGAGGATGGTTATGATTGGGAATTGGACCTATAGAAAAGGTGAATGACCTATGCAATGAGCATGCTCAGATCAGCCTAGAGTTGAGTGAACTTTATGCACAGAACTTACATGTTACAGACTTCTGGTTTAACAGTTCTATTATCCGACTAGATAGACCTGATTGGTGATTCTAGTTGAGAGAATGGGAAACCACAGCGGATTGAACATCGAGGATTGCTACAAGTGAATCCTCGAACCCCTAGTGCCTTCTTATAATTGTTTACATTCAATTTAGATTAAAATGTTAGTCACACACATTCTATTCAAACTTTGATTGTTAGCTTCAATAGAAACTTGTGGATGAGTTTGTGACATCCTACATAAGTCCCTGTGGATCAACCTCGGTATTACCGAGTTTATTACTACATCGCAACCCTACACTTGGGGAAGCGAACATTCATAAGGGATTTTAGTCATATCTCAAGGACCTTATGTAACCTTCTCCAAAAGGAGAATCAATTTGAGTGGAGTGCCGAATGTCAATTAGCTTTTTCAAAGCTAAAAGACATGTTGACAACCGCTCCTATCATGCAACCACCGGATTGGTCCATACGTTTTGAGTTGATGTGTGATGCGAGCGATTATGCTATTGGTGCGGTGTTAGGCCAAAAGAAGGATAAGAAGCCCCATGTTATCTACTATGCAAGTAGGACCTTGAATCTCGCCCAAGTCAATTACTTGACTACAGAGAAGGAGCTCCTAGCTGTCTGTTGAGCTCTTAGTTGTGCATATTCTAACCCCAATTCATCACTCATTATGCATGGTTTTCATGATTTAAAGACTAATCTATTGCATGGATTTGTGATTGTAGGAATGAGAGGGAGACTTCACCAATTCATGGTTAAAAGAGTCACTTTGTATGCATTGAAGATCAATATAACAAGTGCCAAAAGGTGGAGGAAAGAAGAAAAATGAAAGAGAAGAAAATATGGAAAAACGATCCCAAGACCTATCCTAAGACCTATCCCATGACCTGTCCCAAGACTGGTCGCAAGATAGGTCTACACAGCTAGACCGGTCGCCAGACAGGTCAAGATAAGTCTAGAGAAACAAAACTCACTGGACTGTTTTTGCAGTTTTGAGACCGGTCGTCCACAGGCTCAGACCGGTCGGACGTGAAGCTCCAATTTTCTCTGCACAATTGCGTGATTTCTTGCACAATCTGGAATCTTCCGCACCAACTTATAAAAGGCCACCTCCACTCTCTTCCTGAGGCATCTAGCAACGTGGGGAGTAAAGGATTCAAGACCTAGCCTCCTACAACTAGTTTTCTTCTTCTTCTAGTTCTAGTTCTAGTTTGTTTTTATGCTTTTCATTAGCTAACCTCTTAGCTAGAGCTAAGAGGTGAAACTTATAGTTTACCTAGATGTTTTAATTCGTTTTATTGGTTTCGAATTGGATTTATTGAAGAACAATGATTTTTAGAAGTTTGAATAAAGTTCTAAGTAGTTTTTCTTAATCTTATGATGGCTCATGGATTTTTGGAAGAATTGCTTTAGTTCTTAATTGTTTTGCATGGCTTTAGACCTTTATGCTCCGAGGAATCGGATTCAATATGCTCTAAAACTTGGATTCTCATGTGGGAACTTTAAACCAAAGTTCTACCTTTTATTCTAAAATCTGAATATTGTGTTGATTGTTCATATGATTTGAATGAGGTTCAAATCATAATATAGTCAAGTCTTGTGACAAGGTTTGATGATTATTATGGTTATGATCTTAATCAATTCGAACTAGGATTGATCTATGTAATTGAGTGTGTTAAAGTCCTAACTTGAGTTGAGGAAACATGTTAATGAACAACAAATGTGTTGGATTGCTTTGATAATATAACCACTCTATCATCCGGCTAGATAGGACTTAATTTTGATTCTAGTTGAGTATTGAGAAACCACAGGGAATTATACATCTAAGGAGAGCTATAAGTGGATCCTTGATGCTCTAGTTATCTTTTCATTATTAGATTTTCTATTTCATGTTCAAAATCAATTTCACAAACCTCTTGAGATTCTAGTTATTAGGATAGTTCAAATTATTTACTTTCTTCCCTGTGGATCGACCTCGGTCTCTCCGAGATTATTACTACATCGCAACCCTACACTTGGGGAAGCGAACACCGTCTTCTTTGCCTTGGACAAATTCAGGCCTTACTTAATAAGATCTAAGGCCATTGTTTACACAGATCTTGCGGAGCTGAAACACCTTCTTTTTAAGAAGGATGCCAAGGCCCCGTTTGCTTAGATGGATCCCACTCCTTCAAGAATTCGATTTGGAGATCAAGGACAAGAAGGGAGTAGAAAATGAGGTGGCGGATAATCTATCCCACCTAGTCCTACCTAATTCCATTGACGAGTCACCTATTGAGGACTCATTTCCTGATGAGCAACTCTTTGTTGCTACGCATCTGTTCGCTCGCCTCAAGTGCAAGGCTGTGATGTACTAATAAATCTCGGTAAGACAGAGGTCGATCCATAGGGAATTAGAAAACAATTTCTAAACTATTCCAGCAACTAGGATTGCAATAATTAAGAGATTCAATTGAGAGAATTATGTTAAAACAGTAACTTAAGAAAAATAGTAATTAAAGGAACTAAGGCTCTCAAGGATCCACTTGTAACAATCTCATGTCAATCCAATCAGTTCAAGCATAATACACAACTAGATTTGAAGTTCTATCTCTCATCTAGTTGAAAGATAAAGCATTAAACACATTCAATCCCACTTAAGTTGAACTTCCAAGTTCTAGTACTATTCAATCACATAGCATTCGAAATCATAGCCTTCGGAGTAACAACCATGCCTATGGACTATGACATGCTCAAGGTTTACCATAATTCGAATCTAATTAAGCAAAACATGATAATCTTAGACAATTTCAAGGAATCCATGTCCGAAGCACATGAACTCTCATAAAACTTCTAAGAATATCAACTTTATATGAACTAGAACATTCAAAATTCAAACTTGAAGTGAACCTACATGAATTAAACTGAATTAAACATGAAATTGGCTACAAACTTCACCTCTCAGCCTCACTTGAGAGATTCTAGCCGAGCATTGTCATACTACAACTAGAACTCAATGAAAAAGATATAAAAAGCATAAAAACCCAGAGTTGGGAGGGTTGCAAAGGCTCCACGACGGCTTCCTTCACCTCCCACAAAGTTCCTTAGCTTCTATGATGCCCTAGGAAGAGACCCTAGGTGTCCTTTTATAGTGGGGAGGCTCTACCGCATCGGAATCTTCCAGAATTTGTGTAACATTACGCACTTGCGCAGAAAATCTCGGAACTTGAAATAAAAACTGTTGTTTACGCATGGCTGACCGGTCTTGACTTATCGGACCTGTCTGAGAGAAGTCCAGCGTGCACATAGTGGTCACCGACCTGATGGCCGACCGGTCTTGACCGGTCAGGACCAAACTGGTCCTTTGTCCAGCGAGTTCTAGAGGGGATAGCAGGGTGGCTGATCGGTCAGGATCGGTCGTGGCTCCCTTGGCCGACCAGTCATGACCGGTCAGGCCTCTATTCTTTTCTTTTTCCTCCTCTCTTTCTTCTCTTTTCTCCCTCTTTCTTCTTCGTTCTTTAGTCCACCTTGGGCCTTCATTCAAAGGCTCCTAAATATGCTCTTTTTGGTCACCAATTGGACGAAGTCGCTCTCATTCCTACAATCACAAAAACATGCATTAGATGGGCCTTTTAAACATGTAAACCATGTATATAATGTGATGTAATGAGCTACTTTGTGTATAAATTGGAGGTTCAACACACCCCCTAACCAGCTTTTTGCTAGTCCTGAGCAAAACATGCGTGAAACAAGTTCAAACCTCCAAAAACCAATTCTTCTTCAGAAACTACGTTTCTATCCATTCCAAGACATACGAGTGTAAAATTCAGAAAAATTAGGTGATAGAAATTGGAACCTTAAACTCTCAAAACATAATAAGTGTCCATATGAAGTTCTAGCTGATTGATTGATAAATAGAAGAACTCGAACAAATTTAACCTAGTGTGCATAGTGAAAGTTCATCTCTTGTGTTTCTGGGATTATCTTCTTCATAGATCAACTAAACTATGGATCTCAAGGTGTACGGAGCAACAACAAGCCTATGATAGGAATTTGCCTTACCTTCCTTCCGATGGCTTTCACACTACGTCCCATTTCCAGCTTTGGTTACGGGTAGACCATCCCCCGGTTGGTAATAGGTAGCCCTTTTCAGAGTTTTCCACCATGTTTTCCATCATTCCCAATTTTCATCCTTCCTTTTCCTTTTTCTTTTACATTAGATAGGATTTTTAGAAATCTATATCTTTTGTTATTTTCTCATGGACAAGGATGGACAAAGTACCCTGGCTTGGTTCCTCAACACCTCAAATCTAAGTCTATCCAACCCACAAATCACATAATCCCTTCAAACCATGAAAATCGTGTAATGTGAACTAGGTGTAAGAGTGTTCAAATTTTCTATCAATCACATAAATAGGAGAATTCACATATAAAACCATTATATTAAAAGAAGTTCAAGACTTGCAACATCACTCACTTCGTATCTCCTTTTCTTATACTCGTATCATAGCGAATACATAGAAATAAGGTTTTCTAAAGGAGTTTTGCATTTTTAGAAAATTCAAAAAAAATAATATCATCTACCCCATCTCGGATAGCCAATGGGTGAGTCCTACCCAAGTTGTCCATAAGAAATTCGGTATTACCATCATAGAAAACTCCAACAACGAGCTTATATCGACTAGAATAACTACCAGTTGGCGTATGTGCATTGATTATCAGAAGCTAAACATGATCACTAGGAAGGACCACTTCCCTCTCCCATTCATGGATCAAATTTTGGAGAGGTTAGTGGGTCATTCCTATTATTGCTTCCTAGATGGCTATTCTAGTTACAACCAAATTGATATAGCCCCAGAAGACTAAGAGAAGACCACCTTTACATGCCCGTTTGGCACCTTCGCATACCGAAGAATGCCATTCGGGCTATGTAATGCACTCGCCACATTCCAACGATGCATGTTGAGTATTTTCTCAGACATGGTGGGTAAATTTCTTGAGGTATTCATGGACGATTTTTTCGATTTTTGGTTGTACTTTTGAGGAGTGCCTCAATCACTTGAAGTTGGTCTTGACAAGGTGCGAGGAGAAGAACATCGTTTTAAACTGGGAAAAGTGCCATTTCATGGTATAAAGAGGAATAGTCCATGGACATATCATCTCGTCTAATGGAATAGAGGTAGACCGGGCCAAAATCGATATAATTTCAAATCTACCACCACCCAAAAGCATACGCAATGTGCGGTCCTTCCTTGGACACGCGGGTTTCTATAGAAGGTTCATAAGGGATTTTAGTCATATCTCAAGGCCCTTATGTAACCTTCTCCAAAAGGAGAACCAATTTGAGTGGAGTGCCGAATGTCAATTAGCTTTTTCAAAGCTAAAAGACATGTTGACAACCGCTCCTATCATGCAACCACCGGATTGGTTCATACCTTTTGAGTTGATGTGCAATGCGAGCGATTATGCTATTGGGGGAGTGTTAGGCCAAAAGAAGATAAGAAGCGCCATGTTATCAACTATGCTAGTAGGACCTTGAATCCCGCCCAAGTCAATTACTCGACAACGGAGAAGGAGCTCCTAGTCGTCATCTTTGCCTTGGATAAATTCAGGCCTTACTTAATAGGATCCAAGGTCATCGTTTACAAAGATCATGCAGCGTTGGAACACCTTCTTTCTAAGAAGGATGCCAAATCCCGTTTGCTTAGATGGATCCTACTCCTTCAAGAATTCGATTTGGAGATCAAGGACATGAAGGGAATAGAAAATGTGGTGTCGGATCATCTATCCCGCCTAGTTCTACCTAACTCCATTGATGAGTCACCTACTGAGGACTCATTCCCTGATGAGCAACTCTTTGTTGCTATGCATCCGCCATGGTATGCTGACATAGCCAATTATCTTTCCACAGGTGAGATGCCAATTCACTGGACTGCGGTGGACAAACGAAAATTTCTAAGGGAAGTGCATAGATTTTTCTGAGATGAACCTTTACTGTTTAAATATTGCCTAGATCAAATTATTAGGAGATGTGTCCCTGATGATGAACATAAATCCTTCATCTCCTTTTGCCATGATCAAGCATGTGAGGGTCATTTTTTCGTTAAGAAAACCACTGCAGAAATTCTACAGTGTGGTTTTTATTGGCCCACTCTATTTAAGGACACCGACGAGTTTAGCAAAGCGTGCAAGCGTTGTCAAAAGTTAGGAGGGTTATTCCGTCGAAATATGATGCATCTTACCCCAATTCAACATCTTGAAGTCTTTGACTGTTGGGGCATCGATTTCATGGGACTGCTCCCCTCATCTTTTGGACATATCTATATATTGCTTATCATAGACTATGTGTCTAAATGATAGAGGCTATTCCATGTAGAACCAACGATCATCATATGGTTCTAAAGTTCCTTAAAGAAAACATACTTTCCAGATTTGGAATGCCTTGAGCCATCGTTAGTAATGGTGGTTCTCACTTTTGTAGTATGCCTTTTGAAGCCTTAATGAAGAAATATGGCATTAGGCATAAAGTGAGTACCCCATACCACCCACAGACGAGTGGTCAAGTGTTGAGCTCTTAAATGTGTATAGTCTAACCCCATTTTATCACTAACTATACTTGAAATACATTATTAAAGACCCAACTAATGCATAGTTTTGTGGTTATAGGAATGAGAGGGAGGATTCAACAATTAAAGGCTTAAAGGCGCTATCTACAAGCATTGAAGATCACAAGACCAAGCGTTGAAGGAGAGAAGAAAGAAAGCAGAAGAAGACACTGAGGACAAGTCGTCCGACCGGTCGTCTATATTCCAAGACCGGTCGTCCGACCGGTCAGAACACTCAACAGAAGGGGGGTCCTTTACAAATCTCACTGGACCTATCAGGACAGGTCGTGCGACCGGTTGTCCGACCGGTCCTTGAATCAAATCTCTGGGGTCTGAAACTATGAAAACTCTCTGGATGTTTTTTGCGTTTTTGAGACCGGCCGTGCGACCGGTCGTCTGCGTAACAGGGCGTGTTCCACAAGCTCCGATTTTCTCTACGCAGTCCGGGATTTTTTTTCGCAATATGGAACTCTCCGTACTATTCTACAGAAGGGGACCTAGGGCTTCTTCCTAAGGCATCCTAGAAGTGATTGAGCACGGTGGGAGACTGCGGAAGTCGGATTCGGAGTTCTACAACTCCTCCTAGTTTGTTCTTTTAGTTTTATGTTTTGTTTAGTTTGTTTCATGTTTCCTTGGATCATGAACGGCTAATCCTCTTAGCTAGGGCTAAGAGGTAAAGCTTGTAGTGAATCTAAGATGTTTCAATTCGTTAGATTTGGTTTCAAGTTGGATTTGTTGAAGAACAATGGTTTTTAGAAGTTTGAATAAAGTTATAAGTAGTTTTTCTTAATCTTATGATGGCTCATGGATGTTTAGAAGAATTGCTTGAGTTCTTAATTGTTTTGAGCTAGTTTAGACCTGTATGATCCGAGGAATTGGATTCAATACGCTCTAGATCTATGATCTTCATGTGGGAGCTTCATACCAAAAGTCTATTTTTCTGGAAATTCTGAAGTATGTAAGACTGTGTATGTGATTTGGATCAAGTTCAAATCATGATCTAATTTTATCTTGTGACAGGATTTAATGATGATTATGGTTTTGATCTTAACCTATTGGAATTGGGACCGACCTATACGATTGAGTGTGCTCAAGTCCTAGCTTGAATTGAGAGAATCATGTACATGAATCATGCATATAACAGATTGTTTGTTTAACTGCTCCATCTTCTAGCTAGATAGGACTTAAGTTTCGATTTTAGTTGAGAAAGTGAGAAACCACAGTGAATTGAGCATCAAGAATTGCTACAAGTGGATCCTTAAACCCCTAGTGCCTTTTTATTATTGATTACATTCGATGTAATTCAAAAGAATCTATCTTCATCAATCTACTAAAATCTGTTTAGTTAGCTCTTCGATAGGAATTATTATAAGTGTTTTGTGAATTCCTACACAAGTCCTTGTGGATCAACCTCAGTTTTACCAAGATTATTACTACATCGCAACCCTA
The DNA here is from genome assembly GCA_003013855.2 of Liriodendron chinense. Classification (NCBI taxonomy): domain Eukaryota; kingdom Viridiplantae; phylum Streptophyta; class Magnoliopsida; order Magnoliales; family Magnoliaceae; genus Liriodendron; species Liriodendron chinense. Next base: position 3,571,228 of record ML058378.1, read on the forward strand.
CACTTGGGGAAGCGAACAAGTTTTTGACGTCGTTGCCAGGGACTTTGACGGTTTTAACAAATTTTTGAAGATAGTTTCTATTGAAATTTTTAAGAATAGTACTAACTTAGTTTGTTTTATTTTGATTTTTTTCTTTTGCAGGAATTTTAGGAAGTTGAAGAAGAAGCCAGGGGTCTTAAGTTCTCAAAACAGGTTTTATCTTTCTAACCTTACTCTTCTTCTTCCCCCTATTTATTCCTATCATATTCATCTCTTGTAGAGTGGGTGGAGACTCCTTTTTGGATCTCTAATAGGTTGGCCTTGTGCCGCCTTGATTCCTATTGGTCGACACTGCCGTCTTGGATCACCTTGTGCTCAGAGATTTATCTTCTCAATCTTATTCCTCTTTCTTCCTTTTCTGCACTTTTCTCAAAAGACTCAAAGAGTGGGTGGGGAGTTCTCTGAACCCCTATTGACCAGGAGAAATCGGTCTCTATCCTTACTTCTGGCTCAGTCATTGCAAGACACCTTGTGCTTCGCTCTTAGAGAGGAGTAAAGAAAGGAAGGAAGAATTCTTTTTCTTATTTCATTCTTTTAGGATTTGCATGCCATATTGGGCTCGGGATTCTAATAACTGACTCATTAGTGGAGGGGGAATAGTAGAAGGAATTGATAGAGACCCACGTGCTAAGAGACATTTCAATTCTCCAATTTTGTCTGAAAGTATGGCTGCAAATCAACCCAACCTATGGCCAATCAGAATCTGGGCCAAAACCAAACTGAAACGGGAGAAAATGTGGTTGAGAATGTTCCACGACCCAGAACATTACGTGATTGCTTGCAACCAGCAAGAGCAAGCACTCCCTCATGCATAGTTTTTCCATAAAATGCAGGGACTCTAGATTTGAAACCAAGAGTAATCCAACTCCTCCCGAGATTCCATGGACTAGACAGTGAAAGACGTGCCTATCAACACCTTAAGGAATTTGATGAGGTGATAGCCACCATGCACTTTGCAAACGTAACTGATGATATGGTAAGACTTAAACTATTTCCTTTTACCCTTAAATATAAAGCTAAAGGTTGACTTCATGCATTAAGGCCATGATTAATTGGCACATGGACTGAGATGTCTAGGGAGTTCATTAAAAAATTCTTCCTTACTCACAAGATGAACATGTTGAGGCGCCTTATCATGAATTTTGCCCAAAAGGAGGATGAGACTTTCTTCCAATGTTGGGAGAGGTTTAAGGACTTATTAAATGCATGCCCACATCATGGCTACGAAATTTGGTGGGTTATAAGCTTTTTTTTTATATAAAGGACTGACTTTACCCATGCGCCAATTCGTAGAGATGATGTGTAATGGAGAATTCATGAATAAGGAAGCTGAGGAAGCTTGGGACTATTTTGATGAGTTGGCCGAGAATGCACAGTCTTGGGATACATCTAGACCAACAAATTCCAAGACTAGCCAACAAAAGGAAAAAGGAGGAATTTATGTCCTCTCAGAAGAAGATAACATAAGTGCACGTGTGGCTAGCCTCACAAGAAAAGTCGAGGCCATGGAATTAAAGAAAGGAGAGACAATCTGTCACGCCCCAAATTCGGTTCTCGACGTCCATTCGCCGTAACCCGAATTCAGAGGTGGCAGCCTCCGTAGTACCCCGATCTTGGATCCTAACCTCACACGTCAGATTCCGATCCTGGGATACCACAAGGAGGATTTTAGGGTCTGAATTTTTTTTTGAAACATGAGCATCACCATATGAGTACCATCAAAGACAAACATAATATTTCCACTAAGTTATTTCGTTTACATACAGTACTGAAAGGTAAATACACAATGCGTGAATATAAAAACTGTGCACGATCCGGCACCTCCTGCTATTGCACTCCCAAATCCAACTCAACGTTGTTGATATACTCTGGTATAACCTGCAGCGAACAAACGCACATAAGCTTCGAACGAAGCTTTGTGAGTGCGTGTGTGCGTGCGCAATGCTTATGACAAGCATGATAAATATCAGAGTAAGCAGTAAAGCATGATGAGAACTTTAAACCAAGACTTAGCCTAATTAGGCTACATGATCATATGATATGAATAGCTAGCCTACCACGGCTATGCAAGCATGCAATACAGATAACTAGCCTGCCATGGCAATGCAAGCATGTAATACAGATAACTAGCCTGCCATGGCTATGCAAGCATGTAATACAGGTAACCAGCCTACCAAGGCTATATAATCATACTATGCAATGGCCTACAGGGCCTAATGTCCCATGTAATGATCCAATGCATGTATGTAAATCACCACCTCTCAGTATAGTGGTCCAGATACGAACAGTCATTTCGCGATTGCCCAAGCAATACAGGACTCGGAACTGGTAGCTCGCCCAGTGTGGTAGCTCGCCCAGGCTTACAGCCCCGCCCACATCACACCAGCCCACGTCAGGACCGTCCACACCATATAGAACATCAGTCACATCACTGATACCTAATACCATCTCTGAAACTGGAACATCACCGGGGTCTCACAGACCTCACTACTCACCAGTAGAATGCCAAAGCCTATTTGGTGCAATAGCGGACCTACTCACAGCTGGTCAAACTCAACCCACTTTGCCAACACTCTTCCGGCAGGTTAGGTCAGACCTCCTTCCAAACTGACCACGTGCAGTGGAAAACACCGCCGTTTGGTATTCGGCATACCGGTGTATGATTAAACCACCCGGTCCTTGAATGGAGCACCCACCTTGGTACCAACGGGATCAAGGACTTTCACCCAGGGACATCTTTGGCATCTAGTTTAAAGATCACATATTTCCGGTGTTCTGCAAACCACGATGGAGTTGTGGTTGCAACGTAGTAACCATGCTATATGTGGCACAAGCAGACGGTGCGAAATGAAACCATGCATACAAACGTGGGACGACATGCCCGTGCAAGTCTCCAAATAGCACCATAAAACTATAGGGTCTCATATACAATGTCACCGTCAACTGGTAATGAACTGCACGACAATCGCGGCCGTTATGGCCGGTTGATACAAGACAATCAGATGAGCCAAGCATTCATGATGCATGAGTCAAGCATACAGTATGAGTGCCAATAAGTAGTCAATCTACCACGATGGCAATAAAACAATCTAGACCAACCTATTTGAGATATGATTAAAATGAGGGGACACATATGAATGATCGAGTCATAGTGCGGGATGTCACTAGCCAGGGAATCTCGCACCAAGGGCTACAAGGTATGCTAAGCTATTCCTACCATACAGTGTAAGTCAGGATGATAGACTCCTGTCCTTGAATAGTCCCATACCTATTGGAGAGGTTTGCGATAGAGAGCACGTGAATTACATTTACGCGACTGCATCTCGAATGCTTTATCAATGCGTTTATGCCCTAGTGGTCCCCAACTAACAATGGTGATTCGGGATGCATACTCATTACACAAGCATGGTGGTCATCGAAGCATATAGTATAAAGATCACATATGAGTATTCTAACAACACTACGTGTGGCAACAGACATACTAAAAACATCATAAAAAGATAATTCACTTATAACACAAATAAACACAAAGAGATAGGACCCTAAATGGATGGTATAAAACAACACAGATAGTCCAACAATTGAATGGTGTGGATTAACCTTCAACATTCAGATAACTCAAATGGAAAGAAAAATGATTGAATACGCTACCGACACATCAGAGGTAGAACCTACTTGAGTGGCAATAGTAGAATACCCAAAATCATGCTGAGACCCATAATCCTGTAGTACAGTTGAGATAAACACAATAATGGTCCGTAAAAGGAATGTCATAAAACGGGTTGCAAGATAGACAGGTCATGACAGAGAATAAAAAATGGTAGGGTAATCTGAGATAGATGATTAATACGATGAGGTCCAAAAAGGGACGACAGGTCTAACCTCATACTGCAAGATAGGCTCCATATAATGGATGGCATAGATGACATACTAACGTCGAGGATGAGCCCCACACTCGCTCTAAAGGTAAATAGACGGTGTGGATGGGATATACACGATATGGTGGTCTTTAATAGTTGGGTACAAGGGTAGGAGGGGTGAGTCATATGAGTATACAACAAGCTGAGTTACTAGGATCATTCAACGTGGTGAGTCAATAAGGCAGGTTGACAAGGCGGGTTGACATGGTGAGTTAACAAAGTGAATTGACAAGGCAGTTTAACAGGGTGAGTTTAAGAAAGTAGCCCTGTGACTTGTATCGAGCGAACTTTAGGGATGACCTTTCAATAAGGGTTTACACAACTAATCATCAAGGTGGATCCACGGGATGGACAACGCGGTCACTCGGACACGCACACTAAGGTGGTCCCAAGGCTATCCTGTACATAACATGCTAGGGTCCATTCATTTGGATGGTTTGGATCAAGCACAAAATTAAGGCGGTCCTATTGGATGGCCAACATACATATCGCACCATAGTGGCCAATGGATGACGTGGATAGAACACATGCATAACAAGGTGGACCCGTGGTTGGAGATAACCGCACAAAGGAGTGGGGAAGCCACATACATCAATGGGCCCCAACAGTTTGGGATCAACCCGATATTTGTGCTTTCCCACTAATCAAGTGAGATGGCAACCAAACACCATGGTGGGGCCCGCACACCACACGTGTGAAACCCCACCCATGGCTGGGTGACTTATGAACAGGAAGAATGGTAAATAAACATAACAGATGGGTCCTGTAAAGTTTCCAATGGTAGGCGTTCAACCACCCTTATTTTCTACGTGTGGCCCATCCAAAACTGGGCCCACACCCTTGCCAAGAAGAACGACAAGGTATACCCAACATTCATTAAGGTGGGACCTAAAGTTGGGCCCATCACCTTTGGTTAGATGGATGAATAAACATTACAATGGCCCCAAGGAAGGTTTTAAAGGTGGGCATCAATGACCACTGTTTCCTACGGTGTGGTCCACTTGAGGTTTGTATTTACCTCATTCTGAGGGCCCATGGCCCTAAAATAATATGGAAGAATAGATGGTCGGCATAGATAAAACAGATGCATCGTGGTGGGACCCACAGGGTGGGCCACCTGCTGGGCAGCGTGCCAAAGCACGCTGCTTGGAGTGTGGCACCCAAATGAGCCCCAAGAGTTTTGAACCAAACTGATATTTTGTCTTCTCCTTCATCCATATCCATGTGATCTTATGAACAGGTTGGATGACAAATAAACATCACTGTGGAGCTTGGAAAGGTTTCAACGGTAGAGATCATTATTCCCACCGTTTCCCGTGGCATGGCCCACTTGACATTTGGATATGCTTAAATTTTGGGCTCAGCCACTAAAATGAGTTGGAAAAACATATGGACGTAATAGATGAGGCACATACATTCTAGGTGGGTCCCACGAGTGGGCCACCGGCTGGGCAGCCCAGCCAGCCCACGGCCAGCGCCCCCTTCCTCTCCTTTTTTTTTTTTTTTATATATTGATCTCATCAAGTGGGGCCACAGCAAGCTGATATTGTTGCTTTCCCTTCTTCACATGCATGTGTGAACTTACGAACAGGTTGGATCTGAAATAAACATCATGGTGGGCTGTAGGAAGGTCTCAACGGTCTGTCACTGTCCCCACTGTTTTCTCTCAAGTGGGGTCCACTGGAGATTTGGATCTGTCTCATTCTTCAGACCATGCTCTAAAACGATCTCCTCAAATGGATGGACGGTGTGGATATAGCACCCGCATCATGGTGGGACCCATACAGTGGGCCACCAGCTGGGCAGCAAGCCCAGCGTCCGTGGACACTTATACTCCCAGCGTCAGCGACGCCTCTCCTTCTTCTTTTCTTTCTCTTTTTTTTTCATGGTTTTGATCGAATGGGGCCCACATAAGGGTGATCCACTCCGTCTATCAGGTTCCCCAACTCATGGGGGACCCAACGAGCCCAATATTGGGTATGTGAATAGGTCTACAAACAGCAAGGTGGACCGAGGAAGTTTTGACAGTGGACATCCTTATCTCCACTGTTTTCTATGGTGTGGTCCACCTGAGATCTGGATCTACTTCATTTTTGGTACCCAGCCTTAAAATGGGCTGGAGAAACAGACGGACAGTGTGGATCAAATACATGCATCAAGGTGGGTCCCACGAGTGGGGACCCCACGGTCAACGCCCAAAGGGGCTAGGCGCTGCTGGGCAGCAGCGTCCTTTGGACGCTGTCTGTCCAGCGACCATCCTCTTCTTCCCTTTTTTTTATTATTATAATAGTTAAGTGGGGCCCATTCATGGATGATCCAACTCATCCATCTTATTGCCCATCACAAGGTGGGCCCAAGGAAAGAAAATGAAAGGTAAACGAGAAAAAGGGAGGGGGGGGGGGGGGGAGTTTGCACTCACAATGATGGTTGGACGGTTGGATTGTGTTCGCTTCCCCAAGTGTAGGGTTGCGATGTAGTAATAATCTCGGTAAGACCGAGGTCGATCCACAGGGACTTATGTAGAATTTCACAAACACATCCAAAAGTGTCTATTGAAGACTAAAAATCAGATTTTGAGTAAGATTGATATGAGTAACAAAATTGAATTAAATTGAAGGTAACTAATGATAAAAAGCACTAGGGGTTCAAGGATCCACTTGTAGCAATCCTTGATGTTCAATCCGCTGTGGTTTCTCATTCTCTCAACTAGAATCGACATTAAGGTCTATCTAGTCGGATGATAGAGCTGTTAAACCAAACAGTCTGTAATATGTAAGTTTTATGCATAAGATTCACTCAATGTAGGCTGAGCTGAGTATGCTCAATTGCATAGGTCATTCCCCTTTCCAAAAGGTCTAGTTCACAATCATAACCATCCTCAAGTCCTGTCACAAGACAAGGCTAGATCAGGATTTGAACTTAATTCAAATCACATACACAGTCCATACATATTTCAGAAAATCAGAAAAGTAGAACTTTGGTAGGAAGTCCCTTCATGAAGATCATAGTACTAGAGCGCACTCCGATTCCTCGGATCATACAGGTCTAGACTGATACAAGCCAAATAAGAAATTAAGTAATTCTCCCAAACATCCATGAGTCATCATAAGACTAAGAAAAACTACTTAAAAACTTGTATAAACTTTAAACCATAGTTCATAATCATGAATTCCATACTTAAAACCAACTAGCTACGAATTGAAACATCTTGGATCCACTACAAGCTTCACCTCTTAGCCCTAGCTAAGAGGTTTAGCTGCTCATGATCCAAGGAAACATGAAACAACTAAAAAGTTCATAAAAACAGCAAAACAAACTATAAGGAGTTGTGGAACTCCGAAATTCACTTCCGCCGCCTCCAAGCTTGCTTCAACCCTTCTTAGATACCCTAGGAACGATCCCTAGGTGTCCTTTTATAGTAGGGAAGCTCCGCAACTTCAGAAAGATCGAGAATTTACGTAAGAGTTACGCAGTGCGTAGAGAAATTCGGCTTAAAAATAGAAATTTCCAATCTTTTCATGTGGCCGACCGGTCTGGACCGGTCGGACTGGGCTGGCCGACCGGTCATGACCGGTCTGGCCTCTTTTGGCAGTAGTCCAGCAACCATGCTCGACCGGTCAAGACCGGTCGGACGTCTTCAGCGCAGCTCCAGCAGGTATGGCTGACCGGTCAAGACCGGTCGGCCTTGTTTAGTATGGTTCCAGTGCACCTAGCTGACCGGTCTAGACCGGTCAGGCTCTCTTGGCCGACCGGTCAAGACCGGTCAGTCTCTTTTTCTGCTTGCTTTCTTCCTTTCTTTCTTCTATTTTCTTCTTTCCTTGCTTCTTTCTTTGCTTCCTTCTTCCTTCGGCCCTCCTTGGGTCTTCATCCAAGGTTCTAAATCAACTCTTTTCATCATTAATTTGGCGGAGTTCCCTCTCAAACCTGCAATCACACAACATGCATTAGATTTGTCTATAAACCCTGCAAACCTCGCACAATGAGTGATGAATTGGGGTTAGAATATGCACAATTAAGAGCTCAACACACCCCCCAACCAGCATTTTGCTAGTCCCGAGCAAAACATGCGTGAAGCTAATCCCATTCTTCAAAACTCAACTTTCTTTCAGAAACCCTTCTTCTATACGTCCCAAGACATACAAGTGTAAGATTCAGAATTATTAGGCGACAGGGGCTGAAACCGTAAGCTCTTAAAACATAATAAGCATTCATCTGAAATTCCCGCTGATTGGTTGATAAATAGAAGAACTTGAACAAATTCACCCTAGTGTGGACAGTGAAAAATTCATCTCACGAGTTTCTAGGATTATCTTCTTTATAGATCAATCAGACTATAGAACTCAAGGTATATAGAGCCACATCAAGCCAATGACAGGAATTTACCTTACCGGCCTTCCGACGACTTTCACACTACGTCCCATTTCCGGCTTTGGTTACGGGTAGACCATCCCCCGGTTGGTAGTAGGTAGCCCTAATCGGAATTTTCCACCGTTTTTCCATCATTCCCAATTTCATCCTTCCTTTTCCTTTTTCTTTTAATTTAGATAGGATTTTTAGAAATCCATATCCAGCATTGTTTTCCCATGGACAAGGATGGACAAAGTACCCCGGCCTGATTTCTCAATACCTTAATTCAAAGTCTAGCTAATCCATAAATCACATAGTCCCTTCAACCCATGAAAATCGTGTAATGTGGACTAGGTGTAAAAGTGTTCAGATTTTCTATCAATCACAGAAATAGGGGAATTCACATATAAAACCATTATGCTATGAGAGATTCCAGACATACAGCCCCATACACTTCATATCTCCTCCTCTTATGCTCATATCATCTGGAATGCATAGAATCGATGTTTTCCAAAAGAGTCTCGAATTTTTGAAAAATCAAAAAATTTCACATAATTGCTTGAAATGTTGTAAGACGCTGGATTCATCCAAGTAATCCTACACCCCCAACCAAATCTTGCATTGTCCTCAATGTAAAAGATGTGCAATGAGCAAAACATGAGAGCAATTTGAAAAATAAGAGGGAGTGAGGAGTGATAGTACCTGAGAGAGTGAAAATTGGAATTCCTCCTCCTTCTTACAAACCTAAGCAAAAGTAAACCAAAGCAACAAAATCCTAATCCTAACTACTCTATACCTCCGTCAGACTAGGAGATCAATCATCCTGATACACAGGATCATTCAGGGGTATGGACATACCTTCTGAAGGAAATTTCTCAAAGAACGGCTTTAATCGCTGCCCATTTGCCTTAAAAATGTTGCCGTTCCTCGGATTCAATAGCTCGACAGTCCCATATGGATAGACAGTTTGCACAATGTAGGGACCGGTCCATCGAGATCTCAATTTCCCTGGAAATAGATGTAAGCGAGAATTATACATGAGGACTTTTTGATTGATCATGAATGTCTTGCGAAGAATATTCTTATCATGGAATATCTTCGTCTTGTCCTTGTAAATTCTCACATTCTCATAAGCTTCATTCCGGATTTCTGCAAGTTCATTCAATTGTAGTTTGCGTAACGAGCTTGCCTTGTCAGAATTGAAATTCACCTTCTTAATAGCCCAATATGCCCTATGTTCCAACTCCACAGGCAAGTGACAAGCCTTCCCATAGACAAGTCTATAGGGAGACATTCCAATAGGGGTTTTAAAAGCAGTACGGTAAGCCCAAAGCGCATCGGTAAGTCGAAGTGACCAATCCTTGCGATCGGGATTCACCGTTTTCTCTAAAATATGTTTAATCTCCCTATTGGATATCTCAGCTTGTCCACTAGTTTGTGGGTGATAGGGGGTGCTCACTTTGTGTGTTACGCCATATTTCTTCATTAAGGTTTCAAAAGGACGATTGCAAAAGTGAGACCCTCCATCACTTATGATGACTCGAGGTGTTCCAAACCGGGAAAGAATATTCTCTTTTAAAAAGCGAATGACCATTTTATGGTCATTATTCCAGCAAGGGATGGCCTCGACCCATTTGGAAACATAATCAACGGCAAGCAAGATGTATAAGTTTCCAAAAGAAGATGGGAATGGGCCCATGAAATCGATGCCCCAACAATAAAAAATTTCGATTATTAAGATGGGATTGAGTGGCATCATATTTCTACGGGAGATTCCTCCTAATTTCTGACAAGGTTCACATGCTTTGCAAAACTCATGTGTCTTTGAACATGGTGGGCCAATAAAACCCACATTGCAGAATTTTCGCTGTGGTCTTTTTAGCCGAAAAGTGTCCACCACATGCCTGAGAATGACAGAAGGAGATGATACTTTGTTGTTCCTCATCCGGCACACATCTCCTTATGATTTGATCGGGACAATACTTGAATAAGTATGGGTCGTCCCATAGGAATTTTCGCACCTCCGTGAAGAATTTATCCTTATCTTGCTTTTTCCAATATGTAGGAATTATACCTGTAGCAAGATAGTTAGCAATGTCCGCATACCATGGCAATTGGGAAACAGCAAAAATTTGTTCATCAGGGAACATGTCATTGATTGCATTCGTTTCAGGGGAATCAGTGAGGACAAGTCGAGAGAGGTGGTCAGCTACTACATTCTCTACTCCTTTCTTATCACGTATTTCTATGTCGAATTCCTGGAGTAGAAGGATCCATCTTAACAATCGTGGTTTAGCATCCTTCTTAGAAAGAAGATACTTAAGCGCGGCATGGTCAGTGAAAATAATGATCTTGGATCCAATCAAGTAGGACCTAAACTTGTCCAAGGCAAAAACTACCGCTAAAAGTTCTTTTTCACAAGTGGTGTAGTTTGCTTGGGCTGAGTTTAGGGTTCTACTTGCATAGTAGATGACACATGGCTTTTTCTCTTTTCTTTGACCTAACACGGCCCCAATAGCATAGTCACTAGCATCACACATTATCTCAAAAGGAATGCTCCAATCAGGTGGTTGCATTATGGGAGCACATGTCAACATACCTTTAAGGGTGGTAAAGGCCTTTTGACATTCTTCATTCCACTCGAATGAATTTTCCTTTTGAAGTAGGTTACATAAAGGGCGAGAGAGTGAACTGAAGTCCTTTATGAACCTTCTGTAAAATCCTGCGTGTCCTAAAAAGGACCGTACATCTCGTATGCTTTTGGGTGGTGGAAGGTTAGAGATAAGATCAATTTTTGCTTTGTCCACATCGATTCCATTTTGTGAAATGATGTGACCAAGTACAATTTCCTTTTGAACCATGAAGTGACACTTCTCCCAATTCAGCACAAGGTTCTTCTCTTCACATCTTTTTAGCACAGATTTCAAGTGCTCAAGGCACTCATCAAAGCTACAACCAAATACGAAAAAATCATCCATGAAGACTTCGAGAATGGTCCCCACCATGTCAGAAAAAATACTCATCATACAACGCTGAAAGGTGGCAGGGGCATTACATAGTCCAAACGGCATCCGTCGGTAGGCGAAAGTGCCAAATGGACATGTGAATGTAGTCTTTTCTTGGTCTTCACGGGCAATTTTTATTTGGTTGTACCCTGAATAGCCATCAAGGAAGCAAAAGTGGGAATGACCCGCCAACCGTTCTAAAATTTGATCAACAAATGGTAGGGGGAAGTGGTCTTTCCTCGTGACAGTGTTTAGCTTCCTGTAGTCAATGCACATTCTCCAACCGGTAGTGACTCTAGTTGGCACGAGTTCATTATTGGCATTGGCTACGATGGTTATTCCGGATTTCTTAGGCACCACTTGAGTTGGGCTCACCCATTGGCTATCGGATATTGGGTAAATAATACCCACATTCAATAGCTTTACCACTTCGGCCTTAACCACATCTTTCATGTTTGGATTTAGTCGTCTTTGTGGTTGCCTAGATGTCTTCGCATTCTCCTCAAGGTGTATGCGATGAGTACAAATCAGTGGGTCTATGCCTTTGAGATCAGCAATTGACCATCGAATGGCACTCTTGTGCTCTAATAGAGTGGCTATTAGCCTACTCTCTTGTTCCTCATCCAGGTGGGAAGAAATCATCACTGGATATGTCTCATCTCGACCTGAATAAACATATTTCAGCTCACTTGGTAATGGTTTTAGGTCGAGTGTTGGTGCCTTGATGTTGGATGGGAGTGCCTTGTTCTCGTTTACAGGCAAAGGCTCAAATAGGGCCCTCCATCTTTTATTATCAAGCACTGGCATCATCTCTAGTATGGCATCCATCTCTTGTATTGCGTCATCATTTGTCTCAAGAGAATGGGCCACACATGCCTCCAATGAGTCGAAGATAGTGACAAGGGGAATGTATCTTCCACGAATGATTCAATCATGTTTAGTTCATGGATATCATCACCAACCTCCCGTGGTTGTTTGCATAAATCAAATATGTTAAGCTCAAGGGTCATATTTCCAAAAGACATTTGTACAAGTCCGTTTCTACAATTGATAATGGCATTTGAAGTAGCTAGAAACGGTCGTCCAAGTATGACGGGAATTTGAGCACCTGTGCCTATCACGGGATGTGTGTCCAAGACAATAAAATCTACTGGGTAGTAGAATTTATCAACTTGGACTAGAACATCCTCTATCATTCCTCTCGGTATACGGATGGATCTATCAGCAAGTTGGAGTGTGGTTTTGGTGGGTTTCAATTCACCTAACTCAAGTTGTTCGTAGACCGAGTATGGAATGAGATTCACACTTGCCCCCAAGTCGAGTAGGGCTTGTTTAATCCGGTAGTCTCCTATGATGCATGAGATGGTTGGATTACCCGGATCCTTGTATTTTTGGGGCACCTCTTGTTTGATAATGGCACTCAAATTCTCTGTCAAAAGGACTTTGTTGTGAACATTGTGTTTCCTTTTGACTGTACATAATTCCTTTAGAAATTTGGCATAAGATGGTATTTGTTTTATTGCTTCCAACAACGAGATGTTGATCTTCACCTGCTTGATTACTTCTAAAATTTCCAGATTTTTATCCAAAGGTTTGGGTGAAATCAACCTTTGTGGAAATGGAGCAACCGGCTTGTATTGCCTTTCCGGTTCTTTCTCTTGTGGGGTATTGTTCGAGCTATCATCTTCTTTAGAAATTTCTGGATCCTTAGGCTTTGGGGCCTTCACCGGATTGGATTTGTCAATTTCTTTCCCACTTCTCAAAGTGGTGATAGCTTGAACATGATCCGTGTGGTGGGAGGATGAGCTTGCGTCTTGTATCTCAAACTGGGTTCTTGGGTTAGGAAGAGGTTGGGCAGGAAGTGTGCCCTTCTCTCTAACACTAAGATGAGATTCAACTCTAGCTAGTGATGTTTTCAATTCATTGATGGCTTGAGTTGAATTTTGATTGAATTTCAATTGCTCTTGCATGAACCCATCTATTTTAAGAGAATTAGTCTTGTTATACTCAGCTTGGACCGATACAAATGCACCCAACATCTCCTCTAGTGATACTTTTGGAGTATTGCTTGTATTTGCAGTGGGTCCACTCCTCCAACTGAAGTTGGGATGGTTCTTCCAATTAGGATTAAACGTGTTTGAGTTTGGAGCACCAAATTGCTGTTGATAACTGTTTATGGCATTTGTTTGTTCTTGTAAGATGCCTTGAACTGCTGCAATTGTGGGGCAATCTTGTGTTGCATGTTGATTTCCAGCACAAATTTCACAAACAGTTTCAACATCAGTGGAGTTGATCGTTTCACTTTTCCTTAATTCCATGGCTTCGACCTTTCTTGTGAGGCTAGCCACCCGTGCACTTATGCTATCTTCTTCTGATAAGACATACATTCCCCCCTTTTCCTTTTGTTGGCCAGTCTTGGAACTTGTTGGTTTCGATGTGTCCCAAGCCTGTGCATTCTCAGCTAATTCTTCTAAATAATCACATGCTTCATCAGCTTCCTTATTCATGAACTCCCCATTACACATCATCTCTACAAATTGGCGCATGGGTGAAGTCAGTCCTTCATAGAAAAAGCTTATAACCCGCCGTTTAACATGTTCGTTTTGTGAGTAGGGAAGAATTTTTTTTATAAATTCTCTGTGCATATCAGTCCATGCACCAATTGATCTTGGCCTCAATGCATAAAGCCAACCCTTGGATTTATCTTTAAGAGTGAAAGGGAAGAATTTGAGTCTTACTACATCTTCAGTTACATTTGCAAAGTGCATGGTGGTGATTACCTCATCAAACTCCTTAAGGTGTTGATTGGCACTTTCACTATCTAATCTATGGAATTTAGGGAGAAGTTGGATCACTCCCGGTTTCAAGTCCACATTCCCTACATTTTGTGGAAAAACTATGCATGAGGGAGTGCTCGCTTTTGCGGGTTGCAAGAAATCACGTAAAGTCCTAGGTCGGGGAACATTCTCAACCACATTCTCCCCTGTTTCAGTTTGGTTTTGGACCGGATTAGGTTGATTTGCAGCCATATTCTCAGACAAAATTGGAGAGTTTAGATGTCTCCTAGAACGTGGTTCTCTATCAATTCCTTCTACTATCCCCCCTTCACTTATGAGTCGGTTATTGGAATCTCGAGCCCAATGTGGCATGCAAAACCAAAAATAAGAAACAAAGAGAAAGAAGAATTCTTCCTCCCTTTCTTTACTTTTCTCTAAGACCGAAGCACAAGGTGTCTTGCAATGGCTAAGCCAGAGGCAAGGATAGAGATCGATTTCTCCTGGTCAATAGGGGTTCAGAGAACTCCCCACCCACTCTTTGAATCTTTTGAGAAAAAGTGCAGAAAAAAGGAGAAAGAGGAGTAGAGATAAGAAAAGAAATCTCTGAGCACAAGGTGATCCAAGACGGCAGAGCCGACCAATAGGAATCCAAGTAGCAAAAAGGCCGACCTTTCAGAGATCCAAAAGGAGTCTCCACCCACTCTACAAGAGATGAATAAGATAGGAATAAATAGGAGAAGGAGAAGAGTAAGGTTTAGAGTAAGGTTTAGAAAGATAAAACCTGATTCGGCATTTGAATTCCTTATATCTTCTTCAGCTTCCTATAAATCCCTGAAAAGAAAAATCAAATAAACAAACTAAGTTAGTCCTAATATCCTAAAAATCCTAAATAGAAACTAATTTCAGAAATTTGTGAAAAACCGTAAAAATCCCCGGCAACGGCGCCAAAAACTTGTTCGCTTCCCCAAGTGTAGGGTTGCGATGTAGTAATAATCTCGGTAAGACCGAGGTCGATCCACAGGGACTTATGTAGAATTTCACAAACACATCCAAAAGTGTCTATTAAAGACTAAAAATCAGATTTTGAATAAGATTGATATGAGTAACAAAATTGAATTAAATTGAAGGTAACTAATGATAGAAAGCACTAGGGGTTCAAGGATCCACTTGTAGCAATCCTTGATGTTCAATCCGCTGTGGTTTCTCATTCTCTCAACTAGAATCAACATTAAGGTCTATCTAGTCGGATGATAGAGCTGTTAAACCAAACAGTCTGTAATATGTAAGTTCTATGCATAAGATTCACTCAATGTAGGCTGAGCTGAGCATGCTCAATTGCATAGGTCATTCCCCTTTCCAAAAGGTCTATTTCACAATCATAACCATCCTCAAGTCCTGTCACAAGACAAGGCTAGATCAGGATTTGAACTTGATTCAAATCACATACAAAGTCCATACATATTTCAGAAAATCAGAAAAGTAGAACTTTGGTAGGAAGTCCCTTCATGAAGATCATAGTACTAGAGCGCACTCCGATTCCTCGGATCATACAGGTCTAGACTGATACAAACCAAATAAAAAATTAAGTAATTCTCCTAAACATCCATGAGTCATCATAAGACTAAGAAAAACTACTTAAAAACTTGTATAAACTTCAAACCATAGTTCATAATCATGAATTTCATACTTAAAACCAACTAGCTACGAATTGAAACATCTTGGATCCACTACAAGCTTCACCTCTTAGCCCTAGCTAAGAGGTTTAGCTGCTCATGATCCAAGGAAACATGAAACAACTAAAAAGTTCATAAAAACAGCAAAACAAACTATAAGAAGTTGTGCAACTCTGAAATTCACTTCCGCCGCCTCCAAGCTTGCTTCAACCCTTCTTAGATACCCTAGGAACGATCCCTAGGTGTCCTTTTATAATAGGGAAGCTCCGCAACTTCAGAAAGATTGAGAATTTGCGTAAGAGTTACGCAGTGCGCAGAGAAAATCGGCTTAAAAATAGAAATTTCCAATCTTTTCATGTGGCCGACCGGTCACGACCGGTCTGGCCTCTTTTGGCAGTAGTCCAGCAACCATGCCTGACCGGTCAAGACCGGTCGGACGTCTTCAGCGCAGCTCCAGCAGGTATAGCCGACCGGTCAAGACCGGTCGGCCTTATTTAGTATGGTTCCAGCGCACCTAGCTGACCGGTCTAGACCGGTCAGGCTCTCTTGGCCGACCGGTCAAGACCGGTCAGTCTCTTTTTCTGCTTGCTTTCTTCCTTTCTTTCTTCTATTTTCTTCTTTCCTTGCTTCTTTCTTTGCTTCCTTCTTCCTTCGGCCCTCCTTGGGTCTTCATCCAAGGTTCTAAATCAACTCTTTTCATCATTAATTTGGCGGAGTTCCCTCTCAAACCTGCAATCACACAACATGCATTAGATTTGTCTATAAACCCTGTAAACCTCGCACAATGAGTGATGAATTGGGGTTAGAATATGCACAATTAAGAGCTCAACAGATTGCCGATCGGACGGTCCGGATGATGATCGGGGTCCTCCAAGCTTGATCTCCTCCTTCAATCTCTCTAACTCTCTCTTTCTCTCTCTTGTTCTCCTCTAAATCTCTCTACTTCTCTCTCTTCTCTCTGTTGAACCTCCAATTTATACATTGCATTGCCCATTTCACGACAACGTTGCATGATTTTCATGGTTTAAAGGCCCACCTAACATATGTTTTTGTGATTATAGGGATGAGAGTGGATTTCATCAAATTGGAGTCAAAAGAATGTATTTGAAGCTATTGCATGAAGTCTTAGGATGGACCAAAGAAAGAAGAAGAAAGAGAGAGAAAAGAGGATGAAGAAAAGAAGAAAAAGCTGAAGAATAACAAGGCTGACCGGTCGTCCGACCGGTCAGACACATCAGAAAGGAGCAATGGAAGAAGGCCGACCGGTCAAGACCGGTCGGCCATGAAGGCAGAAGACATTGAGGAAGGGCCGACCGGTCATGACCGGTCGGCTATAGGCTCTGGACGAGGAGGAAACAAAGCCCGACCTGGTCACGACCGGTCGGGCATGCACGCTGGAATATGGATAGGTTGGTCCGACCGGTCATGACCGGTCGGCCACACTTGCTGGACTTTTTGGATGGTTTGAAAAATCAGTCCGACCGGTCACGACCGGTCGGCCCTGCGTAAGAAGACTCCTTTCTAAATTGGGACTCTGAATTTCACTCCGCAATGCGAAGGCTTTCGCAGAATCCAACGCAAGGGGGGTTTGTTGCTATAAAAGGGCACCTAGGGGCTTTCCCTAAGGTATCAGAGAAGAGAAGGAACGTGAGTTTGGAGGCTGAAGGCGACTGTGGGGCGTCTGCAATATCTATCTTCGGGTTTTACTAGTTTTATGCTTTATTTTTGAGTTTTTAGTTGTAGCATGACTATGCTCGGCTAAAACCTCTCAGCTAAGGCTGAGAGGTGAAGCTTGTAGCCAATTCTATGTTAATTTCAGTTTGATTCAAGTATTATTCAATTCAAAGTTAGAATTTTCTTATGTTCAGTTCAAAAGATGGTAGTTTGAGATGTCTTATCTGAGTTCATGTGCTCCGGACATGAATTCCTTTTAATTCTCTGAGATTATCACAGGTTGCTTGTTTAGATTCGAATTATAGTAATCCTTGAGCAGGCCATAGTCCATAGGCATGGCTGTTACTCCGCAGGCTATGAATTTGAATTCTACATTGATTGAATGGACTTGAACTTGGAAGTTCAACTTGAATTGGATGAATGTGTGTGAATGCTTTACTTTCCAACTAGATGAGAGATAGGACTTCAAATCTAGTTGTGTTCTATACTCGGATTGACTGAATTGACATAGGATTGCTACAAGTGGATCCTTGAAAGCCTTAGTACATTATATCTCTGATTTTTCATTAAGTTACTGTTTTAATTAAACATCCCATTGAAATTGAATTTATTCTATTAAACTGAGTTGCTAGAGTAATTAGGAAGCTGTTACTCTTTCCCTGTGGATCGACCTCGGTCTTACCGAGTTTTATTACTACATCGCAGCCTTACACTTGAGGCGAGCGAATAAGTTTTTGGCGCCGCTGCCGGGGAAATTAGATAATAGTTTTCAAATAGTTTCAGTGGCTGTAGAAGTAGATAGGTTTTTTTCTGATTTTTCTTAGAACTAACAAAGTTTTCTGTTTTGTAGGAATTCTTCTTTCAGTTCAAGCGAATCAGGTGATACCTTTCTAACTTAGTTTTTTTTTAGAATTTTTAGATTGCAGTTTTCTAGGTTAGGATTAGTCTTGATTGAGTGGTTTATGTCCCGTTGGGAACGTAACCATTCAAATCGTCTCCAATCTGAAGGTGGTTTAGTTGGACCATTGTCAGTTCATAGACGAGTCCGGAATTATCAAGAGCATTGTGAAAGTTTGGGGAGTATGGAGCAAACACCCTTAAGGAATCCTCCACCCCCTACTCCAACCACAAACGCAAATCAGGAAGGAGTAGGAGAGAATGAGGTACATAATGTTCCTCCAATGAGATCACTACGGGATTACCTACAACCTGCTCGTACAATTACACCTTCTTGCATAGTTCTACCAGCTAACGGTGGGACCCTTGACATAAAACCAGGAGTAATCCAACTTTTACCTAAATTCCATGGGCTAGACTCTGACCGCCCATACTTACACTTGCAAGAATTCGAAGAAGTGTTGGCCACCTTGCATTATCCCAATGTTTCTGGGGATACAATCAGACTTAAACTTTTTCCCTTCACCTTGAAAGAAAGAGCCAAAGATTGGCTTCACTCTCTTAGACCATATTCGATTGGGTCATGGGTTGAGATGAACCGGGAATTCTTGAAAAAGTTCTTCCCGGCTCATAAAACAAACACTCTTCGAAGGGCCATAATGAATTTCTCAGCTAAAGAGGGTGAATCATTCTTTCAATGTTGGGAAAGATTTAAGGAACTCCTGCTTGCTTGCCCACATCATGGCTATGAGAGTTGGCGAGTTATAAATTTCTTCAATGATGGATTAAGTTCCAATATGCGCCAATTTGTGGAAATGATGTGCAATGGCGAGTTTATGAGTAAAAATCCAGATGATGCTTGGAGTTACTTGGACATGTTGGCTGAAAACGCCCAATCTTGGGATACCTCGGATAAACCCAAGAACCCCAAGCCTACTCAAGAGAAAGGAGGGATATATGTCCTTAAAGAGGAAGACGACGTGAATGCAAGGATAGCCAACCTCACAAGGAAGGTTGAGGCCATGGAACTTAGCAAAAATGGAGTTTCCAAGTCCAAGGAAGCTGTTGAAACCACATGTGGGATTTGTCTCACCGACTTACACGCTACGCAAGATTGTCCCACAATTCCTGCATTTAAGGAAGTGCTGCAAGAGACAGCCAATGCCACATATGGTTATCAACGGCCCTTCAATGGACCGGTAGGTAATACATACAATGAGAGTTGGAAGAACCACCCGAATTTCAGTTGGAAGAATGCTCCTACGGGCAATCCTACCAACTCCCAAAGAGGGCCACCCATGCAAAATATGGCCCCACCTCAATTCTCATTGGAGGATACCTTGAGAGCGTTTATGCAAGGGCAAGCACAAATAAATGAATCAAATCAGCAATTGTTCCAAGAGCTGAAAGTCTCGGTTGATGAGATTAAGGGACGCTTGAATGCTAGGGAAGGGACCTTTCCGGCCCAACGTCAGCCCAATCCAAAGCAAGTACATGAAGTAAGCATCCCTAATCCTTCCAACCAAAACATGGAGCAAGCTAAATCCATTACCACCCTTAGAAGTGGTAAACAAATTGACAAAACTATTCCGGTGAAGGCCGATGAGCCTAATGATCCGGTAAATTCTGAGGATGAAAATGGATCTAACTTAGCCCCACAACAACCGGAACGCATTTACAAGCCCATAGCACCTTTCCCATCGAGATTGGTTGCCCCAAAATCTCTCCCAAATTCTCAAGATATTCTAGAGATTTTCAAACAAGTCAAGATCAATATCCCTTTGCTTGATGCCATCAAACAAATTCCCTCTTATGCCAAGTTTCTAAAAGACCTATGCACAACAAAATGCAAATATAATGTGCAGCAAAAGGCCTTCTTAACTGAGCAAGTTAGTGCCATCCTCACTCAAAAGACTCCCCCAAAATTCAAAGATCCCGGTAGTCCCACCGTCTCATGTATCATTGGAGACTACCGGATTGAACGTGCCTTGTTAGACTTGGGGGCAAGTGTGAACTTGATCCCATACTCGGTATATGAACAATTG
Source organism: Liriodendron chinense (assembly GCA_003013855.2). NCBI lineage: Eukaryota > Viridiplantae > Streptophyta > Magnoliopsida > Magnoliales > Magnoliaceae > Liriodendron > Liriodendron chinense. The sequence goes on from ML058378.1 coordinate 3,591,605, forward strand.
GGTCTTGGTGAATTAAAACCCACCAAAACCACATTGCAACTCGCTGATAGATCTATCCGTGTACCGAGGGGGATAGTTGAGGATGTTCTAGTCCAAGTTGACAAATTCTACTACCCGGTAGATTTTATAGTCTTGGACACACAACCGGTTTTGGATGCTAGCACCCAAATACCGGTGATATTAGGCCGCCCATTCCTTGCCACATCAAACGCAATCATCAATTGCCGGAATGGGGTGATGCAATTATCTTTTGGAAACATGACACTAGAGGTGAATGTATTTCACCTGGGCAAAAGACATAGGGATGTCGATGATGATGAGTTCTTCGATGTAAACATGCTTGAAACCTTTGAAGAAGAAGAACTCCTCCAACTTGAACCACTAGAAAGTTTGGAGACATGCTTAGCACACTTCATGGATTCTAAAGACCCTATCATTAGTGAGATTGTGCATGCATTAAATATAGAAAGACCGGTAGTTGATACTAGCCGGTGGAGGCCCCATTTTGAAAAATTGCCACCAACCACATCAAGGCCTCTACCGTCTAGCATCAAACCACCGAAGCTTGACCTCAAACCATTGCCATCCGAGCTTAAATATGTATATCTGGGTCAAGAGGAAACTTTCCCAGTTGTCATTGCCTCCCACCTAGAAAAAGACCAAGAGCTCAAGTTGATTGAGTTACTCAAAAAACATCGGGAAGCCATAGGTTGGACAATAGCGGATCTCAAAGAGATAGATCCTTCGGTTTGCACTCACCGTATACACCTTGAAGAAAACGCAAAAACGACTAGACAACCTCAAAGACGGCTAAATCCAAACATGATGGAGGTTGTCAAAGCCGAAGTGTTAAAGCTATTGGATGTGGGTATCATCTACCCCATCTCAGATAGCCAATGGGTGAGTCCTACCCAAGTTGTCCCCAAGAAATCCGGTATTACCATCATTGAAAACGCCAACAACGAGCTTATACCGACTAGGGTGACCACCGGTTGGCGTATGTGCATTGATTATAGGAAGCTCAATACGGTCACTAGGAAAGACCACTTCCCTCTCCCATTTATGGACCAAATTTTGGAGAGGTTGGCAGGCCATCCCTACTATTGCTTCCTAGATGGCTATTCCGGATACAACCAAATTGAGATAGCTCCGGAAGACCAAGAGAAAACCACATTTACATGCCCGTTTGGTACCTTCGCCTACCGAAGGATGCCATTCGGGTTATGCAATGCACCCGCCACATTCCAACGATGCATGTTGAGTATTTTCTCGGACATGGTGGGTGAGTTTCTTGAGGTGTTCATGGATGACTTCTCTGTTTTTTGTTGTACATTTGATGAGTGCCTCGAGCACTTGAAGTTGGTCTTAATGAGGTGTGAGGAAAAGCAACTTGTATTAAACTGGGAAAAGTGCCACTTTATGGTACAAAGAGGAATAGTCCTTGGACACATCATCTCGTCCAATGGAATAGAGGTAGACCGGGCAAAAATTGACATAATTTCCAATCTACCACCACCCAAAAGCATACGCGATGTGCGGTCCTTCCTGGGACATGCCGGTTTCTATCGAAGGTTTATAAAGGACTTTAGTCACATCTCAAGGCCTTTATGCAACCTTCTACAAAAGGAGAACCAATTTGAGTGGAGTGCCGAATGTCAATTAGCTTTTTCAAAGCTAAAAGACATGTTGACAACCGCTCCTATCATGCAACCACCAGATTGGTCCATTCCTTTTGAGTTGATGTGCGATGTGAGCGATTTTGCTATTGGGGCGGTGTTAGGCCAAAAGAAGGATAAAAAGCCCCATGTCATCTACTACGCGAGTAGGACCTTGAATCCTGCCCAAGTTAATTATTCAACTACGGAGAAAGAGCTCCTAGCTGTCATCTTTGCCTTGGACAAATTCAGGCCATACTTAATAGGATCCAAAGTTATTGTTTATACGGATCATGCGGCACTGAAATACCTTCTTTCTAAGAAGGATGCTAAGCCCCGTTTGCTAAGATGGATCCTACTCCTTCAAGAATTCGATTTGGAGATCAAAGATAAGAAGGGGGTAGAAAATGTGGTCGCGGATCATCTATCCCGCCTAGTCCTACCAAATTTCATTAGACGAGTCACCTATTGAGGACTCATTCCCTGATGAGCAACTCTTTGTTGCTATGCATCCACCATGGTACGCTGATATAGCCAATTATCTTTCCACAGGTGCGATGCCGACTCATTGGACTGCGCAAGACAAACGTAAATTTCTAAGGGAAGTGCGCAGATTCTTCTGGGATGAACCTCTATTGTTTAAATATTGCCCAGACCAAATTATAAGGAGATGCGTCCCCGATGATGAACACAATTCAGTCATCTCCTTTTGTCATGATCAAGCATGTGGGGGTCATTTTTCAGCCAAGAAAACAACTGCAAAAATTCTGCAGTGTGGTTTTTATTGGCCCACGCTATTTAAGGACACCCACGAGTTTTGCAAAGCGTACGAGCGCTGCCAGAAGTTAGGAGGATTATCCCGTCGAAATATGATGCCTCTCACACCAATTCAACATCTTGAAGTCTTTGACTGTTGGGGCATCGATTTCATGGGACCATTCCCCTCATCTTTTGGACATGTCTATATTCTATTGGCCGTAGACTATGTGTCTAAATGGATAGAGGCTATCCCATGTAGAACCAATGATTATCGTACGGTTCTCAAGTTTCTCAAAGAAAACATACTTTCTAGATTTGGGACGCCTCGAGCCATTATTAGTGATGGTGGTGCTCATTTTTGCAATAGACCTTTTGAAACTTTGATGAAGAAATATGGTATTAGGCACAAAGTGAGTACCCCATACCACCCACAAACAAGTGGGCAAGCTGAAATCTCCAATAGGGAAATCAAGCAGATTTTAGAAAAGACGGTGAGACCGGATCGCAAGGATTGGTCCCTAAGATTAGATGATGCACTTTGGGCTCACCGTACGGCCTACAAGACACCCATTGGAATGTCCCCTTATAGACTTGTCTATGGGAAAGCTTGCCACTTGCCTGTGGAGATAGAACACAAAGCCTATTGGGCAATTCGGGCTCTAAATTTTGACATTGACAAGGCTAGCTCGCTTCGCAAACTTCAATTAAATGAGCTTGATGAGATACGGAACGATGCATATGAAAATTCGAGAATTTACAAGAGCAAGATGAAGGCCTTTCATGACAAGCACATCTTAAGGAAATCCTTCCATGAAGGACAGAAAGTGCTCTTGTATAATGCCCGACTTCATCTTTTTCCGAGGAAAATTACGATCTCGATGGACCGGCCCATATATTGTTAAAGAAGTTTTTCCTCATGGGGCTGTTGAGATTGAGAATGCAGCGAATGGTGACTGTTTCAAAGTTAATGGACAACGCCTTAAACCATTTGTTGAGAAATTTGATTCAGAGGACATGTCCATCTCCCTGAATGATCCTGTCTATCAGGATGATTGATCTCCTAGTCTGATGGAGGTATAGCATAGGTAGGTTTAGTTTTGTTTTGCTGTTTTAGTAGGATTCAGTTGTTGGAATTGCAGACCTCCATGATCGCTCTCTCAGGTACTATTGATTCTCACTCTCTCATATTTTACCATTGTTCTCATGTTCATGCTAACTAACTATCTTTTTACATTGAGGACAATGCAAGATTTGGTTGGGGGGTGAGATGAGATCCCTCATCTAGCATATTGCAACATTTAGAGCTTCATATGCACAAATTTTTTTTCGAATTTTCTAACATCTCAAAACTCTTTTAAAAAATTTTGTTTCTATACATTTGAGAGGCTATGAGTAGAAGAGGAGGAGAAATGAAGTGTGTGATGTTGTAGTCTTGAATTTCTTCCAACATAATGGCTTTATATGTTAATTTCCCCATTGTTGTGATTGATAGAAAATTTAAACACCTTTACACCAAGTTCACATTACACGATTTTCATGAGTGACAGGTTTATGTGATTTGTGGATTAGCTAGACTTTGGTTTAGAGGTGTTGAGCAGCCAAGCCGGGGTATTTTGTCCATCCTTGTCCATGGGAAAATAATGAAAGATATGGATTTCTAAAAATCCTATCTAAGTTAAAAAAAAAAAGGAAAGAAAGGATGAAATCGGGAAGGAAAGACAAATGGTGGAAAATTTCGAAAAGGGCTACCTATTACCAACCGGGGGATGGTCGAACCGTAACCAAAGCCGGAAATGGGACGTAGTGTGAAAGCCGTCGGAAGGACGGTAAGGCAAATTCCTGTCATAGGCTTGCTGTTGCTCTGTGCACCTTGGAATCCCTGGTCTACTTAATCTATGAAGAAGATGGTTCCAGGAACTCATGAGATGAACTTTCACTATGCACACTAGGTTGAATTTGTTCGAATTCTTCTATTTATCAATCAGTCAGCGGGGATTTCATGTAAACACTTCTTATGTTTTGAGAGTCCAAGGTTCAGCTTCTAACACCTAATCTTTCCAAATTCCACACTTATACATCTTGGAATGGATAGAAACATGGTTTCTGGAAGAGGGTTGGATTTGGAGGTTTGAAACTGTTTCACGCATGTTTTGCTCGGGACTAGCAAAAAGCTGGTTGGGGGGTGTGTTGAACCTCCAATTTATACATTGCATTGCCCATTTCATGACAACGTTGCATGATTTTCATGGTTTAAAGGCCCACCTAACATATGTTTTTGTGATTATAGGGATGAGAGTGGATTTCATCAAATTGGAGCCAAAAGAATGCATTTGAAGCTATTGCATGAAGTCTTAGGATGGACCAAAGAAAGAAGAAGAAAGAGAGAGAAAAGAGGATGAAGAAAAGAAGAAAAAGCTGAAGAATAACAAGGCTGACCGGTCATCCGACCGGTCAGACACATCAGAAAGGAGCAATGGAAGAAGGCCGACCGGTCAAGACCGGTCGGCCATGAAGGCAGAAGACATTGAGGAAGGGCCGACCGGTCATGACCGGTCGGCTATAGGCTCTGGACGAGGAGGAAACAAAGCCCGACCGGTCACTACCGGTCGGGCATGCACGCTGGAATATGGATAGGTTGGTCCGACTGGTCATGACCGGTCGGCCACACTTGCTGGACTTTTTGGATGGTTTGAAAAATCAGTCCGACCGGTCACGACCGGTCGGCCCTGCGTAAGAAGACTCCTTTCTAAATTGGGACTCCGAATTTCACTGCGCAATGCGAAGGCTTTCGCAGAATCCAACGCAAGGGGGGTTTGTTGCTATAAAAGGGCACCTAGGGGCTTTCCCTAAGGTATCAGAGAAGAGAAGGAACGTGAGTTTGGAGGCTGAAGGCGACTGTGGGGCGTCTGCAACATCTATCTTCGGGTTTTTCTAGTTTTATGCTTTATTTTTGAGTTTTTAGTTGTAGCATGACTATGCTCGGCTAAAACCTCTCAGCTAAGGCTGAGAGGTGAAGCTTGTAGCCAATTCTATGTTAATTTCAGTTTGATTCAAGTATTATTCAATTCAAAGTTAGAATTTTCTTATGTTCAGTTCAAAAGATGGTAGTTTGAGATGTCTTATCTGAGTTCATGTGCTCCGGACATGAATTCCTTTTAATTCTCTGAGATTATCATAGGTTGCTTGTTTAGATTCGAATTATAGTAATCCTTGAGCAGGCCATAGTCCATAGGCATGGCTGTTACTCCGCAAGCTATGAATTTGAATTCTACATTGATTGAATGGACTTGAACTTGGAAGTTCAACTTGAATTGGATGAATGTGTGTGAATGCTTTACTTTCCAACTAGATGAGAGATAGGACTTCAAATCTAGTTGTGTTCTATACTCGGATTGACTGAATTGACATAGGATTGCTACAAGTGGATCCTTGAAAGCCTTAGTACATTATATCTCTGATTTTTCATTAAGTTACTGTTTTAATTAAACATCCCATTGAAATTGAATTTATTCTATTAAACTGAGTTGCTGGAGTAATTAGGAAGCTGTTACTCTTTCCCTGTGGATCGACCTCGGTCTTACCGAGTTTTATTACTACATCGCAGCCTTACACTTGAGGCGAGCGAATACTCTCTCTTCTCTCTCTCTCTCAAATCTCTTTCTCTCTCCTTTCTCCTTAGAAATCCTATGTACGAGTGGTGCTTGGGGTTTTCCTAGAGGAGAATGGCTAGCATGGGAGGGGGTACATGAGGTAATGATGATGATGATGGGAGAGGGCATGCGAGGTATGGGTTGCATGATTAGAGTTGACTTTGGAGGTGAGAGAGTGATGGGGTGGGTATGGTGATTGATTTGATTGATTTGACATATTATTGGGATTTGTGCAAGTGGGGCCTACGCCACACGCGCGTTGCACAGCCCACCTCGGATTGCGCAAAAGTACGCATCTTTCACACCAGGTATCACAATGGGGCGTGCCGCGCGGCGTGGAGTCGTGGCACCTGCGCGGTCGCAAGGGTACAAGTCTTAGGTCGTTGCGGTACTAAATCAGGGTCGTGATCAAGGCTCTCTAATCTGGTCCATCCGGGACATACCAGTACCGGGAACTAAACGTACGGAGGGCAATTCAGGGTACGGGTCTTACAAGATCAACCCAAAAGACGTTGAAATTGTTTGTGGAATTTGTGCCGGAAATCAACACACAACACAAGATTGTCCCACAATTTCAGCAGTCCAAGATATCTTACAAGAACAATCAAATGCCATAAACAGTTGTCAGCGGCAATTTAGTTCTCTAAACTCAAACACGTATAATTCTAGTTGGAAGAACCATCCCAACTTCAATTGGAGGAATGGACCCACTGCGAATGCAAACAATACCCCTCAAGCTCAACCTTTACTAGGTCCATCCCTAGTCATTAAACCAAAAACTATGCTAGAGGAGATGTTGGGTGCATTCATATCGGTTCAAGCTGAATATAACAAGACTAATTCTCTGAAAATAGATGGGTTCATGCAAGAGCAATTGAAATTTAATCAAAATTCAACTCAAGCCGTCAATGACTTGAAAACCTCAATGGCTAGAGTTGAATCACACCTCAGTGTTAGGGAGAAAGGCACACTTCCTGCCCAACGTCTTCCTAACCCAAGGACCCAATTTGAGATACAAGACGCAAACTCATCCTCCCAACACATGGAGCATGTTCAAGCTATCACCACTTTGAGAACTGGAAAAACAATCGATAAATCTCATTCGGTGAAGGCCCTAAAGCCTAATGATCCAAAAATTCCCAAAGAGGATAATAGCCCGAACAATACTCCATAAGAGAAAGAATCGGAAAGGCAATACAAGCCGGTTGCCCCGTTTCCCCAAAGGTTGATTTGACCCAAACCTTTAGACAAAAACCTGGAAATTTTAGAGGTTTTTAAACAAGTGAAGATCAACATCCCGTTGTTGGATGCCATAAAGCAAATACCATCCTATGCCAAATTTCTAAAGGAATTGTGTACGGTCAAAAGGAAACACAATGTTCACAACAAAGTACTTTTGACTGAGAATTTGAGTGCTATTATCAAACAAGAGGTGCCCCAAAAATACAAGGATCCGGGTAGTCCAACCATCTCATGCATCATAGGAGATTACCAGATTAAACAAGCCTTACTTGATTTAGGGGCCAGTGTTAACTTCATTCCATACTCGGTTTATGAACAACTTGGGTTAGGTGAATTGAAACCCACCAAAATCACACTCCAACTTGCTGATAGATCTATTCATATACCGAGAGGAGTGATTGAGGATGTCTTAGTCCAAGTGGATAAATTCTACTTCTGAGTAGACTTTATTGTCTTGGATACACATCCCGTGATAGGTACCGGTGCTCAAATTTCCATCATACTTGGCCGCCCTTTTCTAGCTACTTCAAATGCAATTATCAATTGTAGAAACGAGCTTGTACAAATGTCCTTTAGAAATATGACACTTGAGCTGAATATATTTGATTTATGTAAACAACCATGGGAAGTTGATGATGAGATCCACGAGATAAATTTGATTGAATCATTCGTGGAGGGTACATTCCCCCTGACATTATATTCCGACCCTTTGGAGGCATGTGTGGCCCACTCTCATGAGATAACTGATTACACAATATGAGAGATGGATACCATGTTAGATGTGATGCCGGTAATTGATAACAAAAGATGGAGGGCACTATTTGAACCGTTGCCCTTAAACGAGAACAAGCCCGTCCCATCCAATATCAAGGCACCAACACTCGACCTAAAACTATTACCAAGTGAGTTGAAATATGTATACTTAGGTCAAGATGAGACATATCCAGTGGTGATTTCTTCCCACTTGGGTGATGAACAAGAGAGTAGGCTAATAGCCACTCTAATAGAGCATAAGAGTGACATTGGATGGTCGATTAGGATCTTAAAGGCATAGACCCACTGATTTGTACTCATCACATACACCTTGAGGAGAATTTAAATCAAAGTCTAGCTAATCCACAAATCGCATAATCCTTTCAACCCATGAAAATCGTGTAATGTGAACTAGGTGTAAGAGTGTTCAAATTTTCTATCAATCACATAAAGAGGGGAATTCACATATAAAATCATTATGTTAAGAGAAGTTCAGGACTTGCAACTTCACTCACTTCGTATCTCCTCTTCTTATACTCGTATCATCCCAAATGCATAGAAACAAAGTTTTCTAAAAGAGTTTTGAAGTTGTAGAAAATTCAAAAAAATTTGTGCGTATGAGGCTCGAAATGTTGCAAACTGCTAGATGAGGAATCTCATCTCACCCCCAAGCAAATCTTGCATTGTCCTCAATGTAAAAAGATATGCAATGAGTATGAACATGTCAGCAATGGTGAAAGACAAGAGAGTTAGAACGATAGTACCTGAGAGAGTCGATCATGGAAGTCTGCAACTCCAACAACTAAAACCTACTAAAACAGTAAAACTAAATAAAACTAAATAAAACTAAACCTAATCTAGGGAAAGCAATAAAGATACCTAACCCGTCCTTTTTAAAAAGAGGATCTCCATCAAACTAGGAGATCGATTATCAGTAAAACATCTAAAAGGACAAAGTTGAGCAAGATCATCAAGTGGTGTAACAAATTATTCAGAAGAACTATCCACCATCCTGCTTTGGAAAGTACATTGGTGACATCGATCATTCTAACCCATTGAAAATCCAGCTGAAAAATTTCAGCGGGTTCATCAAGAAAATTATCACATGTACTAGGAAAGGAGAATTGCATTTGTTGGAAATCATTGAATATGAATCTCATTTCCTTCTTGTCTGGGAAAAAATTATTCAAGTATAGTTCATCCCAGAAGTGTTTTTCAGTTTGGACAAACCAAAGAAATGTGGAGACTTGTATTTCTTCTTCACAAGTCGATATGATCTCCACAAAATCAGATTTCACCGGTGCTTCCACAATTGATTTTTCAGTTTGGTGTTCTGTTGAAGGAAACTTTTTAGGCACCGGAGGGGTCTCCTTCAAAGCATGCACAATGTCCTGAACTATGGGATCATCCCACTCTTCAAAATACTCTAAACACTCCCCTAGAGTGTAGGAGACTTCATCGGAGGAAGTTTTCAGATTTGTACCCTTTACCTCTTCCTCCTTCTCAGAATTTTGTGTAGGTTGGAGTGGGTCCTCAACCTCTACACTTTCAGAAATTGGCCTCTCTATAGGTAAGTCAAGCACCAATTCTTCCAAATCCTGCATAACAAAGTTGTGTAACTCAGAAATTGGTGACTTGTCAAATAAATTTTCAGAAATTGACACTTCCAAGGTCTTATTAAAATTAGAATTAGATTAATCCTTAGAATGTGTCAAACATGTCCCCAAACTTTCAGGTAGATCATGTTGGAAAAACCCCCCCCATCATCCATGGATACTATCATGTTTACCTCATGGGGGCCATCATTGTCGTCCTAATCCTCAAAGGGATCAAAGCTAACAACATCTAGAGGATCAAAATTCTGCCTTAAAGAGAACTCATCTTCCATGATTGAATCAATTATATCAACCTCGTGGACATCATGATTATACCTATGCCTTTTGCCCAAGTAGAACACATTCACCTCCAACGTCATGTTCCCAAAGGACATTTGCATCACTCCATCCCAGCAATTTATGATTGCGTTTGATGTAGCAAGGAATGGGCGGCCTAAAATCACCGGTATTTGGGTGCTCGCATCCATGACCGATTGTGTGTCCAAGACGATGAAATCTACCTGGTAGTAGAATTTATCAACTTGGACTAGCACATCCTCAACTATCCCTCTCGGTACACAGATGGATCTATCAGCAAGTTGCAATGTGGTTTTGGTGGGTTTTAATTCACCAAGACCCAATTGCTCATATACCGAGTATGGGATCAAATTCACGCTTGCCCCCAAGTCTAGTAATGCACGCTCAATCCAATAGTCTCCAATGATACATGAGATTGTGGGACTACCGGGATCTTTATATATATATATATATATATATATATATATATATATATATATATATATATATATTTTGGGGGGGGGGGGGGGGTCTTTGGAGTGAGAATGGCACTAACTTGCTCATTTAAGAAGGCCTTTTGCTGCACATTATATTTACATTTGGTTGTACATAGGTCCTTTAAAAACTTGGCATAAGAGGGGACTTGTTTGATGGCATCAAGCAAGGGAATGTTGATCTTGACTTGCCTAAAAATCTCTAGAATATCATGAGAGTTTGGGAGAGATTTTGGAGCAACCAATCTCGAAGGGAATGGTGCTACGGGCTTATATACGCGTTCCATTTCTTGTAGGGCTAAGTTAGATCCGTCCTCATCCTCAGAATTTACCGGATCATTAGGCTTGTCGGCCTTCACCGGAATAGATTTGTCAATTTGTTTACCACTTCTAAGAGTGGTGACGGATTTGGATTACTCCATATGTTGGTTGGAGAGATTAGGAATGCTCATTTCATGTACTTGTTTTCGATTGGGCTAAGGTTGGGCCGGAAAAGTCCCTTCCCTAGCATTCAAGCGTCCCTTAATCTCATCAACCGAGACTTTAAGCTCTTGGAACATTTGCTAATTCGTTTGATTAATTTACGTTTGCCCTTGTATAAACGCTTTCAAGGTATCCTCCATTGAGAATTGAGGTGGGGCCATATTTTGTATGGGTGGCCCTCCTTGAGAGTTGGTAGGATTGCTCATGGGAGCATTCTTCCAACTGAAATTTGGGTGGTTCTTCCAACTGGTATTGTATGTATTACCCACCGGTCCATTGAAAGGCCGTTGATACCCACATGTGGCATTTGCATGTTTATGTAACACCTCTTGAAATGCAGGAATTGTAGGACAATCTTGCGTAGCGTGTAAATTGGTGAGACAAATCCCACATATGGTCTCAATAACTTCATTGGACTTTGGAACTCCACTCTTACTAAGTTCCATGGCCTCGATCTTCCTTGTAAGGTTGGCTATCCTTGCATTCACGTCCTCTTCCTCCTTGAGGATATAGATCCCTCCTTTCTCTTTCTCTTGAGTAGGCTTGGGGTTATTGGGTTTATCCGAGGTATCCCATGATTGGGCATTCTCGGCCAACATATCTAAATAACTCCAAGCTTCATCTGGATTTTTGCTCATGAACTCGCCATTGCACATCATCTCTACAAATTGACGCATATTGGAACTTAATCCATCATTGAAAAAGTTTATAATTCACCAACTCTCATAGCCATGATGTGGGCAAGCAAGTAGGAGGTCCTTAAATCTCTCCCAACATTGGAAGAAAGATTCACCCTCTTTAGTCGAAAAATTCATTACGGCTCTTCGAAGGGTGTTCGTTTTATGAGCTGGGAAGAACTTTTTCAAGAATTCCCGGGTCATCTCATTCCATGACCCAATCGAATGTGGTCTAAGAGAGTGAAGTCAATTTTTGGCTCTTTCTTTCAATGAAAAGGGAAAGAGTTTAAGCTTAATGGTATCTTCAGAGACGTTGGTGTATTGCAAAGTAGCCACCACTTCTTCAAATTCCTTTAGGTGTAAATATGGGCTGTCAAAATCTAGCCCATGGAACTTCGGTATGAGTTGAATCACACCCGCTTTATATCAATGTTTCCCCCGGTTGATGGTAGAACCACGCAAGAGGGTGTAGTTGCACGGGCCGGTTGTAGGTAGTCCCGTAATGATCTCATTTGAGGAACGTTATGTACCTCATTCTCTCCTACTCCATCTTGATTTGTGTTTGTAGTTGGAGTAGGGAGGGGAGGATTCCTTAAAGGTTTTGATCCATACTCCCCAAACTTTCACAATGTTCTTGGTAATTTCAGACTCGTCCATGGACTGACAATGGTCCAACTAGGCCACCTTCAGATTGGAGACGATTGGAGTGGTCACGTTCCCAACAGGACATAAACCACTCAACCAAGAACTAAACTATTCCTAAATCCTAGAAATCTGAAATTAATCTGAAAATTGAAAAATCTGCAAAAAGTTAAGTTAGAAGGATATTACCCGATGTGCTTGAACTAGAGAAGGAATCCTACAAAACAAACAATCTTGATTAGTTCTAAGGAATCGGAAAAAAAAACCTATCTACTTCTACTTCTACAGCCACTAAAAAAATTTGAAAATCATTATCCAAATTCCCCAGCAGCGGCGCCAAAAACTTGTTCGCTTGCCTCAAGTGTAAGGCTGCGATGTAGTAATAAAACTCGGTAAGACCGAGGTCGATCCACAGGGAATTGGAAAATAGATTCCAAACTATTTCAGCAACTTAATTTGCAATATATAAGAGATTCAAGTGGAACAATTATGCTAAAACAGAAACTTAATGGAAAACAGCATTTTAAAGGCACTGAGGCATTCAAGGATCCACTTGTAGCAATCCCATGTCAATCCAATCAATCCAAGCGAGATACACAACTAGATGTGAAGTACTATCTCTCATGTAGTTGGAAAATACAGCATTAAACACATTCAATCCCACTCAAGTTGAACTTCCAAGTTCTAGTCCCATTCAGCAATGTAGAATTCGAAATCATAGCCTTTGGAGTAACAGCCATGTTTATGGACTATGGCCTGCTCAAGGATTACTATAATTCGAATCTAAACAAACAAAACATGATAATCTTAGAGAATTGCAAGGAATCCATGTCCGGAGCACATGAACTCTCATAAAACATAAAAAACTATCAACTGTGGGAACTAATAGATGTAAAAATCCAAACTTGAAGTAAAATTACTTGAACTAAACTGAATTAAACATGAAATTCGCTACAAGCTTCACCTCTCAGCCTTAGCTGAGAGATTCTAGCCGAGCATTGTCATACTACAATTAAAACTCATGAAAGAACTAGAAAACATAGAAAAACCGGAGTTTGGAGGGTTGCAGACGCTCCACGATAGCTTCCTTCTTCTCCCACGACGTCCCTTAGCTTCTATGATACCCTAGGAAGAGCCCTTAGGTGTCCTTTTATAGTGAGGACGCTTGGTTGCGTCGGAAACATCCAGAAACTGCATAAGGTTACGGATTGCACAGCGTTTTTCGGAACCATAAATAGAAACTGCCCGTTTTTTTATGTGGCCGACCGGTCGAACGACCGGTCGGACTGGGCTGGCCGACCGGTCTTAACCGATCGGACTGTGTAGTTTGAGCGTCCAGAGAGTGCAGTAGGGTGACCGACCCATTAGCCGACCGATCTTGACCGGTCGGACTGGGTTGGTCGACGGGTCTTGACCGGTCGGACCCATCTGTCCATTGTCCAGCGTCCTCCAGCGGGGTAGCCGACCGGTCTTGACCTGTTGGACTGCTTTTGGCCGACCGGTCACGACCGGTCAGACTCTTTTCTTCTTCATTTCCTCTTCTTTTCTTTCTTCTCTTTTCTCCCTCTTTCTTCTTCCTTCTTTGGTCCACCTTGAGCCTTCATTCAAAGGTTCCTAAAAGCATTCTTTTTGGTCTCCAATTGGTGAAGTTCGCTCTCGTTCCTACAATCACAAAACATGCATTAGATAGGTCTTTTAAACATGAAAACCATGCATATCATGTGATGTAACGGGCCATGCAATGTATAAATTGGAGGTTCAACACTTATCTCTAACCTTCCACCACCCAAGAGCATACGACATGTGAGGTCCTTTTTGGGACACGTCGGATTTTATAGACGGTTCATAAAAGACTTCAGTTCACTCTCTCATCCTTTATATAACCTACTTCAAAAGGAGAACTCATTCGACTGGAATGAAGATTGTCAAAATGCCTTTACCAAACTCAAAGGTATGTTGACATGTGCTCCCATAATGCAACCACCTAATTGGAGCCTTCCTTTTGAAATTATATGCGATGCGAGTGACTATGCTATTGGGGCTGTGCTAGGCCAAAGAAAAGAGAAGAAGCCATGTGTTATCTACTATGCAAGTAAAACCTTAAACTCAGCCCAAGCAAACTACACTACTACAGAAAAAGAACTTTTAGCCGTAGTTTTTGCCTTGGATAAGTTTAGGTCCTACTTGATAGGATCCAAGATCATCATATTCACGGACCATGTAGCGCTTAAGTACCTTCTCTCTAAGAAGGATGTTAAGCCACGTTTATTAAGATGGATCCTCTTACTTCAAGAATTTGACATAGAAATACGTTATAAGAAAGGAGTAGAAAATGTAGTGGCTGACCATCTCTCTTAACTTGTTCTCACCGATTCCCCTGAGACGACCGCGATCAATGACATGTTCCCTGATGAACAACTTTTTAAATTTTCCCAATTGCCTTGGTATGCGGACATTGCTAACTATCTTGCCACAAGTACAACTCCAACACATTGGAAAAAGCAAGATAGAGATAAGTTCTTTAACGAGGTGAGGAAATTCCTATGGGACGATCCTTACTTATTCAAGTATTGTCCCAATCAAATTATAAGGAGATGTGTGCCGGATGATGAGCAACATAATATCATCTCCTTTTGTCATTCTCAGGCGTGTGGTGGCCACTTCTCGATTAAGAAGACCACAGCCAAAATTCTGCAATGTGGGTTTTATTGTCCCACTATGTTCAAGGACACCCATGAGTTTTGTAAAATATGTGAGCCTTGTCAGAAATTGGGAGGAATCTCCCGTCGAAATATGATGCCACTCAATCCCATCTTACCAATCGAAATTTTTTATTGTTGGGGCATCAATTTCATGGGTCCATTCCCATCTTCTTTTGAAAACTTATATATCTTGCTTTTCGTCGACTATTTATCCAAATGGGTCGAGGCAATTCCATGTCGGAATAGTGACCATAAAACAGTCATTCATTTCTAAAAGAGAATATTCTTTCCCGGTTTGGAACACCTCGAATCATAATAAGTGATGGAGGGTCTCACTTTTGTAATCGCCCATTTGAAACCTTAATGAAGAAATATGACGTTAATCACAAAGTGATCACTCCCTATCACCCACAAACAAGTGGACAAGCCGAGATCCCCAATAGGGAGATTAAACATATTTTGGAGAAAATGGTGAATCCCAATAGCAAGGATTGGTCGCTTCGACTTACCGATGCACTCTGGGCTTACCATACAACTTTTAAGACCCCTATTAGAATGTCTCCTTATAGACTTGTCTATGGGAAGGCTTGTCATTGCCCGTGGAATTGGAACATAGGGCTTATTAGGCTATAAAGAAGATGAATTTTGATTCTGACAAGGCAAGCTTGTTGCGCAAACTTCAATTAAATGAACTTGTGGAACTCTGAAACGAGGCATATGAAAATGCGAGAATTTACAAGGACAAGACGAAAGTGTTCCATGACAAGAACATTTTTAGTAAGACCTTCATGATTAATTAAAGAGTCCTTATGTATAATTCTCACTTACACTTATTTTTCGGGAAATTGAGATCTCGATGGACCGGTCCCTACATAGTACAAACCGTCTACTCATATGGGACCGTCGAGTTGTTGAATCCAAGGAATGACAACACCTTTAAGGCGAATGGTCAGCGATTGAAGCTGTTATTTGAGAAGTTTCCTTCAGAAGGTATGTCCATACCTCTGACTGATCCTGTGTATTAGGATGGTTGATCTCCTAGTCTGACGGAGGTATAGAGTAGTTAGGATTAGGATTTTGTTGCTTTTGTTTACTTTTTCATAGGTTTGTTAGAAGGAGGTAGAATTCCACTTTTCCTTCTCTCAGGTACTATCATTGGTCACTCCTCTTTATTTTCGAATTGCTCTCATATTTTGCTCATTGCATATCTTTTACATTGAGGACAATGCAAGATTTAGTTGGGGGGTGTAGGATCACTAGGATGAATCCAGTGTTTTGTAACATCTCGAACAATTATGTAGGAACTTTTTCAATTTTTCTAAAATTCAAAACTCCGTTGGAAAACTTTGTTTCTATGCATTTAGGATGGTGTGAGTGTTCGCTTCCCCAAGTGTAGGGTTTCGATGTAGTAATAATCTCGGTAAGACCGAGGTCGATCCACAGGGACTTATGTAGGATTTCACAAACTCATCCAAAAGTGTCTATTGAAAGCTTATAATCAGATTTTGAATAGAATTGATATGAATAGCAGTTTTAAACTAATTTGAATGTAGACAATTATAAAAGGCACTAGGGGTTCAAGGATCCACTTATAGCAATCCTTGATGTTCAATCCACTGTGGTTTCTCTTTCTCTCAACTAGAATCGACATTAAGGTCTATCTAGTCGGATGATAAAACTGTTAAACCAAACAATCTGTAATATGTAAGTTCAATGCATAGGATTCACTCAATGTAGGCTGAGCTGAGCATGCTCAATTGCATGGTCATTCCCCTTTCCAAAAGGTCTAGTTCACAATCATAACCATCCTCAAGTCCTGTCACAAGACAAGGCTAGATCAAGATTTGAACTGGATTCAAATCACATGCACAGTTCATACATATTATAGAAAATCAGAAAAGTAGAACTTTGATAGGAAGTCCCTTCATGAAGATCATAGTACTAGAGTGCACTCCGATTCCTCGGATCATATAGGTCTAGACCGTCACAAACCAATGAAGCAATTAAGTAATTCTCCCAAACATCCATGAGTCATCATAAGACTAAGAAAAACTACTCAAAAACTTGTATAAACTTCAAACCATAGTTCATAATCATGAATTCCATACTTAAAACCACTTAACTACGAATTAAAACATCTTGGATCCACTACAAGCTTCACCTCTTAGCCCTAGCTAAGAGGTTTAGCTACTCATGATCCAAGGAAATATGAAACAACTATAAAAAGCATGAAAACAGCAAAGCAAACTAGAAGGAGTTGTGAAACTCCAAAATCCACTTCCACAGCCTCCAACCTCGCTTAAACCCTTCTAGGATACCCTAGGAACGATCCCTAGGTGTCCTTTTATAGTCTGGAGGCTCCACAACTTCGGAAAGATCGAGAATTTGCGTAAGAGTTACGCAGCGCAGAGAAAATCGGACTGAATTTGGAAGTTTCTAAGTCCTCACGCACAGCCGACCGGTCACGACCGGTCGGCCTCAATGGACAGCCACTCCAGCAAGCATGACCGACCGGTCATGACCGGTCGGGCTTGTCCAGCCTTGGTCCAGTAACCATGTCCGACCGGTCATGACCAGTCAGACGTCTTCATTCTCGTTCTAGTAGCCATGGCCGACCGGTCATGACCGGTCGACCTTATTCAATATCTCTCCAGTGACCATGACCGGTCGGACGTCTTCAGCAGCCTCCCAACGTGCATGGCTGACCGGTCAAGACCGGTCTAGCCTTCTTGGCCGACCGGTCAAGACCGGTCGGTAGTCTTCCATTTTCTTTTCTTCTTTTTCTTTTCTTTCCTTGCTTCTTTCTTTTACTTTCTTTCTTCTTTTCTTCTTTGGTCCTCAAATGATCTTCATCAAAATAATCCCAAATGAGCCCTTTTTATCTTCAATTAGGTGGAACCACTCTCAGTCCTGTAGTCACAAAACATGCATTGGATTAGTCTATAAACCATGCAAACCTCACACAATGAGTGATGAATTGGGGTTAGAATATGCACAATTAAGAGCTCAACACACCCCCCAACCAGCATTTTGCTAGTCCCGAGCAAAACATGCGTGAAACTAATCCTACTCTTCAAAAACTCAACTCTCCTTCAGAAACCATCCTTCTATACATTCCAAGGTACATAAGCGTAAGATTCAGAAGTATTAGGCGACAGAGGTAGAAACTGTAAATCCTCAAAACATAATAAGCATTCATATGAAATTCCCGCTGATTGGTTGATAAATAGAAGGATTTGAACAAATTCAATCTAGGGTGGATAGTGAAAGTTCATCTCACGAGTTTCTAGGATTATCTTCTTCATAGATCAACTAGACTATAAAACTCAAGGTACATAGAGCCTCATCAAGCCAATGACAGGAATTTGCCTTACCGTCCTTCCGACGACTTTCACACTACGTCCCATTTCCGGCTTTGGTTACGGGTAGACCATCCCCCGGTTGGTAGTAGGTAGCCCTAATCGGAATTTTCCACCGTTTTTCCATCATTCCCAATTTCATCCTTCCTTTTCCTTTTTCTTTTAATTTAGATAGGATTTTTAGAAATCCATATCCAGCATTGTTTTCCCATGGACAAGGATGGACAAAGTACCCCGGCCTGATTTCTCAATACCTTAATTCAAAGTCTAGCTGATCCATAAATCACATAGTGCCTTCAACCCATGAAAATCGTGTAATGTGGACTAGGTGTAAAAGTGTTCAGATATTCTATCAATCACAGAAATAGGGGAATTCACATATAAAACCATTATGCTATGAGATGGTTGCAGACATACAGCCCCATACACTTCATATCTCCTCCTCTTATGCTCATATCATCTGGGATGCATAGAACCAATGTTTTCCAAAAGAGTTTCGAATTTTTGAAAAATTGAAAAATTTCCACATAATTGCTTGAAATGTTGCAAAACGCTGGATTCATCCAAGTGATCCTACACCCCCCAACCAAATCTTGCATTGTCCTCAATGTAAAAGATGTGCAATGAGCAAAACGTGAGTGCAATTTGAAAAATAAATGGGAGTGAGGAGTTATAGTACCTGAGAGAGTGAAAATTGGAATTCCTCCTCCTTCTAACAAACCTAAGCAAAAGTAAACAAAAGCAGCAAAATCCTAATCCTAACTACTCTATACCTCCGTCAGACTAGGAGATCAATCATCCTGATACACAGGATCATTCAGGGGTATGGACATACCTTCTGAAGGAAATTTCTCAAAGAACGGCTTTAATCGCTGCCCATTTACCTTAAAATGTTGTCGTTCCTCGGATTCAATAGCTCGACAGTCCCATATGGATAGACAGTTTGCACAATGTAGGGACTGGTCCATCGAGATCTCAATTTTCCCGGAAATAGATGTAAGCGAGAATTATACATGAGGACTTTTTGATTGATCGTGAATGTCTTGCAAAGAATATTCTTATCATGGAATATCTTCGTATTGTCCTTGTAAATTCTCGCATTCTCATAAGCTTCATTCCGGATTTCTGCAAGTTCATTCAATTGTAGTTTGCGTAACGAGCTTGCCTTGTCAGAATTGAAATTCATCTTCTTAATAGCCCAATATGCCCTATGTTCCAACTCCACAGGCAAGTGACAAGCCTTCCCATAGACGAGTCTATAGGGAGACATTCCAATAGGGGTTTTAAAAGCAGTACGGTAAGCCCAAAGCACATCGGTAAGCCGAAGCGACCAATCCTTGCGATCGGGTTCACCGTTTTCTCTAAAATGTGTTTAATCTCCCTATTAGATATCTCAGCTTGTCCACTAGTTTGTGGGTGATAGGGAGTGTTCACTTTGTGTGTTACGCCATATTTCTTCATTAAGGTTTCAAAAGGGCGATTACAAAAGTGAGACCCTCCATCACTTATGATGACTCGAGGAGTTCCAAACCGGGAAAGAATATTTTCTTTTAAAAATCGAATGACCGTTTTATGGTCATTATTCCGGCAAGGGATGGCCTCGACCCATTTGAAAACATAATCAACGTCAAGCAAGATGTATAAGTTTCCAAAAGAAGATGGGAATGGGCCCATGAAATCGATGCCCCAACAATAAAAAATTTTGATTATTAAAATGGGATTGAGTGGCATCATATTTCTACGGGAGATTCCTCCTAATTTCTGACAAGGTTCACATGCTTTGCAAAACTCATGTGTGTCTTTGAACATGGTGGGCCAATAAAACACACATTGCAGAATTTTCGCTGTGGTCTTTTTAGCCGAAAAGTGGCCACCACATGCCTGAGAATGACAGAAGGAGATGATACTTTGTTGCTCATCATCTGGGACACATCTCCTTATGATTTGATCGGGATAATACTTGAATAAGTATGGGTCGTCCCATAGGAATTTCCGCACCTCCGTGAAGAATCTATCCTTATCTTGCTTTTTCCAATATGTAGGAATTGTACCTGTAGCAAGATAGTTAGCAATGTCCGCATACCATGGCAATTGGGAAGCAGCAAAAAGTTGTTCATCAGGGAACATGTCATTGATTGCAGTCGTTTTAGGGGAATCAGTGAGGACAAGTCTAGAGAGATAGTCAGCTACTACATTTTCTACACCTTTCTTATCACGTATTTCTATGTCGAATTCTTGGAGTAGAAGGATCCATCTTAACAACCGTGGTTTAGCATCCTTCTTAGAGAGAAGATACTTAAGTGTGGCATGGTCAGTGAATATAATGATCTTGGATCCAATCAAGTAGGACCTAAACTTGTCCAAGGCAAAAACTACGGCTAAAAGTTCCTTTTCAGTAGTGGTGTAGTTTGCTTGGGCTGAGTTTAGGGTTCTACTTGCATAGTAGATGACACATGGCTTTTTATCTTTTCTTTGGCCTAGCACGGCCCCAATAGCATAGTCACTAGCATCACACATAATCTCAAAAGGAATGCTCCAATCAGGTGGTTGCATTATGGGAGCACATGTTAACATACCTTTAAGGGTGGTAAAGGCCTTTTGACATTCTTCATTCCACTCGAATGAATTTTCCTTTTGAAGTAGGTTACATAAAGGGCGAGAGAGTAAACTAAAGTCTTTTATGAAACTTCTGTAAAATCCCGCGTGTCCTAAAAAGGACCGTACATCTCGTATGCTTTTGGGTGGTGGAAGGTTAGAGATAAGATCAATTTTCGCTTTGTCCACCTCGATTCCATTTTGTGAAATGATGTGACCAAGTACAATTTCCTTTTGAACCATGAAGTGAAACTTCTCCCAATTCAGCACAAGGTTCTTCTCTTCACATCTTTTCAGCACAGATTTCAAGTGCTCAAGGCACTCATCAAAGCTACAACCAAATACAGAAAAATCATCCATGAAGACTTCGAGAATTGTCCCCACCATGTCAGAAAAGATGCTCATCATACAACGCTAAAAGGTAGCAGGGGCATTACATAGTCCAAACGGCATCCGTCAATAGGCGAAAGTGCCGAATGGACATGTGAATGTAGTCTTTTCTTGATCTTCACGGGCAATTTCTATTTGGTTGTGCCCTGAATAGCCATCAAGGAAGCAAAAGTGGGAATAACCCGCCAACTGTTCTAAAATTTGATCAACAAATGGTAGGGGGAAGTGGTCTTTCCTGGTGACCGTGTTTAGCTTCCTGTAGTCAATGCACATTCTCCAACCGGTAGTGACTCTAGTTGGTACGAGTTCGTTATTGGCATTGGCTACGATGGTTATTCCGGATTTCTTAGGCACCACTTGAGTTGGGCTCACCCATTGGCTATCGGATATTGGTTAAATGATACCTACATCCAATAGTTTCACCACTTTGGCCTTAACCACATCCTTCATGTTTGGATTTAGTCGTCTTTGTGGTTGCCGGGATGTCTTTGCATTTTCCGCAAGGAGTATGCGGTGAGTACAAATCAGTGGGTCTATGCCTTTGAGATCCGCAATTGACCATCCAATGGCACTTTTGTGCTCTAATAGAGTGGCTATTAGCCTACTCTCTTGTTCCTCATCCAAGTGGGAAGAAATCACCACTGGATATGTCTCATCTCGACCTAAATAAACATATTTTAGCTCACTTGGCAATGATTTTAGGTCGAGTTCTGGTGCCTTGATGTTGGATGGGAGGGCCTTGTTCTCATTTACAGGCAAAGGTTCAATTAGGGCCCTCCATCTTTTATTCTCAAGCACCGGCATCACATCTAGAATGGCATCCATCTCTTGTGTTGTGTCATCATTTATCTCATGAGAACGGGCCACACATGCCTCCAAAGGGTCGGAAGATAGTGACAAGGGGATTGTACCCTCCACGAATGATTCAATCATGTTTAATTCATGGACATCATCATCAACCTCCCGTGGTTGTTTGCATAAATCAAATATGTTAAGCTCAAGGGTCATATTTCCAAAGGACATTTGTACAAGTCCGTTTCTACAATTGATAATGGCATTTGAAGTAGCTAGAAACGGCTGTCCAAGTATGACGGGAATTTGCGCACCGGTGCCTATCACGGGAGGTGTATCCAAGACAATAAAGTCTACTGGGTAGTAGAATTTATCAACTTGGACTAGAACATCCTCTATCATTCCTCTCAGTATACGGATGGATCTATCAGCAAATTGGAGTGTGGTTTTGGTGGGTTTTAATTCACCTAACCCAAGTTGTTCGTAGACCGAGTATGGAATGAGATTCACACTTGCCCCCAAGTCGAGTAGGGCTTGTTTAATCCGGTAATCTCCTATGATGCATGAGATGGTTGGACTACCCGGATCCTTGTATTTTTGGGGCACCTCTTGTTTGATAATGGCGCTCAAATTCTCAGTCAAAAGTACTTTGTTATGAATATTGTGTTTCCTTTTGACTGTACACAATTCCTTTAGAAATTTGGCATGTGATGGTATTTGTTTTATTGCATCTAACAACGGGATGTTGATCTTCACTTGCTTGAAAACTTCTAGAATCTCCAGATTTTTATCTAAAGGTTTAGGTGAAATCAACCTCTGTGGAAATGGAGCAACCGGCTTGTATTGCCTTTCCGGTTCTTTATCTTGTGGGGTATTGTTCGGGCTATCATTCTCTTTGGAAATTTTCGGATCCTTAGGCTTTGGGGCCTTCACCGGATTGGATTTGTCAATCTCTTTCCCACTTCTCAAAGTGGTGATAGCTTAAACATGTTCCGTATGGTGGGAGGATGAGCTTGCATCTTGTATCTCGAACTGGGTTCTTAGGTTAGGAAGAGGTTGGGCAGGAAGTGTGCCCTTCTCTCTAACACTAAGATGAGATTCAACTCTAGCCAGTGATGTTTTCAATTCATTGATGGCTTAAGTTGAATTTTGGTTGAATTTCAATTGCTCTTGCATGAACCCATCTATTTTGAGAGAATTTGTCTTGTTATACTCAGCTTGAACCGATACGAATGCACCCAACATCTCCTCTAGTGATACTTTTGGAGTGTTGTTTGCATTTGCAGTGGGTCCATTCCTCCAACTGAAGTTGGGATGGTTCTTCCAATTAGGATTAAACGTGTTTGAGTTTGGAGCACCATATTGCTGTTGATAACTGTTTATGGCATTTGTTTGTTCTTGTAAGATGCCTTGGACTGCTGAAATTCTGGGGCAATCTTGTGTAGTATGTTGAGTTCCAGCATAAATTCCACAAACAGTTTCAACGTCAGTGGAGTTGATTGTTTCTCCTTTCCTTAATTCCATAGCTTCGACCTTTCTTGTGAGGCTAGCCAACCGTGCACTTATGCTATCTTCTTCTGATAAGACATACATTCCCCCTTTTTCCTTTTGTTGGCTAGTCTTGGGATTTGTTGGTTTCGATGTGTCCCAAGCCTGTGCATTCTCAGCCAATTCTTCCAAATAATCCCATGCTTCATCAGCTTCCTTATTCATGAACTCCCCATTACACATCATCTCTACAAATTGGCGCATGGGTGAAGTCAATCCTTCATAGAAAAAGCTTATAACCCGCCAAATTTCATAGCCATGATGTGGGCATGTATTTAATAAATCCTTAAACCTCTCCCAACATTGGAAGAAGGTTTCATCTTCCTTTTGGGCAAAGTTCATGATAAGGCGCTTCAACATGTTCGTTTTGTGAGTAGGGAAGAATTTTTTTATAAATTCTCTGTGCATATCAGTCCATGAACCAATTGATCTTGGCCTCAATGCATAAAGCCAACCCTTGGCTTTATCCTTAAGAGTGAAAGGGAAGAATTTAAGTCTTACTACATCTTCAGTAACATTTGCAAAGTGCATGGTGGTGATTACCTCATCAAACTCCTTAAGGTGTTGATAGGCACTTTCACTGTCTAAACCATGGAATTTAGGGAGAAGTTGAATCACTCCCGGTTTCAAATCCACATTCCCTGCATTTTGTGGAAAAACTATGCATGAGGGAGTGCTCGCTCTTGCGGGTTGTAAGAAATCACGTAAAGTCCTAGGTCGGGGAACATTCTCAACCACATTCTCCCCTGTTTCAGTTTGGTTTTGGCCTGGATTAGGTTGATTTGCAGCCATATTTTCAGACAAAATTGGAGAGTTTAGATGTCTCCTAGCACGTGGTTCTCTGTCAATTCCTTCTACTATCCCCCCTTCACGTATGAGTCGGTTATTGGAATCCCAAGCCCAATGTGGCATGCAAAACAAAAAAAATAAGAAACAAAGAGAAAGAAGAATTCTTCCTCCCTTTCTTTACTTTTCTCTAAGACCGAAGCACAAGGTGTCTTGCAATGGCTAAGCCAGAAGTAAGGATAGAGACCGATTTCTCCTGGTCAATAGGGGTTCAAAAGAACTCCCCACCCACTCTTTGAATCTTTTGAGAAAAAGTGCAGAAAAAGGAGAAAGAGGAGTAGAGATGAGAAAAGAAATCTCTGAGCACAAGGTGATCCAAGACGGCAGAGCCGACCAATAGGAATCCAGGTGGCAAAAAGGCCGACCTTTCAGATATCCAAAAGGAGTCTCCACCCACTCTACAAGAGATGAATAAGATAGGAATGAATAGGAGAAGGAGAAGAGTAAGGTTTAGAAAGATAGAACCTGATTCGGCGCTTGAAATCCTTGTACTTCTTCAGCTTCCTAGAGATCCCTGAAAAGAAAAATCAAATAAACAAACTAAGTTAGTCCTAAAATCCTAAAAATCCTAAATAGATACTAATTTCAGAAATTTGTGAAAACCGTCAAAATCCCCGGCAACGGCGCCAAAAACTTGTTCGCTTCCCCAAGTGTAGGGTTGCGATGTAGTAATAATCTCGGTAAGACCGAGGTCGATCCACAGGGACTTATGTAGGATTTCACAAACTCATCCAAAAGTGTCTATTGAAAGCTTATAATCAGATTTTGAATAGAATTGATATGAATAGCAATTTTAAACTAATTTGAATGTAGACAATTATAAAAGGCACTAGGGGTTCAAGGATCCACTTATAGCAATCCTTGACGTTCAATCCGCTGTGGTTTCTTTTTCTCTCAACTAGAATCGACATTAAGGTCTATCTAGTCGGATGATAAAACTGTTAAACCAAACAATCTGTAATATGTAAGTTCAATGCATAGGATTCACTCAATGTAGGCTGAGCTGAGCATGCTCAATTGCATAGGTCATTCCCCTTTCCAAAAGGTCTAGTTCTCAATCATAACCATCCTCAAGTCCTGTCACAAGACAAGGCTAGATCAGGATTTGAACTGGATTCAAATCACATGCACAGTTCATACATATTACAGAAAATCAGAAAAGTAGAACTTTGATAGGAAGTCCCTTCATGAAGATCATAGTACTAGAGCGCACTCCGATTCCTCGGATCATACAGGTCTAGACCGTCACAAACCAATTAAGCAATTAAGTAATTCTCCCAAACATCCATGAGTCATCATAAGACTAAGAAAAACTACTCAAAAACTTGTATAAACTTCAAACCATAGTTCATAATCATGAATTCCATACTTAAAACCACTTAACTACGAATTAAAACATCTTGGATCCACTACAAGCTTCACCTCTTAGCCCTAGCTAAGAGGTTTAGCTGCTCATGATCCAAGGAAACATGAAACAACTATAAAAAGCATGAAAACAACAAAGCAAACTAGAAGGAGTTGTGAAACTCCGAAATCCACTTCGACAGCCTCCAACCTCGCTTAAACCCTTCTAGGATACCCTAGGAACGATCCCTAGGTGTCCTTTTATAGTCTGGAGGCTCCACAACTTTGGAAAGATCGAGAATTTGCGTAAGAGTTACGCAGCGCAGAGAAAATCGGACTGAATTTGGAAGTTTCTAAGTCCTCACGCACAGCCGACCGGTCACAACCGGTCGGCCTCAATGGAAAGCCACTCCAGCAAGCATGACCGACCGGTCATGACCGGTCGGGCTTGTCCAGCCTTGGTCCAGTAACCATGTCCGACCGGTCATGACCAGTCGGACGTCTTCATTCTCGTTCCAGTAGCCATGGCCGACCGATCATGACCGGTCGGCCTTATTCAATATCTCTCCAGTGACCATGACCGGTCGGACGTCTTTAGCAGCCTCCCAATGTGCATGGCTGACCGGTTAAGACCGGTCTAGCCTTCTTGGCCGACCGGTCAAGACCGGTCGGTAGTCTTCCTTTTTCTTTTCTTCTTTTTCTTTTCTTTTCTTGCTTCTTTCTTTTACTTTCTTTCTTCTTTTCTTCTTTGGTCCTCAAATGATCTTCATCAAAATAATCCCAAATGAGCCCTTTTTATCTTCAATTAGTTGGAACCACTCTCAGTCTTGTAGTCACAAAACATGCATTGGATTAGTCTATAAACCATGCAAACCTCGTACAATGAGTGATGAATTGGGGTTAGAATATGCACAATTAAGAGCTCAACAGTGAGTATAGGAAAAAGGAAAAGTAAAGTGAGTGAAGTTGAATATCTTGAGCAATCTTTAAGATTCTAGTTTTATATTGAATTCCCCTATTTTTATGATTGATAGAATGTCTAAACACTTTTACACCTAGTTCACATTACACGATTCTCACGCTTTGAAAGGATTATGTAGAATTATGGATTGGTTAAGTTTGGATTCGTGGTGTTGATAAACCAAGCTGGGGTACTTTCTCCATCCTTGTCCATGGGAAAGTAACGAAAGATATGGATTTCTAAAAATCCTATCTAAGGAAAAAGAAAACGGAAAGGAAGGATGAAAATTGGGAATGATGGAAAACTTGGTGGATAATTCTGAAAAGGGCTACCTATTACCAACCGGGGGATGGTCTGCCTGTAACCAAAGCCGGAAATGGGAAGTAGTGTGAAAGCCGTTGGAAGGACGGTAAGGCAAATTCCTGTCATAGGCTTGTTGTTGATCCATACACTGTTGAATCCATATCTTAATTAATTCACAAGGAAGGTAACCCCGAAAATCCATGAGATGAACATTCACCGAGCACAATAGGTTAAATTGTTTGGATTCTTCTATTTATCAATCAATCAGTGGGAATTTCCTATAAGTCCTTGTTATGTTATGTGAAGGTTAAGGTCTCAACTTCTATCACTAAGTTTTCCTGATTCTTGCACTCGCATATCATTAAGTATATAGAAACATGGTTTCTGAAGGAGAGTTGGGTTTTTGTAGAATGAAATTGGTTTCACGCATGTTTTGTTCGGGACTAACAAAATGCTGGTTGGGGGTGTGTTGAGCTCTTAAATGTGTATAATCTAACCCCATTTTATCACTAACCATACTTAAAATACATGATTAAAGACCTAACTAATGCATGGTTTTGTGGTTATAGGAATGAGAGGGAGGATTCAGCAATTAAAGGCTTAAAGGCGTTATCTACAAGCATTGAAGATCACAAGACCAAGCGTCGAAGGAGAGAAGAAAGAAAGCAGAAGAAGACATTAAGGACCGGTCATCCGACCGGTCCGAACACTAAACAGAAGGGGGTCCCTTTACAAATCTCACTGGACCTATCAGGACCGGTCGTGCGACCGGTCGTCCATTGCTCAGACTGGTCGTCCGATCGGTCCTTGAATTAAATCTCTGGGGTCCTAAATTATGAAAACTCTCTGGATGTTTTTTGCATTTTTAAGACCGGTCGTGCGACCGGTCGTCCAGAAGCTCAGACCGGTCTTGCGACCGGTCGTCTACGTAACAGGACGTATTCCACAAGCTGTGATTTTCTCTGCGCAGTCCGGGATTTCTTACGCAATCTGGAACTCTCCGAACTATTCTATAGAAGGGGACCTAGGGCTTCTTCCTAAGGCATCCTAGAAGTGATTGAGCACGGTGGGAGACGGCGAAAGTCGGATTCAGAGTTCTACAACTCCTCCTAGTTTGTTCTATTAGTTTTATGTTTTGTTTAGTTTGTTTCATGTTTCCTTGGATCATGAACGGTTAAACCTCTTACCTAGGGCTAAGAGGTGAAGCTTGTAGTGAATCTAAGATGTTTCAATTCGTTTGATTTGGTTTCAAGTTGGATTTATTGAAGAACAATGGTTTTTAGAAGTTTGAATAAAGTTATAAGTAGTTTTTCTTAATCTTATGATGGCTCATGGATGTTTAGAAGAATTGCTTGAGTTCTTAATTGTTTTGAGCTAGTTTAGACCTGTATGATCCGAGTAATTGGATTCAATACGCTCTAGATCTATGATCTTCATGTGGGAGCTTCATACCAAAAGTCTATTTTTCTGGAAATTCTGAAGTATGTAAGACTGTGTATGTGATTTGGATCAAGTTCAAATCATGATCTAATTTTATCTTGTGACAGGATTTAATGATGATTATGGTTGTGATCTTAACCTATTGGAATTGGGACTGACCTATGCGATTGAGTGTGCTCAAGTCCTAGCTTGAATTGAGAGAATCATGTACATGAATCATGCATATAACAGATTGTTTGTTTTAACTGCTCCATCTTCCGACTGGATAGGACTTAATTTCGATTCTAGTTGAGAAAGTGAGAAACCACAGCGAATTGAGCATCAGGAATTGCTACAAGTGGATCCTTGAACCCCTAGTGTCTTTTTATTATTGATTACATTTGATTTAATTTAAAAGCATCTATCTTTATCAATATACTAAAATCTGTTTAGTTAGCTCTTCAATAGGAATTATTAGAAGTGTTTTGTGAATTTCTACACAAGTACCTGTGGATCAACCTCGATCTTACCGAGATTATTACTACATCGCAACCCTACACTTGGGGAAGCGAACATTCACTACTACCCATACTTTCTTTTTCTTTTCTTACAAATTAGATAGGATTTTTAGAAATCCATATCTTTCGTTCTTTTCACTTATTTCACATGAACAAGGATGGACGAAGTACCTCAGCTTGGTTCCTAAATACTTCAAATCTTCAGTCTCACCCATCTACAAGTCTAGTAATCCATTTAAATCATGAGAATCGTGTAATGTGGACTAGACTCAAAAGTGTTCAAATGTTCTATCGATCAAACAAATGGGGATATTCACATATAAAACTATTTCATTTAAGATAATTTAGAGATTTCAAATCATCTCAGTTCATCTTTTATCCTTTCATACTCATGACATCTCAAGTGCATAGAAACGAGGTTTTCCAAAAGAGATTTGATATTTCATAAGAATGGGAAAATTTTTACAAAACCTTGCTTGAAATGTCACAAAGTGCTAGATTCGAGAATCTCACCCCCCAACCAAATCTTGCATTGTCCTCAGTGTAAAAAGATATGCAATGAGCATGAACATGAGAGCAATGGTAAAACAACAGAGCGTAAGAAGGATAGTACCTGAGAGAGTCGAACATGGGGGTCTTCCTCCAGTATCAAAATCTACTAAAGTAATAAAACAAAAAAAAAGCAACTAACCTAAACTACTTTATACCTCTGTCAGACTAGGAGATCAATCTGAAATTGTGTCGGTAGTCTAACACGACACCTTCGTATGTGTAGAAGCTTAAAGAGCAACTAGAATTATGGCTAAACCTATAGGAGGGGGTGATTAGGACCTTTTTGAAATCTTTTAGCTTACTTAACAAATTTAGCAAATCAAACTACGTAAGCGATTAACACTTCGGCTTCCAAGCCTAAGTGGGACCAATCAAAAGACTAGCAAATGATAAATGCAATTAACAACCTAGTCTAATCAACACATGTAGACTATAGAAGATGGATCAACAAAAGCTCAAGTCTACATGAGGAGTGAAAGTACAACATGTGTGTGTGAATGAGCCTATCAAGTACCTAGCATACATTCCTAACTAAGCATTAATAATTAACAAGTTCAACGCAATGCAGAAGGAGAAATGTGCTCAAGAACCATTACAAACACAAGGATGTATAGTGGTTCGACTACTTGTCTACTCCACTCCCGGTTCAAGTACTCAACCCCTTTGAGCACACCGGCATTCATTAGGGAGTTTAAATCTGTTTCCTCCCAACCAAGGTGTTTTAACTCGGATCCACCCAACTGGAGAGTTTATAAGTTCCTCCCAACCTACACGTTTGCACCCGTGTTGGTGGCTTCCACTTGAAGACTTTGTTTAGGCCCGACAAATGTGCCAAGGAACGGCTAATGTCCCTAGATTTTAGGTAAACTAATAGGCCAAGGATCGGCTAACAACCCTAGTTCGAGTTTGTCAAACAAACTCTACACTCAACTCCCACAGGGAATTGAGTGGATGGACTCTTAACACGACAACCTTACTTGTCGGATTGAGCCCCTTTGTAGTGCCCCTTTAGGTTGCTTCTTCTCGCTCTCCCGTGCTTGAATCAGCTTCTCTTATGCTCCCCCGATCTTTGACGCTGCAGCTTTGCCAAGGCTTCAGCTCCAAGATCAGCTACCTTGCATGTGGTGCTCCATTGGAGATGACCAAGGTGCTAAGGAATGGTGAAACCTCTATAAATGGTAAGAAATGGGTTTCTTAGAGGAATACACATATATGGACTCCTAGGCAATGTTTAGACAAGGTATTTAACTATCATCAAGGTGTCTAAACCCTAGGAATCAAGAGGGAACGAGTCCATTCTCAAGATGCCATTGAATGGCCCAAGCTTGTGATGAAAACACAAGGAGAATGACTTGTTATGGGTTTGGGATAGAGCCTCTGATGGTCTCTAGCAATGGTGGCTTCTATCTCCTCAAAATCCCCTCTATCAGCTCAAAAATGAATCCCCCTCTTTAAATAGATTTTCTTCTAACAGTAAAAAAACGGGCAGATTCGCGCATCTCCGATTGATCGAAAAAATGATCTGATTAATCGCAGACCAGTCCGATTGATTGAAAAAAGGATCCAATTGATTGGAGACATGTCCGATTGATCGGAAATCAGTCCAGTGGATTCTCTGGAAGATATTCGATTGATTGGACTGACCCCTTCCAATGGATCGGAAGACTGTCCGATTGATTAGAAATATGTCCAGTGGATTTTCAAAGTTTCTGCAACAATTTCCAATTGATCGGAACTTCGGTCCGATTGATCGGAGTCCTATCGGAGCCAATGTCCGATTGATTGAAGATCAATTGAAAACTGTTGTTTGAGTTGTTTTGATTACAGCAGCTTCCACCTCTTTAATTAGTCTAACTTATCATGTTTTTCATGGAGTTCTAAGACTAATGATGATGACTAAGGGTATACCTAATTAGTCCAAGTCATCTAAGAGGATATGGTTTTGGGTAAGTTCGGGGCAAGGCAGATCAAGGCATCTCTTTTACCTGTTTCTTCATCCTTGATGCAGCTGGTCCGTCTTGAGTCTTGAGTCTTCGTCTTCATTAAGCTCAACTGACACTAGACTCACTGACCTAAGTGATTGACAAACAAGGTGCACTAGTATGCTACAAAAAAGTGCACTAACAGTCTCCCCCTTTGTAAATTACTTAAAAAACCCTAACCTACCAAAACAAAATATATGTACAAGATATTACATTGATAATGAATTAAATACAGGACTCTTGACATGCCTAACTAAGCAGCTCCTCTTCAGTTTGCTCCCCCATAACCTGTCAGTCCCTACACCACAAAACATAGCAAACTAGTTTTGGTGGGACTTGATCTTTCTCCCCCTTTTTGTCAGCAATTGACAAACTATTCTCTCCCTCTTAATGATATATCGATAAGGTTAAGGTAAGAGTAGATAGTATGTCGTAGTTATAACTATAAGCACATGCTAATAAGGAAAGTATATGGTGCATGAACTTTAAAACATGGAGCATGCTAAGGAACATGATTAACAAGAAAATGTAACTATCTAATCATAGTTAATCATGCATAATTGGTCATCTATGATATACATTATGCATTAAAGCTCAAGGGCTTATAGCGCAATCAACCAACCTCCCCAACTGGTATATCAAGACCAATACTAAGCAAAGATTAGCATACAATGAATATATAATTCAGCAAAATTAGCTAATCTAAGCATGGTGATAGTCTAGCAAGCAAATATACAGGTTAAAAGCAAGTCTAAACTACCAAATTTGGGATCATGAGGCTTGAATCCTCTGATTTGCCCATGCACACAGAAATGAGGCTGAAAACCTCAGTGTTTCCTATTTAAGCATTTCTAGCTACCCTCACTAACTATGTTTAGTTTGATAAGCCTAAGGGTAACTAATTTCCTCAACACCCTCATAAAATGTAGCATGAGGTGAGGGGTTGGGAACTCCTTCTTCTCCTAAAAGGGATAGCGGTCGGGATCCCCTCTTAGATAAGCGGGAAGAGAGGTAGTGGTGAAAGCTGTGAGAACTAGATCTTTATGTTGGCTCCCATCACTAGCGGAGTCACCAGATTTGGATTCGGACTCCTCAGTATTATCCCAAGTGCATGGCAGCCATTGCCTTTTTACCTTTTGGTATAGGCCCATTCGGACATTCCGGGGCAATATGGCCACGATGACCGCAACCGTAACAACGGACGGATGAAGGTTTGGATGATTTCCCTTTATGTTTTTCACCCTTCTTGTCCTTCTTGTCACGGCTACTCCCTCTATCAAATTTGAGGAATCTCTTGAATTTTTTGTTCAACTTTTCTTCTTCATCATCCTCATCATCACTATTTTCCTCCGACTCATTTTTAATTTTCTTATGTTTGTGAGAGGACTTGAGAGTGATGCTTTTCTTTCTAGAGGGGGCCTTAAAGTGTAGTTCATGAGTTTGTAGGGAATTTATGAGTTCTTCTACTTTCATGTTATCTATGTCTCTATACTTCTCTAAGGCTACTACCTTGGTGTCAAATCTTTCTAGGAGGGACCTAAGTATTTTTCTACAAATCCTACCTTTCGGAACCCGATCACCCAAGACAAACATGGAGTTGCAAATATCTGACAATTTAGTATAAAACTCTATGAAGGTTTCAGTCTCTTCCATCCTAATGTTTTCAAATTTGATGGTTAAGAGCTGAAGCTTCAAGTGTCTTACTATGCTAGTTCCCTCATGGGTAACCTCAAGTATATCCCACGCTTCTTTTGCAGTTGCGCATGTGAGAATGCGCTGAAATTCATCTGGGAAAACCGCACAGCAAATCGCATTGAGAGCTTTGGCATTTGCCATGTATTGAGCTCTCTTTATCTCTCATCTCATTTTGTATCATATTTGGGAATGACAATGTATTTCCCATCAACCTCCACTTGCTCCGTGGGCAAGGTATATCCATTTTGTGTGCTTAGCCACATCGGATGATCCACGGATTGGAGAAAAATCCTCATTCTAACCTTCCAATAGGCATAGTTGGACCCGTCAAAGAATGGTGGACGGTTGGTGGTACTCCCATCTCGGTAAGACATTATACTAGTGCTCCGGTACCGGATCTTACTCTAGACGGTTACGTCCTTGAAGAGCAACCCGCTCTGATACCAATTAAAATTGCGTCGGTAGT
Source organism: Liriodendron chinense (assembly GCA_003013855.2). Lineage (NCBI taxonomy): Eukaryota > Viridiplantae > Streptophyta > Magnoliopsida > Magnoliales > Magnoliaceae > Liriodendron > Liriodendron chinense. The sequence continues at coordinate 3,625,324 of ML058378.1, forward strand.
CTAACACGACACCTTCATATGTGCGTAAGCTTAAAGAGCAAATAGAATTATGGCTAAACCTATAGGCGGGGGGTGATTATGACCTTTTTGAAATCTTTTAGCTTACTTAACAAATTTTAGCAAACCAAACTACGTAAGCGATTAACACTTCGGCTTCCAAGCCTAAGTGGGTCCAATCAAAAGACTAGCAAATGATAAATGCAATTAACAACCTAGTCTAATCAACATATGTAGACTATAGAAGATGGATCAACAAAAGCTCAAGTCTACATGAGGAGTGAAAGTACATCATGTGTTTGTGAATGAGCCTATCAAGTGCCTAGCATACATTCCTAACTAAGCATTCATAATTAACAAGTTAAACGCAATGCATAAAGAGAAATATGCTAAAAAACCATCACAAACACAAGGATGTATAGTGGTTCGACTACTTATCTACTCCACTCCTGATTCAAGTACTCAACCCCTTTGATCACACCGGTATTCACTAGGGAGTTTAAATCTGGTTCCTCCCAACCAAGGTGTTTTAACTCGGATCCACTCAACCAGGAAGTTTACAGGTACCCGTGTTGGTGGCTCCCCCTTGAAGACTTTGTTTAGGCCTGACAAACGTGCCATGGAACGGCTAACGTCCCTAGATTTTAGGTAGACTAACAGGCCAATGATCGGCTAATGACCCTAGTTCGAGTTTGTCAAACAAACTCTACACTCAACTACCACAGGGAATTGAGTGAATGAACTCTTAACAAAACAACCTTACTTGTCAGATTGAGCCCCTTTGTAGCGCCGCTTTGGGTTGCTTCTTCTCACTCTCCCATGCTTGAATCAGCTCCCCTTGTGCTCCCCCAATCTTTCACGCGGTTGCTTTGCCAAGGCTTCAGCTCCAAGATCAGCTACCTTGCATGTGATGCTCCATTGGAGATGTCCAAGGTGCTAGGGAATGGTGAAGCCTCTATAATTGGTAGAAAATGGGTTTCCTAGAGGAATACACCTATATGGACTCTTAGGTAGTGTTTAGACAAGGGATTTAACTATCATCAAGGTGTTTAAACCCTAGGAATCAAGAGGGAACAAGTCCATTCTCAAGATGCCATTGAATGGCTCAAGCTTGTGATGAAAACACAAGTAGAATGACTTGCTATGGGTTTGGGATAGAGCCTCCGATGGTATCTAGCAATGTTGGCTTCTATCTCCTCAAAATCCCCTCTATTAGCTTAAAAACGAATCCCCCTCTTTAAATAGATTTTCTTCCAACTGTAAAAAAAATGGGTAGATTCGTGCATCTCTGATTGATCGGAAAAAGGATCCGATTGATCGGAGACCTGTCCAATTGATCAGAGACATGTCTGATTGATCAGAAATCAGTCCAGTGGATTCTTTGGAAGATATTCCGATTGATCGGAAACATGGTCCGATTGATCGGACTGACCCCTTTCGATGGATCGAAAGACTATCCGATTGATCGAAAATATGTCCAGTGGATTTTTAATGTTGCTGCAACAATTTTTGATTGATCGGAACTTCAGCCCGATTGATCGGAGTCCTATCGGAGCCAATGTCTGATTGATCGGAGATCAATCAAAAACTGCTGTTTGAGCTGTTTTGATTACAGCAGCTTCCACCTCTTTAATTAGTCTACCTTATCATGTTTTTCATGGAGTTCTAAGACTAATGATGATGACTAAGGGTATAACTAGTTTGTCCAAGTCATCTAAGAGGATATGGTTTTGGGTAGGTTCAGGGCAAGGCACATCAAGGCATCCCTTTTACCTGTTTCTTCATCCTTGATGTAGCTGGTCCGTCTTGAGTATTTGATCTTCGTCTTCATTAAGCTCAACCGACACTAGACTCACTGACCTAAGTGATTGACAAACAAGGTGCACTAGTATGCCACAGAAAAGTGCACTAGCACAATCATCCTGATACACAAGATCGTTTAGAGTGATGAACATGTCCTCTGAATCAAATTTCTCAACGAATGGTTTAAGGCATTGTCTGTTCACTTTAAAACAGTTACTATATTCGCCGCATTTTCTAACTCAACAGCCCCATGTGGAAAAACTTCTTTAACAATATATGGGCTGGTCCATCGAGATCCCAATTTTTCCAGAAAAAGATGAAGTTAGGAATTATACAAGAGCACTTTTTGACCTTCATGAAAAGATTTCTTGAAAATGTGTTTGTCATGGAAGGCCTTCATCCTACTCTTGTAAATCCTCAAGTTCTCGTAAGCATCGTTTCAGATCTCGTCAAGCTCATTTAATTGGAGTTTGTGAAGCTAGTTAGCCTTGTTAATATCAAAATTTAATGCCTGAATCGCCCAATAGGCTTTGTGTTCAAGTTTCACAAGTAAGTGACAAGCCTTCCCATAGACAAGTCTATAGGGAGGCGTTTCAATGGGGGTCTTAAAAGCGGTACGGTGAGCCCAAAGAGCATTGACTAATCGCAGTGACCAATCTTTGTGATTCGGTCTCACTGTCTTTTCCAAAATCTGTTTGATTTCCATATTGGAAATTTCAACTTGCCCACTTGTTTGTGAGTGGTAAGGGGTACTCATTTTATTCCTAATTCCATATTTCCTCATCAAGGCTTTAACGAGCCTATTGCAAAAGTGAGAACCACCATCACTTATGATGGCTTGAGGCGTTCCAAATTTAGATAATATGTTTTCTTTAAGGAACTTTAGAATCGTACGATGATCGTTAGTTTTACTTGGAATAACCTCTATCCACTTGGACACATAGTCTACAGCAAGCAATATGTAGACATGTCCAAAAGATGAGGGGAATGGTCCCATGAAATCGATGCCCCAATAGTCAAAGACTTCAAGATGTTGAATTGGGGTAAGAGGCATCATATTCTGACAGGACAATCCTTCTAGTTTTTTACAGCACTCGCATGCTTCGCAAAACTCGTGGGCGTCTTTAAATAGAGTAGGCTAATAAAAACCACACTGTAGAATTTTTGTAGTGGTTTTCTTGGTGAAAAAATGACCACCACATGCTTGATTATGACAAAAGGAGATGACAGAATTTTGTTCATCATCAGGGACACATCTCCTAATTATTTGATCTGGGTAATATTTAAACAATAAAGGTTCATCCCAGAAAAATCTGCGCGCTTTTCTTAGAAATTTTCGTTTGTCTTGCGTAGTCTAATGAATTGGCATCGCACCCGTGGAAAGATAATTGGCTATGTCAGCATACCATGGTGGATGCATAGTAATAAAGAGTTTCTCATCAGGGAATGAGTCCTCAATAGGTGACTCATCAATGGAATTGGGTAGAACTAGGAGAGATAGATGATCTGCTACCACATTCTTTACTCCCTTCTTGTCCTTGATCTCTAAATCGAATTCTTGAAGGAGTAGAATCCATCTAAGCAAACGGGGCTTAGCATCCTTCTTAGAAAGAAGATGTTTTAACGCCGCATGATTCGTGTAAACAATGACCTTAGATCCTATTAAGTAAGGCCTGAATTTGTCCAAGGAAAAAATGACGGCTAGGAGCTCCTTTTCCGTAGTCGAGTAATTGACTTGGGCAGGATTCAAGGTCCTACTCGCATAGTAGATAATGTGGGGGCTTCTTATCCCTCTTTTTGCCTAGCACCACCCCAATAACATAATCGCTCACATCGCACATCAACTCAAAGGGAACAGACCAATCTGGTGGTTGCATGATAGGAGCGGTTGTCAACATATCCTTTAGCTTTGAAAAAGCTAATTGACATTCGACACTCCACTCAAATTGGTTCTCCTTTTGGAGAAGGTTACATAGGGGCCTAGAGATATGACTGAAATCCTTTATAAACCTTCTGTAAAAGTCGGAATGTCCAAGGAAGGACCGCACATCGCGTATGCTTTTGGGTGGTGGTAGATTGGAAATGATATCGATTTTGGTTCGGTCTACCTCTATTCCATTGGATGAGATGATATGTCCAAGGACTATTCCTCTTTGTACCATGAAATGACACTTTTCCCAGTTTAAGACAAGGTTCTTCTCCTCGCACCTTGTCAAGACCAACTTCAAGCGATTTAAGCACTAATCAAAAGTACAACTGAAAATAGAGAAGTCATCCATGAATACCTCAAGAAAGTCACCTACCATGTCTGAGAAAATACTCAACATGTATCGTTGGAATGTGGTGGGTGCATTACATAGTCCAAATGGCATCCTTAGATATGCGAAGGTGCCAAACGAGCATGTAAAGGTAGTCTTCTCTTGGTCTTTTGGGGCTATCTCAATTTGGTTGTAGCCGAAATAGCTGTCAAGGAAGCAATAATAGGAGTGACTTGCTAACCTCTCCGAAATTTGATCCATGAATGGGAGAGGGAAGTGGTCCTTCTTAGTGACCATGTTTAGCTTCGGATAATCTATGCACATTCGCCAACCAGTGGTCACTTTAGTCGGTATAAGCTCGTTGTTGGTGTTCTCAACAATGGTAATACCAGACTTCTTAGGGACAACTTGGGTAGGACTCATCCATTGGCTATCTGAGATGGGGTAGATGATACCCACATCTAGTAGCTTTAATACCTTGGCTTTAACAACTTCCATCATGTTTGGATTTAACCTTCTTTGAGGTTTTCTAGTCGTTTTCGCATTCTCTTTGAGGTGTATACGCTGAGTATAGACTGAAGAGTCTATCCCCTTGAGGTCTGCTATTGTCCAACCTATGGCTCCCCTATGTTCTTTGAGTAGCTCAATCAACTTGAGCTCTTGGTCTTTTCCTAGGTGAGAGGCAATGACAACTGGAAATGTTTCATCTTAACCCAAATATATATATTTAAGCTTGGATGGTAGAGGTTTAAGGTCAAGCTTCAGTGGCTTGATATTAGACGGTAGAGGCTTTAAGGTGGTTAGTGGTAATCTTTCAAAATGAGGCCTCCACCGGCTAGTATCAACTGCCGGTTTCTCACTACTCAATGCTTGCACAATATCACTCAAGATAGGATCATTAGAATTTTTAAAGTATGCCAAGCATGTCTCTACATTTTATAGTGGTTCAAGTTGAAGGAGCTCCTCTTCTTCAAAGGATTCAAGCATGTTTACCTTAAAGAGCTCATCATCCTCATCATTCCTTTGCTTTTTGCATATATGGAACATGTTTACCTCCAATGTCATATTCCCAAAGGACAATTGCATCACCCCATTTCGGCAATTAATAATTGCATTTTATGTAGCCAAGAATGGGCGGCCTAAAATTACCAATATTTGAGTGCTGTAATCCATAACCAGTTGCGTGTCCAAGATGATAAAATCCACTGGATAATAGAATTTATCGACTTGGACTAATACATCTTCAACCATCCCTCTTGGTATACGGATGGATCTATCAGTGAGTTGCAATGTGGTTTTGATGGGTTTTAATTCACTAAGGCTCAATTGCTCGTATACCGAGTATGGGATCAAATTTACGCTTGCCCCCAAATCTAGCAATGCCCGTTCAATCCGGTAGTTACCAATGATACATGAGATTGTGGGACTACCGGGATACTTGAATTTTGGAGGGTCTTTTAGGTGAGAATGACACTCACTTGCTCATTCAAAAGGCCTTTTATTACACATTATATTTGTGTTTAGTTGTGCATAGGTCCTTTAGAAACTTGGCATAGGAGGAAATTTGTTTTATTGTATCAATTAAAGGAATGTTGATCTTGACTTATTTGAAAACCTCTAGAATGTCATGAGAGTTTGGGAGAGGTTTTGGAGCAACCAATCTTGAAGAGAATGGTGCTACAGGCTTAAAAACGCGTTCCATTTCCTGTGAGGCTAAGTTGGATCCATCTTCATTCTCAGAAATTACCGGATCATTAGGCTTGTCGGCCTTCACCGGAATAGATTTGTCAATTTGCTTACCACTTCTAGGAGTGGTGATGGATTTTGCTTGCTCCACATGTTGGTTGGGGAGATTAGGGATACTTATTTCATGTGCTTGCTTTGGATTGGGCTGAGGTTGGGCCGGAAAGGTCCCTTCCCTAGCATTCAACCGTCCCTTAATCTCATCAACTAAGACTTTAAGCTCTTGAAACATTTGTTGGTTCATTTGATTTATTTGCATTTGCCCTTGCATAAATACCTTTAGAGTATCCTCCATTAAGAATTGAGGTGGGGCCATGTTTTGAATGGGTGGCCCTCCTTGAGAATTGGTATGATTGCCCGTGGTAGCATTCTTCCAATTGAAATTTGGGTGGTTCTTCCAAGTAGAGTTGTACGTTTTACCTACAAGTCCATTGAAAGGCCGGTCATAACCATATGTGGCATTTGCTTGCTCTTGTAATAGCTCTTGAAATGCAGGAAGTATAGGACAATCTTGCGTAGAATGTACATTAGTGGCACAAATTCCACACACGTTCTCAATAGCTTCCGTGGAATTAGAAACTCCACTTTTGCTTAGTTCCATGGCCTCGAATTTTCTTGTGAGGTTGGCTAGCCTTGCATTCACATCATCTTCCTCCTTAAGGATGTAAATCCCTCATTTCTCTTTTTGTTGAGGAGGCTTGAAGTTACTAGATTTGTCTGAGGTATCCCATGATTGGGCATTCTCGACCAACATGTCTAGGTAACTCCATGCCTCATTTGGATTTTTGTTCATGAACTCACCATTGCACATCATCTCTACAAATTGGCGTATGTTGGAATTTAATCCCTCATAAAAGAAGTTGATAATACGCCAACTTTTGTATCCATGATGTGGGCAAGTAAGTAAAATTCCCTAAACCGTTCCCAACTTTGAAAGAATGACTCACTATCTTTTCCCATAAAGTTCATTATAGATCTTCGAAGGGTATTAGTTTTTTTGTCCGGAAGAACTTTTTCAAGAGTTCCTGAGTCATCTCAGTCCATGACCCTATCGAATGCGGTCTAAGAGAATGGAGCCAACCCTTGGCTCTTTCTTTCAATGAGAAAGGAAACAATCTAAGTTTGATGACGTCCTCTGAAACATTATTGTATTGCAAGGTAACAACAACTTCATGAAACTCCTTCAAGTGTAGATATGGGTTATCAGAATCTAATCCATGGAACTTTGGCAAAAGTTGAATTACCCCCGGCTTTATATCAATGTTCACTCCGGTGGTTGGTAAGACCATGCAAGAGGGTGTAGTTGTATGGGCTGGTTGTAAGTAGTCCCGTAAAGCTCTCATTGGAGGAGCATTATGCACCTCATTTTCTCCTACTCCTTCATGATTTGCGTTTGTAGTTGGAGTAGGGTGGGAAGGATTCCCTAATGGAGTTTGATCCATACTTCCCGAACTTTCACAATGTTCTACAGATTTTCGAATTCGTCTATGAACGGAGAGTGGTCCAACTAAACCACCTTTGGTTTGGAGATGATTATTGTGGTCACGTTCCTAATGGGACATAAACCACACAATCCAAAATCTAAACTAATCCTAAATCGTAAAAATAAAATCTGAAAATAAAAAATGAAAATTGAAAGAGTTCAAGTTGGAAGGATAGTACCTGATTTGCTTGAACTAGAAGAACTTCCTATAAAACAAAACAAACCTCGTTAGTTCTATAATTCAGAAAAACTAATCCTAAGAAAACAGTAAAACCTAACTACTTCTACTTCTATAGCAACTAAAACAATTTAGAACCGTTTAACCTAGATCCCCGGCAGCGACGCCAAAAACTTATTCACTGGCCTCAAGTGCTAGGCTTGCGATATAGTAACAACTCGGTAAGACCGAGGTCGATCCACAAGGAATTAGGGTAAACCAATTCAAACTATTCTAGCAACTTCGAATTTCGTAAATTGAAGTTTGATTTTATAAAATAACAGAAAACAATAACTTTTGTAAAAATCTATTAATTAATTGAACTAAGGCCTTAAGGATCCACTTGTAGTAGCTCCATGTGAATTCATTCATCCAAGCATAAACATAACTAGATTCGAAGTTCTATCTCTCATCTAGTTGGAAGATTAAGCATTCAAACACAAACAATCTCACTTAAGTCAAAAAATTAGATTCTAGTTCTAATGAAGCACATAGAATTCAACCATGTAGCCTTCGAAGTAACAACCATGCCAAGAGACTATGGTATGCTCTAGGGTTATTACAATTCGAATCTAATCAATACAAACATGATAATCTCAGAGAATTGCAAGGAACCCATGTCCGAAGCACATGAACTCTCATAAAACATAAAAAAATACCAACTTTATTCAAATTAGAACTTAAAAAACTAAACTTTAATTAGAGGTACTTGAATTAAACAAATTCAACATGAAAACTAGTTACAAGCTTCACCTCTTACCCCTAGCTAAGAGGTTTTAGCCAAGCATTGTCATACTTAAACTAAAAACAAAAGAAAAGCTAATTAAAAATATAGAAAACTAGCAAAATTGGTGTTTGAGGAGTTACTATTACTCCACTGATGATCTACCTTACTCCCCATGAACTTAAAACTCTTCTAAAATGCCCTAGGAAGGTTGCTAAGGTGTTCTTTTATAGCAAAACTCACCCACCGCCTCAGATTACGTAAGAATTACGCACTTACATCGGTCGTCGGGCGCCCAGTCTATGTTGGTTAGGCGCCCGATTCGGGCACCCATGTTCAGAAAAGTTGCAGCAATAATCTGAATTTTCTATCAATTTCGGGCGCCCGGTAAAATGGTGGTCGGGGGCCCGAAGGTTAAAATTTACAGTTTTTTTGGTTTGTAGGGCCATCTGCTGAATTTTCTGCATTTTACTTTTCTGGCCCTGCAGCTTTGCAATATGACTTTTCTGGCCATTCCAGGTCTTCAACTTGATTCCTTCAAGGCTTTTTCTCCACTTCATTGGCTCATCAAAGCTTGGTCTTTTAGTCATTCTAAATCCTTCAAATTGGCATAAAATCCTTGTCATCTCTCTCTTCTCCTTAGTTCTTTCTTCCATTCCTTTGGCTCATCTTCATTCATTATCAAGTGAGTTTGAAAGCATTTTTTTAGCCATCAAATAGGTGAAGTCTTTCTCTCATTCCTACAATCACCAACATGCATTAGATTAGTTTTTTAATCATAAGAATCATGCATAAAATGTGATGAAATGGGGTTAGAATATGTATAAATTAAGAGCTCAACACTGCTCCTCATGTGCAATGCGCATAGACTATGTATTGTCCGACGGACTCCTTCGGCCACATCCTCACATTTTCCTTTATCAATCCAGTTTGGGATCTTATCCTGCTCATAATTCTGTGAGGGTGTGCTTCACCTCCCAACTGCCTTAATCCCCTTCATGACTTTTAGGAACAGGGAACATCCATCAGATTTAACATCGACTTCAAATCAAGGCCGTCTATCACGGTGTGTTCAACATGAACAGGATTACGGAGTTCTGCCCGCCTCGACCCTTACCTGTTTAGAGAATTTCGGACACCCGTACGATCAAGTGTCAACCATGTCCGGAACATGTTGGGAAAGAAAGCCCTCGAGAAATTAATCCAATTCTAGTTTTAGGTCTTCGGACCGCTGGGGATAGATCTATGCGGTTAAAATCAATGCTGATTTTTTTTTTGAGAAAGTTCTAGGCCTTGACCCTGAATGGTCAAGACTGGTGCTGGCTTTTATTGAAAAATTAAAATAGTTTTTCTGTTTTTAAAATGATCCAGGTTATCAAACCTCGACTCGAAAGGGCCGAGATTGATGTCGATTTTTTGTTGAAGAAGGAAAGTTCCCCGAGAAGTTAATCCTAATGTAGTTTAGGGTCTTTGGACCAAAATTTTATGCATACTGAAGGTACATTTTTTAGAAATATCTGGGCCATCAGATCTCGACTTGGAAGGTCAAGATTGATGCTGATTTTTATTAAAAATCTCTCAGGATGTTGATCCCGACGTAGTTTAAGGTCTTCAGACCTAGGTGTTTTCGGATTTTTGAAGTATATATATTTTTTTTATTTTTCTGGAATGACCCGAATCTACCTCGAATGTTCGAGGTCGAGACCGGTTTTATTGAAAATCTCTCAGGACGTTGATCCCGACGTAGTTTAAGGTCTTTTGACCTAACTCTGGGGGCAAGACTGAAAATATATTTTCTATTATTTTGAAAAAAGTCTAGAGTCATCGGATCTTGATTTGAACGGTCAAGATCGATGCCGGTTTTTATTAAAAATCTTTTGGGACCTTGATCCCAACGTAGTTTAAGGTCTTCGGACCCATGTTTTTTGAAAATTTTGAAGTATATATTTTTTCTTTTTCTGGAATGACCCGGATCTCATCTCGAATGTTCGAGGTTGAGACTAGTTTTACTGAAAATGCATACTTACCTCACTGCATTTGGCTACTGGTGTGCTCTTAATTGACGTAGTGATCTTAATGGTCATGACGCACCGATTGCCCATCTTTACACCTTGTCTCGTACCATCAGATGAGATCACTTTGTGGTTGATGGAGCTTCAACACCTGTCAGGAGAGAAAGAACTTTAGTAAAATGATTAAAGTATTAGAGTAGGAGAAGAGATACGTACTTACCTTTTGGGAGGAATGAACAAGAGAAAGGCGTTTGCAGGAAGTACTCTACGAGTTGACTTAAGGATTAAATGATATTTATTTTGAAGGCCTTCTATGATTTTTTTTATATATGTATGGATGAGGAAAAATGATTTCTTTTTCAAAAATTATGTATGCAAATCATGCATGAAATGAAAAATTTGTGCCAAGTGTTTGTCTGTTTGTGCATGATTTGGACTTGTGCTTTTAGATGTATGAATCAGAATATTTGACTCAGCTGGATGTCATACTCGCTTTTATAATCATTCACTATGGGTCCCAATCCCTTAAAGCAGTGCGTAATGGAATCCTTCCCCTAGAGTTTAGATAGAGCTTAAAAGAATTCTCGATTCATGGTTGCCCGCCTTGCTTCCGTAGAATCTTCATGTCCCCGAGTCTTTCATGTACCTTTTTTTCTTTTTCTTAGCCATTATTACTCGCGTTCTCCTTTCGAATTTTCATTGCATTCGGCTTGCCCGTCATTTTTGCTCGTGGTGTCTTTTCGGATTTTCACCACGTCTCGAGTATTTGAATTTGCTTGCCCTTGGCAACTGTGCTGCTTTTACCCTTGGTGCCCTTTTGGGTTTTCACCAAGTCCGCTATGTGCCCACTATTTTTACTCAGAGCGCCCTTTCGAGTTTTCACTCCCCCTTTTTTTACGCACATTTTTTTTTTTTGATAAATGCGGTGGCCAAAGGTTGGGAATTCGTCGTTGTCGACTGATGGTAGCCTTTTGGCCCTTATCTTAAGTTATAATGACAGAGCTCTCAGCCTTAGCTATAGACCTTTCTGAGGTGGATGGATGGATAGATAGATGTGTTTATTGGGTTGATTTTTGCTTTTCTTTTCTTCGGTCGTGTGCATCTTTTTTTAACCCTTATTTTTCTCATTTTTTTCTTTTTTTTTCCTTTTTGGTCTATTCTTTTTTTTTCTCTTCTTTTTTCTTTGAACCCTTTATTTGGAACACTTATTGGTGGACGGAAAGGATTTCTCAGAGGACCTAGATTTGACCACTCGACTTTAGCTCTACTAATGTAACTCTTGATAAAGTTGGATTGGCTTACCTGTGAAAGATTTTCACATTTTCGGTGTTGATTGGCTCTAGAAGATCCACCCGTCATATTGGTGAGTCGGAGGGCACCTTCGGGAAGAACTTCTCTGATCCTTGGGCCTTGTCCTTTGAGTTCGATAGATGCGACGGTGCATCCTGTAAACCCACTATGACTTTTCTTTCTTCAATTTCATTCTCCATTAACACTCACGTTAACAGGATTTTGACCTGAACTTGTAGGTCTGTCGTCTGATTTTAAGCTTCTCAAGGAACTCTTCCATCCTTAGATTCCAAAGGACGTCCCATTGCCAATGCTGATTGTATGTGGGGACCTTATAAACTGATGATGTCGTTCTTCATGAGATTTTTCTTGCAAGATCAGAATGTTACCTCATTCCACTTCATGAAGTAATTGACTACCATAAGTATGTGCCCATGACCGCTAGATGTTGTCGAGTCAATCTTTCTTCTGATGTAGATACCTCGTACAGGGAATAGCTGGAGCATTGTTAGGTTGTAGAGTTTCAAAGCACACACATAGATTCGGTGTGCATGATACTGACACTTGAAGTACTTTCTGACATGTTTGCAGCAATCTTGTCTTCATCGAGCATCGAGGTTTCTCCGATCATTCGTTAAGTCGCATACTGCAGCATGGAATGCAAGCATACTCTTGGCAGCATCTCCTTGATAGGCCTGCTTTCAGGCTTTGTTGATAAGCGTTTAATTGAGTTCGGGCAAGTCTTCATAGGATGCAAGATTGGGAAGTTATGACTTTAAGAATTCGATCTTTATTTGCTTATCTTCTGGGGACAAGGATTCTTAATGCACACTTTTATAAAGGTTTCGAGAGATCCTAGGTTTATAATTTTGAAATTTGTCGAGATGACATTGGCTTTTGATTCGAACTTTTAGATGAGACCCTCTAACTCAAGAGTCATCTCCTCATTTTTCACATCATTTGGCTTTGTCCAAACCTTTAAGTTTGAAGTCCAACTCTAGATTGAAATCATATGAGTCAACTTCATACTCAAGTGCTTTAATAGAGAGTCTTGGCATTTTATTGAAAGATTTTTTTTTTATTTTACTTTGAAAGATTTTCTGACTTTTTGAAATATTGTGAATATCTGGATTTTTTTAAACTTTTTGAACTTTGTGAAAATTTGAAATATTTGGTGTTTTGGGCTTTTGGATCTTCTATTTTTTTTTTTGAATTTTTTTAGAACCCCGAGTAAGACGGCGATGCGAACCAGGGGTTGTCTGATTTGACCTAGGGAGCCGAGCACTGTCGGCTTTTATTGTGCCGTCATGGGGACTACAAACCTGCTACTGCACTGCACTCCTTCCCCTTAGGAGGCAAGGTCAAAGGGATTAGTAGGTGGACCCTCATCGTTGTGCCTAAACACCATAATAGATCTGGAATTGGGCTCTGAGTCATTGTCGGATGTGATTTCTCCGGTTTCATCCCCAATGAATTGTAACTCTTCGGGTTCATCTGACTGAGGTGGGACTAAGATTGCGGTCCAGTCCATCGAGTGAAATTCCTGCCACTTGCTTGAGTCTCCGATGGGCAACTCTATCAGACTCAATCTGCTCGCTTAATCATCGAAGGTGGAATCCAGCCCATCATCAGGATAGATAATCCATGCATTGATAAACTGGATTGGTGTGCAGATGCAGGGATTGTTTTCTTCTTGACGACCCTGTCTTCTTTTGATACTTCCGCGCTTTGGTTTCCTAATCAGAGTAGGCTGATATTGCAATCTTATCTATCAACATTCTCTTGAACTCCCATGATTCGGGTCAAGTCTTGATATTCGAGTTGATAGTAGAAGATTTAACTCTCGGCAGGAAGGAAGACGTAGCTTAATCCAATGGGACATGCATGAGGGAAGTAATTTGCATTATGAAACTCAAGACTTTGGTATGAGACCTCCCCATTAGAGCGTTGTACGTCCATGGATGGGATGGTAGGCTCTCGAAGGTTGGATGCTTCTACCATGAGAATTTGTTCAGGATTAGTGATGATGGTGATCGCCCTATCTCTGAAGATGTACTTGACCCTTTGGTGAAGATTTGATAAGATGACACTGATTTTGTGAAACCAGGTCTGATTGGGAAGGAGATGGAATGAAGCTAAGATGTATAAGATTTGACGAGTGATGGTTGATGTTTTTGGACTGATCAGTACCTGGACATCAATCTCCCCTTCGACCTCCTCAATAGTGGCCACATAATTGGAATTGAGCCCTGACTCTGCTAGGGTATGTGGCATGCTGTCCAAGAAAGGGTCTTCTTCTTGGAGGATAATGGCTGGAGTAGGTGCTGCATAGGACGATGCTGTGGGAAAGTGGTACCCCTGGTTGTTTGCTAGATAAATGGGTAGGTTGTCCCCCTAGATAAATGTTATGGGCAGGTTGTGCCCTTGGTTAGCTGGAGCGGGCAGGCTGTGCCCCTGGCTGCGACAGGGAGGTTGTCTTGTTAGTTGACTGGAATGGGTAGGTTGTAACCCTGGTTGGCTGGAATGGGCAGGTTGTGCCCCTAGTTGAGCAATGACACAAAGAATGAACTAACTGAAGGTGCCCCTTGCATAATGATGGGCTCTGGGATTGAAATAATTGGTGGTGCACCTTGCAGAATGAGAGGCTCTGGGATTGAAATAGTCGGGGGTGCCCCTTGCAGGATGAGAGACTTGAATTCTGAACGAGAGTTGATGGCATGAGTAAACTGGAGATGAGGCTCTTCTTGGCTGATGAAAGCTGGATAGGTAAGAGGTGCCCATTGCACACTTAGGGGTGTGAAGATCGAACTGACCGAAGTTGCCCCTTGTATGGTGAGGGGTTTTAAGATTGGACTGGTTGGGGGTGCCCCTTTCCAACCTTGATTAGGGCACTATGGGTTCCATCTCGCCTGCTGTTGCGGTTGTCCATGCTGAGGGAGGAATAATGCATTTTCGATAAAGGCGATAAGATCGTCTTCTTCTATTGGATGGGAGATGGGAACACTATCGTTATCGCTCTCATTTTCGGTAGGCTCACCTTCCACTATCGGTTGTATTGGAGAGGCCTGATGAGGCCACCAAAGGGAGATCATCCCAGCCCTTATTCTGGCTTCGACTTGTTCCCCGGTGTGGATGAGTTGGGTGAAGTTTGCATATGGCACTCGGGTTTGCCGAGTGGACGATCATGGAGATTTTCTCCTCGTCGTCAATGGGAGTCCTCATTCTAGTGGCCATAGTACGCCACCATCCAACGTAAGCTGATAATGACTCATCATTTCTCTGTCTCAAGGTAGTAAGATCCACCCTTCTGGGTGCTGAGTTAAGATTGTCCGTGAAACGATCGACGAATGCTTGAGAAAGTTGTTCCCCAGTCTTGATTCGATGGTAATCCAGTGACGCATACCATTCTAACACATCACCTTTCAAGGACTTCTGAAATAGGCGGATCAATGCTCAATCATTGCCCGCCATATCATCAAGCTCTCCACAGAACGCTCGTCGATGGTCTACAAGACACCATGTCTCATCATATCTTTTAAATTTTGGTACCTGAAAGCCTTGAGGTACCTTTGCATCGGGAAAGGGACAGAGGTCCCTGAACTTAGAGGATGGAAGATCCACCCCTTGCTGCTTCTGCAACTTTCTCTTCATCTCTTGCATCTGCTCTCGGAGTTATTCGATTTCAGAGGAATCAGATGAGGGAGATCTTGTCATGCCTGAGCTGGCTCCCTTTCATAATAATTGGTGTTATTGATGCTCATATGATTCCTGCCTGAAAAAAGTTGTGCTTGGCGATTACTCCCATTATAAGGACTTTGTTGGATTGGAGCTGAGAAGGGAGTCTGCAAAGAAACCCTGGCCACAAGAGGATGTTGAAATTGATGGAAGAAATACCCTAAGGTTGAGGGTTATTCTGATTGAAGGCGATTGTTAGGAGGGTATCGAAAGTCCTAGGCGATCCCTGAAAACCGTGGTTATGATGAATTGAAGGCTGTAAGAGATGGTGGATGTTGTTGTTGTGCTGGAAGAGCCTGGGTGTTAACTGTTAAAACATGGGCTTGTGTGAATCGAAGAAGCATTTCCTGCATGACCTTCATGATTCGTTGTAGCTCTTGGATGCCAGAAATTGGCATGGATTCTATCGGGTTTAACTGTGGAGAGGAAGCCTCAGGTATTTCGAGTGCAGGGAATAGGAGAGCTATGATGGTTTTGTCTCGGACGTGGCAGGGTGATTTGGTTTGGAGGAGTAATGGTGAGAAAGTATGTTGTACTCTTTTTTTCTTGGGTTTTGGGATTTTTTTTTTTGTTTATGGATGAAATGCTACGTAAATGAGATTGTATGGGGACTATTTGACTTTCAAGTATAAGAGGGATTCTGTTTTTTAAGTTAGATCATGACTAGTGGGACTAGCACTATCCCCAGCAAAGTCATCATTCTGTGGACGCTCGCCTTTTCGCGCTTCCTCCTCTTTCGAAGGTGAGCGAATCACCGTTGCCACGGGCTCGCCTATTTCTTGATGGATTTTTCTTGTCGTGTTATTGTTGGGTTTCATTGGATATGTTTGGATAGGTTTGTATAAGACCAGAGTCGCCATTAGCTAGTTACTTTGAATCTACAGTTGGCTAGACCCTATAGAAACGTTAGAGAAGAGAATCCAAAGATTTCTTCCTCTAAAATGACTCTTTTGATCCGCGGTCAGAGATTCGAGGTAAGGTATCACGGTTATAAGACGGGAAGTGAGGCATCCACTCTACCCATACCGAAGTACGGTCTTTACTTCACATAATCTAACTAATACTTAAAAGTCTGAATTATTCCTCATACATTCTCGTGAATGATATAATTCGTGAATATGAGTCTGACAAGTAAGAGTTTCTGATGGGCAGGTTCCAATCAGATAGGTAAGCCTAAAGCGTATGCTTAAACTGACAGGTGCTTTATGCGATATGCATAATGTGTGTTTGATTGGTCAAATTTTCTAATGGGCAAGTTCCGAACAAGACGGTGAGCCTCAGAGCATACGCTAAGACCTGATCAAGTGCTTGTAGTTGAATGATAAGCAGGGGAGTTGAAAGAATAATAAATGTAGCACTTATGCTAGATGCGAATGAGATGATGTTGGTGTAAGAGTAGCTGGATGGACGGAGGTATCGTAAGGATTGACTTCGAGCGGCTAAGATCGGGACTTAGACGGCTTGAGAGGCTTGAACCAGGGTCAGGCTGGGTTGGACCAGGGCTAGACTCTTCTCACTCAGGCTCTCCTTGGTGTAGAAATGGGCTAAGGGGGGTGGAGATGAGTCACTTCTCACAGAGAAGGACTCAAAGCTGATGGATGGTGGAAATGAGAAGAAGAGGGTGTATTTATAGCTGTGAGAAGTGGAAACTCTCGTAAATAGGTTCGGGTGGCACCCTGGGTACCGCTCATATGGCCACTTCAGCTTCGGAGCTTACAAACTCCGAACTTGAAGCAAGAAATCGTCAAGTCCGAGGTTCGGAGCTGCTCCGAAGCTATGGATCGGAACTAAGTGAGTTGACTGGGTTTGACAAGGTGAGTCGAATGGCTGCAATAATTGAGCTGACCCAGTGAGTTGACTTGGTGATTTGACTCAGCGGGTTGACTCACCAAGTTTGACTTTTTTTAAGAATTTTTTACTGCTTTTTTCTATAGTTGGTTTTTTCGGTTGATGTTTAGGGGTGAGTTGACTTAGTTTAGGCTTGAGTTAGGCTATAGATTAAGGCTTGCAAGGGTGAGTTTGACTGAATTTGGATTTAGGGTTTAGGGGTATGGACCTCCATTCATTCAGCCATCTTGACCAGCTTTGTAGCCAAGGTGGGGTGTCTACAAATCGTGAGATCCGATTGATTGAAACATTCAAACGGCTGAAATCCATCAACCAACTGGCATCATAGCCATTTTTTCGCCAATCGATTTGCATAACGGTTGACATTTGTCGACCAATCAAAGAAATAGTCAGAATCCACAGGATGATCTTGTGACTGACTAACTCGCTAATGTAAGATGAAGTGTAGATACAATCCTAGCATGGATGGACCAAAAGAAGGTGAAATGGAAGCAGAATTAGTTCATCAGATCTAGGCTTAATCCTATGTAAGGCATGACGTAACTGGGCCTCAAGCATGTCTGGTTCAAAGAAATTCATTCCGAATAGGGAGAAATTACCATTTGAAGTGTGAACCGTAAATCAGCCACAATTTTTTATCACAGTATCGTTATGAAATGCATGATCTATTGATCTTTATATCTTAAAGCGGTCCATCTAGGGTCAACAAACCTGCTTATCAGGTCATCCGTCTGTTTGCAAGGAAACACACGCTTCTAGTTCAAAATGGGGATTTTAGGAAAAAAAATATTATTTTTTTTATAATTTTGATTTTTTTATCATATCTCTTTATTTTTAGAGTAGTAGATTTTCATCTTTTTTTTATAGATTGATTGTAATCATGCTAGGAATTATCCAGTAAGGTTAATTTAAGACTTTTTTTTATTATTTCTGACAAAACTTATTATTTTGAGTAAGTTCTATTATAGTTGAATTAAGACTTTTATTAGGGTCAGAATTTTGCTATTTTGGATAATTTTCAATTAGGTTTTTATTTTTTCTTTATTAATACTGTAATCAAGAAATCATACATGTTACAGATTATTCAATAAAATTTATCCAAAATTTCTCTCTTTCTTGTGGACTCAAGAAATACACTTATGGATTCAAGGTTTTAATCACTTGAGGAAGATGATAATCTTCCCGAGGAAAATGGTGATCCTCCTCTTCACTTTTTCACGTTTTCCCTATGTTACTTATTATGGTTATTTTAGCAACAACTTCGCCTAATCGCATTGTGATTTGCATCGAATCATTGTAGGTTGCAAGGGAGCGCCACTCATGACACGATGAGCATGTGTAAAGTGCAAAATATGCCAAAAGCACCTCTATAGCCACACTACCTCACAACTCATTGCCATGCCGCATATGTGCATGTGTCAGTGCTAGTGCGTGTTTGCGTGATCGCACCAGAACATACAAGCTAACCTTCTTCTCCCTCCATTCTCCAAGTAAGAATATTAGATAACTCAAAGCTAATGAATCCCTCTAGCTCTTTCTCTTTAAGCAATATGGGACTAAATATTTCAAAGACTTTTAAGTTTCATCAAATAAGATTTTGGAGGAAAAGCGAAATTCAAAATATTTTTGAATTTAAGTAAAAAGTGCATTTGCAAGCCTTTAGCTTTTTTACTATTTTAATTAACCAAACCCATTTATGATAAAGTCTCATCGATGAATTGTCTAGATCTAATGAATAGATGTATCCTACATGTTGAGGAGAGAGGGACGTGAATTGATCATATGGGAGCTCTTGTCATCCAAGATATATCTTAGGCTAGGAACTAACTTTTTGGTGAGTCTTCTAATTTAAGACATTGAATGAAAGCTTCCGTATCCCATATTTGTTGATTTGGCAAAGCTCTTTCATGATATTAGATTTTGACAAATTATTCATGTTGATGATGAGATCGTTTGGATTCTTTCCACTAATGGTCACCTTACCTTTACCTTTACTGTGAAAGCTTGTAGGTCTGTCTAGCCAAGCCGCTTTGGATTTGAAACTGTGTGGGGTAGTCTAACACGACACTTTGGCACGTTATGCGCTTTGCGGAAGTTTGGCGGAGCTACTAGAATTATGGCTACGTCCTAAAGGGGGGGGGGGGGGGGGGGGGGGGGGGGGGGGGCCTGATTAGGACCTTTTACAATTCTTTTCGCCTACTTAAATAATTTAACAATTTAAACTAGGTAAGAAAGAACACCTCAACTTCTAAGCCTTAGTGGGTCCAATCAAAGATATAACTATTAACCAACTAGTTTAAATGCATAGACTACTAATGATTTAACTAATCAAGCAACTAATCTATGCAACCGATGTAGACTATATGAGATGCAATCATAAAAACTTAAGTTTACACAACTAGTGAAAGTACATCTCGTGTGTGAATGTTCCTATCTAGTGCCTAACATACATTTCAATTAAGCATTCATAATTAAGAAATTAAACATACAATGCATATGTAGAAATGTGCTAAAATACATCACAAACACACACATGTATAGTGGTTCGGCAACTTGTCTACTCCTCTCCCAGTTGTAGTACTTACCCCTTGAGTACACCGAATTTCACTATGAGGGTTTTAAATTAGGACCACCTCATAACCTAGGAGTTTTAAATAGATTCCTCACAACCTTACAATCCTACTCAATGACCAGGTCCTACTCAAGAACCTTATGTACGCACCCGTGTTGGTTTACCACGTACACACCCGTGATGGTGATTCCCCTTGGAGACTTGACGATTTAGGCTCTACTCAAGAGACAAGGTCCTACAACTAAAAATCAATTTAGGCTTCACACATGAGCCAAGGTCCTACAACCGAACCTCAATGTTTTAGGTTCTACAACTGAGACAAGGTCCTATAACCAAGCCTAGCCTATATTCCCACTGGAGGCTCCCCACATAGACTTGCTTCGGCCCTACAACTGAGCCTAGGTCTTATAACCAAACTTATTGAGTTTGAAAATTCAAATTCTATACTCACTTCCCCACGGGAAGAGAGTGACTGACTTTACAAATTAATAACCTTACTTGTTGGATTTGAGCCCCGTTGATACGCCGCTTAGGTTGCTTGATATCCGCTCTCTTGTGCTTCAATCAACTCCAATTTGCTTCCCTGATCAGTGATGCCGATGCGTTGCAAATGCTTCAGCTCCAAGATCAGCTACCTTGTATTTGATGCTCCGATGGCGATGCCCAAGGTGCTAGAAGGTAGCAATGAATCCTCTACAACTAGTAAGAAATGGTTGCCTAGAGGAATACACCTAATTGGATCTCTAGGATGTG
Source organism: Liriodendron chinense (assembly GCA_003013855.2). Classification (NCBI taxonomy): domain Eukaryota; kingdom Viridiplantae; phylum Streptophyta; class Magnoliopsida; order Magnoliales; family Magnoliaceae; genus Liriodendron; species Liriodendron chinense. The sequence goes on from ML058378.1 coordinate 3,645,759, forward strand.
TTTTGACAAGGGTTTTACCTATGGTCAAGGTGCCTAATCTCTTAGAGATCAAGAGTAAACAAGTTCATCTTCTTATTGATCTTTGAATGCTCTATTCTTGTGATGAATTACAAGGAAGATAGCTTATATGGGTTAGAATTAGAGCCTAAGGGTGTTGGCAATGATGGTGGCTTCTAAATTTCTAAAATCCATCTCTTAAGGAAAAAAATTGAATCCTTGTCTTTTATAGATGAAGCTCCAATGATAAAGATATGAGAAAATTCACGATAGTTCAATGGATCGAAACATCCTTCGATGGATTGAATTCTTGCTTCGATGGCTAAAAAAACTATCCAAAGAGTTTCTAAAGTTGCTGGACATCCAGTTCGATGGATCGAAAAACCCACTTCGATGGATTGAACACTACAAAAAATTCCATTTTTACCGACGAATGATTTCGTCGGTAATCAGTAAAATTTCGTCGGGAAATGTTTTTCCCGACGAAGTTTTTCGCGGCTAACATCGTCGCAGAAAGGCCGTCGGTAAAGGTTTTTACCGACGAAATAATTTTTTCGTAGGTAATAATTGAACCATTACCGACGAAATTATTCGTCGGCCAAACATATGAATTTTGTCGGGATTGAAAATGATAAGTCGGTGAAAAAACTTTTACCGACGAAATAATGCGTAGGTAAAAACACGTTAAAACTTTCACCGACGAAATATTTCGTCGGTAAAAGAAAGGAAAAACTTTTTACCGACGAAATAATGCGTAGGTAAAAACATGATAAAACTTTTACCGACGGAATAATTCGTCGGTAAAAGCATCTCAGAGCTTTTTACCGACGAAATATTCCGTCGGTAAAAGTTTTTGCTTTCTTTTACCGACGAAATATTTCGTCGGTAAAAGTTTTTCCTTTCTCGGTTCCATTTGTTTTCAAAAATTCAGGAAAATTCCTGATATACACCTGTAAAAAAACCTATACATTTTGAATCCTACTCACATGCACAAACATACAAACAAATAAAAAGTACATCATCCATACACAAATAATCCATTCCACATCCGCAAACAAACAATATTCATCCACACACAAATATATATAAGTTAAAAGTCGTATATTAAAAAAAATAATCAGGAAGATGAAGGCGGAGGTGGGGGAGGTGGCGGGGCATCGGCGCCAAGGCGTGCAGCGAGAGCCTGAAACATCTCCTGCATCCGTCGCTCATGCTCCTGCCGCAACTCCTCGATTCTCCTCTCCTGCTCCTCCCGTCGCCTCTCCTCCTCCTCCCTCTGCCTCTCTAGCTGCTCCCGAATCCCATCGACGACGACCCGTAGCTGCTGAACCTCTCTCTCTGCGATGTCAGCTCGGCGTTGAGCGCTCTCACCAGCTACGGATCGGCTGGAGCCAGCTCTAGTTTGTGCCATGAGCTTAGCACCATGGCCAAGCCCACGCACATATCCAGAACGGGTGCCAAGCACCTCGCTCAGGATTTCTGGCTCACTCCGCTGACTACCATCGGGAGTGGGCTGACTGCGTATGGTGTCCATCGCCGCCTGTAATGAAAAGATATGAAATTTCATAAAAAATGACATGAATGACATTATTATCAATCAATGCGCAATTAAATTTAACAAAGTAAAGATTTTTACCCAATGCTCACTGGCTCTAGGATGAACCCAAGATCCCGTCGCCTGCCGACAGTGAGTCCCTCTGTAGAGGTCTACTGGTCCAGGCTCCTGGCCGGTGACGGAATCCCGCTGCGCAATCGAAAGGAAAAAAGACTTATAATAAATGCCAATCAAAATAATATATTAACTTAATAATCATCAATAATTTCTTACCATGTCGTAACGATGTCGTACAAATGACTTTGAACCAGCTACGTGGTTCACTTGTAACTTTTCCCTGTTCGCAGAATTTATTCTGCTCCTCTTCTGAACACATTATACAAAATACATTTCTATTAATTGCGAAATTAATTGCGAATTTAATTGTTACCGTAAGATATCGTACATGTAAATATTACCTGAAAAGCCTCCGACGAAAATCTCTCGCAGAGTATCCGCCAGTCGTCTGTACTAACGTGTGGCGGTGCGGACTGTACGGCCTCATCGTGTGTCCTACACCGCTTGTACCGCTGGTGCAACTCTCCGCGGTACTCCTTGAACCGCTCCCTAATCATGTCGTCGACGGCATGAGAAATGTAGGGAACATTCAAATCGAATTCAAATTTATCCTGCAGTTTCGTAAATAATAAATTAAGGGAATAAACTTATTAACAATAGGACTTAACCGTAAATGAACTTTCACAAAAGAAAATTTCAATTTACTAAACTTTACCTGAAGGCGCTGACGGATGAGCTGTCGCACATCATCTGTCACGTCAGTCCAACGGGGGGTGGTGGCGGGGATCAGAGATCGGCATAGGACACCGACCTCAGACGTAAACAATCTGGCACTGTCCCCAATAGGTCTAAGGCAGTCCTGTGGGAACTCTACTGCCACCCTACCCTCACGCGTAAGTCGCTCTAAAACTAACCCACGCGTGGGTCCACGTCCTCGTCGGCTGGTAGAAGATGCTGCTGCGAAAAGATATATGTAAGTAACAATATAAACAGAAATCACTAAATAAATGTCTAGACTTACATGCAGTGCCCGGTGTATGCTGAACCGAAGGATCAAATGACTGTGATGCACCGTGCGATGTCGATGCTGTCTGCGTCGCATCACGGGTGGAAGGGGTAGATCCAGTGCGCGAACGACCTGATCTCCCACCTGGTGCCATGACTGAATATATCTGAAATACAAACTTATAAATTTAAACAATGTCAATGCAAGTTTATGAACATCATTGCAGAGTGAATTTGTGCTTATGCTTAGAGAAATGATAAAAATATGATTAGACCATTACACTATAATGCAAGCAGAATATAATAAAACCGTAAACAGAATATAATAAAACCGTAAACAGAATATAAAAGTTGAAAAATCCATTACACATTGTCATTCTATATTAAATACATATATCTCATTGTAATACAAATCAACTTCGGATCAACTATCCGAAATACTCCCTGCGTAAGTTATCGTACGCTGCAGATGTATATTCGATGCTGTATGAAGCACTCGACATTGTTATAGCCAACATGCCAGTCACAATAGGAGAAATCTGATCTCTCGGGACTCCATTCAGATGTGCAAGTGATAATGTCGCATCTTCCATACGAAGTTTTCCGCGATTATATTCCTCAATCAGGTCCGGAATTTCTTTGAGATTGTATAATCTTTCATCTAAGTCATCGTCTTCCTCCCTACATTTCTCGACCAGACCGGGTATCTCTCTGGCCCTACCAGAAGAATATAGGGCCGGAAAGTCCATCCGCAACAGCTGATGAAGTATGCTGCGTGCTTCCGCTACGCTCCAGTTTGTGGAGGACATGATCAGAAAGTGACTTAACTGTAAATGTAGATTATCAACAAGTCAATTCAGGAAAAAAATCATGACTTGTAAAACATATATACATGTAATAATCAAATTAATCGAATTGAAAAATTACATGTAAATCTTGTATACATTTAATAATCGTCGTCTGAATCATTATCGCTTAGGACTCTTTCTTCTTCACCATCACTATCGCTGATCAGAATTTCCTCTTCATCGTCTGCAACGTTGTCATCGATGAAAGCGCTATCATCTCTAACAATGTCATTTATGATTGAGGCATCAACATGATCAGGTGGCACATTATCTCTATTCAATTGCACCACATCAATATCAACATTTGGATCATTCCCTCTATCCCAAGATGGCATGTCTTCTTGGTATGCTTGTTCAACTGACGACGTTCTATTACTCCCTTCATCATTATCTTCAACGTCTACTTCGGGAACGTCAAATATGTTCCTGGGCTTTATTTTCTGCACCACGTGCCAAGAGCCGCCTAACTTGGTGTCAGCGAGGTAGAATACTTGTTCGGCTTGGCCGGCTATGATAAATGGGTCATCTTTAAACCACTTCCGAGATAAATTTACGCTCGTGAAGTAATTATCAGTCTGTATTTCCAACTTTTTATTTCCAATGTCCCACCAATCGCATTTAAATAAGTACACCCGCTTTCTCATACAATAACTCAGCTCAATAATATCCGTCAAAACGCCATAAAAATCAATTTCGACCTCCTCATGTGTTCCCTTCACAACCACACCACTATTTTGTGTGGTCCTATATTTCTCACGCTCCTCAGTGTGGAACCGAATCCCGTTTACAATACAACCTGTATATCTAGATACACGTCTATCAGGGCCACACGCCAGTGAGTAGAGCGCATCAGATGCATCCGCAGAGTTGCTAGCGCGCAACATCTTCATCTATCATCACGTACAGAATATAAATGTACGTTTAGGCATTTAAAATTACGTGTAAATATTGTGCAATACAACAATATTGTAAGTGTGGTGAGATAGAAGGTAAATTAAGCTTACACGTTTTGCAAACCATTCTGGAAACAAATCCTGATGCATTCGATCATAATTTGTAGGGTATTGGGACTTCATCTCCTCGATGTGTTCGCTATACACAATTGGTACGTTGTAAGCAAGAAATTTTGAGATTAAAACTGTCTGTAGATATACAATAATTATGTGCGAAGACTTACTCCAAGTACGACTCTATTTCTTCACAGTTATGCAACACATACCACCGCGCCTTCGCAAGATCCCGAGGGTCCATATCCTGAAACGTCGGCGATCCTAAAGGACGGACGTTATGTGCGAATACAGATATGAGTCCTTGTTCATGCTCCTGCCCTGCATTGGCATTACGATCTTCTCGGTTGAATCTAGTCTCTATGCCACGAAGATACATGGAGCAAAATGTCAGGCACTCATTATCAATGTACGCCTCAGCAATGGATCCCTCTGGACGTGCCTTATTCCTCACATATTGTTTTAATGTGTGAAGGTATCTGTACACAAAATCAATATGTTTAAGACATGAAAACATGGATATACGTAGTTTATGGAATGAAAAAAAATTTATGATCATTGTTCTATCACCTTTCGATCGGATACATCCAACGATATTGTACTGGGCCTGCAAGCTTCGCTTCGTGCGGTAAGTGAATTGCTAGGTGTACCATGACATCGAAAAACGCAGGTGGAAAAATTCTTTCAAGTTTGCAAAGGATTACGACAATATCCTTCTCCAGTCGTTTAATAACCTCTACATTTAAAGATTTCGAACACAAATCCTTAAAGAATATCCCCAACTCAATCAGCGTAGCACTGACATCCTTGTTGAGGAATCCACGAATCGCAACCGGTAGTAGGCGTTGAAGAAGGACGTGACAGTCATGACTTTTCATTCCTGTTACCTTACAGTCCGTAATGTTGACGCGCCGAGAGATATTCGATGCATACCCGTCTGGAAATTTCACCTTGTTCAACCATTCACATACACGTTTTTTCTCTAGTTTTGTCAATGTGTAGCATGCTGCTGGTATAGTATATGAATTTCCATGTGGTTGCAAGTGCAACTCTTTCCTTAAACCCATTGCTTGTAGATCCAATCGAGCCTTAAAACTGTCTTTTGTTTTCTTCTCTATGTTCATCAATGTTCCAAAGACATTGTCACATATATTCTTCTCAATATGCATGACATCCAAGTTGTGTCGTAATTTCAGATGACTCCAATAAGGCAACTCAAAAAAATGCTCTTCTTCCTCCAGTTGTACTCCAATACTGTACGTTTTCTCTTCTTCAAGTGCGGTGCCTTACCAAATCTAACTTCTTCAATGTTACTCAGCTGTTGTAACACATCTTCTGCAGATAGTTCTTTCGGTGGTGGCCTATGATCTTGTTTGCCATCAAAGATTACCGTCTTCCTGCGCCAATTATGATCCCTCGGAAGGAAGCGACGATGGCCCATATAACACGTTTTCTTACCATGCTTCAATGACAATGAACAAGTCTCAGTACTACATGTAGGACAAGCCAACTTTCCCTTCGTGCTCCACCCAGACAAATTTCCATATGCAGGGAAGTCATTTATTGTCCACAAAACCGCTGCGTGCAATCGAAACGTCTGTTCTGCAAAAGTGTCATACGTCTGGACACCTTGACTCCACAACTCGTTTAACTCATCTACTAACGGTCGGAGATACACATCAATGTCATTCCCCGGTGACTTGGGTCCAGGAATAAGCAACGACATCATAAAAAATGATTTCTTCATACACAACCAAGGAGGTAAATTGTAGGGCATAAGTATCACTGGCCACATACTGTACGAGCTACTCATATTACCAAATGGATTAAAACCATCACTTGCAAGACCTAGCCGAACATTGCGAGAATCCTCTGCAAACCAGTCATATTGCTTATCAAAATGTTGCCAGGCTTCAGAGTCAGCGGGATGCCTCAATGTATTATCATCATGAAGGCGTTTCTCCTTATGCCACCTCATATCTTCAGCCGTCTTGCTTGACGTAAACAATCTTTGTAATCTGGGTTTCAATGGAAAGTACCTTAACACCTTTTGTGGAATTTTCTTACGCTTAGCTTCGTCATATTTCCACCTAGACTCTCCACATTGTGGACACTCCTCAACATTTTCATGTTCTTTCCAATACAATACACAATCATTTATACATGCATGTATGAGGATGTAACCAAGGCCCAAGTCTCGCATTAACGATTTTGCCTCGTAATGAGACTTAGGCAATGTCTCACCTTCAGGTAATACTTCTTTCAACAAGCCAAGTAACATGTCGAACGATTTGTTACTCCAACGATTTATTGTCTTTAAATGAAGTAACCTTGTAAGGAAATTCAACTTGGAGAAGTTCCGACACCCCGGATAGAGTGGACGTTGCGCATCCCTCAACAACCTACTAAACTTTTCTGATTCGGCATCACCCATAGGAGGAATATCCTGGCTAGTACTTGTCGCTGCAAAATCAGTATCCGCAATTGTTCCCCTTAACACATCCCCAATGATATCTTGCATATCGTCAATATCTTCATCCTCGTCATTACGCACAATTGGGTCAGCAAGGACTTCAGTGGCCTCAACTCTTTGGTGGAAGTCTTCACCATGATGAATCCACCAAGTGTAACCCTGGTCAATCCCAACTATGAACAAATCATCTTCCACTTTGTCCAATGTCTTGTGAATCATGTTCTTGCATTTTCGGCATGGACACCTAATTCTATTACCTGAATCTGCCCGATCTCTCGCAAATTTCATGAACTCCTTAACACCTTCTTTATACTCTGGGCCAAACCGATTCTTAGCTTGCATCCAACTCTTATCCATATCTACAATGCAAAGATTAGAGTCAGGTTTAGTTTAAGTGACATGAGTTTAGGATTAGGTTTAGTCATAGGTTGAGATTTTCGGGTTCGGGATTGGATTTCGGGTTAGGTTTTCATATTTGGGTCTAGGTTTATGTTAGGTGAATGGATTCAGGAATAGGTGTAGGTTTAGTTTAAGTGATTTGAATATAGGATTAGGCTTAGGTATAGGTTGAGATTTTCGGGTTCGGGATCGGGTTTCGGGTTAGGTTTTCGTGTTTGGGTTAAAGTTTAGGTTAGGCGAATGGATTTAGGAATAGGTGTAGGTTTAGTTTAGGTAATTTGAGTTTAGGATTAGGTTTAGGCATAGGTTGAGATAGTCGGGTACGGGATTGGATTTCGGGTTAGGTTTTCATGTTTGGGTCTAAGTTTAGGTTAGGTGAATGGATTTAGGAATAGGTGTAGGTTTAGTTTAGGAGATTTGAGTTTAGGATTAGGTTTAGGCATAGGTTGAGATTTTTGGGTACGGGATCGAGTTTAGGGTCGCATTTTCGTGTTTGGGTCTAAGTTTAGGTTAGGTGAATGGATTTAGGAATAGGTGTAGGTTTAGTATAGGAGATTTGAGTTTAGGATTAGGTTTAGGCATAGGTTGAGATTTTTGGGTACGGGATCGGGTTTAGGGTCGCATTTTCGTGTTTGGGTCTAAGTTTAGGTTAGGTGAATGGATTTAGGAATAGGTGTAGGTTTAGTTTAGGAGATTTGAGTTTAGGATTAGGTTTAGGCATAGGTTGAGATTTTTGGGTACGGGATCGGGTTTAGAGTCGCATTTTCGTGTTTGGGTCTAAGTTTAGGTTAGGTGAATGGATTTAGGAATAGGTGTAGGTTTAGTATAGGAGATTTGAGTTTAGGATTAGGTTTAGGCATAGGTTGAGATTTTTGGGTACGGGATCGGGTTTAGGGTCGCATTTTCGTGTTTGGGTCTAAGTTTAGGTTAGGTGAATGGATTTAGGAATAGGTGTAGGTTTAGTTTAGGAGATTTGAGTTTAGGATTAGGTTTAGGGTATAGGTTTGGATTTGCAGGTTCGGGATCGGGTTTAGGGTCGCATTTTCGTGTTTGGGTCAAGGTTCAGGTTAGGTGAATGGATTTAAGAATAGGTGTAGGTTTAGGTTAGATGACATGAGTTTAGGATTAGGTTTAGGGCATAGGTTTGGATTTGCGGGTTCGGGATCGGGTTTCGGGTTTGGTTCTCGTGTTTGGGTCTAGGTTTAGGTTAGGTGAATGGATTTAGGAATAGGTGTAGGTTTAGGTTAGGTGACATGAGATTAGGTTTAGGGCATAGGTTTGGATTTGCGGGTTCGGGATCGGGTTTAGGGACGCATTTTCGTAGCTTATAGGGCCCCGGTTAAGAGTTAGATGAATTGAGTTTAGGTTTCGGTTTAGGTATAGCTTATAGGTTTTAGTTTTAGGTTTATAGTTTCAGGTTTTAGTTATAGGAAATGGACAGCTTCATCATGGTCATAACAGCGGTTCCCACCTTCCAGGGACCCCCGCTCAACAACCGGATAGCTCCGACTCACATCCGGGTCTGCTCCATTAATTTTGAGCTAATACATAAACACGGGCCTGTCCAAATGGCCAGGCCACCCATATTGCTGTCCATAGGAAATGGACAGCTTCATCATCATGGTCATAACAGCGGTTCCCACCTTCCAGGGACCCCCGCTCAACACCCGGATAGCTCCGACGCACATCCGGGTCTGCTCCATTAATTTCGAGCTAATACATAAACACGGGCCTGTCCAAATGGCCAGGCCACCCATATTGTTGTCCATAGGAAATGGACAGCTTCATCATCATGGTCATAACAGCGGTTCCCACCTTCCAGGGACCCCCTCTCAACACCCGAGTAGCTCCGACGCACATCCGGGTCTGCTCCATTAATTTCGAGCTAATACATAAACATGGGCCTGTCCAAATGGCCAGGCCACCCATATTGCTGTCCATAGGAAATGGACAGCTTCATCATCATGGTCATAACAGCGGTTCCCACCTTCCAGGGACCCCCGCTCAACACCTGGATAGCTCCGACGCACATCCGGGTCTGCTCCATTAATTTCGAGCTAATACATAAACACGGGCCTGTCCAAATGGCCAGGCCACCCATATTGCTGTCCATAGGAAATGGACAGCTTCATCATCATGGTCTAAACCGCTGTTCCCACCTTCCAGGGACCCCCGCTCAACATCAACATCAATCAACTACTCTTAATCACAAGTATCATGTTCGTCATCTAATTTGCCACTAAATGATAATATAATAAAATCAGTCGCCCATCCAAGGATGGATAGATTGAAATGCTATCATTATTTCCATTTAAATGCCCAAGCCTAAATTTCGACAGCATCTCCCCCTATCTCTCCAGATATATTTATCTTACATTTAATTTCCACGTCAACTATCCACACATTGTGTGGATTAAATTGACAATGGAATTAAACATAAGAAACATATCCAGAGAGAATAGGAGAGTTACCGCACGAAACTAATGACAGAGCATGTAAATGACAAACAACGATAACATTCCAATCTATCCAACCTTGGACTGTCCAACAGGACAATTTGGCAGATTTCTATACCTCCAAAACACACTTTATCTATGCTCGGCAATATAGAAATCTCCAAATGGGCTAACTGATTCTATTATACTACCATTTGTGGACAAAAAATAACTATTAATAATAAGCCAAATACATCCACAACATACATCCACATAAATCAACCACGGGTAGCTCCAACGCACATCCCGGGTTTGCTCCATCAATTCCAGATACACAAGCACATAAAATGACAGAATCATCAACACCATGAATCAAGTCTAATCAAATACCTAATGACTGCTACTTTCTCAACAAATAAGTATGTATGGGGCCCACCATGGGAATCGGATTGCGTGCAGAGTAACTCTGCACGCTCTTATCATGTAGAGTAAATTCAGTTGGGCCCACCTAGAATGTATGTGATTTATCTATTCCGTCCTTATGTTTTTTCAGCTCATTTTAGTGGTTGAGCCCAAAATTTAAGCATATCCAAATCTCAAGTGGACCATGCCATGGGAAATCGTGGGAATAATGATTTCCACCATTCCCAGGACCTACAGTGATCATTATTTGTCATCCAACCTGTTCATAAGATCACATGGATATGGATGAAGGGAAAACACAAATATCAGCTTGATCCAAAACTTCTGTGTCCTCTAAGAATTTTTCAATGATAGACATTCAGTTCACACTTGTGCTGTGGTCCACTTTAGATTTTGATATGCTTCATTTTTTGGCACCAGCGGTTCCCATCTTCGGGGGCCCCACAGCCAGTGGACAGCGACAGTGGGCCCCACAGGCACTGGACAGCGACGTGGGCCCCACAGCCAGTGGACAGCGACCATGGGCCCCACAGCCAATGGACAGCGACATGGGCCCCACAGCCAGTGGACAGCAACGGTGGGCCCCACAATTACGTATTTCATTTTTTTTTAATTTGTAAAACAAAATTTTGGATTTTCAATTTTTAAATCCCTAATTAGGGATTTTAATTTTGCAATCCCTAATTAGGGAATTTTAATTTCGAAATCCCTAATTAGGGATTTAATAAATCAGTGGGCCCCACCAAATTGTAGACAGATAAGGTGGACCCCACATGCAATGCACTATGGAAAGCGACGGTGGGACCCACATGCAAATAGAAAGCGACGGTGGGACCCACCAACATGCATTGGACGGACAGCGATGGTGGGACCCACATGCATTGGATTTTGGGAGTGGGCCCCACAATCAACAACGAGGAGAGAGGGAGCGAGGGGAAATGGAGCAAGAAGAAAGGGGGAGAGGCTTACCGGAGGAGGCGGCGGCGCACGGAGGTCGGTGGAGGCGAGGGGCGACCGGCGACACTGGTCGGCTGGGGGGGGGGGGGGGGGGGGGGTGGTCGGCTGAGGCGGTGGGCCGCCGGTGACGTCGATGGCCGGCGGTCGGAGATGAGGGAGAGTCGAGATGGGTGGGCCGGCCGGAAGCGCGCGGGAGAGAGAGAGGAGAGAGAACAGAGCGAGAGTGAGAGAGAGGAGAGAAATGAGGGAGGCCGATCGGGTAAGTGAAATAAAAGACTTTTACCGACGAAAATTTTCGTCGGTAAAAGCATAGTTTTCGTCGGTAAAAATCCTCTTTTTCACTTGGGCGGGAAACATCAATATTATTACCGACGAACATTTTCGTCGGTAAAAATGACTTTTGCCGACGAAAAATTTCGTCGGTAAAAGTCATCTTCCTTACCTTACGCAGATACCACACATTATTACCGACAGACAATAATCGTCGCCAAAAAAAGACTTATACCGACGAAAATGTTCGTCGGTAAAAGCTAAATTTTTTACTTTTTTCTTTAGCGACGGGTAATTTCGTCGGTAATAAACTTTTTACCGACGAAATAATGATTTCGTCGGTAAAAGGGTGTGCTGGTATGTATTTTACCGACGAATACCTCATTTCGTCGGGGAAATGGCTTTTTACCGACGAAAACAATTTCGTCGGTAATAATTTCGTCGGTAAAACACCGTTTTCTTGTAGTGGAAGGGACTTGTTCGATGGATCGAATATTTATCCAGAGAATTTACAAATGTTGTTGGACATATGTTTGATGGATCGAACTGGTCTTCGATGGAATCAAAGACCCATCGAACTGAACTTCAATGGATTGAAATTCAATCGAAAATTGTTGTCTGGGCTAGTTTATTTAAAGCATCTTGCACCTCTTTTATTAACGTAACTTATCATGTTTTTCTAGGTATTCTAAGGCTAATAAAGAAGACTAAGGGTTTTACTATATGGTTCAAGTCATCTAGAGATTATGGTTTTTTTTTTGTTCTAAGGGTTAGGGTCATCAAGGCGTCTCTTTTACCTACTCTTCTTCCTATATGCTTCTTGTCTACTTGAATCTTCGGCCTTCAGCTTGCCAAGGCTCAATCGACGTTACAACACACATGGACGCACATGATTAACAAATAAGGTGCACTAGTATGCAACAAAAATTGCATCAATAGGATTAACTTCCTTTGGTTTAGTGAATTCATCCCTGAACATTCTCTTATATCTTGGATGGTTTTTCTTAAGATTCTCAAAATGAAGGATCTTCTTTCTAGTCTCAGTATTATAGATCATAGTAGTTGTGTTTTTTGTTAACCTAGTGATGAATCTATTAATTATTTATTCTTCTCTTGTAGGTTCAATGATTGAATTTGGAGAGACATTCACACTAGGCTCCTTATTTCTTTTGTTCACCACCTTGAAATGATCCATTTAGCTTTTATCATGTGAAAAAATGCTAATGATCAAATTTCTTCTTGTCTTAGCAGGCTCTCTTTCCCCGCCCTTGTATGGCATATTTGGAGGGAAAGAAATAATCACATTTTTAATAAGAAATATACCACAGAGGAGAGCATCTTGAAAAACATTCTATCGGAATTGAGAGCAAGAGTTTTATTTCTTTTGGGGGCTTCTGTAGAAGCTAAGGCTCCCGGTGCTTTTTTTTAGCTTAGGATTTCCCTACTGCTCTCTCCATGTTGCGTCCTCCCATCCGGCAAGTGACCCAGGTGCACAGACCTAATTCTTGTCAGACCCTGGCCTATGAGATCTCGAGTTTGAGAGTTGGCCTCATTTGCTTCCATCCCTCTTCATGTCCTATTTGGAGAATAATCTCCGATTCTACCATGCAAGGGATGTTGAATAAGTGCCTCCAAACCTTATCTCAAAGCATTGTTGATTTCAGTTTTGTTAGTAATGCGGGAGCTTACATTCTGGTGTACAATTGTCAAAGCTAAGCAGCTATATGGATCCCTTATTTTCCTCCTAGGAGATGTGCCTCTTCACCTGAAGTTTGCGTTCTTATATTACTACCAACGGTTATGTCGAGATTACTTCTGGGCACTATCGTATGACGCTCTCAAAGCTCGTTGCGGTCTCCATTCACTATTTGACCTACTTTCAAGACTGAGATTGCTGCTCTACTTTGATGCTTCACTCAGGCTGTGGGTTCTCATCCCTTTTGTGGTCCTCTGTCTTTCCCTTCTTTTCCCTTTTTTCTTTTAATTTTTTCCTTTCTCTTTTCTTTCTTGTGCCTAGGGTTTGGGTTGCTTATTTTTTCATTTCTGTTTAGGTCTTCCCCCTCTTGTTGTATCGTTTTTAGGCTTTGCCCACATTAAGTAATAAGAGAGTATTCCTCACTTTCTTTTCCATTAACCAAAAAGAAAAAAAGAAGAAGAAGAAGAAGAAGAAGAAGAGAAGAGGATGCCAATTGCCTTCCCCAACCACATAAAACTCCTATGGTCCAAAGTTGTGGGGCTACAAAGATGCCCATGAGATATCCATTCTGTTCGTCCGTTTCTGCAAATAATATTATGAATGAGCCTGGAAAAGAAGAAGATGTAAGTCACAAGTGGACCATACTATAGGAAACCGTGGTGATTGAACGCCCTACTATTAAAAACTTCACAGGGCCCTCCATATTTTTTCCTAAAGGTTTATATGCCATCCAACCTGTTGATAAGGCGACTTAAGCCTGCATGGAGGGAGAAAACAAATATACGATTGGTCCAAAATTTTTGTAGTCCATTGAGGATCAATCACCACTGTTTCCTATGTTAAGGTCTACCTCAGAATTGAATCTGCTTCATTTTTGAACTCATGCCATAAAGTGTTCTGTTAAAAAGGATGGACAGCGTGGATATAGAATACATACATCAAGGTAGGCCCCACAGTAAGGGCCGCACCATCTTGGGTGAGGCCGGGGCCGCACTTAATCCACTCCCGGGGCAACATTCTCCTGATGACCTCAGGAGTCGTACAAAATTCTTCCCATTGACTGACTTTTGACTATCCAACGTGGCACATGACCTGCATGTGACAATGCAGCTCGAGAGCGTGCATGGACTGTTGCTTCCACGTGGGGAGTGCGCATTCCAAACACCTTCCATGAGCTCCCTCCAATGGTGGGCTCCACACGGCCACGTTGGCAATGCCTATGGACAGCAAGCATCCACGTACCCCACTCACCTTTTTGAAGTACCAGTGCCAGAAAAAAAGCATTCCTCGTAATATCTCAGCATCGATTGCAAATTCCATACACCACATGTTCAAGAACCAAAAACAAACGCGCCATACGTGCCAACATGGCATCTTTGAATCCGAGACGTTGATGAAGTGGACCACCTCCTAAAATTTCATTGTCACGAAAATCCAACCGTTCCATTGAACAGTCGAGCTACATATCCATTACAAAATCGACAGTTACCAAAACGATGAACAACGGATCTACATTCGATGTGCATGTACTGTTCATCTGATAGGCATGATGGCCTCCCTTTTAGAATGGGCAAGATATAGGAGTAATTTCAGATGAAGGTCCCAGATATCACAGACATAAAGCATTTTAACACGTGCGGTGCGTTTGGGATTGATTCTTCAAAATAGGGCGTTTGGATTTAGTTGAGGAAAGCCACTAGCTTCCATCCTATAAATTCAAGAGAAGCGCAGCTCCATTCCATAGTGAAGCAATTCTCTTCTCTTATTTATCTCATACTTTTCTTCCTTGATTTAAATACAATGGTGGTTGCCCAAAGAGAGAATTTCCTTGTCCTCAGTTCAGTTGTTGATAATGATGACATGGTCCGCCATTTGCGGCCCAATGGAGAGAACGAAGGTGACGGTGACGATGATGACGACGACGATGATGGGCCGGATGTTGCACCCGCCGCTTGATAAGGTGGATTAGAGGGGGGCCCATTATCTCTAAATGCATGAATTTTAGACTAGAACTAGGATTTTCTATATATACATGAAAATGTGTACGTATTCACCATCATTCTTTCAATGTGGTGAAGTGATATCTACATCCGGCCTGATTGATTTGCCTACAGTGATTGTCCATTTTGGGAAATGAACTAAGTAGAGAACAGTTGTATTCAATTTACATGGATGGAAGATGAGCTTATGCAAATCAATCTGGGTGGGTTTTAATAGTGGCTTCCTTGATGGATGGATGCCATAAGATAATGTTAGGTGGGGTGGGCTTTTTAGGTCTATAAGCCCAAGATTTTATAATATGATGAGGCTTCTTACATATACATGCAATGTATGCATCTGTTTATGGTTATAGAATTTCATATTATACACAAAGTTGAGATTATGAAGCCTATCTCTCTCTCTCTCTCTCTCTCTCTCTCTCTCTCTCTCTCTCTCTGTGTGTGTGTGTGTGTGTGTGTATGTGTGTGTGTGTGTGTGTCTTGCATTTTAATTATTTAAATGTTTAGGGCGTGTTTGGTTGCATCAAATAACATGAAATTTCATGATATCTTATGATTAATAAGTCTAATTTGGTACAAATTTTCGTGACGTTTCATAAAACTTGGTGTAACAAAACACCCACTAAAGTGGTTTTCTTTGTGCTACTATGTGGCCTTGGATCGAGAGCGTATTGGAGGCTTCTCTCAATCAAGGCCCTCAGCAACCAGAGGAGCTTCTTAGGGAGGTAAGGGGTGTGCAGGTGAATGTTTTGCAGGCTCTCTCCATTATTGGAGATGCTAGTTCCTCCTCACTTTGTAGTTTTTGTTAATTTGTAAAGCTGGATTGTATTGTGGAGGCGATTTCTTTTTGTTTTGTGCCCTCTTCGCATGGATGTAGTATTTTTTTTCCCTCATCAATAAAATTTCAAGTGCTGTGCTCCCATCTTTAAGCTTGTGAAATTAATGGGTAAATCTTGTCATGAGAGAGAGAGAGAGAGAGAGAGAGAGAGAGAGAGAGAGAGAGAGGCATTTGATGAAGGCAATTCATTCAACATGGGATTAGCTTTTGATGGTTGATGTTGAAGGATAAGAGAAGCTACAAATTGCATAAGCACATAACAATGAAACATAAAATTACTAACAGATAGTCAATCCATCTTTCGTATGGTGTCCTCAACCGCATATTCCACTTCAACTCCGTTTCGAATGAAAGGGAAAAGAAGAGAAAGTTATGGGTGCGTTTGGTTGTACCAAATATCATGAAATGTCATGATATCTTGGATCAAATTAGACTGATTAATGATGGCACTTCATGAAATTTCATGATTTTTGGCGCAATGGAACCCACCACATAGAATACGTTTCCCACTATAAAAGGAGTAATCCCCTTGTGTTCTCTGATACTTGAATTGTTTTCCTTTTTTAATTAAATAAATCGTGACATTCAAATATGGTTTTTTCATTCAAATAAATGCAAAAATATGATTATAGGATTATGTTAATCCACGCTGCATTGACATTGATGAAGAATCTTAACCTTCACTTACCTTCAAAGATCCTCATCAATGAATTTGTTGATTGATCTGGGCCATTCATTAGACTGACCACGTCTTCCATAGGCTAGCTTTCAAAACCTAATTTAAGCAAAAGTAGCACAGCTTCCATTTAATGGCTTTGTTGTACTTTAAAATGCATGGAGCTCGAATCCCTTTTCTTCTTTCCTATACTTCACTGGATTATATAAAACTGAAATTGGAGCTAGTGTTTGGAAGGCTCGAATGTGTATTTCTATTCTTTTCTTGTCATTGGATTATATAAACCTAAAATCCAATTGGAGCATTTGTGCTTCCAAGTCTCATAATGTGTATTTTTCATTTCAAACAAACGTGAAACTTGAAACTTAATTTTAGATTTCTCATTTGTGTTTCATTGACATCACTCTACTAACATGAGTAGATTTGGTATTATTTCAACATAGCACCAAATCTTGGTTGATGTTTGTTAAAGAAGAATTTCTTTCTTTCTTAAGTTTTATTACATTAGCCCTTATTCCAAGCTGGGCCTCATTAGATGCTCCAGTTTGAGAGGGAGTGTTAAAAAGTTAATAGTTAAATAAGGCTCATTGGGCCCAAGTCCATCTAATAAGGTCCATAGGGTACATTCATGTTTTACTATTATAAATAATAGTAGAGAGTTAGGTTTCAATATACCGTAAGCATCTCATGTTCTTCCTATCTCCTCTTTCACTTATTGTTTCTCTCTTTCATCTTTCTTCTTCTCATTGTAACTTCTCATAGGCCCACAAGATTAGCACCATGTAGCCATTGAGTAGTGTCGCTTCCAACTATACTCCTTCCACTTGGTGTTTGGACTGGAATGAAACACACATTATGCGGGCTTTGATTTTCAACCATTTCCCCTCATCTCGGCCACGATTTGGGACATTGCATTCAATCATTCTTTGGAACTGTAAGCCCTCAAATTTATCCTTCAATATTCAGATTTCCATTCAACGTATACTTTCTATACCTATTATGGTAGATCAACAATGTTCAAATTTTCTTGTCATAGCTAATTTGAGGAAGAATTTCAAAGGGAAATTCTGGTGATCTTGACCCAAAAGTGTATTCCACAGTTACTGTAATCTTCTCTACTCAACTGTTAAGATGAATAGAGGCTTGCGCAAAGGCAAGATGAATGGCACTGATAACAGAAACAAATCACAGCAGCAAACTAACAAGTGAAAGCTTAATAAAGAAGAGAGAGAATGGAGAAGCTATAAATATACATTGAGTTTACAACCATTATATACACACAACTATGTTTAGGCAACATACATAAAATGTAACAAAGACTATCCTAATAGCTCTCAACAGCTTAACGACTCTAAGACCTAGTCTTAGGGAACTATCCACTAAGAAATTATTAAATAATACAAAATAATCTTAACAAATGACAATTTCCAGATTAAAAGCTAGCTTCAACACTATCCCTTAATGCAGAAATTGCCAACTCCAAGCATTTCTCTAAAATAAACGAGCTTTCCAAATGTTAGTGGCTTTGTAAAAATGTCTACAAGCTGTTTATTGGTGTTGCAATATTGTAATTGGATACTTCCATTTGTCAATAGCTCTGACTAGCTCTTGGAAAAAATTCTGTCAAATATTTATATGTTTTGTTCGACTGTGGTGCACCAGATTCTTCATCATTGCCATTATGGGCTGATTGTTGCAATAAATGATTTTCGTTTCATATAGGTCATCCAAATAGCTTGGCAAAGCTGATGTGGTAACTACAAAGATAGCCACTTTTGATGATGATAGAAGTGTGGCTTGTTGTTTCTTTGAACTTCATGATATCGCCCCCGTGTCTGATTTTTGTTTAATGCTGCAATTTTATCATCCATGGCTTCGCACCATTCCTTGTACTAACGGCTTCCTCAAATCGACTTGGCTCTTCAACTTGAGTGAATTGGCAACTCCCATAAATTTCTCTCAACAACCTCATTTCCCTTATGGAGATTCTGATGAAGATGGTCTTGGTGTGGAAGATGAACTAGGTGATGCTGGACTACTTGGTAAAGAAGGATTTGAGCCACCATGAGTTCCAACAACGTCCATCATGGAACCTTCTTCCGAGTTTCACATGTATGCGGTGCTGCAAAGATCACTCCATTCCGATGCCTTATTTTTATTGAAAATAGCATCACCACTAACAATAAGTTTCTTTATGGGAGGATTTTAAAACTAATTGTTGGAATCGGTGACTCAAATCTGTGTGAGACAAGGCCCGCGATTGATCAACTAGCGCTGGCCGATCAATCGCTCGTTCATTTTTTCTCGTAGCAAGTCCCTGGACAGTTTTGCACCCAGCCGATCAATCGGCCAGCCTACCCGATTGATTGCTCGGGGTGGTTAATTGATAGCTTGATCAATCGGCGGTGCGCAGTTTTGCGCTGTTTTACACGGTTTGCGTAAGTTTGTTTCTAATTTGGTTTTGTTGCCTATTTAAGTGGGTGTAACTGGAATTAGGAGGTATCCTAGGGTGTCCAAGGTTTCCTAAGTGGGATAGGAAAATGGGAGAGTTTTTTGAGAAGAAGAGAGCTTGGGTTTTCTCTATTTTTCCTTGTTGGTGGGCTGTCTATCTCTATAATCTTCTGGAATCATAGTGGATTGCTTTGTGCCGTGGTTTTTTACCCGTTGAGGGATTTTTCCGTGTAAAATCGGATTGTCTCTGGTGGTTGAGTGCTTGTGTGGCGTGATTGCATTGTGTTTCTCGTTTGATCATATATTCTACTGTGTGTGTTGTTCGGTTTCCGCTTCCGCTGCCGGAGTCCTTATTCCCAACAAGTGATATCGGAGCTAAAGTTAGGGTGGAGTAGAATTTGGATCTGAGACGAGAAGATGGGATCAAACACAAGGTTTGATGTAGAGAAGTTCTCTGGCAAAAATAACTTTGAACTATAGAAGGTGAAGATTGAATCCCTCCTAATTCAGCAAGGGCTTGATGAAACTCTTGGAAAGCGACCTGAGGCTATGAAAGAGGATGAGTGGACGAAGCTCAACAAGGCTAGAACCTCGATCTTGTTATGCCTTACAGATGATGTCCTCTATCAAGTCAAGAAAGAGGAGACTACGGCTGATACGATGACGAAGTTAGAGAAGGTTTATGCCAATAAATCACTAGAGAATCGCATGTATCTGTAGATGCAGTTGTTCACCTTGAGGATGACTGAGGTGACTGATGTGGAGGACCACTTAAGCATGTTCAATAGGCTGGTTTGCAAGTTGGTGGAGATAGATGAACCGTTGAAGAATAAATATTAAGCATGCATCTTGTTGAATTCTCTTCCAGATTCATATGAGTCATTCAGGGACTTTGTGTGCACAGGGAGGGAGACAATAAACGTCGAGATCGTTATCTCAGCCCTCCAGTTGAAGGTGATAAGAAAGAAAAGCGATGACGTAGGTTCTCGTTCTTCCTTAGAGGCAATGATTATGTGGGGAAGAAATTCTAAGCATAATGGGGGATATTATAAATCGGGATCTAAAGCCAAGGGCAAAGGAAAAGCCAAGGTGCGGTGTTAGAATTGTGGTCAGAAAGGCCACATGAGAGGGGATTGTCAGAATCCCAAGTTGAAGAAAGAAAAGTACGAAAATACTTCTTGAGAGGGAGCTAATACCGTAGAGGACGGTAGCGATCTTTGTGACGTTTTGACTATATCCGGCAAGGGATCTCATGGTAAAGAGTGGATCCTGAATTCAGGGGCTTCATGTCACATTTGTCCTGAATGGAATTCATTCACGACATATAGGGAGTATGGTGGTGAATCGGTGTTTGTGGGCGATGGCTACGCTCATAAGGTGGTGGGTATTGGTATGATGCACATCGGGATGTTTGATGGGATCGAACGAGTCTTGGAAGATATGAAGCATGTCCCCAAGATGAAGATGCATGTGATTTCTCTTGGTACACTTGAGGCAAAAGGGTGTGTGTTCATCGACCACAATCGTTGTTGTAAAGTGATGAAGGGGGTACTCGTATGGATAAAGGCACAAAGGTGTGGCCATCTTTACAAGTTGATCGGGAGCACAATTCACGATGGAGCTGCGGGATCGCCAGCGAGATCCACTGTTGCTCGTATGTGGCAAGTGCCCAAGGGCCACATGAAAAGAGCAAAAAAGGGCGTGAAAGTGCAAGGTTAGGGTTGATGGAGGCACAAGAAGTGGTGGAGCTATGTTGAGGTTGAGATGATAAAGAAAGCAAGGATGGAAGGGTGTATGGCAAGGTTCTACATGAAGATTTTTGTCATGGTGGAGATTGTTGGAATCGCTGACTCAAATCTGTGTGAGACAAGGCCAGCGATTGATCGACCAGGGCTGGCCGATCAATCACCCGTTCATTTTTTTCTCACAGCTAGTCCCTGTATAGTTTTGCACGCGGCCGATCAATTGACCAGCTTGTCCGATTAATCACTCGGGGTGGTCGATTTATCGCCCGATCAATTAGCGATGCATAGTTTTACACTGTTTTACATGGTTTGCATAAGTTTGTTTCTAATTTGGGTTTGTTGCCTATTTAAGTAGGTGTAACCGGGATTAGAAGGTATCCTAAGGTGTCCAAGGTGTCCAAGGTTTCCTAAGTGGGTTAGGAAAATGGGAGAGTGTTTTGAGAGGGAGAGATCTTGGGTTTTCCCTGTTTTTCCTTGCTTGTGGGCTGTATATCTCTGTAATCTTCTAAAATCATAGTGGATCGCTTTGTGCCGGGGTTTTTTACCCGTTGAGGGTTTTTCCACGTAAAATCGGATTCTCTTGTGGTTGAATATAATGCTTGTGTGGTGTGATTGCATTGTGTTTCTCGTTTGATCATATTCTGCTGTATGTGTTGTTCGGCTTACGTTTTTGTTGCCGACGTCCTTATTCCCAACACTAATATCCTTTAGTTTCAATACTATAGGCCACAAATATTGATTTTACATTAATATCATTTAGTTTCAACACTATAGTCCACAAATATTCACTTCTCACTATTATCATCGAACTTTTTCCTTTTTGAGAAGGAACATGAACATAAGAAATCCATCCAAATACATTGAAGTGCTTCAGCACAGGCTTCCTATCACTCCATGCTTCAAAATGGATTATGTTGTGCAATGATGAGGTGGGACTGCGGTTGAGTATGTAGGTGACATTATGAATAGCTTCAGCCTAAACATGGTTAGGAAGGCCTTTGGCATTGAGCATGCTTTTTGCAATCTTAAAGAGACTTCTATCCTTTCGTTCTGCTGCCTCATTTTGTAGAGGTTTGTAACTTGCTATCAATTGACTATGAATAGAATTTTTTCACAATAATATCAAATTCTTTAGAAACAATTTCACCTCCTCTTCGACATAAATTTTTTGGACTTACGTTGGATTTTTCTTTAATAAGGAAAACCCGTGTAATCTTACTAAAGCGATCCATAAAAAGAACGAAGAATGAATTCTTGTCAAGTAATGGAGCTTGCATTGCACCACATACATCCCAATACACCAACTCAATTAGTATTGAGGCTCTCCTTGACTTCCCCTTCTGAATTCAAGCACACGACTTTCAAAAATTTCATCAACATGCTTAAGTTTCATCGTATTTTTTCCACCAAAAGTTTTCAAAGTGTTTGTTAAAATCGT
Source organism: Liriodendron chinense (assembly GCA_003013855.2). NCBI lineage: Eukaryota > Viridiplantae > Streptophyta > Magnoliopsida > Magnoliales > Magnoliaceae > Liriodendron > Liriodendron chinense. The sequence continues at coordinate 3,668,029 of ML058378.1, forward strand.
GTCTGTGTGTGAGTTTGGAAATGTTGGGCTTTCATTGTGGGCCTGAGCCCAGCCCATTCATCTTTTAATAATAGCGAGGGGAGAGGGTCGTTCAAATCCTATAACACCACCCTCTCCACTCTCATCACCTCTCTCTCTCTCTCTCTATCTCTCTCTCATCACTCACGTTCTCTCCTTCTTTCCTTCCAGACAACATCTGTAATGCTGGTTGACTGAGGGGCACACGTTTGGACGTTGTCCATATATTTTGATCAACCACCAGCAGGCACATGGTATTAGAGTGGATCTGAGAGACCCGGGATGAAGACCGCGTTGATCTCGTCATCTCCCTCTCAGTCGTCGAAATCTATGTGATTGTTGGTTTGGTGGTTCAAATCTGAAATCAGTCTTCTTCTTCTACTCTTTGCAGAACTAGTTGGGTTCCATCTCTCACTGCCATTAATGGTCTGAGCCTTCCTCTAGCTTCATCTGTTTGTGGCAAGATCAGATCAGTTGGATCTTACTTTTTAGGGATTTTGACCATACACGGCCCTAGTAAGGTGAAATTCTCCTCTTATTCATAGCTGTAACTAATTCCCTTACTCGGCCTTGATACTTTTTAATCTTTTCTGTGGACGAAAACACCCTTACTTTGGATCCTGCAATGGTATTTGAGTGAAGAAAAAGTCACGTAGCCCCCAATACCAAGGCAGTGATGTGGATGTAAGTTTTCATTAGGTCCACTTTAAAGTAGATCCAATCTGTTCATTTTCTTTGTAGCCCCTTGTTTATATGGGAAGGTGGTAACATGACGCTAACCCGATCTACGTGTGGCCCATAATACCTGATAAACGGTAACGGTGAGCATTCCATACAATATGTTTTCTTGTGTTGTAGTCCATTTTCCGCACTTTTTTCCCGGCGGACGGTATTTTCTGCCAGCAAATGTAAGAATCTCCGGCGGATTGCATGTCTGCCGGCAATCTAAAGAACAGAGCGCCCTAATAGATTTAGACATGGGTTTATGGATAACTTGTGCCGGCAGACCCTAACCCTGTCCGTCGGCAACAAATCCCAAAAGATAAAAAAATAAAATTTTCGCAAATCCCGCTTTATACCCCCGCGCGCGCCCCATGAATGCCCAAAACCCCAAAACTTCCCTCTTCCCCTTCGCGCCCCCTGAAACCCCAAAACCCCCAAATCCAACTCTCTCTCTCTCTCTCTCTCTCTCTCTCTCTCTCTCTCCCCGTGTGTGCCCCCCATTCCCTTCCCCCCTCTCTCTTGCATGTCACCCCGACTTCCCTGTCTGTACCCTCGATTCAACAAAGGTCAGCTTCTTCTTCTTCTCTTCTTTCACCCAAACTGCCAGACTTTGAAAACTTTAAAAAAATGACTTCTCTTTTTCCATTTCGCAATTGATCTTAGTTGGACGGAATTAGGAAAGAAGACTTAGAATTTCTTCCATTTCTTTATTCCTTTTATGTACGTCTATTCTCTCTCTCTCTCTCTCTCTCTCTCTCTCTCTCTCTCTCTCTCGCTTTTAATAATGAAATACCATGATATTTGGTGTGTTTTTCTCCTATGTAACATCTTCCTTTCTTCTTCTTATTATTATTTATGTATTTTTTTTTTAGTAGATTTTTAGGGTGGGGAGATTTTTATGGATTTTTGGGATTTCAGATCTTACTAATCCATCTCTGATTTTTGGGGGCATTGAGTTTATTCTAATACCTTTGATTCTTGTTGTTTCTTAGATTTTTTTTTTTGTTGTTGTTGTTGAATATATACTTGCGATTTGGATTCTAGTATTCACATGTTGAATGATGTGATTTCAGGACATGAGCATTTATGGTGCACAACCCACTGGATGGGTGGCTTAGATTATGCACAGGTGTTCCAGGTATGCACATGTGAAGTGTAGATGTTCTCACTTATAGTACTTGTGTTTAGTGGATTGATTAGCACTCTCAGCGAAGTGTAGACTCACCATTTCTTCTCAAAATCTAGAGAATGAGTTGCTGTTGCTCTCCTGCTTGCAGGTGTAATCCATTGTGGTGAACTAGAAGGCCTTGTTAGGTGTAAGTCTTGTCTCTTGTGGATGGATCCATGTGTTGGTGCATTTCTCAATTTTAATTTCCCTCACTTATTTTCGACAACAATTGTTAGTTGTGCACGCAATGTGTTTGTAGTTTTGCTTAAATTAGTTGTTGGTATTTCTGATTTTACTCGAATTTGATTTTTTTTTTTTTTTTTTGCACACAAGTAGTATGTGTTTTTTCTTGAATTAATTGTTAGTTGTGCACACAAGGTGTTTGTGGTTTTGCTTAAATAAATGACTGATTTTGAGTGATTGTCTACCCACATGAAGACCTACATCAAGCAAGGCAGGCCATGACATTGACCCCCACTCTACCTAAGAGGTACATGACTGCAGATCCAGCTAAACTTAACGGTTTAATTTCTCTGGGCTCAATCTTGACCCCGGCCCAGTTAAGCAATTTATCACCTTTTTTTATAAAACTTATGACCTCAACTAAGTCAGCAATTAGCATGCTTGGGCTAATGTAACACATGTTACCTTGCATTGAAATGATGATGGCTCAAATCAATTGGGCCAACCCCAATTGGTGGACTGTGGACACAAAAGCTGACCGTACAAGGCTTAATGACTACAACTTTTTTAAGCCAATAGTTACGCGAGGAAAAAAAAAACCATTCTAGAAGTAAAAATAAGCCAATAGTTTTCACACTAGACACTACAACTTGGCAAGTATGTGGAGCATATTCAAAAATTGGGTGACTTAATTAACAGTGCAGATTCCATATAATTGTTCATTTGGCATGACAAGCAATTTTTTTGTTTAAACTGCTGATGCTTTGTGTACCAGGCATAAGCCACCTTATGCTTCATTTAGATGTTTTACAGACTCACAAGATGAGTGTAGGCTAGGAAACCTCCTACCCTTATGCAGCAAGGTTTTAGTTTTAATTCCGATGGTATTTATTTGGTTTCAGTCTTTTTAATATGATTGTTTTCTGTATGGACTATAATACGTGTGCTCTTTCTCTAGGCAGTACTGTTATTTTCATTTTTCATAGATACCTTACTGAAGAGCCAAGACGTTTGGATTTTGTGTTCAAATCCATGCTTTCAGGTTCATATTGAATGAGAATGGTAGCAATCCAAGCTCAATATTGATTCACATTAGTACGATTTCTACAATTTACCATTTCTCATTTTATTGGGACATAATTGGATCTAAGCAGAAGTTCCTGACTGTCCAAACATTGTCCTTTTCCCAATCTTTTGCTTTATTAGGTGAATGGCAGAGGTTTGTTCTACTTTGATGGGTAGCTGAATAGCAAAGCTCTGTTCTGCTTTGATCCCTACACAATTGGGTTTCTAGATGCTAGCTCAATGGGATGGCACACCCAGGTCCATAGCTCAAGTGGTAGACTGAGTGAAGATAGCCTTGTTTCAACACTGAGGTCATGGTATCAATTCCCATAGTGGGGGTGGCTAACATTGTGATGTGACTAACAGGGGTGGGTGGGTGTACTAACAATGGGGTGTGTGAACTAACAATGGGGTGTGTGAACTATCAATTCCCATATATCATGCTTTCTATGTTGGTAGTTTTTCATTTTGCTTTCTATGTTGTTGTTTGATTTGGGTAATGGTTGCTTGAGAAGAAATTCTTCTTCCTTTTGCCTTCTTCATTTCTTTCTTTTGATATTTTTAGCTTGGGTAGTGGGTTTGGAAGAAAAATTAGTTCACTGTTTGGTATAGGGATAGTTGTAAGATATGTGAATTTTTTTCTTTTGAGGTTATCATTATATCAAAGATACCAGTGTGAACATATGATGGTGTTTCTTGTCTAAGAAAATTTGAAATCAATCTTGTCTAAAGAAATTTGATTTTTTGTAGCCTTGGCCCAGCCCTCATTGTAAAATTTGATTTTTTGCGGCCTGGGTCTAGCTTATTGATAGCCTATTCACTGGTTTCAGTCTCCAGGAAAGTCACCCTACAAAACTGCTATTGTAAATCATGATTTGTGGGAAAGCCTAGGCTTGAAATTTAAGCTTGATGTTCAGGCCGGGCTAGTCCCAAGCCAATGACAAATAGCCTAAGTTCAAAATCTAAGCATGATGGCATAAATTTATTATGTGCCTTGTTTAGTATAGGACACGGATTGTTAGGTTTTTATTAAAACTTAACTGGATGTTGTGAAACAATGGTTAGTGATGCTCTTATAATTATGTTGGATCACCTCTCTTTGGAGGTTTGCCTTTCATGAATTGAATTTATAGATTAAACTTAGTCATCACATGAGTGTTTTCTCTCTCTTCCATTACCATAAAAGCCCCACAGTATAATTCTATGTACAAATTTTCAAATCTGAAGTTCGTATTATATTGATGCTAGAACTCCACAATCTGAACTTGGTTCACTTGTGCAGATTTTCAGTTTTGGTTTCTACAATTGCTCATGTGCAGCAACTGCACAATCTGATTTTTGTGTAATCCAATTTTTGTGCAATCCAATTTTTGTGCAATCTGAATTCTATACAATCTGATTTTTGTGCATTTCTGTGCAATCCAAACTTATACAAGCTGAACTCTGTGCAAATCTAAACTCTGTGTAATCGGAGTTTTGTGCGATCTGATCTCTAGTGTAATCTGAACTTTATTCGTGTGAGTAAGATTTCAGATTTACTTCCAACAACTGCAAAATCTGAACCTTAATTGTGCATGTAGCTTTCAAGTTTGTTTTTGTAGTTTCTCATGTACCACAAGTGCAATATGAACTTTACTTTCTATGTGCAGAAATTTAGATTTATTTCTATACTTTCCATTGTACAAAGATTTAGATTTAATCCGATAGCTATATTTATGCAGAAAATTGTACACCCTGAATTGTATTTTTGTTGTGCAAAAAATTGCACGACCTGAGTTATTTTACATACAAAAAAATCAGATTTGACTTCTGTTGAACTTTCACAAGAGGATATTGGATGCACATTTATCTGATGCAATTTGTTGGCCAAGGATCATAAAATGAAATTTGATGTGTTTAAGAGCCTTTTTGCACACCACTGAATTTGATTAGACAATGATAAGATTCACTTTGGCTATTAGTGTTCATGATTGGTTGATTTCCATTTATACATGAAAGGAATTCACTGCTACAATTCAATAAACGGATCTCACTACATTTAAATTCATTAAAAAAATGTCTTCTTTGTATTTCGAAGGAAAATTCCAATGATTATTTCCAGGTCATAAGATTATGGGCCAACAATATGCATTGTATATTTGGGTTTCAGTCCGTACACTTACATATCATAGTTCAGTGATCAAGAGAATTGGCCTCATTTCAGTTCACTTTTGCTGGATTCCTGTCACTAATTATCAAATTTCAGGCCACAAATTGAAAGGTTAAGATGTTCTATCAAGGAGACTTTTCAACCATGGTACACCAACGTTGCAACTCAATGAATCAGTGATATGGATCAGTCCTTTCCATGTAGATGGACTAAAAAAATCAGGCCATCCACTCATGGTAGCCCACACACGCAGCTTATTTAATTTTGGAGTCGAGGTAAGCTTGAAATCTTTTTTTCTAACATGCTTGCTTGAATTCTAATTAGATTTTTCGGGACTGTACATAGAGCATTGGTGTATGTATGAGTATTCTGACATGGAATATTTCAAGGTATATGGAGTGGCATGATCACTGGGACTCTAATCCAAGCGTTGATATTAGCCATCATCACAATCCGGTGTAATAGGGATATGGAGGTAATTTCATTTATTCTAATTATATTGTAATCTCATGACAATCTAGTATGCTACATTCAAATCGGATATGTGGCATAATGGTCCATATTGATCCAAACCATTCATCAAGTTGGATCCATATTAATTGACTGCCATCCGTAAAAAAAAAAAACATGGATCATGTTGTAATCCCATTGTAAACCTTTACATTTTCAATGATAGATCATCTCTTCCCAGCCACCCATTTGTAGGTCACTGGTAAGGTGGTTAAGGTGTTCTCTACTATGACTGATCTATGGCGGGACTTCTCTTTGGTCCAGAAAAACAACTATCATCCATGAGTCCAATGGTTGAGATGTCCACTTCTCTAATAGCTTTCCGATAGGAATTTAAACAGCTGAGATTTTGTTTTGCGGTCTGAAAAGGCTAGGATTCACCTTGATAAATATGGGGGTCATAATGTGTTGGAAGCATGCTTTAGAGCCTCAATTAGTCTAGATATTTGAATTTTAATCCGTGTTTGAAAACTGATCCTATTTTCTAAAATAAATCTCATTTCTTTGGTTCCCATTTTTTTTTTCTTTTCATTTGCTCGTCTAACAAATTGCATTAGGATAATAAAAATGGAAAGAAAGTGGGCCCATTCTTTTGCATTAGGATAATAATACTCATTCTTTTAGTTATTGATTGATTGACATGCTTCCTATACTTGAATTTTATTTGAATTGATTTAACTGTCAATCTGATTTGCTTGCAATTATTACAAGCTAACTTTCTTTGCTTCTTTGGTCTACATCTGTTACTAATGCAAGCTGAACATCATGAATCTCAATTTCTAACTACCTAAAATCCATGCCACCAAATGAAATATGTTATTAGCATAGTGCTTCAGGGACCATGATGATTTGATGACTTGCAATAATGGAAATTCATGTTGCTTTTTGTTTTAATTATCTTTCACTTTCCTCCTCATCTTAGCATTCGTTTATTCATTGTTCTAAATCAATATATAATCTGGCTAACAGAGTTTACTACTAGGTGTGGAGGTAGATATTCACTAATGGGAGGATGCATTCTAGGTGTGTGTTAATGTTTAGTTGGAATTGTATAAGTTTCAGTATGAAATGGAACAAGTCAACCGACCAAAAAATTGGATTGAAACCAACCAAAGCTGACTGATTCTGGCCTATGTAGGGTGAGTCAGTATAGTCCCTTGGCGAGTTGCAGTCTAGACTGTTGTTTAAATCCATAACAGAGAAGAAACCAAATTTCACTAGGCTCCCAGGAGGCTTGTTTGGACACAAATTTATACATTGGTTTCTTCTCAAATGATGTCATTCGTGAACTGAGGTGGTGGTCGTGTTTCAGTAGAGAGGAAAACATGATTCAATTGGTTTCTTTTTATTTTCGCCTTTATGAAGGATATGATTTTAGAGCATCTCATTTTAGAATTGTGTGAGCCCAAATAGGGGCATTGGTGAATTTTGTGGTAGTTCATACATGGCCTTTGTCTATGATGTCCTACATGGATGATTTACACTTTCTTCCTATGGTTAATACATGGTCCGAATTTTATAAATGCATTCATAATTATTGTCCTTGTTTTCTACATTGTTCAGTGCCTCATTGTCAAGCTTTTTTTTCCAACTTATATCTAATGTTTTTTAATTATTAGTTATATTTTGCTAGTGCATTTTAGACCAATTTACTTGTTGTTATGTAGGACATGGCTAGAGTTGAGCATGAGTTGAAGTTGTCATGGCTCGCCTAGTTGAATCACCTTGAGAATAGGTTGAGCATCGAAGGAACTAAAACCCACTATCTGTGGATGGGAAAGGCCGCCTATTATTGGTATAGATGAGAATCTGAGATTCACCAATTCATGTTTTCTTTTCTTTTCTTTTTTCCGCATTTTCTATCCTTAATTTCAAATGGCGCAAATGAAGGTTATCATACCCGAAATAATGCAGTATTGCTATGACCGGCGAAGTCAAACTACACCTCTCGTCAATCAATTTTCGAGAGTGAATTGGAAAAGTGGGAGGTACTAAGAAAGGTTAGATTAATGTTTGGGGCTTTCATCTTAGTTTCTTGTGTTTTGACAGGATGGAAGTATTGTTTATATCATGCCTCTGGTTTTGTTGGCTGTAGGCAAAGACGGATGGGAGCTAACATGTTGTCTGCAAAGACGGATGAAGGGATCTTTTTTTTTTAAGTATTCAAAACCATTCAACTTATTGTTAAGTAATACAAATTTTATTTCTTTTACTTATTGTTGTAAATATTACATGTTACATTTTTAGTTATGTTGTGCAACATTCATCAAGTTTCCAATATTATACAGGTTCTAATAACATCATTTAAGTTTCCAATTAAATAAAAAAATATATATGTTTTACCGGCGGTTAGCACCTTCTATGCCGGCAGTCAAGAAGGGTTTTCAAGAGCCTTTTACCGGAACATTTAAGAACATATGAGGCATTTAGTTGGGGCTTTGACAAACATTTTTCGGGGGATTTTCAGCGTCTACCGGCGATGATATAAGATTTACTGGCGAATAGATTTACCGCCGGGAAATATCTTTGCCTGCCGGGAAAAAGATGTATTTTGCGGCAGACATCAAAAGCGCCGGTAAAAGTGTTACGACCGCCAGAAAAACCTTTAGCGACGCCCATTTTCATCGGCGGGTATGCATCCACCGGCAAATATTATACCGGCGGTTTTTTAGCTATATGGCGGCAGTTTTTTACCACCGGCAAGGTACGTTTTCTTGTAATGTCCATATCTTTTAGTCAACCACCAACAAGCACATGGTATTAGAGTGGATCTGAGAGATCCGGGATGAAGACTACGTTGATCTCGTCATCTCCCTCTCTGTCGTCGAAATCTATGTGATTGTTGGTTTGGTGGTTCAAATCTGAAATCAGTCTTCTTCTTCTACTCTTTGCAGAACTAGTTGGGTTCCATCTCTCACTGCCATTAATGGTCTGAGCCTTCCTCTAGCTTCATCTGTTTGTGGCAAGATCAGATCAGTTGGATCTTACTTTTTAGGGATTTTGATCATACGCGGCCCTAGTAAGGTGAAATTCTCCTCTTATTCGTAGCTGTAACTAATTCCCTTACTCGCCCTTGATACTTTTTAATCTTTTCTGTGGATGAAAACACCCTTCCTACAATGGTATTTGAGTGAAGAAAAAGTTACGTAGCCCCCAATACCAAGGCAGTGATGTGGATGTAAGTTGTCATTAAGTCCACTTTAATGTAGATCCAATCTGTTCATTTTCTTTGTAGCCCCTTGTTTATATGGGAAGGTGGTAACATGACGCCAACTCGATCTACGTGTGGCCCATAATACCTAATAAACGGTAACGGTGAGCATTCCATACAATATGTTTTCTTGTGTTGTAGTCCATATGAGTGGTAGATGTTGATCATTCTTCCATCTATAGCCCAAAATAAAATCATGAAGATAATGGATGGAGTGGATTCCACTCAAAAGTGATGGTGGGCCCCACAAATGGTGTACAAAGGCCTTTAGAAGGGGCTAAACCTTGCCTTTTCAAAATCCAAACAACAGAGCCTTATTCCTCCTTGGAAAATAAGAACTGGGACTCACCACCCCTCTTTGGCGATCCTCTCTGACGTCATTTGAAGCAAACTTCTCGTATTCCTTATTCTTTGAAGATCAAACTTCTCTCATTTGAAGCTTCATCCACGATCAATTTTTTTTTTACGAAGTGGTACTCGACTTTCAGATCGAGGGTACACTCTGTTCACATATTCTTTACTTTCTCAAAACTTAAAGATTTAGTCATTATTGAACATATACGTGAACGAGGTGGGATTGTAGTGTGCTATGTAGGGTACAACTCAAAGATATGTTTCGGTTATAACTTATCATATGTGAAGGAGGTGGGATTGTAGTATGCTATGTAAGTATTGATCAACAATATATGATGGGTCATGGTTATTGTTAGTGCACTTTTCTATGGCATACTAGTGCACCTTGTTTGTCAATCACTTAGGTCAGTGAGTCTAGTGTCGGTTGAGCTTAATGAAGACGAAGACCGAAGACTCATGATGAACCAGCTGCATCAAGAAAGAAGAAATAGGTAAAAGTGATACCTTGGTGTGCCTTAACCTTGAACCTACCCAAAACCGTAACCTCTAGATGACTATGACCAATAAGTATATCTTCAGTCATCTTAGATTAGCCTTAGGTGTCCCAAAAGACCACCGAAAGAATGACCAAGAGGTTGCATGTTCTACTATAAAACATAAACCAAGAATAGCAGAAAAACAAGCCTGACTAGGTGCCCAACCCAGTGTCCTCCGAGCGCCCGACCTAAGGGAAATCAATCCAGTGAGTTTGGCTAAAAAATCAAAAGGTCATCGGGCATTCGACCACAACCTGTCTGGGCGCCCGACTAGTGCAAAAAATGTTCAGCAGCACAAGACCCAATCTGAACTGAATATCGAATGCCAGTGACCATCGGGCGCCCGACCAGTGACCATCAAGCGCCTGACCAGTGAAAGTATGGTCATCGGGCGCCCGACCACACCTTGTCCGGGTGCCCGACCAACTCTAAATCTATCCAGCATTTAAAACCTTTTTATGGACTGGATTTTAGGCGCCCGACCCTACTCGAATCTACCCGTTATTTGACCATTGGGAGAAACTTTATAAATACGGGGGGTTCGTTTTTAGGACAAATAGAGGGGATTTTGAGGAGATAGAAGCCACAATTGCTAAAGACCATTAAAGGTTCTATTCCAAACCCATAGCAAGTCATTCTCCTTGTGTTTTCATCACAAGCTTGGACCATTCAATGGTAAAATGAGAACGAACTTGCTCCCTCTTGATTCCTAGGGTTTTAGACACCTTGATCATAATTAAATCCCTTGTCTAAATACCACCTAGGAGTCCAAATAGGTGTATTCTTCTAGAAAACCCCTACCATTTGTAGAGGTTTCACCATTCCCTAACACCTTGGGCATCTACAATGGAGCATCACATGCAAGGTAGCTGATCTTGGAGCTGAAGCCTTGGCAAAGCAGTGGCATCAAAGATCGGGAGAGCACAAGGGGAGTTGATTTAAGCACCGGAGAGCAAGAAGAAGCAACCCAAAGCGGCGCTACAAAGGGGCTCAATCCGACAAGTGAGTTGTCTATTTTTATAATCCGTTTTCACTATTTTCCTGTGAGGAATTGAGTGTAGAGTTTGTTTGTTAAACTCGCATTCTAGGGTCGTTTGCCGATCCTTGGCTTGCTTGTTGAGCCTAAACTCTAGGTACGTTAGCCATTCCTTGGCCTGTTGTCGGCCTAAAGACTTGGGGGTTGTTTGGCACTCCTTGGCTCGTTTGCCGGGCCTAAATTCAGGAACGTTTGCCATTCCTTGGCACATTTGGCAGGCCTAAACAAGTCTCCAAGGGGAGCCACCAACATAGGTGTGAACATGTAGGTTGGGAGGAACCCGTAAACCCCCCGGTTGGGTGGATTCGATTTAAAAAATCCTGGTTGGGAGAAACCAAATTTAAACTCCCTAGTGAATGCCGGTGTGCTCAAAGGGGTTGAGTACTTGAACCGGGAGTGAAGTAGACAAGTAGTCGCACCACTATACATCGTTGTGTTTATGATTGTATTGGAGCACATTTCTCATTATGTATTGTGCTTAAGTATTTAATTATGATTGCATAATTAGGAATGTATGCTAGGCACATGATAGGCACATCCACACACACATGATGTACCTTCACTCCTTGAGTAGACTTGAGCTTAATTGATCCAATCCTCTATAGCCTACTTAGGTTGCATAGATTAGGTACTTGAATAGTTTTATCATAAGTTAATTTATGCATGCTTAGACTAGGATGTTAATTATTTTTATCATATGCTAGTCTATTAATTGGACCCACTTAGGCTTGGGAAGCCGAAGTGTTAATCGCTTACTTAGTTTAATTTGATAAAACTGTTAAGTAGGCACCCCCCCCCCCCCCCCCCCCCCCCCCCCCCCCCCCCTCTAGGACTTAGCCATAATTCTAGTTGCTCCTTAAGCTTCCACACGCGTATGTGTAGGGTGTCGTGTTAGACTGCTCAACATAATTTCAGTTATCATATAGGAAGATTGGCAGTCAGCCTAAAATGGGTTGAGATTGTCAGATGGGTCGAGCTAATCAGGTTTGATGGGTCGAGGTTGACATTGAGAATATCACAACCTCGACCAATCACACTTGCAATCTCGATCCTTTTTGGATGACAACCTCAACCCCTCACACTTGACAATTACGATCCTTAGTGGATGACAATCTCGACCCCTCACAATTGACAATCACGATCCTTAATGGATGACAACCTTGATCCCACACACTTGACAATCTCGACCTTTACTGCATGACAACCTCGACCCCTCACAATTGACAATCACGATCCTTTGTGGATGACAACCTTGACCCTTTATAGTTGATAATCTCGACCCTTATTGCATGACAACCTTGACCACTCACAGTTGACAATCTCGACTCTTACTGCATGACAACCTCGACCCCTACTAGATGACAATATGGACCCTTCTCACTTGACCTTTAGTGGATGACTATGCCGACCCTTTACTTATAAGAAATTAAGTCAAATATTAATACACCCTCTCTATATTTCTTTTTTTGCAGATTAATCAAAATTGTGAGGTTATGGGATGCCGACCCATCCTATGCTGTTATAGTGGGGAGGGTGTATATGAGAAGGGAAGTTTCTCGTACATGGGTGGGTACTCAAAATGTATTTTTGTGATGTATGATATTGCGTAATAGGAGCTCCTAGATAGAAGGCATTAGATTACAAAGACAATGCCGAATGAATGTGATTTGAGAATTAATGTTGTGTATGGTGAAGCAATATATTGATTACACCCTCTACATGTGATCAATGACGATGAAGATCTCCTTACATTTATGCTCTTCTGCAAATAGAGTCCATCATCTTAGATACCACTGTATATAGAGAAAGTGGTCCGTACACCCTTTATGTAAGCAAGAAACACACCCGGCCCAATACATTTGAGTATTTCGTCTCCCAATATTCAATCTCTTTGTGAATTCATGATAGTAGGGTTGAATGAACAACGACCATCAGTGGATCTTGAACTGTATGTTGGACTAGCTAGTGAGGAAGTTGTAGATATTCCTTGTTCTTCAAACTTTGATACATGTGAGGTCCAAAGACATGACGATTATTATACACCAACGTATTCGATGGTGGAGCATGAGTACGATATAGAAAATATTAGCTCTCCAACAAATGATCCATGCCAGGATGAAAGAGTCGATGATTGCGACATGTGTGAGTACGATACAAATATTTTTGACCCTTCAAGTAATGATCCTTTTTGCAAAGTCAAGTGATTGCGATGTGCCCATCACCTCATCCCTTGATCTGCCTGTTGATCCATTAGTTCATTCCGCGCCGTCATCTATTAACCTGAATTTAGGTTTACTGTTTAATTAATAATACCCAGATAGTCATGGATCATTAACTAAACCGATACAAACTCCAGTGAGTAGTATAGATGATAGAGCATTGTAGGTAATCTCGTAAAGATCTCATTGGAGGAGCATTGTGCACCTCATTCTCTCTTACTCCTTCATGATTTGTATTTGTGGTTGGAGTAGGGTGGGGAGGATTCCCTAATGAAATTTGATCCATACTTCCCAAATTTTCACGATGTTCTACAAATTTTCAGACTCGTCTATGAATGGAAAGTGGTCCAACTAAACCACCTTCGGTTTGGAGATGATTGGTGTGGTCACGTTCCCAATGGGACCTAAACCACACAAACCAAAATCTAAACTAATCCTAAGTCCTAAAAATAAAATCTGAAAATAAAATAAAATTCTAAAAACTAAAAACTAAAAGAGTTCAAGTTGGAAGGATAGTACCCGATTTGCTTGAAGTAGAAGAACTTCCTACAAAACAAAACAAACTTTGTTAGTTCTAAAATTCAGAAAAACTAGTTCTAGGAACATAATAAAACCTAATTACTTCTACTCTATAACCACTAAAACAATTTAGAGCCGTTTAACCTAGCATCCCCAGCAGCGGCGCCAAAAACTTGTTCGCTCGCCTCAAGTGCAAGGCTGCGATGTAGTAATAATTCTCGGTAAGACCGAGGTCGATCCACAGGGAATTAAGTAAACCAATTCAAGTTGTTCCAGCAACTTAAAATCAATTAAATAAGGAGTTCAAGTTCATAAATTAACTTAAAACAGTAAAGTTGTAAAAATCTGTAATTAACGAAACTAAGGCTTTCGAGGATCTACTTGCGATAGCCCTCATGTGAATTCATTCATCCAAGCATAACACAACTAGAATTGAAGTTCTATCTCTCTTCTAGTTGGAAGATATAACATTAAAACACAAACAATCCACACTCAAGTGGAAGAATAAGATTCTAGTTCTAATGAAGCACGTAGAAGTCAAATATGTAGCCTTCGAAGTAACGACCATGCCAATGGACTATGGTACGCTCTAGGGTCACTAAAATTCGAATCTAATCAATCCAAACATGATAATCTCAGAGAATTGCAAGGAACTCATGTCCGAAGCACATGAACTCTCATAAAACATAAAAAAATATTGACTTTTATTCAAACTAAAACTTTAAAAATCCAAACTTTAAGTAAAGTACTTGAATTAGAACGAATTCAACATGATAACTACTCACAAGCTTCACCTCTTAGCCTTAGCTAAGAGGTTCTAGCCGAGCATTATCATGCTTCAACTAGAATTCAAAGAAAAACTAAACAAAATCATGAAAAAAAAAAAAAAAACCCTAGTTGGAGGAGTTGTGGTTGCTCCACGATGATTTTCCTTGCTCCCCACGAACTTAGAACTCTTCTAGGATACTTTAGCAAGGATGCCAAGGTGTCCTTTTATAGCAAAACTCACCCACTACCTCAGATTACGTAAGATTTTACGCACTTACGTCGGTCATTGGGCGCCCGGTTAGGTGTTGGTTGGGCACCCGACCATACTCAAAATAGTCCAGCAAGTTTTAATAAATTTTCTTTGAATTTTGGGCTCCCGGATACTCTTAATCGGGTGCCCGGTGGATCATTGAGCGCCCGACCAGTTGTGGTCAGGCGACCGGCCATGTTCAGAAAAGTTCCAGCAATAAACTAGATTTTTTTGTGAATTTTGGGTGCCTGGTAAAATGGTGGTCGTGCGCCCGAAGGCCAATTTTTATAGTTTTTCTGGTTTACAGGGTCATTTGATGAATTTTCTGCATTTTACTTTTCTGGCCCTATAGCTCTGCAATATGACTTTTCTGGCCATTCGAGGTCTTCAACTTGATTCCTTCAAGGCTTTTTCTCCACTTCTTTGGCTCATCAAAGCTTGGCCTTTTAGTTATTCCAAATCCTTCAAATTAGCATTAAATTCACGTCATTTCTCTCTTCTCCTTGCTTCTTTCTTCCATTCCTTCCTTCATCATTAAGTGGGTTTAAAAGCATTCTTTTGAGCATCAACTTAGTGAAGTCTCACTCTCATTCCTACATCCACAAAACATGCATTAGATGGGTCTTTTAAGCATGCAAATCATGCATAAGATGTGGTGTAATGGGTTAGAAAATGTATAAATTGGAAGCTCAACAAAAGGCATAGGGATGATGATGATGAGCTCTTCGAGGTAAACATGCTCGAATCTTTTAAAGAAGAAGAGCTCCTCTAACTTGAACCACTAGAAAGCTTGGAGACATGCTTGGCACATTTCGAGGATTCCAAAGACCCCATTATTAGTGAAATTGTACAAGCATTGAATATTGAGAAACCGGTAGTTGGTACTAGCCGGTGGATGCCCCATTTTGAAAGATTACCACCAACCACATCAAGGCCTCTACCGTCTAACATCAAACCACCAAAGGTTGAACTTAAACCATTGTCATCCGAGCTGAAATATGTATATTTGGGTCAAGAAGAAACATTCCTGGTTGTCATTACCTCTCACCTAGGAAAAGACCAAGAGCTCAAGTTGATTGAGCTACGCAAAGAACATAGGAGAGTCATAGGTTGGACAATAGTGGACCTCAAGGGGATAGACTCTTCGGTTTGCACTCACTGTATACACCTCGAAGAAAATGCAAAAATGACTAGACAACCTTAAAGAAAGCTAAATCCAAACATGATGGAGGTTGCCAAAGCCGAGGTGTTAAAACTACTAGATGTGGGTATCATCTACCCCATCTCGGATAACCAATGGATGAGTTCTACCCAAGTTGTCCCTAAGAAGTCCGGTATTACCATTGTAGAAAATGCCAACAACAAGCTTATACCAACTAGAGTGACCACCAGTTGGTGTATGTGCATCTATTATCGGAAGCTAAACATGGTCACTAGGAAGGACCACTTCCCTCTCCCATTCATGGATCAAATTTTGGAGAGGTTAGTGGGTCACTCCTATTATTGCTTCCTAGATGGCTATTCCGGTTACAACCAAATTGAGATAGCCCCGGAAGACTAAGAGAAGACCACCTTTACATGCCCGTTTGGCAACTTCGCATACCGAAGAATGTCATTCGGGCTATGTAATGCACCCGCCACATTCTAACGATGCACGTTAAGTATTTTCTCAAACATGGTAGGTGAATTTCTTGAGGTATTCACGGATGATTTTTTTATTTTTTGTTGTACTTTTGATGAGTGCCTTAATCACTTGAAGCTGGTCTTGACAAGGTGTGAGGAGAAAAACCCTGTTTTAAACTGGGAGAAGTGTCATTTTATGGTACAAAGAGAAATAGTCCTTTGACATATCATCCCGTCCAATGGAATAGAGGTAGACTGGGCTAAAATTGATATTATTTCTAACCTACCACCACCCAATAGCATACGCGATGTGCAGTCCTTCCTTGGATACGCTGGTTTTTATAGAAGGTTCATTAAGGATTCCAGTCATGTTTCTAGGCCCTTATGCAACCTTCTCAAAAAAGAGAACCAATTCGAGTGGAGTGCCGATTGTCAATTAGCTTTTTCAAAGCTAAAAGACATGTTGAGAATCACTCCTATTATGCAACTACCGGATTGGTCCGTTCCTTTTGAGTTGATGTGTGATGCGAGCGATTATGCTATTGGGGCCGAGTTAGGGCAAAGGAAGGACAAGAAGCCCCACGTTATATACTATGCAAGTAGGACCTTGAACTCCGCCCAAGTCAATTACTCGACTATGGAGAAGGAGCTCCTAGCCATTGTTTTTGCCTTAGACAAGTTCTAGGCGTACTTGATAGGATCCAAGGTTATAGTTTACACGAATCATGCAACGCTGAAATACCTTCTTTCTAAGAAGGATGCTAGGCCCCGTTTACTTAGATGAATCTTACTCCTTCAAGAATTCGTCTTATAGATCAAGGACAAGAAAGGAGTAGAGAACGTGGTGGCGGATCATCTATCCCGCCTAGTTTTACCAAGTTCCATTGACAAGTCACCTATTGAGGACTCATCCCCTGATGAGCAACTCTTTGTTGCTACGCATCCACCATGGTATGCTGATATTGTAAATTATCTTTCCACAGATGCGATGCCAACTCATTGGACTGCGCAAGATAAACGAAAATTTCTAAGGGAAGTGCGCAGATTTTTCTTAGATGAACCTTTACTTTTTAAATATTGCCTGTTCGCTCGCCTCAAGTGTAAGGCTGCGATGTAGTAATAAATCTCGGTAAGACCGAGGTCGATCCACAGGGAAAGAGGTAAGCAATTCCAAGTACTCTAATAACTAAAATCTAAGAAGTTTAAGGAAGTAGTTTTTCACATGAAATAAGAAAATCTGAAAATAAGAAGAACTAGAGCATCAAGGATCCACTTGTAGGAGTCCAATGCCAATCCATTCATCCAAGTACAACACAATTAGAATCGAAGTCCTATCTCTCATCTAATTGGAAGATATAACATTCAAGCATAAACAGTCCCACTTAAATCTGGAAATCAGATTTCTAGTTCTAATGAAGCACATAGAACTTGAACTTGTAGCCTTCGGAGTAACAGACATGCCTACGGACTATGGCATGCTCAAGGGTTACTACAATTCGAATTCAAACAACCCAATCATGGTAATCTTAGAGAATTGCAAGGAACTCATGTCCGGAGCACACAAACTCTCACAAAACTTCTAAAAAACCAAACTTTATTCAAACTAGAACTTCAAAATCCAAAATTAAGAAAAGGGTACTTGAAATAAAAGAATTAAAGCATTAGAACCAACTACAAATTTCACCTCTAGCTCTAGCTAAGAGGTTAGCTAAGGAAAAGCATATTAAAACTAGAACTAGAACTAAGAAAAGGAAGAAAAACTAGCTGTAGGAGGCTAGGTAGCCTCCTAGGACTTGAACTCCTTGCTTCCCACGTCCTTGCTTGATTTGGAATAGAAGAGAGCACCTCCTTTTATAGTGCAGCAATAGTACAGCAACATAGCAGAATTTGTTTCGCTTGGTACGGCTTAACCAATGGTCGGATTGCCCTCAAATTTGATTTGTAACTTCCTTGTAATGTGATCTTTCTCATAGATGATTTAGATTTCCAAGATTATCCTCTGAATGGGCCCACCAATCACATCACCGACCGCCTCTCAAAATCGCGCACTTTGGGTACCTTCAGAACCAGTCATCTTGCTTTCAACGCCCCGGAGTGTACAGAGGTCGGATTGATCTCAAATTTTGAACATTGGTAGAAAACTTCCTCCTATACATGATGGATGGATTAGATTGTCCAAAACAATCCCATAATATGGTCCGAAAATTAGAACACTCAGCCCTTTTATAAACTCTGCACAGTTGGATCTTTCTGGATGGTCCATCTTTCTTCAACCGGTACGATCAAACCACACATCCTTTTGATCTGAAACTTTTGTGGTTATTCATATATGGATGTGTTCTAAAAGATGGTCAAAGTAGATTCTTCATATCATCAATGATGAGTCCTCTGGACCGGCCCAGAGTTGAACAGCGAAATCTGGAACTTTCTGGACAGTTCGTATTGTTTTGGCCACCACGGTCAATCCGTAACTCCGATCGACATGAAACCACTTGAGTTAGTTCGGCGTCGAGCTCCTCTTCGACATGGATGTGTTGAGTTTCCAAATATCATTAAGATGGCTTTAGAAAAGTGGTCCAAAAAACCAGAAACGGGAATGGCCTGCTGTATGCAATCTGGAAGTTAAACTTTGCATGGCCGACCGGTCATGACCGGTCGGACAAAGCTGGCCTTGCTCCAGGGAGTGCATCCGACCGGTCATGACCGGTCGGGCCTTCTTGGCCGACCGGTCTTGACCGGTCGGACCCAGTTTTGCTTGTTTTTCTTCTTTCTTTTCTTCTCTCCTTCCTCTCTCTTTGCTTTCTTCTTTCTTTGGTCCACCTTGGGCCTTCATCAAAGGCTCCAAATGGCCCCTTTTTGGTCTCTAATTGAGTGAAGTCCACTCTCATCCCTACAATCACAAAACATGCATTAGATGGGCCTTTTAATCATGAAAACCATGCATACCATGTCATGTAGTGGGCAATGCCATGTATAAATTGGAGGTTCAACATTGCCCAGATCAAATTATTAGGAGATGCATCCCTGATGATGAACATAATTCTATCATCTCTTTTTGCCATGATCAAGCTTGTAGGGGTCATTTTTTCGCCAAGAAAACTACTACTAAAATTCTGCAGTGTGGTTTTTATTGGCCCACTCTATTTAAGGACACCCACGAGTTTTGCAAAGCATGAGAGCGTTGTCAAAAGTTAGGAGGATTGTCCCATCGAAAAATGATGCCTCTTACCCCAATTCAACATCTTGAAGTCTTTGACTGTTGGGGCATTGATTTTATGGGACCCTTCCCCTCATCTTTCGGACATGCATATATATTGCTCATCGTAGACAATGTGTCCGAGTGGATAGAGGCTATTCCATGTAGAACCAACGATCATCGTACGGTTCTAAAGTTCCTTAAGGAAAACATATTATCTAGATTTGGAATGCCTCAGGCCATCATTAGTGGTGGCGGTTCTCACTTTTGCAATAGGGCTTTCGAAGCCTTGATGAAGAATTATGGCATTAAACATAAAGTGAGTACCTCATACCACCCACAAACAAGTGGGCAAGCTGAAATTTTCAATCGAGAAATTAAATAAATTTTGGAAAAGACGGTGAGGCTGGATTGCAAAAATTGGTCGCTGAGATTAGACGATGCTCTTTGGGCTCACCATACCGCTTACAAGACCCCCATTGGAATTCCCCCATATAGACTTGTCTATGGGAGAGCTTGTTGCTTGCCTGTGGAGATTCAACACAAAGCCTATTGGGCAATTCAGGCATTAAATTTTGACATTGACAAGGCTAACTTGCTTCGCAAACTCCAATTGAATGAGCTTGACGAGATCCAGAACGATGCTTATGAGAACTTGAGGATTTACAAGAGTAGGATGAAGGCCTTTTATGACAAGCACATCTTCAGAAAATCTTTCCATGAAGGTCAGAAAGTGCTCTTGTACAATTCTCAACTTCATCTTTTTTCAAAAAAATTGAGATCTCAATGGATCGGCTTATATATTGTTAAAGAAGTTTTTCCTCATGGGGCTGTCAAGGTAGAAAACACGGCGAATGGTAGCTGTTTTAAAGTGAACGGTCAATGCCTTAAACCATTCGTTGAGCAATTTGATTTAGAGGACATGTCCATCACTCTGGATGATCCTATGTATCCAGACGATTAATTTCCTAGTCTGACGGATGTATAGAGTAGGATTTGGTTTTGTTGATTTTTTGTTTTAGCTTTATTACGTTAGTAGCTTTAGTGCCGGAGTTATAGACTTCCATGATCGAATCTATTAGGTGACCTCGTTTGTACTCTCATTTATGCCATTGCTCTCATGTCCATGTTCATTGCATATCTTTTTACATTGAGGACAATACAACATTTGGTTGGGGGGTGAGATGAGTCTCATCATCTAGTAGTTTGTGGACATTTCGAGCATTATATGTTAAAAAAAAATTCAATTTTTTTGACAATTCATGACTCTTTTGGAAAACCTTGTTTCTACACATTCGGGAGGATACAAGTATAAGAAGAGGAGATATGAAGTGATGAATGTTACAAGTGTTGAACTGCTTCTGATATAATGGTTTTATATGTGAATTTCCCTACTTATATGATTGATAGAAAATTTGAACGCTTTACACCTAGTTCACATTACACGATTTTTATGGGTTGAAAGGATTATGTAATTTGTGAATTAGCTAGACTTTGATTTAAGATGTTGAGGAACCAAGCTGGGGTACTTTGTCCATCCTTGTCCATGGGAAAATAACGAAAGATATGGATTTCCAAAAATCCTATCTAATGTATATAAAAAGGGAAAGGAAGGATGAAAATATGGGAATGTTTAAGCATATGGCGGAAAATTCCGAAAAGGGCTACCTATTACCAACCGGGGGATGGTCTACCCGTAACTAAAGTCAGAAATGGGATGTAGTGTGAAAGTCGTCGGAAGGACGGTAAGGCAAATTCCTGTCATAGGCTTGTTACTGATCTGTACACCTTGAGATCCATTGTTTAGTTGATCTATGAAGACGATTATCCCGTACACTCATAAGATGAGCCATCACTATGCATATGAGGTTAAATTTGTTCAAAAATTTTCTATTTATCAATCAATCAGTGGAAAATCTATATGAACATTAGGTTTAAGAGTTCAAAGTTGCAACTTCTATTACCCAGTTTCTCCAATTTTTGCACTTGTATGTCTTGGAATGAACAGAAGCATAGTTTCGGAAGGAGGGTTGGTTTTGAAGATATGATCTTGCTTCACACATGTTTTGCTCGGGACTAGTAAAATAATGGTTGGGGGGGGGGGGGGGGGGGTGTATTGAACCTCTAATTTATACATTTACTAACCCATTACATCACATTATATGCATAGTTTGCATGCTTAAAAGACCCATCTAATGGGTGATTTGTGATTGTAGGAGCGAGGCGGAGATTTCACTGATTTAAGGCTAAAAGGATCACTGTAGGTACATTGAATATCAAAGAACTAAGTGCCAAAGGATGGAAGAAAGAAGCAAGAGAGATATAGAAGAAAGAAGGAAGAAGTGCAACACTCTGCACTGAAGACCGGTCGTCCAACCGGTCTGCCAAGGCACAAGACCGGTCATCCGACTTGTCGGCACTTCAACAGTGAACCCCCCCCCCCCCCCCCCCCCCCCCTTTGCTACACATCTCATTGGACCAAGAGAGACCGGTTGTCAAACTGGTCGACCATCACTCAAACCGGTCGTCAGACCGGTCTAGCACTCAAAGGGGAGGGTGGATTTTCTAAAAACCTTGCTGGACTGATTTTCACATTTTACACTGCGTAACAATGTTTGTCCTACAAGCTCCGATTTTGTCTACATAGCTTCATGATTCCTTGCGCAATCTGGAATCATCTGCACTATTTTATAAAAGGGCACCTAGGGCCTCATTTAAAGGTATCCTAGAAGAGATTAGATGTCGTAGGAAGTGAAGGAGAGCACCGTGGAGCGTCCACAACTCCGTCGATTTCGATTTTTCTAGTTTTTCATGTTAAAAGTTTTGTGAGAGTTCATGTGCTCCGGACATGGATTCCTTGTAATTCTCTGAGATTATCATGTTTAGCTAGATTAGATTCAAATTATGGTAACCCTTGAGCATGCCATAGTCCATAAGCATGGCTGTTACTCCGAAGGCTATGATTTTGAATGCTATGTGATTGAATAGGATTAGAACTTGAAAGTTTAACTTAAGTGGGATTGAATGTGTTTCAATGCTTTATTTTCCAACTAGATGAGAGATAGAACTTCAAATCTAGTTGTGTTTTATGCATGGATTGATTGGATTGACATGGGATTGCTACAAGTGGATCCTTGGAAGCCTTAGTTTTGTTAATTACAGATTTTACAACTTTACTGTTTTAAGTTGGTTTATGATTTGAACTTCTAAATTAATTGAATTTGAAGTTGCTGAGATAATTAGAATTGGTTTACTTCTTTCCCTGTGGATTGACCTCGGTCTTACCAAGAATTATTACTACATCGCAGCCTTGCACTTGAGACAAGCAGGCAAGCGAACAACAACCCGGAGTTTCGACCTCCCTATCCTTATCCTGTCGAATGTGGATGCGTAGAGAATATCTGTCGAACTGTTAGTGTCGACCAACATCCGGTACAACTTATAATTAGCCACAGTCATGGTGGCTACTAATGCGTCGTTATGGGGGTGGTGAATCAGTTGAACATTCACTATGCATAGACCACACTTTTTTAGATTCTTCTATTTGTCAATCAATTAGCGTGAATTCTATTTTTAACACATACTATGGTTGATGAGGGTCAAAGTTTCAGCGCCTGTCACTAACTTTTTCTGAGTTTTGCATTCATATGTCTTGAAGTCTATAGAAGCCTGTTTTTGAAAGAGAGTTGAGTTTTGGATAGATTTGTTTCACGCATGTTTTGTTAAAGAATAGCAAAATGTTGGTTGGGGGTTGGTTAAGTGTTGAATTATGCATATTTAGACCCCGATTCATCGCACATTTGCATGTCTTTAACCATTAAAGTAGCCATTTTATGCATGCTTTTGTGATTGCAGGAAGAAAAGAGAGATATCATGTGATTTAACGCTAAATTCAAGGATTTTGGATGATGATGAATCAAGTTTAGAACTAGTCAAAGCAAGAAGGAACCAATTGACGAAGATCGGATCTCGAACGGACTAAAAAATGCAAAGAATAGCAGGTTTGTGCACCTTACACACAGGTTCGGGGGCCCAAACCAAGAAAAAATGGACAATAACTCTCTGGACATGTTTGGCCATGTTTGGGTGCCTGATGACATGTTCGGGCAACCGACGATCTAGTCGGGTGCCCGAAATCCTGTGGCGGTGTGAAATTTTTACGCACTCTTTCAAAGATTCCGAGGCAATGACGAGTTTTTACTATAAAAGGACACCTCTACTATGCTCTTAAGGCATCATATGAGAGTTTTTTAGCTGTTAGAAGTGGAGGATCATAGAGAGGAGCTTCTACAACTCTGGTTCTTAGGGTTCTCTATGGTTTACTTAGTTTTTCTTTTGTTTTCTAATTCAATAATGTCTTTAATTGGCTAGAACCTCTTAGCTAGGGCTAAATGGTGAAGCTTGTAGTTAGTTTTAATAATTAATTCATTTTTTTAAGTACTCTACACTTTGGGTTTGAATTTGAAGTTTTAGTTTGAATAAAAGTTGATATTTTTACAATTTTGAGAGTTTGTGTACTCCGGACACGAATTGCTTGTGAGTTTTTGAGAACAGTCATTATAGTTTGATGAGATTCGAATTATAGTAACTCCAGATCATTTCATCATCTCATGGTATGGCTGATGCTTCGAAGTGCTACTAGTTCATCTTCTCCGTGCTTATTTAGAACTAGAACTAGAACTCAAAAACTAAGTTTAGTTGTTTATGTGTTTGAATATAATATCTTCCGATTGGATGAGAGATAGGACTTCGATTCCAATTGTGTTTGTGCTTGAATGAATGGATTAACATTAATCTACTATATGTAGATCCTTGGCACTCTAGTTAGTTTTAATTCTTAGATTTTCCTTAATTACTTTTCTATTTTTATCCTAGTTCTAAATCCTAAATTTCTTGAACTTCTTAATTTAAGTTATTAGAATAGTTTGAATTGGTTTTACCATAATCCCTGTGGATCGATTTCTATCTAACGATCGAGTTATTACTACTTCGCAACCTTGCACTTAATGCGAGCGAACACCTTATCCCAGGAGCTGATTTATTGAATTTCCCTTACAATCGGATGAGTTCGAAGGAGTGAGACATTCTATATGGACATGTGGAGGAACTGATTCGTAAGGGTCTAATCTGGGAGAGCATGAGCCTATGCGTTGTTCTAGCTTTATTAACTCCTAAGAAAGACGGGAGTTACCACATGTGTGTCGATAGCTGGGCAATCAACAAAATTATCATAAAATACAGATTTCTCATACCGCGACTAGATGAATGTTGGACAAAGGTATTTTTCAAGTTGGATTTGAGGAGCGGCTACCACAAATTTTAATGAGGTCAGGTAATGAGTGGAAGACGGATTTTAAGACCAAGTAGGGGTTGTATGAATGGTTGGTCATGCCCTTCGGTCTTTCGAACGCGCCTAACACATTCATGCGGTTGATGAACCAAGTTCTTAAACCATTTATTGGGCAGTTCATCATGGTTTACTTTGATGACATCATGATCTACAATCAGAGTGAAGCAGACTATAGGGAACATCTCAGGCAGCCGTTACAGGTCCTGGCAGAGAATAAGTTGTACTTTAACCTGAAGAAGTGCAATTTCTTGACCAAAAGCCTTTTGTTCTTAGGCTTTGTAGTAATATCCACCGGTATTCAGGTGGATGAAGAAAGGTAGAAGCCATCAAGGAATGGTCGGTTCTGTCACGCCCCAAACCCGGGGACCGGGCTCACTAAATTCCCGATCGCCGACCTTGGTGCCAACAGCCTCCATAGTACCCCATTCTCGGCTCCTAGCTCTCATGTGCAAGGTTCCGATCCTGGGATCCTACCAGGAGGATTTTCAGGGTAAATTTTTTTTTACAAGAACATAATCAAAACCATAAAACCATCAAATATCCACTAATAAGTTTGTTGAGTACAGTACTGGAAAGGGAAATACAACATGAAGCAGAAGTCCAAAATATCAGGTACATGAACTGCGCTCAACGCTGCTGATATGCTCTAGTACCTGCAGTGTAAACAAACGCGCATGAGCTTCCTACGAAGCTCAGTAGAGTGCGTGTGTGCGCGTGTGATGCATATGACAAGTATACAGATATCAGAGTAAGCGAAAGTAGTAAAGGGCTAAGTTACTAAGTTTATGAATGCTATCAGCCATCCCAAGGCTATGCGATGCAAGGGCCTACATGGCCGAGTGCTACATGCTAGAGATGCAATGCAAACATGTTAATCCTCAACTGATCCACATATCAAAATAGTTCTCATCTGGGACATCACCGGGGTCTAGTATACTCTAATACTGGCCGCCGCACATCGCACGCATAACCAAGTGAGTAGAAAAGACCTCACTATCCGCCTCGTCAGTGGTATGCCAATGCCCACCCGGCTCGCCGATAGCAAACCCATTCCATGAGCTGGTCAGACTCGACCTAGCTTACAGCCCACTGCACCAGGGCGGATAAGGTCACACCCCTTTCCAACCGACCTCGACACAGTGGGAGACGCGGCCTACTAGTATTTGGCACACGGGCGCTCATGTTATCCACTCGGTCTCGACGCTGGAGCATCCTACTGGTACCACAGGGTTTAGGGACTTTCACCCAAGGACATCCATAGCGCCCACGTACTAGAACAAGTTTTCGGTGTCCAATACTGCCAACCATGATGTGACTATGGTGGCCACCACCCTGATGCTGCTAGGGTGTGAAAGCGATCGTGACATACATAATGCAAAATGCATGAGTCATACAATCCAAGGCATGCACCAAACTTACGCATACTGCGCAATCATGTGGGGCGACCTTGTCTCACACGGGTCCCCTAAGTATAACAAGCCAACTAGCATATGCTATGGTTAATCATGATCCATAACAGGCATACGAATGATGCGTATGGGCATATGAATGAGCATGGTGTTCATTATACTAAGCATGTTATCAGTGTGACATATCAAGCTAATCATACTAGCATGTTACCAAACATATCATGTAACATTGGCCTTAAAAGGCCCAATATATACGAAGAGTGGGACCCGGACGGTGGGTCCCATTGGAAATGTAAAGGTCTTCGTGGCATGGCCCACTAGAGACCACATCGGCCCCATACTTGGGCCTGCACATACAAGATAGGCCGTTAAAACATGTGTACGGCATGGATAAATCATATATATCAAAGAAGGAATCATGATGGGCATCAAGGACCATTATTCCCTACGGGTGTGGTCCATCTAATATCTGAATTTGCCTCATTGTTGGGGCCGTATCTAAAATAATATGGAAAAATAGATAGGCAGCATGAATCGAACAGATACATCATGGTGGAGCTAACCAATACATCACGTTGGGACCCATAGGGTGGGCCACCTGCTGGGCAGCGTGGTACCCATCTGGCCCCAATAAGTTTCGAATCAAGTAGATATTTGTGTTTTCTCCTTCATCCATATCCATGTGATCTTATGAACAGATTGGATGGCAAATAAACATCACTGTAGAACCTGGAAAGCTTTCAACGTTAGAAATCATTATCCCCACTGTGGCATGGTCCACTTGACATTAGGATATGCTTAAATTTTGGGCCCAACCACTTATGAATAGGTTGGGTGACAAATAAACATCATAGTAGGACTGGGAAGGTTTCAACGGTGGAGATCATTATTTCCACTGTTGTCCCTTGGCATGGCCCACTTGCCATTTTGAATATGCTTAGATTTGGGCTCAGCCACTAAAATGAGCTGGTAAAAACATACGGACGGAATAGGAAATGCACATACATTCTAGGTGGGCCCAAGAGTGGGGCCCATGGAGACGCCCACAAGGCTGCTGGGCAGCAGCGTCCCCTGGACGCTGTCTGTCCAGCTGCTCCTCTTTTTTTTTCCTTTTTTTAATTAATTATTTTTTATTTTATTTTATTATGTCCTCACCAAGTGGGGCCCACAGAAGTTTCCGATCAAGCCGATATTTTTGTTTTTCCTTCTTCCATGCACGTGTGAACTTATGAACAGGTTGGATCTCAAATAAACATTATGGTGGGCCATAAGAAGGTTTCAATGGTAGGGTCACTGTCCCTACTGTTTTCTGTGGTGGGGCCCCCTTGAGACTTGGATCTGACTCATTTTTGGGGTCATGCCCTAAAATGAGCTCCCCAAAAGGATGGACGGTGTGGATACAGCACATGCATCATGGTGGGACCCACGAGTGGGCCACCAGCCGCACGAGCCAGCGTCCTGGATGCTGGTACTACCAGCGTTAGCGACGCTGCCTCTTCTCTCCTTTTTTTTTTCCGTAGTTTTCATCGAGTGGGGCCCACATAAGAGTGATCCACTCCGTCTATCAGCTGGACCATCTCATTGTGGGCCCAATGAGCCCAATATTGGGTATGCAAATCGGTCTAGAAACATTAAGGTGGGCCAAAAGATTTCTAACAGTAGGAATCATTGTTTCCACTGTTTCATGTGGTGCGGTCCACTTAAGATTTGGATCTGGCTCATCCTTGCGCCCTAGCCCTAAAATGATATGGGAAAACAAGTGGACGGCGTGGATGGAACACAAACATCAAGGTGGGTCCCGCGAGTGGGGCCCCATTCACCATTTCCACGTGACGCTGGACGTTCCAGCGTCAGAACGTCCAGACGCTGGACGTCCAGCACATCTTTTTGTGTTGTTTTTTTTTTGTTTATGAGGTTATTTCAAGTGGGGCCCACTTAGGGATAATCCACCCCACTCATCATGTTCCCCAGCTCATTGGGGACCTAACAAGCCCAATATTGGGCAGGTGATGTGGTCCACAAACATCACGGTGGGCCCAAGAAGCCTCGACAGTAGGCTTCACCACCTCCACTGTTTGCTATGGTGTGACCCACCTGAGATCTGGATCTTCTTCATTTTTGGCGTCCAGGCCTAAAATGGGATGGAGAAACAGCTGGATGGTGTGGATCATCTCATACATCAAGGTGGGTCCCACGAGCGGGGACCCTGCCCAACGCCCAAAAGGGCTTCTTAGCCCACGTGCTGCTGGGCAGCAAGCGCCCTCTGGACGCTGTCTGTCCAGCGGCACCTCTTCCTCTTATTATTATTATTATTATTATTATTATTATTATTATAAGGTGGGGCCCATTCATGGATGATCCAATCCATTCATCAGGTTGTCCACCACCAGGTGGGCCCAAAAAGAAAAGGAAAATGAAAGGAAGGAAGAAAATGGGGGATTTATGTACCCCTTGCACTCACTCGAAGTATGGATGGTTGGATTGGATCGGGTTGACGATCGGACGATCCGGACGGTCCGGATGATGGTTGGGGCCCTCCAAGCTTGGATCTACACCCTCAATCTCTCTAATCTCTCAAATCTCTCTCTTTCTCTTCTTTCTCTCTCCTCTCTCTCTCAAATCTCTTGAATTTGCAAATATGAGAAGGTGAGGAAGCCTCCTCTCCCCCTACGTATGGTATTGTATGGGGGGAGAGAGAGAGAAGGAATCATGAGTGATGATGGCTAGCATGGGAGAGGGGTATGGGTGAGGTGATGGTGATGGATTTGACATTCTCTTGCGATTTGTGCAAGTGGGGCCCACGCCACACGCGGGTTGTGCGGCCCACCTCGGATTACGTAAATGACACAACTTACACACCGGGTATCGCAATGGGGCGTGCCGCGCGGCGTTGGAATCGCAGCGCCTACGCGGTCGCCAGGGTATAGGTCTTGGGTCGATGCGGTACTAAAACAGGGTCGCGATCAAGGATCTCTAATCTGGTCCATCCGGGATGTACCGACACCGAAAATTAAGCGTACGGAGGGCAAATAAGGGTACGGGTCTTACAGGTTCTAACCAATATCAATGAGGCGCAGAGTTTTTACAGGTTAACGAAGTTATATTGTTGGTTCATACAATATTTTAGGACTATTGTGACACTGATCACAGATTGTATGAAGAAGGGGCCATTACAGTGGACTGAAGAATCTGACAGAAGCTTCGCCGAGATCAAACACGTATTTTTCACAACTCCAGTTCTTGTACTTCCTAGTTTCAATAAGTTGTTCGATATTTACTGTGATGCTCGTATGTCAGAATTGGAGGAGTTTTGTCATAAGAAGGCAGGCCAATAACCTTCTATAATGAGAAGCTCAGTGACGCACGTAAGAAGTGTTATACATATGACCTTGAGTTGTACATAGTGGTTTAGGCGCTGCAACATTGATGACATTATTTGATAAAGCGAGAGTTTGTCCTTACACACTATGTGAAAATGGGGCATTTTCGACAGACAAAATTCGTTAATAAACGCGTTAATAACGTTAACACACTACGTGTCCTTTACACACTATGTGAAACGCGTTAATAAATGACGGCCCAAGGCCGTTGAATATTGCCTGTTTAGGGCAAAAAAACGTATGCCCCGACCTCTCTCTCTCTCTCTCACTCTCTCCCTGTTGCTTTGGGATGCCCGAGTGCACCGCCCCCCTCTCTCTCTCCCCGCCCTCACACCCCTCCTCCCTCCCTATCTCTCTCTCTCTCCCCCTGTCAGGCCAAACAAGTTGCCCTCGCCGGTAGCACCCACCTCTCTCTGTTAATGCAAAGATTTGTCAATTACCATGATTACTGTGTCGTCAAGTCTGCTTGCGGCTGAAGACAGAAGCTACTCAAGAAGATCGCTCATCCAGTCAAGCTTCAAGCCTCTTCATCCAAACCTTTGATCCCAGAACCCCTCTCTAGATGGCCTAATCCTTCTTAGTTGCATCCTTAGCCCTATCTATAGTCCACCTTTCATAAAGATCAGCTATGGAAGTGTCTATTATGGCAGTTGTTGCTTAAAACAAGAAAAATCTTATAACTGCTGTCTCTGATAGGTGTCCGATCCATCGAAATTGTGTCCGATAGGTGTCCGATCAATCGGAGGTCATGCCCGATCAATCAGACCTTTGTCCAGCAACTTTGAAAATCTATCTGGACGTTTTTTTTATCACTCCTAGGTCTGTCCGATCAATCGGACAAGGCATTCCGATCAATCGGAGAATAATCTGATCCATCGAACAAAAAAAATCTAGAATATCACATAACTCTCTAGAAGAAATTACGATCAATCGGACCAACTGTCCGATGAATCGGACAAGGTCCTCCGATCAATCGGAAGGACATCCGATCCATCGGAGAAGTGTCCAGCAACATTTCGAATTTTCTCCGGACATTCTTACGATTAATCGGGAACTCTCTCCGATCAATCCGAGATGGAGTTCCGATCAATCGGAGCTAAGTCCGATCAATCGGAGAACCTATTTTTCAGCAAAAATTCAAAATGAGCTGATACTTATGTCCGACCGATCGGATCCTATCGAGGTGACCATTTTTTAACCGTTGAAAGTCATCTCTATATATGGAACTCGGTTGGATCTTGAGAGGGCTACCTTGAGCATCATCTAGGGTTTGTTTGTGCTTCCTCCTTGAGATCCCTCTCTCTCATTCCCTTTGATTTGTTGAGTTCATACTTCAATCCATGTTGATTTGACCAACATTGAAGAGCATTCAAAGCTTGGATTGAATCATGAACTCAACCCCTCTTTAATGGCATCTTGACCTACCTCTCAAAGTTATACTCTTGTCATCAATGCCATTAATGGTGGTTTAGGTAGAAGCTACTCCTCATATAAAAGCCATATCCCAATATAGCCTCAACCAAACCCTAATCCCTCACCTTGGAACCCACAAGAAGATATTCGTAGCAAGGTTGCTGATCAAGGGAGCTGAAGAAAGCATCGTTCGTGCAAGCTGGAGCTTCTTCAACAAAGGCATCATCAAGGGGCTCAATCAGTTAAGTATATTTAGTCTTTCGAGTCCAAGAAACCACCTCAAAGTTGAGATTTGGGTTTTAAAGTTTGAAGACCCAAACTCGGTAAAGTCATTGCATAGGACAAGTCCTTGTGTAGGACAAAGTGGTTAATGGATTAGTCCTATGGAAGGATGAATCCATGTGTTAAAGTCTAAGTCCTTTTGGAGGCTGTTAAGGTTTATGGTTTGCCTCATTTAAAACCATAATGATAGTGAAATCCGGCCACTCAAGGAGTGAGTGGATCAGCCGGGAGTGGAGTAGGTACATAACCGAACCACTATAAAAATCTCTTGTAGTGTGATGAATGTTTGAACTGCTTTACTTCTTGCACTTGCTCTCATATTGTTGATAGTTTATATTCTGCGTATTAAGTGTTTGAAGAAAGTACTCTAAAGAGTTTTGCATGTTTTTAAGAGTGTAATCTGGTGATTTTTAAAAGTGTCCTATTCACCCCTCTCTAGGACAAAGAAACCAGTTTCTTGCTTCTACAAAAGTGGTAATCAAACTTATACCGCAATTTCAATTGGTATCAGAGATGGTTCCTCCTGAAAGGCTTAACAGCCCTGAGTGTGATCCAGCTCTAGAAGCTTGAAAGCATGTCAAAAGGGGATTCTAGTATGGTTTCCAAATCTCCATATTTTGATGGATCAAACTATGCTTATTGGAAAGCGAGAATGAGAGTCTTCCTGTAATCATTGCATCATGCAACATGGAGGTCCGTGGAAATTAAACATGAAATACCTCTCTTGAGCACTGTCATAGATGGGGTCACCACCACAACAGTCAAACCGGATGAGTTATGGACTGATCTTGAACAACTGAGATACATTAGTAATGCTAAGGTACTCAATGCTATCTTTTGTGCCGTTTCAGCAGATGAGTTCAAAAGAATTTGTAACTGTACTACTACTAAGGGAGCATGGGACATCTTTGAAACTACTCATGAAGGAACTAGTATAGTCAAGAGGTCTAAACTTCAGCTCTTGACTACTCAATTCGAAAATATGAAAATGGAAGAACATGAGAACTTCATGGACTTTTACACCCAACTGAGTAATGTCACCAATGCTATGTGGGGATTTGGGGAGAGGATATCGGATCCGCGCATTTATAGGAAAATTCTAAGATCCTTACCCGAACGATTCTCCTCTAAGGTCATAACTATTGAGGAATGTAAAGATATTGATACTATGAAAATAGAAGACTTACTAGGATCTCTACAGACTCATGAACTTCATTTCAAGAAATCCCCAAAAAGTAAAAACACAGTGCTGAAAACTTCACACACTAAACAAGAATCTGTAGTTGATAGTGATGAAGAAATGGATATGAATGAAATGGCTCTTATGGCCAAGAAGTTTAGAAAATTCTTCAAAAACAAAGGAAAGAGGGTTGACAAAAATAGCAAATCTTTTGACAAAAAGCGCTATACAGGAAAATCTTACAACAAGCCAAAAGATCCTAAGTGCTACAACTATGGACGCTATGGTCATATTGCCTCTGACTGCCAAGCTCCTGCCAAAGAAAAATTAAAAAAGAAAGCAATGGCAGCCACATGAGACAACTTCGATAGTTCAGATTCTGATTCAGATGAATATCAAAGTGATGGGAGAGGATCAGTTAAAATTTTGATAGCCTCTATCTCGGAGATTGTCCCAGACATACAGGGCTTAAGAGACAAGGATGATCATGAGTCATCAGAAAACAATGTGACATCCTCCGATGATGACGAGGATGATAATGAAGGGTTGCAAGTTGCCTATGATGAGTTATTTCGTCAAAGCATCCTTCTTACCAAGTTGAGCCAAGCTAATATTGACAACAACAAATTGGCTGATGAAATGCAAGAAGTGAAAGGAGAAAACAACAGATTTCACTTTCAGATCTGTGACATGGAAAGGAAAAACAAAGCAGCTCAAGACAAAATTAATACTTTAGAAGATGAGCTGAAGAAGACAAAATCTACAAATCAATGTCTAATCTTGCAACTTAATCAAGAACGTCAACTCAATGAAAGATTTGCCCAGAGTAGTGAAAAACTAGACAATATCCTTAAATCAGGAAAGCCTTGTAGGAATACAAGAGGGCTAGGCTATGGTGAGCAAATTAAGGTTAGTAACCCAGAACCTGAAAAGATTAGGAATGCATCAGGAAGCAATAAGAAGAATTCTCCAATATGCCATGCATGTGGTGATGTTGGACATTTGAAGTTTGAATGCTTGATCTTTAAGAATCCGGTTTGGAACTTGAAAGGAAAATTTGTACCTACCGAAAAGATGATGAATCACATGTGGAGTCCTCCAAAACAAGCTCCATGGAAAAATGAGAACATGAGGAAAAATTATCCCACTCCACCTAAGAAAGACAAAAGAATGGAAGAGCTCCTTGAAATGGTAAAACAGTTAAATAAAAGAACCATGGAACTGACGCAAGAGAAATCAATCAAAGAAAAAACCTCAACACCTCATGCTGAAACAATAGAATCAACTAAGAAGCATGTTTCTCCAAAAAGGGTAGTATCTAAGTGGGTAGTAAAGAACAAATGTTTAGTTATCCATACAGCCCTTAGAGCCGGAAGAAACACTAGGTGGTATCTTGACAGTGGATGCTCCCGACACATGACAGGTGACAGGACTCAGTTTTGTGATTATGCTGAGTTCGATGGTGGGTCTGTTAGCTTTGGAGATGGGAGCGTTGCCAAAATTGTTGGAAAGGGAACCATCACCGGGCTAGGATTGCCCAAAATTAAGGATGTGCTGTGTGTTGATGGTTTGAAACATAATCTATTAAGCATTTCTCAAATATGTGATGAACAGCATTCCGTCAAATTCTCCAAAGATATGTGCGAAATTATGGACCAAACTGGAAAATTGATACTAAAAGGGCTTTGCACTGGAGATAACTGCTATGTTATTGAAAACAAGGGTGATGAGGGACCATCTGCCATATGCCACATGGCCATTAATGATGAAACTGAGTTATGGCATCAACAGCTTGGTCATGTCCATTATAGGAACCTAGCTAGGTTGAGTAGAAAGAAACTAGTTAGAGGATTACCTAAGATAAGAAAGAAACCAATAGAAATATGTGCAGAGTGCTTGAAAGGTAAACAAATTAAAGTTGCACATAAGAAGACATCCACCTTTGCTACATCAAAACCCCTTGATCTACTCCACATGGATCTCGTAGGTCCCACAAGAGTGATGAGTCAAGGTGGTAAGAGATACTTCTTTGTGATTGTTGATGACTACTCCCACTACACTTGGGTCGTATTCCTGAAAGAAAAATCTGATACATTTGAGGAATTTGAGAAACTCATGAAACGACTCCATAATGAGAAGGAATGTACTGCAAAACGGATTAGGAGTGATCATGTGGGAGAATTCGAGGACGAGCGATTTGAAAAATTCTGCAAAAATTTAGGCATCAAACATGAGTTCTCAGCTCCAAAAACTGCTCAACAGAATGGAGTAGCCGAGAGGAAAAACAGAGTTCTACTTAACATGGCCACAGTTATGATGAACAACAAAGATATAGCAAAAAATCTGTGGGCCAAAGCAGTGAATACAGCTTGTCACATCATTAATAGAGTATATTTGAGAGCTGGCCTAGATAAAACCCCATATGAGCTGTGGAATGAAAAAGCTCCATACATCAAGTACTTTAGACTCTTTGGTAGCAAGTGCCACATCCTTCGTGATCGAGAAAATCTAGGAAAATTTGATTCTAAGAGCGATGAGGGAATATTTCTAGGATATGCTTCTGATAGTCATGCCTATAGAGTTTATAAAACAAGGACTAAAACAACTCAAGAATCCATAAATGTTAAAATTGATGACCAATCAAAAGAAGATACAAGACTTGATGATGATGAAGTGGGAGAACCATGCCACATAGGTAAACCCATTGAAAAATCTCCCACTCCCAATGCCTCAATAGCTCCTGAAAATGTTCCACATGTCAAGGATCATCCCCTCAATCAAATCATTGGAGATCTAGATGTTGGAGTCAAGACTTTGAGACAACTTGAGGTCATCAATAGTCATGTGTGCTTCACCTAAAAAATTGAACCAAAAAATATAAATGAGGCTCTCAATGACGAGTTTTGGATACTTGCAATGCAAGAGGAGCTTCAACAGTTCGCCAGAAATGAAGTTTGGTTTCTGGTTGAAAGACCATGTGAGAAGAATGTCATTGGAACTAAATGGATCTTCAAGAACAAAACAGATGAATCTGGCAATGTGATTCGAAACAAAGCATGTCATGTAGCTTAAGGGTACTCTCAAATCGAGGGAATTGATTTTGATGAAACTTTTGCCCCAGTTGCTAGACTAGAATCCATCTGAATTCTCATGTCCATAGCATGTGCACTCAAATTCAAATTATTTCAAATGGATGTGAAGAAATGGTATACTTGATGAGGAAGTTTATGTTGAACAACCTAAAGGGTTTGTGGACCCTAGATATCCTCAAAGAGTCTACCGATTGAAAAAGGCTCTCTATGGGTTAAAACAAGCCCCCCGAGCATGGTATGAACGTCTTACTCAATTTCTAATTGATCACAAGTTTGTTAGGGGGAGTGTTGACAAAACCCTATTTTTTAAAAGGACGATTGATTCATTTCTCATTGCTCAGATTTATGTGGATGATATTGTATTTGGTTCAAACTATGAAGAATTTTCTGGTTTATTTGCTGAATTAATGAAATATGATTTTGAGATGAGTTTGGTAGGCAAGCTGAATTTTTTCCTAGGATTGCAAGTTAAACAATTGAAAAATGGAATCTTCATCAACCAAACAAAGTATGCTAAAGATTTAGTCAAGAGGTTTGGGCTAGACTCGAGTCGATCACACACCACGCCTATGGCTACTACCATTAAACTTTCCAAAGACTTGTCAGGCAAAAGTGTTGACCAACATTTATATCAAAGTATGATTGTGAGTCTTCTCTACCTCACAACAAGTAGACCCGATATTGCTTTTAGCGTAGGGGCATGTGCTAGATTTCAAGCTGATCCTAGGGAATCACATCTCATTGCTGTAAAAAGAGTGATCAGATATATAGCCTGCACAACTGAATATGGCTTATGGTACCCCTTTGACACATCATCCATCATTGCGGGGTACTCCGATGCCGATTGGGCCGGAAATATGGATGATCGAAAATCCACAAGCGGTGGCTGTTTTTACATCGGAAACTGCTTAGTTGCTTGGCATAGCAAAAAGCAAAATTCCATCTCATTGTCCACTGCTGAAGCTGAATATATTGCTGCCGGTAGTTGCTTTACTCAACTACTTTGGATGAAGCAAATGTTGAAGGATTATGGTATTAATCAGGAAGAAATGACGCTCTTTTGTGACAACACAAGCGCCATTAATATTTCGAAAAATCCTGTTCAACATTCTCGAACCAAGCATATCGACATCCGGCACCATTTTATAAGAGAATTAGTTGAAGAAAAAGTGGTCAACCTTGAATACATCCAAACCGAGCGGCAATTGGCCGACATCCTTACCAAACCGTTAGATTCCACTAGGTTTGAACACCTTCGGAAATCTATCGGGGTATGCTCACTTTACTCGGTTAGAAAAACATGTGCATATAGGTATATCTGAGGAATAAGCCTCATGTCTTTGAATGATTGTCAATATTTTCAAGCATACATCCTTCCATTAATCATAAAACAGGGCTGTCTCATCATTTGTAAAATGCTGAAAGGGTGAATCTGTTAAAATCTCACTATAGACATTTCTGATTGATCGGAGCCTTCTCCGATCAATCGGAAATATCGGGCACCTGATGGCTATATACGATCATTCTGTTCATTGTGCCCTATTTTGCTGTCTCCTTCCAAAATTCTCTGGTAGGGTCTTTCCTTAAGGTCGGACGGTAGCAAGGCCAGCCCTCCAACTGTCCTCATTCGCAGAAAAGGTGGTTTCATATCTCTCCTAGGTAAGGATTCTAGGTTTCTCAGTTCGATCTCTACTTCCCCCTTCTTCTATTGGCTTATCATTATTGGGGATTTGGAGGTCTTCCTGCTGGATCATTATTTTCCTTTCAGTCTTGGTCTGTTTATTGTTCCCACCGTTCCTACATTCTTCAAAAAAGATGCCGAAAGACCTTAAAGGGAAATCCAAAATGGTTGCCGGGCCATCACCACCTCCAGGTCTAAGAAGCTTCCAACTTCTAGACCATCTCAGGCCTCTCCACCTCCTACCGTACCTACAGACCAACCTGAGAGTCCAACTACACTATCTCGCTTTCAGTCCTACACAATCATCTATGAGCAGGAGGTGATCCTGTCGTGCGTGGAGCCGTTTGGCATTCCAGCACTCCTTGCACAGATCAGTTGGGAGGGTGTGTTACGTTTTGGAGGTGTGGCACATCCAGAGGTTTTGTATGTCTTCCTGTCCAAAGTTATCAACCCTGTTGGAAATCCTCCCTCCTGCGAGGTCATTGTCGGAGGTCGTGTTGTGAAGATCACAGCCCAAACAATCGCAGACCTCATTGGTATTCCCGTGTCCACAGCTCCCCAACCTAATGATAATCTCCTTGATTCTTCTCTTTGGGCTGATTGGACACGTTATTTGTGTTGGGGTCCCAATCCCGAATGGATAGATGGTAGTGCACTCCGCGCGTTCGAAAATGTCCAACAGATTCCGAGTGCTTCACCAAATCTTCAGCGCCAATGTGTACCCTCGTAGCACCAGCAAATCAGATTTCACAGCTAATATGGTGAATTTACTCTATCACGTTGCTCACGGGACACGTCTATGTCTTCCCTCCATCATCCTGCATCACATTCTGGATTCATTGCCTAATACCCGCAACACAATCCCCTTTGGCTGGATCATTACTTGTCTAGCCCAAGACTGCGGGTTTACCAATATTGTGGTTCATCCCATTCCCCGTCGTACCTTCAAGGACCTCAATATTAAGAAGATGGCTCTGCCAAAAGAGGTTGACGTGGAAGATCGAGACTTCTCCCATACCCCCACACAGGTGTCTTCTGGCACCCATGGCGAGTCTTCAGCCCCGACGCTGGCTCCAGCTCGACGATGGGTAAAGCGACGTCTTCAATCTGACACCTCTTCCGCACCTCCTCCTCCCAACTCGAAGCAGATCATTGCTCAACTGGATCGCGTGGAGGGCGCCTTAGCACAGCACGGCGAGCGGTTGACCCGTCTTGAGAGCATGATGCAGACCGTACACGATGCCGTTCAGCGCCTCATCTCAGCTCTCTCGTGCCGGCGTGATGACGTTTCTAGCCCTGCTCCGTAGCTGTCCATGTTTCTGGCTAGGATCCTTAGTGTGTGCACCGTCGCGAATATCTTTTTGGGGCGACTTTGGCACACAATTTTAGCACCTTCATAGTTAAATCTTTTGATCGACTGTTTTTTTTTTTGGATATTTTGATGCTCTCACTGCTGGATCTGACTCTATGATCATTTTTTTTTGGATATTTTGTTGATCTCATTACCTGGATTTGGATATTTTGATATTGCTTATCTTGTGAATCATTCATCATTTATCTGATCCCTATGCGTATATATATACTTGTGCGTAATTGCCTTATCTTTATCGGGCTTCTTGCCCATTTTGGGTTGTATATATGAGATGTTTGGTCATGATATACATTTCAGAAGGGGAGGTTGGCTGCTTGGGCTATATGCCCACTGTGCTTATTGATATATACTTGTATATCCTTGCTTGACCATCTGTATTTGGCTTCCTCCCTCGGAGCATTCATGTCTATCTCTTCCTTTACCTTCAGTCTATGACTTTTGTGCTGCATGTCTATCTTTACTAACCTTTGTCAATGACTGACAAAAAGGGGGAGAATTTATCCCACCAAAAGGTCCCGGTTATTTTGTTGATCTTTTGTGTGCAGGGACTTAAGGGGAGCTTAAGTGAAGCCTAGTCTGTACATTTTGCATGTAATGGGTCATGTCTATATGTAAAGCATTTATCTTTTACGACATGTTCAATGTATGTATGTAATTTGGTTTTGGTGTCTAGGAAAAGTCTTTGGTATGGACCAAGACTTTTATAGGTTTGGTTTTGTCTGATAATTGACAAAGGGCAAGATTGTTAATGCAAAGATTTGTCAATTACCATGATTAGTGTGCCGTCAAGTCTGCTTGCGGCTGAAGACAGAAGCTACTCAAGAAGATCGCTCATCCAGTCAAGCTTCAAGCCTCTTTATCCAAACCTTTGATCCCAAAACCCCTCTCTAGATGGCCTAATCCTTCTTAGTTGCATCCTTAACCCTATCTATAGTCCACCTTCCATAAAGATCAGCTATGGAAGTGTCTATTATGGCAGTTGTTGCTTAAAACAAGAAAAATCTTATAACTGCTGTCTCCGATAGGTGTCCGATCCATCGAAATTGTGTCCGATAGGTGTCCAATCAATCGGAGGTCATGCCCGATCAATCAGACCTTTGTCCAGCAACTTTGAAAATCTATCTGGACGTTTTTTTTATCACTCCTAGGTCTGTCCGATCAATCGGACAAGGCATTCCGATCAATCGGAGAATAATCTGATCCATCGAACAAAAAAAATCTAGAATATCACATAACTCTCTGGAAGAAATTACGATCAATCTGACCATCTGTCCGATCAATCGGACAAGGTCCTCCGATCAATCGGAAGGACATCCGATCCATCGGAGAAGTGTCCAGCAACATTTCGAATTTTCTCCGGACATTCTTACAATCAATCGGGAACTCTCTCCGACCAATCGGAGATGGAATTCCGATCAATCGGAGCAAAGTCCGATCAATCGGAAAACCTATTTTTCAGCAAAAATTCAAAATGAGCTGATACTTATGTCCGATCGATCGGATCCTATCGAGGTGACCGTTTTCTAACCGTTGAAAGTCATCTCTATATATGGAACTCTGTTGGATCTTGAGAGGGCTACCTTGAGCATCATCTAGGGTTTGTTTGTGCTTCCTCCTTGAGATCCCTCTCTCTCATTCCCTTTGATTTGTTGAGTTCATACTTCAATCCATGTTGATTTGACCAACATTGAAGAGCATTCAAAGCTTGGATTGAATCATGAACTCAACCCCTCTTTAATGGCATCTTGACCTACCTCTCAAAGTTATACTCTTGTCATCAATGCCATTAATAGTGGTTTAGGTAGAAGCTACTCCTCATATAAAAGCCATATCCTAATATAGCCTCAACCAAACCCTAATCCCTTACCTTGGAACCCACGAGAAGACATTTGTAGCAAGGTTGCTGATCAAGGGATCTGAAGAAAGCATCGTTCGTGCAAGCCGAAGCTTCTTCAACAAAGGCATCATCAAGGGGCTCAATCAGCTAAGTATATTTAGTCTTTCGAGTCCAAGAAACCACCTCAAAGTTGAGATTTGGGTTTCAGAGTTTGAAGACCCAAACTCGGTAAAGTCCTTGCATAGGACAAGTCCTTGTGTAGGACAAAGTGGTTAATGGATTAGTCCTATGGAAGGATGAATCCATGTGTTGAAGTCTAAGACCTTTTGTAGGCTGTTAAGGTTTATGGCTAACCTCATTTAAAACCATAATGATAGTGAAATCTGGCCACTCAAGGAGTGAGTGGATCAGCCGGGAGTGGAGTAGGTACATAACCGAACCACTATAAAAATCTCTTGTAGTGTGATGAATGTTTGAACTGCTTTACTTCTTGTACTTGCTCTCATATTGTTGATAGTTTACAATCTGCATATTAAGTGTTTAAAGAAAGTACTCTAAAGAGTTTTGCATGTTTTAAGAGTGTAATCTGGTGATTTTTAAAAGTGTCCTATTCACCCCCCTCTAGGACAAAGAAATCAGTTTCTTGCTTCTACAAAAGCGGTAATCAAACTTATACCGCAATT
The DNA here is from genome assembly GCA_003013855.2 of Liriodendron chinense. Lineage (NCBI taxonomy): Eukaryota > Viridiplantae > Streptophyta > Magnoliopsida > Magnoliales > Magnoliaceae > Liriodendron > Liriodendron chinense. The sequence goes on from ML058378.1 coordinate 3,709,236, forward strand.
TCACTCTTGATCTCTCTCTCGCCCTCGCAGACACCACCGCCTCTCCCTCTTGCTGCCTAGACGTCATTGCCTCTCCCTCTCGTTACCTAGACATTGCTGCCTCTCTCTCTCTCTCTCTCTCTCTCTCTCTCTCTCTCTCTGTAAGAGCGATGTAGAGAAATCCCAAGGTTAATTTATTCTAGCTTTTCCCATCTTTTCCTTCTCCTTTCAATTTTTCTTAGTTAGGGATTCTTGCTCGGCATGTGAATCTGTTTGGGTGGATATCCCATTAGGTCTTGGATTTAATGGGAACTAATCAGGTGGGTTCGTCGATCTTGCTCGGAAGGTGTTTAATGTAATTCCTGTGAAGGGTTTGATCTTGTGAAATCCCAAGTTTTCGCATTAATTTTTTAATGCAGCCAAATACAGTTGTTGAGCTCTGAATTGTGCATATTCTAACCCCAATTCATCACACGGTATGCATGGTTTACATGTTTAAAGACTAATCTAATACATGTTTTTGTGTTTGTAGGAATGCAAGAGAGACTTCATGTATATGATGTTAAAAGATTCACTTTATATGCCTTTATAGAGTGTCCAATCGGTCGACCGGCCACTACATCAGATGAGTCGGCCAAACCCTCTAGAAATCAGGAATTCTCTGGACATATTTTTATACTACCGGACCTGTCATCCGACTGGCTAAATGGACTGTCTGGCCGGCCAACCGACCAGTTGGCAGACAGGTCAATTTGAAGTCTTTGAAAGAGAAGTTGATGTGCAAGCTTCGACTGGCCGGCCAACGTCCAGACCGCGTAAGGACTCTTCGAATTCTGGAAGATTCCAAGTCGGTGCTAGATTTTTGCTATAAAAGGACACCTCTACGTCGTTCCTAAGGCATCATAGAAGGCTTTGAAAGTCCAAGGAGGTGGAGAGGATCTACGTGGAGTGTTTGCAACTCCACCAACTAGGGTTTTTATAGTTTTCTTATGCTTTCAAGTAGTTTTTCTTTTGATTTTAGTTGTAGTATGACAATGCTTGGCTAGAACATCTTAGCTAAGGCTAAGAGGTAAAGCTTATAGCTAGTTTCATTATTTAATTCATTTAATTCAAGTATTCTTATTTAAAGTTTGAATTTTTTAGTTTTAGTTTGAATAAAGTTGGTATTTTTAAAAGTTTTATAAGAGTTCATGTACTTCGGACATGAGTTCCTTACAATTCTCTGAGATTACTATGTTTGGATTGATTAAAATTGAATTGTAGTAACCCTAGAGCATGCCATGATCTCTTGGTATGGCTGTTACTTCGAAGGCTAAAAGTTCAAATTCTATGTGCTTAATTAGAACTAGAATCTGATTTTCTAACTTAAGTGGGATTGTGTATGATTGAATGCCTTATCTTCCAACTAGATGAGGGATAGAACTTCAAAAATAGTTGTGTTTATGCTCAGATGAATGAATTCACATTGGACTACTATAATTGGATCCTTGAGGCCTTTGTTCCATTAATTAGCAGAATTTTCTAAAAGTTATTGTTTTACTTAATTTTTAAAATTGGATTCTAAAATTGCTGAAATTGAAGTTACTAGAATGGTTTGAATTGGTTTACCCTAATTCCCTATGGATCGACCTCGGTCTTACCGACTTATTACTACATCACAAGCCTTGCACTTGAGGTGAACGAACAACAATATCGACCCAAGTCTCGAAATAATGATTATGGCTACATTTGGATGTCCAATAGCAAAACTATGATTTAGAAAGCCGGACTAGTTAAGATGGATGGTTCTGATGAGTAATGATTTCTTACCTAAGATGGGTCTCAAGTGACCTTACACGTTTCCTTCACCTTTTGTTTTATTTTTTTTAGGTGCACATTTCCTTGACCTTTCTCTTTTCCTTTTTAAAGCAATCCCATCAAAGCCTGTCCAACTGGTTGGGCCATACATGTGGCCCAAAATGAACAGACCAACGTGTACTCAGGCAATATTGCCTTCGTTGTCTGCACTTTCTAGTGATGGAGTTGTCCATCCTGTGTTTTTTTGGAAACTAAGTTCTTGCGGAAGCTGGAATCATGAATTTATGAGTCTTGCTATATAGATAGCTTGCTGTTAACAAAGTTTTCCAGTCTCATGTATAGATGAGAAATGTTACTGGTGAGCCATTTTCCTTTTAGTTTGCAAGTTAGTAGTAGACTTTGTGAGTAGAATTTTTGGAAACTTATCTTGATGGTGATACTCTCTGTGATTTTATTACTCAGGAACATTCCATATCATCTGAAGCTTTTCAAAATATGGGATTGGATGACTTTGAGATTCAAGGTAATTTGAAGCTTTTCAGAGTGTGGTATTGGTTAGAGGTAACCTCTCTTTGACATGATTGTATCGAACATTGAGAAAACTCACTGAGTCAACTAAACTTGGCCAAAGGATTTAGGTTGAGGGGATAGCTCAGTCTAACGGGAAAAAAAATTCAGAAGAAAAGACTCAGAAAACTCTGGGAGTAAAAGAAACAAAAACAGAATATATCAAAAGATCTTCATACTTTGAAGTTGGAACACATGATCAAGCTCACAATCTATTTCGAGTTTATCGGGTTTGGACCCTCATTTATAGCATTGGCAGTGGGATCCGGAGATAATCGAAATGTCTAACTAGGATTAATCAAATATGCATACAGGTTTCTTTTTCTTTTCTTTTCTTTTCTTTTTTCCTTAGATGTACAATTTTAAACATAAGAAACACAACTTCACCGAGGAGGACAAGGCAGAAATTGAGAAGTTGTCCAAGACCCCAAGGATTGGTGATTTTGTTTGAACTTTTCAGAAGGTTCATGAGATAGAATGAGATACCTGCCCAACAAGCTTTTTGTAAATTAATATAGTAAATTTCATGAGATAGAATGTAAAGAGTTAATAGGTATAAAATTTATACCTGCCCAAGAAGAATTCAATTCAACTCACTCATTGAAGGAGTTCTCATTTCGGATGAAGACTTATGGTTTCTTTTGGGATTTCTTCAGTTTTTTTTTTTTTTTTTCGTTTAAGGATGTTGGTTTTAGTGATGGAATGGCATTTACTTATTATGCATGTGTTTGGATATGCAATTGAGTTAAATTGTAATATATCGAGACAACTAGCATTTCTAAGAAAACCGTTGACTTCCTCTTCAACTGTTTGGACCATTGAACAATGGGCATTTTATATCCACACTTGTTAAAACTGACAGTTTTGCTTAACAAGCTAGTTTCACTCTGAAACTGAATTTAATAACTTGATTTACTGTTTCTTAAGATTATTGACAGTAGTAATATGTTCTAAGCTAAAATATCTGTTATGCCAAGTGGTCGATTCGATCATTTTTGGATAGTGGATTTTAACTCTACTAGACTTTCCAAAATCAGGACCTGACTATGATATCTTTCATTACATTTTTTTATCTGAATTGAAATATATTTCAGACATGCATCAGGCTCAGCTTCTCCTTTTTCTTTCTCCTGTTGTCTCGTAATTGCAGGTTGAGACATTTAGAGGTGGGACCCAACTAGCTTCTCAGTCAGCATGCCTAAATCTACTGGGTGTGAAGGGTGCAAGCATGTAAACACCAGGAGCCAATTTCAGGTTTTTGGCCACCATCATTGCAAGTTCCATTCTTCCAGATGTTGCATTTTTGAAGCATATTGTTCAGATATAGACGTATAATCCAACAGGGAGTTGAGACACCATTTGGAGGTAAGTTTTGAAGAAGAAAAAAAAAACAGAAGTCAGATACACTGTTGTCCTTATAGAACAAAAGACTAAGAGTTTGTTGATGCCTCCTATGATGGTCTAGATTGATACATGCTCATATTGGTGGTGTTAATGATATTACGTTTTCCCATCCCAACAAACAACTCTGCATAATCACATGTGGTGATGACAAGACAATTAAGGTGATCAAATTGAGGAGCCTGAACTTGGTATTGGGGAAAACAAAAACTAAAACCTTGTCCTTACAAAACTCATTATATGAATGGTAGGTTTCAGATGTTGTAGGAGGGCGTAAGCAATATATATTTAAAGGCTATGAAGCACCTATATACTCTGTTTGCCCGCACCATAAACAAGCTATCCAGGTACTTCACCTTCTACAAACTTTTTTTTGTTCATTGGAATGATTTCCCTTATCAGAGATTATGATTTAATGGAATTTTGGTGGATCCTCTTTTATGGTGGATATATAGAAGATGCCCCATAAAGAGCTTCAGGTGTTTTTCTACTATTATTAATCTCGTAGAAATTCATCTCACTTGAGCATATCATGTGCAGTTTATTTTCTCTACTGCAATTGACGGAAAGATTAAAGCATGGCTCTATGATTGCTTGGGATCTAGAGTTGATTATGATGCTCGTGGGCTCTGGTACACCACAACGGCATATAGTGGAGATGGAACTAGCTTTATATTGTATTACTGTTGATCAGAGAAGTGTACTTGGATGCTACTGTCGGTACTTTGTTATCCTTGTCATCTACATTACTGATGGCCAACGCTTGATAAGGATGCTGGAGAAAAGAGCATTTGAGGGGTATCCAGGACCATCAGAGCATTTTCATGCCACAGTTGTCCTTGTGGGCCAACCTAATCCAGGATTGAATTAATCAATCTTTATGCCCATAACTTGAAAAGGAAAATTCTTTGGTGTCATTTTTTTTCTGTTACGATAAATAATTTTATATTGCTTTTAGTATGAAGTAATTTTCTGTTCTCACTACGAAAAGCTTCTTTCTTCTGATCTCATGTATTTTTTTAAAGCAACAGTCACAGGAGATTTCTCCTGTCCATTTTCTTGGTGCAATGTGCAAGTTTTAAGGTGAGATCTATATCTATGTTACTTTTTGAGGTTTCATATGGTCGCAGAAAGGATGCTAAATTTTTTGTTCATTCACATTTTGGAATCTTAGGTTTGGGTTTACGATGCATCACAATTTTAGTGTGTTCTTTACTGATGTAGGGGAAGAACCCCATGATCGAGGGCGTGGATCACGCACCTTCCTGCGGGAGATGGACAGGAAGAAAAGCAAGAGAAAACTAAGGAATTTCATATTTTGGAGTTTCAACTCAAACAGGAAATTGTTATTCCCGTTTTTAAACTTCGGCCCAACTTGTGGGGCCCATATTGATCATTTATGATGATCCATTCCGTCCATTTTGTAGAGCTGCTCGATGCCGAGAAAACCCAACAAGTTTCACGTCGATCCGAGTTACGGATTGATCGTGGCGTCCAAAATGGTACGAATTGTCCAGAAAGTTCCAAATTCCGCCCACTGAAACTGGAGATGGTCCAGGTGGCCCACTACTACTGATATGGAGAATCTAAGCCGACCATCTTAAAGAGTACGTCGATATCAGTAAAACCACAAAGTTTTGTGGCAATCAGATGTGTGGATTGCTCGTATCAGCGGAAGGAAGACGACACCCTACAGGCGCTATACAGTTTGCGCAGATTTTTCTATTTCTTTTATAATTGTATTAGGATTTTTTTCTTCCTTTGCAAATTAATATTAAGTACGAATTTAGTATTTAGTTTATTATTTAAAGCAAGCTAATTATGTTTTTTAAGGGGTCATTCAATCTTCAATAAACAATTATTTGGAATTAAATTCCTCTTTTTTATCTTTTCTTTCTTCTCGTGGATTCGAGAAACTATCGGTTAGGGAGACGGTGATCGACCTACCACGTCCCCCCTGCGTCATTGGTATCAGAGAGAGGTTTCTTCCTCAGGATGATTGCCTCTAATAAAGGGTTGGATCTTCATCCTAAGGACGGTGCTCCAAGGGATTATGTCACGGCGGCAGCTTTCGATGAAGCACAACAGGAAAATCGGTTGATCCTGCAAGGTATACAGGCAACCCTCAACCGCATTGCAGCGGCATTAAATCTGCCCCAAGCCCAAGGCAACAGTCAACAACCACCTGTGCTTGCTGTACGGAATAACCCCTTGTTCCGTAGAGCACCTCAGGTGGCCTATTGCAGGGCTACCCCAGACGATTCAAAACTCAACGATAAAGAGGTCGAAGACATCATCATACGACGGCCTGCGTGTGGGAACGATCGTGGGGATTATGTTGAAAGAGCTTTTCGAGGTAATATAACTTCGAATCAGGTCGTTGAAGTACAACCCACCACCATCTCAGAGGATGTTCAAAATTTTGAGGGGGTAGAGGAAATCAATACTTCAGTCTTAAAGGATAGGGAAGTAGAGTCTAAAGTTATTTCTGACATTATGGAGTCAGTTTTGACGGAATCCATGAGCATCTCAGAAAGTGTCACGCTAGCAATGCAGGAAATCGAGGCGATCGGAGTTGCCAAACTTCCTGATGAATTGTTCATTGTGAAGGAAATTGTCCTTTCTCAGAAAAAGCCAACTTTTGATGTGCCAGAGAAGATTGCAATTATTCATGTTGGCGTGGAGAAGAAGTCGGAGAAAAATTTTGCTGCATTCCAGGATAGGGCCCGCAAGCATCGACTTCCGAAGTTAAAAGCAAATCATGGCCCTAACCTAAAGCGAAACTCGAGGACGAGTTTTTTTCAAGTGGGGAAGAATGATGTAGGGGAAGAACCCCATGATCGAGGGCATGGATCACGCACCTTCCTGCGGGAGATGGACAGGAAGAAAAGCAAGAGAAAACTAAGGAATTTCATATTTTGGAGTTTCAACTCAAACAGGAAATTGTTATTCCCGTTTTTGAACTTCGGCCCAACTTGTGGGGCCCATATTGATCATTTATGATGATCCATTCCGTCCATTTTGTAGAGATGCTCGATGCCGAGAAAACCCAACAAGTTTCACGTCGATCCGAGTTACGGATTGATCATGGCGTCCAAAATGGTACGAATTGTCCAGAAAGTTCCAAATTCCGCCCACTGAAACTGGAGATGGTCCAGGTGGCCCACTACTACTGATATGGAGAATCTAAGCCGACCATCTTAAAGAGTACGGCGATATCAGTAGTAGTGGGCCACCTGGACCATCTCCAGTTTCAGTGGGCGGAATTTGAAACTTTCTGGACAATTCGTACCATTTTGGACGCCACGATCAATTCGTAACTCGGATCGACGTGAAACTTGTTGGGTTTTCTCGGCATCGAGCATCTCTACAAAATGGACGGAATGGATCATCATAAATGATCAATATGGGCCTCACAAGTTGGGCCGAAGTTCAAAAACGGGAATAACAATTTCCTGTTTGAGTTGAAACTCCAAAATATGAAATTCCTTAGTTTTCTCTTGCTTTTCTTCCTGTCCATCTACCGCAGGAAGGTGCGTGATCCACGCCCTCGATCATGGGGTTCTTCCCCTACATCATTTACAGGGTCTGAGATACCACTTAACCACCTCTCATGATTTATTGAACTATGAGTTGTGGGTTGGTAAACTTCAACACTTCTAAATGACATTTTGATAATTAATTGTTATTGACCATTTTACTGAAGCAAGTGACTGCCTATTTTGCAGGTAACTGAAGAGAATCAAGCTATGAATGTTTCTGTAAAAACTGATATATGGAGATCTGAGGTTTGAGCTCTCTTCATATTTACAAGTATGCATGCTTATGTAGGATTCTCGGTTGACACTAAATTGCTTGCTATCTCTTAAAAATATACATGTGTGGAAAAACATGTTCCACTATAGATTTAATAAACATAACTTCATAGTTATTTCTATTCAGGACAACCAAGTTGATCCTTTATAAGTTTTCTTCCCTTTCGAGAAGCGGTCCTATGTGGAAAGGATGCTTGAAAGTGCAGCTGCAACATCGGTACATTAATGCTTGGCTCAAATGGACCTTTTGGGTGCTACCACTATCGGGGTTGGATCTACTGTGCCAGTAATTCAGATTAATCGAGATGTATTTGGATGTGATGTATAGTGTTGTAATGGATGTATTGTGTCATTTTGATGGATTTGGATTGGAATGAATGTGTGTGAATTTAAATTGTAATGAATGTGGATTTGATTACAATGAATGTGAATTTGGATTGGAATGTAGGTGTCTATCAGGTTTCGAGCTCAGCCAAATGCCCTAAGGCACCAATAAACCAACTTTTAAAAAAAATCATAAATTCGACAGTTTTGGCTGTCACTTTTTTAAAAATACAGCGGCTAAGGCCGGCAAAATTTATTCCACGTATGTTGGCTAGGATCGCTGTTTATAATAATCGACTGCTATAAGCAGTCGAAGAATTAATATAAAACAACGGCTTGTAGCCGTCGTTTATTGGGTAAACTCAATAGCCTTAGCCGCCAAAAATGGAGAGTGCCAACTTGAATTTTGACAAATTATTTGACAGTCTATAACTTTCATTGAATATTATTCGTTGAGCTTAGGCCGCCAAAAATGGTTTTCAGCGACAAAAAATTCGGCGTGCAAAAACGTTGCCATGATCCGTTGAATTTTTGAAAAAACGACGGCCATGGACCATCATTTTTAGCCTTTTTTTCACGTAGTGACAGAGACCACCAATCTGTTAAATTTATCAGTAGCCAAACTAATGTGAATCGAGTGCATGCTAGGTGGATCTCATTTTTGCAGGAATTCACATTCTTACTGAAGCACAAGGCGGGGTAGTAGAACAACGTGGCTAATGCATTTACCTACCATCCATCATTGCTAATTACTATGAGTAATGAGGTGGTCGGGTTTGATTACCTCAAGGAGTTGTATGTTAAAGACAAGTACTTCAGGGAAGCAGGGAATAGATGCTTGGAGGGTCAGCCCAGTGACCTACATATACACAATGGTTTCCTATTAAAGGGTAATCAGTTATGCATGCTACAGAGCTCATTGAGGGAGTGCATCATCCAAGAATTGCATGGAGGTAGTCTCGATAGTCACTTAGGATGATACAAGACCATAGCTCTTGTGGTGGAACATTATTTTTTTGTAGTAATTAAGCGAAATATGGAAACGGCAGTACAACGATGCCATATATGCTAGTCTTCCAAGGGATAATCTCATAACACGGGTCTCTACACCCCATTACCCATACCTGACGGCCCTTGGGAAGACTTGTGCATGGACTTCGTACTTGGTCTTTCGAGGACCAAGTGTGGCATAGATTCTATGTTTGTGGTGGTGGATAAATTTTCAAAGATGGCACACTTTATCCCGTGCAAGAAAACTCTCGATGCGACACACGTTGCAAATTTATTCTTCAGAGAAGTTGTGTGGCTACACGTACGATGTCGCTAAATCCATCACATCTAATCAGGACACGAAGTTCCTCAACCATTTTTGGAGGACTTTATGGAAATAATTCGACACTCAGCTTCAGTTCAGTATTGTGTATCACCCACAGACGAATGGGCAAACTGAGGTGATAAATCGTACGCTTAGTAACCTTAGTCGGTACATCTCTAGGGATAAACTGAAGTAGTGGGACTTAGCCCTGGCTCAGGTGGAATTTTCCTTCACTAACATGCTGAATTGTTCCACTGGCAAGTTGCCATTTAAAATTTTGCATGGATAAGTGCCTAGGCATACACTTGATTTAGTCTCATTGCCCAAGTTATTGGGGGTGAGCATTGTTGCAGAGCATATGGCGGACCGCATCAATGGCATTTATGCTGATGTTCAAGCTAGGTTACAAGCTTCTAATGATAAGTACAAGGAAATGACTGACAAACATCAACAACAAAAAGTGTTCAAAGTGGGTGACAACGTGATCGATGGTTCATCGATCTTCACAAGGAAAGATTTCCAATTGAGATGTAGAACAAGCTAAAGAACAGGAAAATCAGACTGGTACCTATCATCCATAAGATTAGTGACAACACCTACGTTTTTTATCTTCTAGATGACATGGAGATCTCGCAAACATTCAACGTCATGGACCTATTCGAGTATCATAAGCCGCATTCTGAAGATAACTCAAAGACAAGTTCTTTTGAAGTGAAGGGGACTGATGTAGAATGAGTCGACGATGTGTCAATCGTAAAGATGGATCGAAGGAAGGAGTCCAATTCCAAGAAGAATTGATAGTCGACAACATAGTTCAATCAGTCGAGTAATAGGGTCGACTGATCAAACGCCCTCCAGAAAATTTAGAATTTTCAAAAATTCTCTGGACTATTTTTAACTTTTTTTTTAACACAACCTAGCCCGAACACCTGAACCCAACCCGGCCCGACCGAAAGCACCTAAAGGTGCTACTGGTGTGTCTGGAACCTGAGACCAGCTGGTTGATAACCTCGGATTCAAAGATTCTCTGGACTATTTTTAACTTGCTCGATTAGTCAACGCCTAGGGTGGTCGACCGGTTGATAGGGGTCGAGGTCCATGGCCGACTAGTTGAACCCTGCACAATTTTTTTTCTCCAAAACTCTCTGAATGTCTTTAAACCCTGTGGACCAGTCGACTAATCTAGTCAATCAGTCGACTTGATAAATCAATGTGAGTCAACGGGTTTCACAGTTTTGCCCATTTTTCACTTTCTTTCCATTTTCATTTGGGACTCTTGTTAATTCGTCCTTAGGGTTTGTTTTGTAGTATGTAAATGTTGCTAAACACGTATTAGGATTTTATCTTTCACATTATTCAATCAAATCTTCCAAATTTTGTCGTTTCTTCTCTCGTGAATTCGAAAAGCTCTTGTGGATTCATGATAGTTATCCCTTGAGGAAGATGGTGATTGACCTCATCACATCCTCCCCTGCATCAGAATCGTTCTCAACATTGATCTTAGTGAATCCTCGATCAATACAAAGTGATAGGCCCTCCAATATAGATTTACACTTGGCTCTGACATTCATACCAAGCTTGTAGCCACTGGAGAAAGCAAAAAAGAGATCCCCATTCCTTAATCTACACCCTCCACCACCTGAGGGCCCTGAGTTTCCCCAACAGACCCATCCACGTTTATTTTAAACCATCCCTCTAGAGGCCTTTCCCATTTCAGAAGAGAGACAATTTTGCATTCCGGGGCCCTCACTTCAATCCCCAACACTTAAAAGGCCAATTGCCTTGAAAAATGTTTCTCCTTGGCGGGAGGGAGGTACGGGCTTACCTTGACCACCAATTAATTCTAGAGATGATTCTCCCCACATTGCTTAGTTGGTTGTCAAAACTCCGACCATTCCTCTCTAACCAAATATTCCATAAACAAATATTAGGAAGCAAACCCCATAAGGAAGAAATGTAGTCATTAGATGAGGCCCCCCTCCACTAATGGGAGGCCCTTCCCAACACGGCTGGCCTTCAACCAAAGCAATATAAAAAATGCTACTGTAGTATGTTCATACCTTGGTTGCAAGTTCTCATTACAGAGGCAAGGGATCAATGTCTTCCCTACTTGGACTCTTCTCGATCTCATTGCAGACGCATTTTAAAGCCAATTGAATACCACTTTGTTGAATCCTATCATCCACTGGAACCACATTATGCATGAACTTCCAGGAGAAAATTGTAATTTTTAGCGGCGTTTTAGAATGTCAAACCCATTTTGCCCACCTTCTTCTCTCAGCTAACAATCTACACAATTTCCAGGCAGCTTTAACAGAGAACTCTCCTATTCGATCCATAAGCCAAATGCACCTGTCTAGCTTATTAGATGTACAAAAGCCTTCTGCACGAATGTGGTCCAAGACCACTTGAGGGAGGAATGAATCCAACGGGGTAGACAATGTCAAACTTGTTAGTTTGATGTTGTTGCTTTTTAAAAAGAAAAAGAGAGTGAAAAGGAAAAGCTTCTTGCTTTTTGCTTCTGGGAATAGTCCCACATTGGAAAAAGTTGAGAACCTTTTCACCTTTATTTATAAGTGTGGTGGAGTACCTTTTGTTGTTCTCTTGGGTTTGTTATGCTATAGACCACATGCGCGCGCGCTCGTCCATCACGTCATGTCGTGTCGTGTCGTGTGTGCCTTGCCTGTGCTGTTTACATGAGAAATTTTGTTTTTTTATTTTTTTCAATTTTCTTTTTTTAACTGATTCTTACGGTAGCTCATTCCACGTCACCACAACATTATGATGACCGTTGTGTAACCATCAGAGACGTTGGAAGACACGTTTATGCCTCGTGTCTATCCAGTCAGCCCTATTACTTACTATATATAGTATGTTTACGGGTCTCCATAAGATACAACTACACAGCTCTACCATAAGAAAGAAAAAATTTGTCTCTCTTACTTCTTAAGAAAAAAGGGATTTCTCTCCATTAATATTTCTTTTAAGCTTTGCATTTTTCTTTTCAAATATATGAGCATCATCCACTAGTTGGAGAAGTCAGCAAACACTTGTCGGTCGGTGGTTATATCCCAAGAGCTATCGTTGCTACAGACGATCTATTTTGGAATCAATCTAGAATGGGGCACGAATAGTCTTCAGGAAAGCGTCATGGATCCACGCCTCCACTAATATATAATTTCTATTTTGTCTGTTCTTTACTTCCTGATTTTATTCGAGGTGTATTCAATCCTATTTTATATTTGTTCAGTTATTTATAACATTTGATTATTTAATTATTATTTTGGGTTACTAATTTTTGTACTTGAGAACAACAATCTGAAGACTATAATTTATTTTTGAGTACATGAATTACAATCCAGATTAACTAGTAGTAAATTGGAGATTTATTTAATTATTATTTTAATTTAGGAATCTAAACAGCTCTTTAGAATTCTATTTGGAGTTTAGATATGCCTTAGATTTGTCTAATATCTCGTGTCTATCACTTTATAGCACTGATCTGATTACTCATATGCTCATTTTGTTCACATATATTTGATCATTCTAATCAGATTAATCAGATCCATCTGTATTGACCTTTTAGATCAATCTAATTTTATAGGGCATATCATCTTAATCTGGATTCATATCTTAACGTAAGTGTAAGATTCTGTTAATTAATTAGGATAGTTTAATTTCACAAATGAATCTATTGCTCTTATTTGTTTTGAGAGAACTCATGTCTTCCTTAAAGAATTTTTCTCTTTCCACTGTAACTATAAATCTATTTGATGGTTCCAATTTCAAAAGGTGGGAAAAGAAAATAGAATTTGTCTTAAGAAAAGAGAAACTTTTATACATTTTAAAGGAAGAACCGGACACTCAAGTATTAGAACCCTATCGTACTTGGAAAATGAACAAATGGAAAGAAGATGATGATCTCTCTAAGGATCATATTCTTAATCGTATGCTAACCCCATGTTTGATTTATATTGGACCATAAATCCTCTAAGGAACTCTGGAATGCACTTACCAAAAAAATTGCAATGAAGAAGTTGGATCTAAAAAATATGTAATAAGCCGATTTTACCGCTACATGATGGTAGACGGTAAATCAGTTGTAGCTCAAACTGTGGAAATCCAACTACTTTTCAATGAGGTGTTGCAGGAGGGGATTAAAGTAGATGATCAATACTTGCTTCTGTAATTGATAAACTTCCTCCTTTATGGGAATTTCATAAGGAACTTAGAAGGAAAACTGAGGAACTCACCATGAAAATATTAATTGTTAATATTTGTATCGAAGAAGAAGCTCACCTCCAAGATCGTAAGGATGATGGTTGGCTTAAAGTCCATCATATAAATTCAAAAAATCATTATCAGAAAAAAGGGAATAATATGAATAATAAACCTCATTTTGACCCAAAAAAACCACATAAAAATTCAAAAAAGTAAAATCTAAGACAAGTTGTTTTGTGTGTGGTGTTTCGGGCCACTATACCAGGTATTGTAGACATCATAAAGGGAAAACTCAAGCTAATGTAATGAAAGCTGATAAAGTTAATAATGCTTATGAAGAAAAACTGATAATCGCTATGATTACGGAGACATGTGCTGTCAATGTGAAAGAGGGATGGTGGCTATATTCAAGAGCTACAAGACATGTTGCATCTGACCGTGCATGGTCTAACTCCTATGAACCATCCTAGCATCACTAGGTTGTTCATATGGTTAGCTAAGCAACTACCAAAGTAGTTAGAAAAGGCAGTGTGACTCTCATGTTCACCTCTAAGAGAGAGCTCACCTTGAAAGATGTGTTGCATGTTCCTGAGCTAAGGAAGAATCTGGTATCTAATCATCTATTAGATGAGGTAGGGATTAAGGATGTAATCGAATGTAGGTAGGTTGTCTTTTCTAAGAATGAAAAGTTTATAGGGAAAGCCTACAAAGTAGATGGCATGTATAAATTGTCTGTTAATATGAATAAAGCTTCATTTCTGCTTACTTGATTAGTGTTCATAACTTGAATGTGTGGCATGGCAGATTGTCCCATATTAATAATAAATATGTTGTGTGATTCTATTAATACGAACAAGTGTGTACATTGTAGTATAGCTAAAACAGTTAAAAAACCATTTCACTATGTGGAAAGGAAATCTTAACTCTTAGGATTAGTTCATTCCGACATTTGTGACCTAAAAGAAATTCAAACCAGAGGAGATAAAATGTATTTTATTACTTTTATAGATGATCACTCTAGGTTTTGTTATGTTTACCAAATTAAGTCCAAGGATGAAGCCGTAAACATGTTCAAAGCTTATAAAGCTGAAGTAGAAAATCAGCTAAGTCAAAAAATGAAATGCCTTAGAAGTGATAGGGGAGGTCAATATACCTCCCTAGCCTTTAGTGATTTCTGTGAATCCCATGGGATTATTCATCAATACATGTCCCCTTATTCTCCTCAGCAAAATGGAGTTGCTAAGAGAAAAAATAGGACTTTAATAGACTTGGTAAATGTGATGCTTAGTTCATCAAGTCTACCTCAAAACTTATTGGGAGAAGCCATCCTTACAGCTGCATATATACTTAATAGAATTTCTTCTAGCAAAAGTGATAAATTCCCTTATGAAATGTGGAAAGGTAGATCCCCTAACTTAAATTATATTAAAATTTGGGGTTGTCTCTCATATGTCAGGTTAGTTGACCCTAAAAGACCTAAATTAGGAGATAAAATTGTAAGTTGTGTATTTGTTGGATACGCTCTTAATAGTAAAGCATACAGGTTTTTTACTTTAAATGAGTCATCAATTATAGAATTTAGAGATGTAGATTTTTTCAAGGAGATGTTTCCTTTCAAGTCTGAAATTAGTGAGGGTGATGTTTCAGAACCTGTAACTAGATCTAGGGAAAAACATTATTTAAAGGACTCTTATCATATTGATGAACCTAGAGTTAGTAAGAGAGCGAGAAAGGCTAAGGATTTTGGACCTGATTTTCATTCTCACATAGTAGAGAGTGATCATGTTGTATTTTAAGAGGCTATGTCCTCTCATGATGCTTCCTTTTAGATGGAGGCCATTGATACTGAAATGGACTCCATCTTGGCAAATCACACTTGGTATTTAGTAGATTTACCTAGTGGTAAAAAACCGCTTGGTTGTAAATGGATATTTAGGAAAAATTAAGACTAGATGGCTCAATAGATAAGTATAAAGCTAGGTTAGTGGCCAAAGGTTTCAAGCAGAAAGAAAGGATAGACTTCTTTGACACTTATTCTCCTGTTTCTATAATAGCGTCAATAAGAGTATTGATAGCTATAACATCTCTACATAATCTCATCATACATCAGATGTATTCAAAACAGCCTTTTCATATGGAGATCTCGATGAGAAAATTTACATGGAGCAACCTAAAGGGTTTGTAAACCCTGCTCAACCTTTTAAGGTGTGTAGGTTACTTAAATCTTTATATGGTCTCAAGCAGCCACCTAAGCAGTGGCACGCTAAATTTGATTCCATTCTTAGAGATGATGGATTTAATATAAATGAAGTGGATAAATGCTTATATTATAAAAATAATAGAACTATAAGTGTTATTATATATTTATATGTAGATAACCTTTTAATATTTGGGTCTAATAACTCTGTTATTAACCACACTAAGGATTTCTTCTCTTTCAAGTTTTATATGAAAGACTTAGGTGTGGTGAATGTAATTCTTGGAATTAAAATTATCAAGAAAAAGGATGAGATAGTACTTTCACAATCTCATTATATTGAATCCATTTTGAAAAAATATAACATGGCATATTGTAAACCTGTTTGTACCCCTTATGACCCTGGTATTCACTTATATCCCAATAAGGGAATAAGTGTAGATCAGAATGGATATGCTAGTATAATTGGTAATCTAATTTATACAATGAATTGTACTAGACCAGATATAGCTTATGTTATTGGTAAATTAAGTAGATTCATTGGTAATCCCAGTGATGAGAATTGGGATGCTATTCATAGAGTTTTGAGATACTTAAAGAAAACTCAGCATTATGGCTTACATTATGGTAGTTATCCAACAATATTAAAAGGGTACTCTGATGGTGATTGGAATTCTATTTCTGATGGTTGTAAAGCAACCAGTGACTTCATCTTCCTCATAGTAGGAGGAGCTGTTACGTGGAAATCTAAGAAACAGTCGATAATCTCTTATTCAACTACGGAATCAGAGCTTATAGCTTTAACCACGACTGTGGAAGAAGCTGAATGGTTGAGAAATATTCTACATGATATTCCTTTTTGGTGTAATCTGGTACCTTCAGTAAAACTTAATTGTGATAGTAATGCAGCTATCAGGCGTGTTAACAATGCACAATATAGTGGGAAAATGAGATTTATAAGTAGAAAACACAGTAGGATTAGAGAATTACTCAAAGGAGTAGTCTCTATAAATGAAATCAGGTCTCTAGAAAATCTGGCAAATCCTTTAACAAAAAGCCTTGCAAGGAAAAAAAATCTATAATACAGCAAAAGGAATGAGAGTTAAGTCGATTGAGTGAATTGCCTGTAATAGTAACCTAACCTGTATGACTAGAAATCCCAGAAAACATGTTCAATGGGAAAAATGAGTTACGGAGTGATTCAGAGAGGTCCTTTATGAGGAAACTGAGTTTTCAATTCCATTCCTAGATAATGTACAATACAACTTGTGACAAATTAGAGGATGAGGTCAAATCTCTTAATGAGTTCTATAGTCCTTATGGATGGAATGTATGGTTACAAGTGCATTCTTGATAGACTCACCTATATGAGTGTAAAGGATTAGCCGCCTTCTATGAGAATCTGGAAAATTCTCTAGAGCTCTCATGAAAGTGGAAAAGCACTTGCCTTTAAAATGCATTAAAGGTATACTTAATAGTAGTGGCAATTACACGTGTGTGAAGAATTGATCTCACCAATTTACTAAGCTTAGTTTTGAAAGACTATGTCCACTAAGTTTATGGTAAATAATTTCTTCATACTAAGCTAAGGTTCAAGTTTATGTGACACCTTAGTTTATGCACGTGTGGTCAGATGCTTATATATCTTTTGTTTTAAAAATAGTGGGAGCTTGTTAGTTTGATGTTGTTGTTTTTAAAAAAATAAAATTAAATAGAGTGAAATGGAGAAGTTTCTTGCTTTTTGCTTTTGGAAATAGTCACACATTGGAAAAAGTTGAGAACCTTTTCACCTTTATTTATCAGTGTGGTGGAGTATCTTTTGTTATCCTCTTGGGTTTGCTATGCTGTAGACCACATGTGCGTCTGCCCGCCCTCTTCACCGCATCGTGTCATGCACGCTGTGCTCGGGCTCGGGCTTTATCTACATGAGGAATTTTGTTTTTTCGTTTTTTTATTTTTCTTTTTTTGACCGATTATTACTGTAGCTCGTTGCACATCGCCACAAAGTTATGATGACCGTTGTGTAACCATCAGGGACGTTGGAAGACCCGTTTACGCCACGTGTCTATCCAGTCAGCCCTATTATTTATTATATATAGTATGTTTACGGCTCTCCATAGGATACAACTACAACAACTCTACCGCAAGAAAGAAAAAATTCATACTCTCGTACTTTTAACAAAAAAAAGGGATTTCTCTACATTAATATTTCTTTTAAACTTTGCGTTTTTCTTTTCAAATTTATCAGCATCATCCACTAGTTGGAGAAGTCGGCAAATACTTGTCGGTCGGTGGTTGTATCCCAAAAGCTATCGCTACTATACAGACGGTCTATTTTGAAATCGATCCAGGAAGGAGCATGAATCGGTCTTCAGAAAAACGTGATGAATCCACGCCTCCACTGATATATAATTTCTGTTTCATCTGTCCTTTACTTCCTAATTTTATTCCAGGTGCATTCAATCTTATTTCATATCTGTTCAGTTATTTATAACATTTGATTATTTAATTATTGTTTTGGATTACTAATTTTTGTACTTGGAAACAACAAAATCCTTCACTTTCAGCTGAACCATGATCTTCTGGAAACGGGTCAAGAAGTGATCCTTAAATCAGATGGATATCCAAGACTCAAGTAAGCCACCACCATAGGAAACAGTGGGATAGAAAACCCAAACAATAAAAAGAAAATCACTATGGCCCACCGTTATGTTTATGTGTGCCATCCAACCCGTTCGTAAGATGATTCCCACAGAGATAAAGGCAACACAATTACCATCCTGACACAAAACTTCCGCTGGCCTGAAGTAGGTTTCAATGGTGGGCGTTTGCATCCCCATTGTTTCTTGTGGTGTACCCCACTCGGGTCGTGTATCTGCCTGATTTTCTGGATCACTTCCTAACGCGAGATGGAAAAGGTGATGGACTGAGCAAATGTCATGTGATGGGCCCCAAAACTTTTTGGTGAACGCTCTAACTGTAACTGGAATTATTTATACTCTTTAAGGGTATGACCCTCGATACACAGTCCATAGAAATGGCATAATTAGCTTACTAACTCCAACTAAATAAATTTTGGAACTTTCTATTGCTTAGATATACTCCAAAATTCACATTGATTAAATAATCTAAACCTTGGATTTGTGGACACTTGTTTCTTGAAATAAGAACATTGGACATCTATAAATTTTAACCATCAAATAAATGTCCGTCAATCGTATGGTCATATGATGAAATACGAGAATTTTTGCTTCACGGTACTTTTAAAACTTGTAAACATAATTTTAATGATTAAATTTGAACTAATTACATGCCACGTATATAATTTTTCACTAATTTATGAGTGGTCCGTGTATCATGCATCACAGTCTGCACAGTATCAAAGTTTTCTCAAAGGAGTTGGAATGAAGATGAGAGAACACACCCACACAAGTCACCCGTGAAGCTCGTTTTTTGAGATTGAGATCTGAGCTTTACATAAGGTTGGAAATAATGCTTAGAAGTTCATCTAAAAAATCACACAATTTTCACTCTTTGGGTGGGAAATAACGTGGGGCGGGTATAAATTTTATTTGCCGGCTCCATGTCTCAGTGGTAGGTATTCTCTGTCTCAACACTGGGATCATGAGATCAAGTGCCTGTGTGGTGTGGGGCCAGGTGCATGTGTAGTGTGGGTGTGTGTGAAAAAGAAATCCATTTTGTCAGTTCATTTTAGAGCATGAGCCCAAAAATAGGCAGTCAGAGATCTCAGATGAACCACACTACAGAAAAAAATGGTGATTGAATGCTCATCATTAAAAACTTCCTAGGCCCACTATAATACTTATTTACTACCCAACCTGTTGATTACGTCACACAGACTTGGATGAAGGAAAAACACAAACAGATAACTTCTGTGGCCCATAAGAAGTTTTTAATGGTGGGTGTTCAATCACCACCGTTTCCTATGGTGTAGTCCACCTGAGATTTAGACCTGCCTAAAATGAGCCGACAAAATGGTTGGATAGCATGGAAAAAACACATACATCATGGTGGAGCCTATGGAACACTGTTAAGTCGCTACTGGCGGTGTCAGCATAAAATCCCTGTCCATTTGAAAGTTTAAGGTCAATACCTACTAGCCTGTTGACCACTTTTGACAGTCGCATGTAGTTTAATCAAATCCTGCCACATCCGAACACCGCTGAGCTCCATGGTATTAGAATCAGCAAGCAAACAGATTCCCAGCAGGAGGCACCAATTCCTTTCTCAATAAAATCATTGTGACAAATGCACTCCATGTTGGATTGCATGCATTCATTTGTGGACTTGATTGTAATTTCTATACTTCAACTCTTTGTTTGGTGGAGAACACTTTCTTTGGTTGATAGATGACGGCAGCTATTATTAGATTTACTTACTAGATAGTGCATTTATTCATCTCTGAAAATTTCATGAGAAATAATCCAACAATATTATATATTGCAATATAATGGCAGTTATTTCAAAATATGGGCAGATTTTAAAATATGGCATTTTTATCGTGTTAATTGTGATATTAACATGAAAACAGTAAAAACATTAGGCAATTTATTATATAAATAATGTTTAAATTTAAAATTTAATTGATGATATATAATAAATATTTTTATTTTTTGCAAGACGAGGAGGAGATTTGTCATTATGACTAAAGTGTACATAGGAATTCAAACAAGAAGCACTTGTTGAGTTCATCTTGACTTAGTTGATTTACTTACAGGTGCCCAACATTGAAAATCCTTGTTTTCCCTACACAAATAAAAGAAGAAGAGGAGAAACATATTCCTCATTTCATAAGCAAGTGGAAGTAGCTCCAGTGGCTGTGCATGGAAAGTATACCATCTTCTTTCAATGAAATGCTCTTGGAAATGAAACTCTGATGAAGATAATCGAGGGGTGTAGAGAACTCAAGGTATTAGATGTAAAGGATTGGTTGGGTTTGGAGGTTGACGATGAGACATTGAAGAAAGCTTCTGGGATAGAAACCTTTGTGTATGGGGGATCGCTCTTTGAACAGAACGATGATGATAATGACAACACCGGCACCAATGATATTGTCATATTTTAGGAAGGAAACTATAAAATCAAGATGGATCCAATTCCTGCTTAAACATTTAATCTAGACCTTGAATTTGTGTGCTATGGATGTGTACATTAATCCAGAACGTCCAATTTGTGGGGCCATGCTGTCGGTGCAGTATACACCAGCAATCATACTGATGAGACAACCGTAACCATGAAACTGGGGCCATGAAAAGTGTTGAAGAGGCCTCAAAACTATGCATTGACAGTGTCCACCGACCGGTCGGCCAGTGGATAGTTTGGCACAGAAACTCTCTAGATGTTTTTTGCCCTTTTGAGACTAGTCGTCCGACCGATCGCAGGGTGCTCAGACCAGTAGCTAGACAGGTCTGAGTTGAGGTAGCAGGAATGCAGTTTTAGAGCAAAGCTCACTGGACCAACCTCGACTGGTCAGCCGATCGGTCGACAGACTTGCGGGATTTGAAATTCTTTGCACGAAAACGCATTGTATGTTTCTAAATCCAGATTCTCTCTTATAAATATGTTTCCTAATCGTGTTTGGAGAAGCACTAAGTAATACCAAGGAGTCCTAATACGAGATTAAGGTTTGGGGTGAGAGGATTGTGAGGTTTGAGAGCTTCTATTCATCTTTAGGATCTACTCGGGTAGATTAACTCTGTAATCATCTGTTTATCATAGTGGAGGTGTCGTTTTATGCTTTAGTTTTTTCCCATAAGGGTTTTCCACGTAAAATTCATGTGCTTTTGCATTGATTACTTATGTGGCTGTGTGGTGATTGTTTGATCTTCTTCGGTGCTTCCGCTGACCGGATTTCCAACAAGTGGTATCAGAGATATTATTGGAAGGTTGAAGAAGGAGTTTTCTGCAACAATCTCATGGCTTCAAGTACGAGGATCGACGTTGATAAGTTCTCGGGCAAAAACAACTTTGAGTTGTGGAAGGTGAAGGTGAGGGTCGTCCTAACTCAGCAAGGGGTTGTGAATGCCATTGGAAAGCGACCTACTGAGATGAAAGATGATGAGTGGACCAAGATGGATGAGAAGGCTATGGCCTCAATCCAATACTGCCTTGTTGATGATGTCCTCTATAACGTCATGAGGGAGAAGACCATTGTAAAGACATGGACCAAGCTAGAGAACATCTATGCGAAGAACTCTCTAAAAAATCGAATGTATCTAATGATGCAACTTTTCACCTTGAAGATGGCGAAGGGGAAAGATGTGGATGACCACATTAGCACGTTCTACAACTTGATTTGCAAGTTACTCGATTTTAGTGAGCAGATGAATGACAAGTATCAAGCCTTGATTTTACTGAACTTGCTTCCTAGTTCATATGAGTCACTCAGAGACTTGTTGTGCGCAGGTAGGGGCACTATTAGTGTCGAGACCGTTGTCTCAGCCCTTCAATCGAAGGCAATGAGATAGAAAAGCGATGATGCTAATTCTTCCTCCGATGCACTGATTATGAGAGGAATGAATTCTGAGCGAGGTGAATGATCGTCGCGTTCTTGATCCAAATCAAAGGTCAAGGGAAAATCTAAATTAAAGTATTGGGGATATGGCCAAGTTGGGCACATGAAGAATGACTGTAAGAGTCCGAAGTATAAGAAGGAGAAGTGAGGAGACTCCTCTAAGGAAGCCAATACCGCTGAAGTTGAAGAAGATGGAGTGATGTGTGCGAGGTTTTGACGGTGTCAAAGGTTGGATCTCTCAACGATGAGTGGATCATGGACTCCGGGGCTTCATGTAAGACCCGTACCCTTATTTACCCTCCGTACACTTAATTTTCGGTGTCGGTACGTCCTTAATGGACCAGATTAGCGAGCCTTGATCGCGACCCTGTTTTAGTACCTTATCAACCCGAGACCTATACCCCGGCGACCGCGTAGGCGCTGCGATTCCAACGCCGCGCGACACGCCCCATTGCGATACCTGGTGTGAAAGTTATGATCAATCGCGTAATCCGAGGTGGGGCGCGCAACGCGCGTGTGGCGTGGGCCCCACTTGCACAAATCTCAAGATCATGTCAAATCAATCAAACCCATACCCCTATTCTACACACCCCATACCCCTACTCTACACACCCCATACCCCCCATCCCTCTCTCTTCTCCCAAAGTCAACCCTCACCCATACCTCCCATACCCCTTCCGATGCACCATCATCACCCCCCCCCCCCCCCCCCATGATTCCCTCTCTCTCTCTCTCTCTCCCCCCCCCCCCCCCCCCCCCCCATACAAGTGCATACGTAGGGGGAGAGGAGAGCTCCTTGCAAATTCTAGAGATTTGAGAGAGAGAGGAGAGAGAAAGAGAGAAAGAGAGAAAGAGATTTGAGAAGAGAGAGAAAGAGAAAGATTTGAGAGAAGTACAGAGAGATTAGAGAGATTGAGGGTGGAGATCCAAGCTTGGAGGGCCTCAACCATCATCCGAACCGTCCGGATCGTCCGATCGTCAACCCGATCCAATCCAACCGTCCATCCTTCGAGTGAGTGTAAGGGGTACATAAATCCCCCATTTTCTTCCTTCCTTTCATTTTCCTTTTCTTTTTGGGCCCACCTGGTGGTGGACAACCTGATGAATGGATTGGATCATCCATGAATGGGCCCCACCTTATAATAATAATAATAATAATAATAATAATAATAATAATAAAAGAAAAAAAAATAAGAGGAAGAGGTGCCGCTGGATAGACAGCGTCCAGAGGGCGCTGCTGCCCAGTAGCACGTGGGCTAAGAAGCCCTTTTGGGCGTTGGGCAGGGTCCCTGCTCGTGGGACCCACCTTGATGTATGAGATGATCCACACCGTCCAGCTGTTTCTCCATCCCATTTTAGGCCTGGACACCAAAAATGAAGAAGATCCAGATCTCAGGTGGGTCACACCATAGCAAACAGTGGAGGTGGTGAAGCCTACTGTCGAGGCTTCTTGGGCCCACCGTGATGTTTGTGGACCACATCACCTACCCAATATTGGGCTTGTTAGGTCCCCAATGAGCTGGGGAACATGATGAGTGGGGTGGATTGTCCCTAAGTGGGCCCCACTTGAAATAACCTCAGAAAAACAAAACAAAAAAAACAAAAAAAATATATGTAAGGACGTCCAGCGTCTGGACGTTCTGACGCTGGAACGTCCAGCGTCTGGACGGTGAATGGGGTCCCCACTCGTAGGACCCACCTTGATGTTTGTGTTCCATCCACGCCGTCCATTTGTTCGCCCAGATCATTTTAGGGCCAGGCCCCAAATTTGAAACCGATCCAAATTTTAAGTGGACCGCACCGCGTAAAACAGTGGAAATAATGATTTTTACTGTCAGAAATCCTTCAGCCCATTTTTAAGTTTCTAGGCCGAATCATATACCCAATATTGGGCTTGTTGGGTCCCCCATAAGATGGGGAACTTGATGAACGGAGTGGATCAGACCCATGTGGGCCCCACTTGATATAAGCACCATAAAACAAAAAAAAAGAAGAAGAAAGAGGAAAGAAGAGGTAGCGCCTCTGACGCTGGGCGTACCAGCGTCCAGGTACGCTGCTCGTGAGGCCGGCTGGTGGCCCACTCGTGGGTCCCACCATGATGCATGTGCTGTATCCACACTGTCCATCCTTTTGGGGAGATCATTTTAGGGCATGACCCCAAGAATGAGTCAGATCCAAGTCTCAAGGGGGCCCCACCACAGAAAACAGTAGGGACAATGGCCCTACCGTTGAAACCTTCTTATGGCCCACCATGATGTTTAATTGAGATCCAACCTGTTCATAAGTTCACACATACATGGAAGAAGGAAAAACAAAAATATTGGCTTGATCAGAAACTTCTGTGGGCCCCACTTGTTGAGAGTACAAATATAAAAAAAAACAAAAAAAAAAACAAAAACAAACATGTGACCGCTGGACTAGACAGCGTCCAGGGGACGTTGCTGCCCAGTAGCCTTCTAGGGTCACCCCATGGGCCCCACTCGTTGGGCCCACCTAGAATGTATGTGCCTTGTCCACTACGTCCATATGTTTTTCCAGCTCATTTTAGTGGCTGAGCCCAAATTTAAGCATATCCCAATGGCAAGTGGGCCATGCCACGGGTCAACAGTGGGAATAATGATCTCCACCATTGAAACCTTCCCGGTCCTACAATGATGTTTATTTGTCACCCAACCTATTCATAAGTGGCTGGGCCCAAAATTTAAGCATATCTTAATGTCAAGTGGGCCATGCCATAGTGGGGATAATGATTTCCAACGTTGAAAGCTTTCCAGGTTCTACAGTGATGTTTATTTGCCATCAAATCTGTTCATAAGATCACCTGGATATGGATGAAGGAGAAAACACAAGCATCTGTTTGATTCAAAACTTATTGGGACCAGATGGGTACCACGCTGCCCAGCAGGTGGCCCACCCTATGGGTCCCAACGTGATGTATCTATAAGCTCCACCATGGTGTATCTGTTTTATTCATGCTGCCTATCTTGTATGTGCAGGCCCAAGTATGGGGCCGACATGGTCTCAAGTGGGCTACGCCACGAAGACTTTTACATTTCCAATGGGATCCACAGTTCGGGTCCCACTCTCTATATGTATATTGGGCCTTTTAAGGCCAATGTTACATGATATGTTTGGTAACATGCTAGTATGATTAGCTTGATATGTCACACTGATAACATACTTAGTATAATGAATACCATGCTCATTCATATGCCCATACGCATCATTTGTATGCCTGTTATGGATCATGATTAACCATAGCATATGCTAGTTGGCTTGTTATACTTAGGGGACCCGTGTGAGACAGGGTCGCCCGACATGATTGCGTAGTATGCGTAAGTTTGGTGCATGATTTGGATTGTATGACTCATGCATTTCGCATTATGGATGTCACGATCGCTTTCACACCCTAGCAGCATCGAGGTGGTGGCCACCATAGTCACATCATGGTTGGCAGTATTGGACACCGAAAACTTGTTCTAGTACGTGGGCGTTATGGATGTCCTTGGGTGAAAGTCCCTAAACCCTGTGGTACCAGTAGGATGCTCCAGCGTCGAGATCGAGTGGATAACATGAGCACTTGTGTGCCAAATACCAGTAGGCCGCGTCTCCCACTGTGTCGAGGTCGGTTGGAAAGGGGTGTGACCTTATCCGCCCGGGTGCAGTGGGCTGTAAGCTAGGTCGAGTCTGACCAGCTCATGGAATGGGTCCGCTATCGGCGAGCCGGGTGGGCATTGGCATACCACTGACGAGGCGGATAGTGAGGTCTTTTCTACTCGCTTGGTTATGCGCGCGATGTGCAGGCGGCCAATATTAGAGTATACTAGACCCCGGTGATGTCCCAGATGAGAACTATTTTGATATGTGGATCAGTTGAGGATTGACGTGTTTGCATTGCATCTCTAGCATGTAACACTCGGCCATGTAGGCCCTTGCATCGCATAGCCTTGGGATGGCTGATAACATTCATAAACTTAGTAACTTAGCCCTCTACTACTTTCGCTTACTCTGATATCTGTATACTTGTCATATGCATCACACGCGCACACACGCACTCTACTGAGCTTCGTAGGAAGCTCATGCGCGTTTGTTTACATTGCAGGTACTAGAGCATATCAGCAGCGTTGAGCGCGGTTCATGTACCTGATATTTTGGACTTCTGATTCATGTTGTATTTCCCTTTCCAGTACTGTACTCAACAAACTTATTAGTGGATATTTGATGATGTTTTATGGTTTTGATTATGCTCCTGTACAAAAAAAAAACTACCCTGAAAATCCTCCTGGTAGGATCCCAGGATCGGAACCTGGCACATGAGAGCTAGGAGCCGAGAATGGGGTACTACGGAGGCTGTTGGCACCAAGGTCGGCGATCGGAAATTTAGTGAGCCCGCTCCCCGGGTTTGGGGCGTGACACTTCACATCACATGTGCCCAGATAGGAGCGTCTTTACTTCCTATAAAGAGTATGAGGGAGGCTCGGTATTTCTAGCGATGACTATGCTTGCAAGGTTATGAGAATTGGTAAGTGCGCATCAAGATGTTCGATGGAATCGAACAAACCTTGACAGAAGTGAGGAACATTCTTATGTTAAGGAAGAATCAGATTTCCCTTGGTGCACTTGAGGCATTAGGGTGCAAGTTCACCGGTTTTGATCGGTTCTACAAAGTTTCAAAGGGGGCCCTTATAATTATCAAGGGACAGAGGCATGAAAACATTTATAGGCTGATTGGGAGCACTTCAGTAGGTGGAGCTGCAACGATTGTAGTGGATTCCACGTCTGCACGTATGTGGCATGCACGCTTAGGCCACATGAGCAAGTGAGGCATGAAGGTACTCTCTGAATAATCTTTGATTCCTTCCTTTAAATCTGTAGACTTAAGTATATGTGAACATTGCATGTGTGGGAAATAGTCTAGATTGTTAGTTAAAGGGGGAAAGATGTATGTAAAATTGTGCTTGAATATGTCTATTTCGATGTATCGGGGCCGTCGCCCGTTATTTCTGTTGGAGGGTCATCGTAGTTCGTGTCATTTATCAATGACTATAGCAGGAAGGTTTGGGTTTATTTTCTGAAAAAATAAATCCGACGTCTTTATGACCTTCAAGTATTTGAAGGCGATGGTGAAAAATTAATCAGGGCAGAAACTGAAAGTTTTGAGAACCGACAATGGAGGTGAGTTTACTTCTAAGGAGTTTATTGTAAGGAGGAGGGAATCGTGAGGCACAACATAGTGCGCCACACACAAGAACAGAATGGTGTGGCAGAGCGAATGAATCGGACTCTTTTGGAGAGAGTTCAATCCATGATTAGTAATGCTAGGTTGGGCAAAGAGCTATGGACTGAGGCCGTTAACATGGTTTGTTACTTGATAAATTGGTCACCCTCTATGGCATTTGAATGTAAAATTTCTGAGGAAGTGTGGAGTGGTCGTACGCTAGACTACTCAAGTTTGCGGGTCTTTGGATGTGAGGCATACTCTCATGTACCGTCAGTTGAGAGAGATAAGTTAGACCATAGGGCCAGAAAATAGATCTTTGTGGGTTATAGTGATGGTGTAAAGGGTTATCGTATATATGACTTTGTCTCACGGAAGATCACCCGGAGCCATGATGTCAAATTTGATGAGGGTTCTTTGTTCTAAAAGGATGCTACGAAGGAATCGAAAAAATCAGAAATTGACGATGCACAAGATGACAGATATGAGGTACGGGCCAATACTGAGGTGTAGACAGAGGTACAGGATCAGGTGGAGCAGCCACCTGTGCGAAGAAATCCACCTAGGGATATAGGTTATCGGCAAAGTATAGGGATGACTCGAACATTGCATTCTCTCTCATTTCAGATGAGGGGGATCCATCTAAATTTGAGGAGGCACTACTAGATGTATATGTTGAAAAGTGGAAGACGATAATGCAAGATGAGATGGACTCCCTATACAAGAATGAGACTTGAGAGCTTGTAGAGCTTCTAGTGAGGTGATTGGATGCAAGTGAATTTTTCGAAAGAAACATGATAAATACAAGGCAAGGTTGGTAGCGAAGGGTATGCTCAGCGTGAAGGCATGGACTTCAATGAGATTTTTGCGCCGGTTGTGAAGGAAGTATCTATCAAGTTTGTGTTGGCACTGGTTGCCCAATACGACCTCGAGCTGGAACAAATAGATGTAAAGACTGCTTTCCTGCATAGGGAATTAGAAGAGCAGATTTACATGGTGTAACCAGAAGGTTATACAGTGCAAGGGGCCGAGAACAAGGTTTACCGGTTAAAGAGATCATTGTACGGTCTCAAACAATCGCCTAAGCAGTGGTACAAAAAATTTGATTCCTTCATGATGAGTCAGGGATTTTCCAAGAGCGAGTACAATCATTGTGTCTATTTCAAGAAACTGAATGATGAGAAGTTTCTCATATTGGTGTTGTACATCGATGACATGCTTATTGCCAGTCATAGCATGTATGACATCGATGTGTTGAAGACTCAACTTTCAAGGATATTCGAGATGAAGGATCTGGGGGCTGCCTTGGTATAGATATTCATAGAGACAGGAAGAGGAGCAAGTTGTGGTTATCTCAGGAGGAATACCTTGAGAAGGTATTGAAAAAGAATGAGATGGACAAGTCCAAACCGGTTAGCATTCCCCATGCGGCTCACTTCAAGCTTTCTGCTGAACATTGTCCCAAAACAGATGAAGAAAATCATGTTATTTCTCATGTGTCGTATTCAAGTGTTGTGGGCAGTTTAATGTATGACATGGTCTGTACAAGACCAAATATTTCACAGGCTATGAGTGTTGTTAGCTGATTCATGTCTAACCCGGGCAAACAACATTTGGAAGCTGTGAAATGGCTACTTCGATACATTCGGAGTATCCAGGACTACGTCTTGACTTTTGAAAAGTCCAAGGACAAGTTGGTTGGTTACATCGATTCTAATTATGCAGGTAGTATGGATAGTAGGAGATCGACGTTAGGGTACTCGTTTGTATTAGTAGGTGGAGCGATTAGTTGGATGTCTAAGCTTCAGTCTGTGGTGGCTTTCCACTACTGAAGCTGAGTATATGATGGTGACAGAAGCTTTCAAGGAAGCTTTTTGGTTGAAAGAAATGATAAATCAGTTGGGGCTTCAGCAGGAAGTCGTGTCGGTTAATTGTAACAGCTATAGTGCTATCAATTTGGCTAAAAATTTTCTTTATCACTCTCGTACTAAACACATTGATGTGCGTCACTATTTTATTTGACAGGTGCTTGAGGAAGGAAATGTGACTATGGACAAGATTCACACTAGCGTGAATCTTGCAGATATGCTGACCAAGGTGGTCCCTACAGAGAAGTTCAAGTTCTGCGTAACTTTTCTGAGATTAGCGAAGGCTTAATGAAGACGCAGTATTGCATGAGAAGCGGCGACACTATGATTGATGAGGAGTTGGTTTTATAAAGAGCAGAGAAGGTGGTTTGGTGTTTTTAATGCCTCGGTGGAGTTTGTTGGAGAGGCCTCAAAACTGTGCATTGACACTGTCCACCGATCGGTCAGCCAGTGGACAGTTTGGCACAGAAACTCTTTGGACGTTTTTTGCCCTTTTGAGACCGGTCGTCCGACCGATCGCCAAACAGGTCTGAGTTAAGGCAGTAGGCATGTAGTTTTGGAGCAAAGCTCACTGGACCAACCTCGACCGATCGACAGACTTGCGGGATTTAAAATTCCTTGCGCAAAAATGCGATGTATGCTTCTAAATCTAGATTCTCTCTTATAAATATGTCTATTAATCGTGTTTGGAGAAGCACTAAGCAATACCAAGGAGTCCTAATACGAGATTAGGCTTTTAGGTGAGAGGATTGTGAGGTTTGAGAGCTTTTGTTCATCTTTGGGATCTACTCGGGTGGATTGACTCTATAATCATCTGTTTATCATAGTAGAAGTGTCGCTTTGTGCCGTGGATTTCTCCCGTAAGGGTTTTCCATGTAAAATCTGTGTGCTTTGCGTTGATTGCTTGTGTAGCTGTGTGGTGATTGTTTGATCTTCTTCGGTGCTTCCGCTGACCGGATTTCCAACAAAAAACAGCAAAGGAGACTTAAAAAGAATAGTTAGCATCCCAAGTTTAATGGCTGTTATCAGATGGTTGAAATTATCTTATTAGTCTGATTTTCGGGC
Source organism: Liriodendron chinense (assembly GCA_003013855.2). NCBI lineage: Eukaryota > Viridiplantae > Streptophyta > Magnoliopsida > Magnoliales > Magnoliaceae > Liriodendron > Liriodendron chinense. The sequence continues at coordinate 3,739,538 of ML058378.1, forward strand.
TATGCACCCTCTAAAATGGACCATGAATGGGATGGGGTACTTGAACTTTAGTTATGTATCCATCCACATATCATCTCCACCAATCTGATGCTTGTTTAATTATGTTAGCATTTGCTTTCTTTGGCGTATTGTTTGTTATCTAAAACAAATATTGCTTGAACAAGAATTTACATGTGATTTGAGAGTATGATGTTATTCTGCGGAGTGCGGAATAATGCATGAGAGCTTTGAGGAACTGTAGGAGCTTTTCTAGTTTTGTTTAAGCGATTCTTAATTTTCAATTACATTTTAGGAAGTCATTCTTTGTTTGGGATCCCCTCAGGAAAGTTGTCAAAAGGAGGGTGGTCTTTTCCATTTTTTTCCTTTTTTTCTTTCATTTTTTTTCCCTTTTGACATCAAAGTTTTGTGTAGGTTAGATGTTGCATGTTTCCACTTCATCCACTAATAATAACTAAGGAGATCGCAGTAGACCCCATAGAACCTTTTGTTCAACACTCTCGTTAAGTATTTGTGTCATGTGCGGGCTATACTCAAAAGAGTAAAGAAAAGTTTGCAGGTCGCAAAGGAAATGGCAAAAATATCCAGACTTGCCAGAAACATTAATATTCTTTTATTTTAAAACCTCTCAATAACTAATTAAATATTGCAGGATTAAAATTGTTGAGAACAGACGTCTCAAATCTGAGACCACCGGCCGGTCGATGGGAGTGGCCGACCGGCCGGCCACACGCTGGAACAAAGCAGCATTGCTGCTGTGACCTTTTTAGCCTATCCGACCGGTCGGCCGACCGGCCGGTAGGAGTGTCCGACCGGTCGGCAGTGTCCTAGTACAACGCGGTTTGCGCGGTTTCCTTGCGCAAGAAGGTTTCTAAATCCGGTTTTTCTTCCTTTTTAAGGGGGATTACGAGTTTAGATGTTACCAAGGTTGCAAAGGGGATCGAGGGAGCTTCTAGGTGAGAGAAAGAGCTTGGAGAAGAGGGTTTCTTCTTGGGTAAGCTTGGGATTTCTCTTGTGGACTTGGGTTTTTGGGTCTTGGGTTCCATCTCTTGTAACTTCGGAATTTATAGTGGATTTGTGTCGATTTGTGCCGTGGTTTTTTACCCGTGAGGGGTTTTTCCACGTAAAAATCCGATTGTCTATGTGTGGGTGATTGCATGCATTGTGATTGCATTGTGTGGCTTGTTTGATTGAATTTGTTGCTTGTGTTCGGCTTTGCTTCCGCTGCCGGCCCTTCCTATCCCAACAACTGGTATCAGAGCGATCGTTGGGGTGTAGCAGAAATTCGAATCTGAGACAAGAGCATGGCATCAGGCATGAGGTTCGACATAGAGAAGTATTCGAGGAAAAATAACTTTGAGCTTTGGAAGGTAAAGATGAAAGGCCTTCTAGTTCAGCAAGGATTGCAAGTTGCGCTCCTTGGAGAGCGACCAGAAGTTATGAAAGAAGAAGAGTGGAAGAAGATCGATGAAAAGGCCAATGTCTCAATCCAGTTGTGCCTGGCAGATGAGGTCCTGTATAATGTCATGAAAGAGAAAACTGCGGCTAAAACATGGGCGAAGTTAGAGAATATCTATGCGAAGAAATCTCTTGAAAATCGCATATACTTGAAGCTTCAGTTGTACAACTTGAGGATGACGGAGGGGGCCGATGTCGAGAGCCACATCAGCAATTTCAATAGGCTTATTTGCAAGTTGATGGATGTAGATGAGCCGATGAAGGACGAGGATCAAGCGTTTATCCTGTTGAATTCTCTTTCAGATTCATATGAGTCACTCAAGGACTCTTTATGCGCAGGTAGGGAAACTATTGGCGTAGAAACCGTTATCTCAGCCCTTCAGGCGAAAGCGATGAGAAGGAAAAGCGGCGGCGTGGGTCCCTCTACTGATGAAGCACTGGTTATGATGGGGAGGAATTCTGAGCGGGGTGGAGGATCTCCTTCATCGAAATCTAAATCAAAAGGCAAGTGGAAGCACAAGGTGAGATGCTGAAATTGTGGGGAAGAAGGACATGTGAAAAGGAATTGTTTGAATTCTGATAAAAGGCAAGAGAGATCTGGAGGTTCTTCTAGGGAAGGAACCAACACTATAGAGGACTGTGGTGACGGTTGTGATGTTTTGACTGTATCTGGCATAGAGCCTCTTGGTGGAGAGTGGCTCTTGGATTCAGGGGCATCATGTCATGTATGTCCTGACCGAAGCTCATTCATGTCATACAAGGAGCATGATGGTGGATCGGTGTTTGTGGGCGATGGCTACGCTCGCAATGTGGTAGGGATTGGTTCTGTGCGCATTAGGATGTTCAATGGAGTCGAACGGATCCTTGAAAGTGTGAAGCATGTCCCTGAGATGAAGAGGAACGTGATATCTCTTGGTGCACTCGAGGCGAAAGGGTGCAGGTTCATCGGCTGCGATCGATATTGTAAAGTGATGAAGGGAGCACGCGTGATGATCAAGGCACGAAGGTGCGATAATCTTTACAAGGTGATCGGGAACACTATTCATGGTGGAGCTGCAGGATTGGCAGCGGGATCCATGGTTGTTCAAGTGTGGCAAGAGAAAAAGGGCCACATGGGAAGAGCAACAAGACGTGTGAAGATGCAAGGATAGAGTCGATGGGGCATGAGAAGCGACGTGACTATAATGATGACGAAGTAGAGGTGGAGATTGTGTGTGGACAGGAGGTGCATGGTGATTTGAGTCGTGGTGGAGTTTGTTGAGAACAGACGTCTCAAATATGAGACCACCGGCTGGTCGGTGGGAGTGGCCGACCGGCCGGCCACACGCTGGAACAAAGCAGCATTGCTGCTGTGACCTTTTTAGCCTATCCGACCGGTCAGCCGACCGGCCGGCAGGAGTGTCCGACTGGTCGGCAGTGTCCTAGTACAACGCGGTTTGCGCGGTTTCCTTGCGCAAGAAGGTTTCTAAATCCGGTTTTTCTTCCTTTTTAAGGGGGATTACGAGTTTAGATGTTACCAAGGTTGCAAAGGAGATTGAGGGAGCTTCTAGGTGAGAGAAAGAGCTTGGAGAAGAGGGTTTCTTCTTGGGTAAGCTTGGGATTTCTCTTGTGGGCTTGGGTTTTTGGGTCTTGGGTTCCATCTCTTGTAACTTCGGAATTTATAGTGGATTTGTGTCGCTTTGTGCCGTGGTTTTTTACCCGTGAGGGGTTTTTCCACGTAAAAATCCGATTGTCTATGTGTGGGTGATTGCATGCATTGTGATTGCATTGTGTGGCTTGTTTGATTGAATTTGTTGCTTGTGTTCGGCTTTGCTTCCGCTACCGGCCCTTCCTATCCCAACAAAAATTAGCCAAACGCCTACTCACATTATAACTAGTAGAGATATATTTTAACCCTTGAAATGATACCTGCAAAATATTTTCTCTTTCATGTTTTCCAGAGGCTTATACACTTCTCCCTTATCTTATCTTATTTTTCTCCTACAACAATCAGCAAAGCCTTTGTCCCAATTATTTGGGTTTAGGATGTCGCCAATCCATATCCAAGCCCTGGTACTAAGTGAACGTCTTCTGATTGTAAGTGTCATGGTATTAGAGTCTTAATATCATCATATTAGTACTGTTATGGGTAAATTCGGGCTGAGCTCGAATATGGAAAGCGTCCCACTAGGGCTCATCTACAATGGTCATGAACCGATTATTTAGAGAGGAAGCTAAGTCAGGCCTCGGCCCACTCGGGCTCGGCATTCAGCCTTCTTGACCTTGGCCCACCTCAGCTCAACATCTAGCCCTCATCTTGGCAAGAGACCTGGCCTCATCTGCCTTGGTTTGAATAAAGCTTATCCTTCCAGATAAGGATAAGGATAACCATTGATCCAGATAAGGATAAGGATAACCACTGATCCAGATAAGGATAAGGATTATCCCAACTTAAATCTCTCCAAGTAATTATCTATAAAGAGGACTCCCACTCTCTCTCGAGGTAAGCAATCCACTGCCATTAAACCTCTAATAGCCTTCTCTTTCAGTATCCATACTGACTTAGCCATCGGAGGGCCATAAGCCGGGCCAACCGGCGGCGGTCCTAACCTTTGTCAGTGGTTGCAGGTCCCTCCATCTACACCATTTATCTTTGAGTGGAGATCAGACGACGAAGAATCAAATGTGGTCCCTGACCGACAGCTGTTAGCCAATTTTTGGCATCAACAGATTGGCGCCGTCTGTGGGAACGACTGGATCGTTTACTTGATCTTTTCTTCATCATTCAATCGTTCTTCACTTCATCAATGGCCAACATCAGACATTCCAACCATCCAAGGAATACCGCCTTTAGCTATCATCCACGAGCTAGAGATGGAGATTCCATCTGCATGTGGGCAGCTTTATCATGCCTAGCACGAGTCCAGCAAAGGTGAATCTCTCCAACCTCTACACGTGCCAAGGAAGGAAACTCCCTCCTTCAAGCTTCACACGCCCCAACAGGTGGGTCATCTCCAATTTCAAGAATGCATTACGCCATTCATCAGGGTGGGATCCACCTCATAGATCTGCCCCAATCATCAATACCAAACACACGAGAAACCTCAACCACATAATTTTCTCTCCCAGAACCGGATCACATGCCCCACCTCAGATGTCCGATCAAAACTATTTTGACTCGGTTTGCCAGACCTGATGGGCGGCTTGGATTTTCATCCAAATCACCTAATAAACCCCACCTGTCATCTTCAGCCCCCATGCGCAACCAAATATGTAAGGCTCTCAGTTTTGGAAGCAATCACTCCTCAAGAGCGGCATAATAAAATCCTATCATCACTAAAAGAGCACGACAAGCATCTTCGGAACCTCCCACTGAAGACCTTGATGGATCTTCATCGAATCTACTGGCCATTCATCAACAGTTTCGACGTCAAACACATTCATGTGCCAGCTCCAGATAAAGCTATTGAAGCATCAACCGTCCACTCCATCAAATAGTGTGTGGCCCCCATTGCTGCATCTCAGCGATTCCAACACAATCTTCACATGTCATCAGACCATCAAATGGATGGTTAACATGCTTGCCACGCGGAGCTACCTTGTCCACACATCCAGCGTGTCATTGATCCAATGTTTTAACTTCATCAACATCGCACCTTCCTCGCACGTGTGAAGCAGCCTCAACTCAAGGAGCTCGTCACCGTCCAAGGCAGGCCCCTCTTCATGCATATGTCCCTTACACGTGCTCCATCTCCCATATGCACACACGTCCAGCAAGAGGAAATCATCTCCAGCCGTCCACCATTCCAAGCTTCACACGAGCTCCAATAGATGGATCTCCTCTCCAACAGTTGGACAATATCCAGCATCAGCATGTGGACCTCATAAATCACGTCCAACATCCAGTGATGGTGGACCCCACAACGCCCACGGAGAAGATCTCAACTCCAATCTGCTCCAATCCAACCAATGGGAGCTAGTCACCAACATCCGGCCTCATAGTGGAAACCATCAGCACCCATGTGTATCATCACCGTCCATTAAAAATCTAACGGCAGTAGAGTTTCCACCAATCCAAGCAACATCCAAATTGGTGGGGTCCATACCAACATTCGTCGTTTAGCAATGGACGGTCGTCCATTCCCCAACAATTGGGTCTTACCTGATGAGCATCCTAGCTTTCAATCCAGCGACCCCACTGTCCATCATCCGAAACTCCTTGCATGAGAGCAACCTCCATCTGATGGCCAGTAGCCCATCTTCACCGTCAGAGAAGATCAACACCATCCAACTTCTATTAGATTCACCCCACCGTTCAGTAGGGCAATCATCATCCAGAAGTTGGTGGACGACCAGGCCTCACACGTGTGCTTCCGTCTCACGTGATTAGTTGGAGCCAAGCAGTAATTTGGGACTTCCATCATCATCACCGTCCATCAGATTCCACTGTACAATCTCATGCACATATCTCCATCTCCAGCCCATCATCAGTCGTCCAACTGAGGACCCTACTACTCTAATCCCATCCAACGTCCAACAATTGCGGAGCCTTGCACCTCCATCAGCAACCGTCCGAGACCAGATGAGTCGTCCATCCATTCAAGTCTGCAAAGGAGATCTCAGATCTACACTGTCAACAGTCCAGCAAGGATGGATGTCTTCAACGTGTGAAACTCTTAAAGGACCTGCTGCATCCCAACTCCATCTTCAATCAACAGCCCAGATCAGCAAGGTGGACACCTTCAGCACCAGCGCCAAATCATTGTGACCTCATCAACCAGCAGTCCATCACTCCATATCAGTGGTCATTCAACCAATATGGGCCCATCGACATCACCACCATCGAACTATTGGACGTCCTACCTTATCCAAGTGCTACCCTAACTATTGGACATTCCAGATCTCAACTTCACTCCATCCACCATTAAGATAAAACGACACTTGGACACTCAGTCCAAACACTCAACCTCGGGTACTTGGGCACACGGCTTCATCCTGAAGGTCCATTCTGAAGATGAGTACGGCCATGTACCGAGTATTGAAATATATTTGTTTGTTACCAGGAAATGGGCCTTGGCCGCCTCGGGCACACCCATCAGGCCTCGGCCTAAAAATATGGCATTCCCTCGGTCCAATACTCGGCTCGGCCTTGGCCCACTCACTCTTAGATCGACATTCAGCCTACTCGGCATCGACACTTGTGCTTAGCCTTGGGCACTCGCCCACACTTGTCACTCGGCTCAACCTATTCAGCCTTGTCATTTTGGCACACGGCCTTGGGTATTTGCCCTCGACTCAGCCATGGGAATTCGTCCTACTCGCCCTTGGATCGACACTCGCCTCGGGTATTTGGCAAACGTCATTGGCATCGTCCTAAAGGCTTCGACAGACGACCTTTGCATAATCCAGAAGCCACGGTTCGGGCATTCATCAGTGAGGCCTCATCTTTAAGAAAAAAGATGAAATCAAGACACTAGCCCATAAGGGCCATCCCCGCAACTATATAGCTCGGCGAAATCTCTCCTCCAAGAAACATGGCAAATCTCCAGGTCAGCAAGACTGACCACGACGGGATCAATCGCCTAAGTGCCTTAGACTAAGAGTCGAAAGACCGACTGGCAGTCGAGAGCCTACCAAGTCGAAGACGACCTGGCAGTCGAAGCCCTAGACCAAGAGTCGAAAGACCGACCTGGGCAGTCGGAATGGACGAAAGAGTCGGACCAAAACGCGAAGTGTCCAGAAGTCACCTCTATATGTCGACTCGTATAATTGGCAGAGCCTACAGGCCACCCTACTATGCCGACCTCATGCAGTTGGCCAAATTCAAATGTCAGCTCATCCATTTCTCTTTACTCTCAAGCCGAGCAAGTCAGGCTCGAGAGTAGGGGGCTTCTGTTATGGGTAAATTCGGGCTGAGCTCGAATATGGAAAGCGTCCCACTGGGGCTCATCTACAATGGTCATGAACCGATTATTTAGAGAGGAAGCTAAGTCAACAATCAAGGGTTCCGTACATTTTGCACCGGATTGGGCACTAAAAATGTATATTCGTCTCCTCACCACCCTCAAGCCAATGGTCAGGTCGAAGCAGTCAATAAAATTATCAAGAATCATCTCAAAACAAAGCTCGGAGAAAGAAAGGGGGCTTGGGCGGAAGAACTCCCCGAGGTGCTGTGGACCTACCGAACCACAGCTCGGTCGACTACTGGGGAAACTCCCTTCTTCCTGGCATTTGGAGCCGAGGCCGTCGTGCCGGTGGAAATCGAAATGCCCACGAGCAGAACAAGCCATCATAGACCCGACCAAAATGAAGGTCAGCTGCGAATAAGCTTAGACCTACTTGAAGAAGCAAGAGAAGCTTCTCAAGTACGTATAGCAGCATATCAGCAGAGGGTCCGACGATACTACAACTCCAAAGTGCGAGAACGACAGTTTCGAGCCGGTGACCTCGTCCTTAAAAAGGTACACATAAACGACAAGGCCAGGTGTATTCGGCCCTAATTGGGAAGGACCATATAAGGTCATCAGCTCACGTCGTCTCAGCACTTATCGGCTCGAAAACATGGAGGGAAAACCACTTCCTCATCCGTGGAACGCCGAACATCTCAAGATCTACTACCCATGAACGATGAGTTGTGCTCAGCGCAAAATATGTTTTTTCGAATGATTATTTGAATAAAATCCTTTCCTAGGAGTTGTTCTACGACGATCTTTCAATACAACTTAATATCAGTATAGTACATTTAACTTTACTGACAGGTGGGCATATAGGCGGCCGACCTAGCTAGCCAGTCTCAGATCGTTTCGACCATACAAAAACTCAATACATCAACGACAACGACAGTAAAATTTGCAAAAGGATTAGCAAAATTTGCCTCAAGGGGCTTCTATTTCAATTCAAAAATGTTGTGTACATCAAAAAAAATGATACAATCTAATCCTTGCTAACCCCAGACGGGCCAGCACCATCATCTCCGGCCCGCACCTCCTCCTCCTCCTCCTCCTCGTCTTCGTCCACAGGCGTAAGATCAAGGGTTGGGAAGTGTTTAAGCACGAGGCGCCTGTACTCCTGAAGTCCGTTGTTGTACAGATCTTCAGAAATGGCAGACAACTTCTCGTACTCAGCTTTCGCCCTATTAATCTCTGCCAGGGTCTTCAGCTGGACCTCTTTCAAAAGCTCGGCCAGGTGCACCTTCTCCTCCTCGACCGTCTTCAGAGCAGCCTCAAGGGATTCGACCTTGTTCCCGTCGGATACGGCCTTGGTCTCAGCCTCCTTTAGAGCCTCCTCCAGAGACTGGACCTGAGCTTGGGAAACCTCCAGCTCCAATTGTGCAACTTTCAGCTCGAACTGGGAAGACTCCAGCTCGGATCGGATAGACGCCAGCTCGGATCGTGAAGACGTCAGCTCGGACTGAGCTTCCTTCAAAAGAAGGATACATTTGTTGAGCTCAGTCTTCACGGCTTCGATCTTCTTCTTCCAAGAAGAAGCGGCAACCAGAGCCTTCTACGTCTGGTGGTTTCGCTCGGCCATCACCTTACAGATCATTATAAGTGCAGCTGAATCCTGCAAAAGTAACACAGTTAACACGCAACACAGGAAATGTCACAGTTATGTGAAAAAGAAATTGAAGGAGTTCGTGAAGTTACCCTGAGGCAGCTCTTATCACCACCCCAACCATCTGATCCGAGTCGGAAGAAGCTATGACATTCAAGTCTTGGGGGATGGTATGGTTAGCGCGCATGTACACGTTGACACCCTCCATCCAGTTCGAATACTGCTCCGTCAGCGGAGGCATCTCGACCCGGTCCTCCTGTGGCTCAGCCGGGGCAGCTTGAGGTCGAGGAGGTTGAGAAGAGGAGGCACCCGCAGTGGGTTGATCATGTCCAGCTGCAGCAGGTTGGGAGGTCTGGGAGGAGACGGTTGGAGGCACGGATGTGATGATGGGCTCATCTCGGGAGCCCGAGTTATCTGGCACATTGATCACCGGGTCATCAGCAGATGTCACCGGGGTCGCCGTTCGCTCTGTTCTGGGCCCCGTTGGCTCGGTTCTGGGCCCCGTTTGCTCGGTTCTGGGCCCCGTTGGCTCTGTTCTGGGCTGTGCGGAGTCCGAGCTGGGAAGTTGTCCTGATCCACAGACGAAGGATTGGGGCAATCGAGGCGCTCCCTGCACCTCGGCAGTAGCCGCCCTCTCCCTAGGGGGCTCAGCAGAGCTCTGCCCTCGGTCTAGAAACCGAGCTGGAATCCTCCGTTTGGAAATTGCTTTCGGAGCCATTCCTGTTAAAAAAAAGAAGAAGAAAAAACGTGAGGACAGCAAAACAACGAGCAGAGAAATAAATCATCGGCTCAGCCTACCGACCTGATTCAGCAACAGAGTTGAGCGTGATTACTTTCCGGAAGTCCCTCTCTGCAGCAGGGATGGCTCGGGCTTTGTGGATCTGTCTCTCTTGAACTACAGATAACGCCACCCGAATGGTCGCCGACACTGTAGAAGGAACAGATACATTAAAGAAAAAATATGTATATATTCGACAGAATTAGGAAAAGCAGTTAGGTCGGGACATCATCTGACCTTGGCAGAGCGAAGTCGGCTCGGACTCGAAATTTCAGGGGTTGAGGCTCGTCCGGCGCGCACTCCCAACTGCCCGACGCGAAGAACCACTTCCTCTTCCAAGTTTTGGTGGAGGAGGGCATACAAGTGATCATCGAGCCGCCCTGACCCGGCAACGACGAAAAATAATAAAGTCCTTGGCCACCCAAGGACTTGAGAATATACATGGAGAAAAGTTCGTTGGAGGTAAACTCCTTATTTCCTAGTCTCCGCCAAAGTATGTAACACCCGACCATACACTTCCATGCATTTGGCTGCAACTGGCTCGGGGATAGACCTAAGACGCTAAGGACCTCCCTCACGAAAGGATGTAAGGGCAACCTCAGCCCAGACTCTAAGTGCATCAAAGAAATGACCACCTCCCCGGCTTTAGGTCGGCTTGGCCTATCAGCTCGGTCAGGAACCCTAAAATCTATATAATCCGAGATTTCAGTATATCTCCTTCGCAGCGTCCAGTTCTTCCTGAGTAATCTGCGAGATCATAGAATCTAATTCAAAGGGCTCTCTATTGGCCGTGGCACTACCGGCAGCTGACTCAGGGGGCTCAGATTCTCCCTCTCCAGTGGCCTCTTCCACCCTTAAACCGGAATCCGATTCACTGGAACCTGCCCCCTCGTGACAGAGGAGGGGTAAATCGGACTCACGGTCATCATACCTCACCTTGAGGATGGCCTCAGAGCATGAAGTTTCTGGCTCCGACATTTCTCAAATAAAAAAAAAGGGGAGGGAGGGAAAGTTCTTTGAAAGAAAGAAAAGGAGCGTACCAGAACGCTGGCACAGCCGCTGGGAGGAAGAAAGTTGAAGAAAATGGGGAAGAAGAAGAACCAGAGTGCGGAAGCAGTAAGAAAATGGAGAAGGGTTTTCAGAATCCGCCAAGTCTCAGATTTTATACTCGGGGAAGAATTTGGGCCCTATTCAAGTCTCGTCGCATTCAATACGAAGGCAACATGTGGCAACTCCTTACTTGACGAATTTGAAAAGCTGCGCCGTTCAGGACACGCGGCGACACCCCGTTTGACTAAATCATATCGGCGATATCGTGCCGTACGGAGAAATGATGACTCCTCGATATATCAAGAGACGCATTTAATGCCCTCGATAATTCGAGAGACGCATTTAATGCCATTTTCCCGCCCATCGAAACGACGGCGTCGCGGATACAAAACGACAAAAATTATTTAGGTCGGCAATTTCCTCTTAAGTTTTTACCCCCGAGCTGAGCAGAACACCCTCGAGGGTAAAAAGGGGGCTTCTATTATGGGTAAAGAGCCAACCTGGAAGAAAGCTTGTTTTGCCGACCCGGGAAAGACGAGCCGACCCGTCTCAAGTCCAGATACGAATCGGGTCGCGTCAACTCGATTGAAAATGGTCGGCTCGGTCCGATGTAATAAAGGTCGTCCTAAGCGAGCTGAGCTGTAAATTTATAATCTTAGGCTCACGCCAAGATATCAGGAGGAAAGATCGACATCCCCAGCTTTCAGGGATAAAGATCTTCGTTTGTTATGGGCAGATCCGAAGATCTCGGAAAACCAACTGGCAGTCCACTAAAATCACGACTCTCCAAAGGGCAAGCGATCTCGCAACCTAAGTCTATAAATAAGGATATTCTCTCCATTATCAAGGTACGCAAGCTAATATCGATCTACATTAAAAATATCCGATTACTCAAGATCACTGACTTAGGCATCGGAGGGTCATTGGCTGGACCCCATCCACCCCCCTTATCCTCTGTGTTCTTTTGCAGGATTTGAGAATTCCGTCATCTCCATCTTCTCATACCGGAAGTTCAACTCCATTCAACTATCTAGATCATAGATCTACATCATTGTCTGTTGACCAATTTTTGGTAACAACAAGTACCCTTTTCTCTCTCAACTTTTTTTTTCCTATTTACATTTGAGTGTCTATTGCCCAAAAACAATTTACCAAACACAAAAAATCACCTTCCTTAGCCAAACTATGGAAGAACCGGCTTTCTAAACTAATTACTTGTCCAACTCAATGGGTTGTGTTAACGCCAAAAATGGGTAATAGATGTTGATTAGGGACCAACTTTGAACATTCGTTGTCCAATCTCTACTTTGGAGATGAACGGAGTAGATTAAATAGTCTGCAATCACCAGAAGGATATCAGGGGTGCCGGTCATGTAGGCGGAGGAAACTCTGATGCTTAAGTCAGTACGGATGCTGAAAGGGCGATCGATTCTTGAGGGTTTTGTATGAAGATGTATTGTGTACCTCGAAGCATGAGGGTTCTTTTATAGGCATTAGAGATCCATGATTTCTGGCGGTAAATCTGGATTTGCCCGTTAAGCATTGTGTAGGATTTATTTCTAGAATCGGAAAGATAACCCTTATCACGTCTCTTGTCTAATATACCTAGCTTGTATCTCAGAAGTTACGTATTGTTGAGGCGGTGCGGTATATACTCAGAGATGAGAACATTTGTCGTACGTGGCGCTCAACATGGGTCGTCAGTCTAAGTTACTCGCTGCTCAGATAGGGTGGTTGTCCTACATTTGGCACTAGAACCAAGGACTGGGGCTTCAGCCTTGCTGAGGCCGAATAGCCAACTGAGGACGAACTGCCGACTGACCATGAATTGATGATTGAGGATGAACTGTCGCTTGAGGATGAGTGCTCGACTGATAACGAGCGCCCAGCGCTAATCAAGGGTGAGCGCTCGGCTCATAAAGGATGCTGAGCGCTGATCGAGGGTGAGCTCTTATGTGATAACGGATGCTGATAGGCAGAGTAGTAGCGCTGGACCATGATGCATGTGGGCGGCTGGAAACCGTAGTTGGAGTCATAGTTGATGAAGAAGAAAGAGATGCGGAAGGGGCAGAGACCACCGAACTTGGTGTAGCCTTGCTTGGTGTCTTAGAAGGATTGGATGAGCTAGCTCGGCGGGAATCGGGCGCATTAACTAGATTTTACGTAAGTGGGCCACCTATCAACGGTTGAGCACCTTCCACGTCATGATCAATGACCGCTCGGAATTTCCCATAACAGCAGCTCCCAAATTTCATGATTAGAAATTCTGAACACCGAACTTAGAAATTGTTTACAGTTTTTATGGCGCAACAGTCGCAATGGACAGTACATTTTCAGTTACGTCAGCCACCGTTCAACAACTTCACATGTGCCCATCCAACACTCAATTACCCCAATTAGATCATTGATTAAATAACCAACCATCAATCTGTGGCTACGCTAGATTCAAACCAAAGCTGTTAAGTAGGGCCCACCTAAGTTAGGACCTGTCCAAATTCTTGGATAATACCCCTTGAGGTCATCAGGAAGGCGATGAATGGAACAGATTCGGTACTACACAAAAGAACCTACCCATTTAGTTGAGTAAGTGCACCAATAGGCGTGCTTCAGCTTACACTGTAATAGGGATCCTGGTCAAACCAGGTTTGACCGAGCTGTTTCTTTCACAGGAGGAATGTTTCTTCTTCTTTCTTAAGTTCAGTCGGTCACGTTATACAAGAACGGCAACCGTTTCGTCTTCAGCGCTGGCCCATCATCTCTGATCAAGTCACTGATCTAAACCGTCCATCGGGTCGGAAAGGAAATCTCGACCCAAGCCCTGAGTAATTACTGCACGTCTGGGCATACACATGTGTAGCCTTTGAATAGAAGCAAAAAAAAGGACGTCAAAACTCCTCCCTGTATGCGTTGGAATGAATCCAGAAACTAAGGGGTAAAGATTCAATCACGACCGTTCATTTAGAGCAAGAAAATCTAAGAGGACGGTCCTTCCGAACGTGTGTGAAACGTGATTTGGCGATCAGAAACATTCATGTGATGACCCACGATCACTGTGGTAGGACTCTGAAATTTCACATTGATCAGATATCAAATGTGGGCACAATAATAAACCAAAAGCTGGGCGAAATCCCTTTTACACGGCTGTGCGTGCGCGGATCCGACGCTGAGTCGATTATTATTGTTGTATAAAAACCCCTCTCCCTTGCTGGGAGAGGACATACCGTTTACAAGAGAGAAAAACAGAAGAAAGAAAGAGAGAGAAAAAAAACGGAAGAGAGAGGAAAACGGAAGAGAGAGTTGTTGCGTGAGGAGAGAGTTGGGTAACTCGGATCGATCTGATCAGCACTATATCTCGGCTCTCCTTGTCCAGAAATCTTCCTGGGCAGGCCAAAAAAAAAAAAAGGAAGAAAGAAGAAAGAAGAAGAAGAAAGAGAGGCTTGCTGCTAAGTTAAACCAGCGAGGCAACTCGCTGAGTCGGCTCATTGGCAATTTCCGGTCAGGTTTCAGCAAAAAGATCAGAATCACACGTAACTTCCGTTGTTGATTTTCTTTAATTTTCTTTCTTGTTTACGTTCAAACCCTAAAGCCTCCTGCCAAGTCCATGCAGTGAGTCTCTCGATAACCTTCTTTAAATAGGTTTTAGGCATGCTTTATTGATTTATTCCCGATTATGGAATCCTAGGTAAAGGGTTCATCTTTCCTAATTTCTTCTTAATTAGGTTTTAGAATTTCACTTTGTTGTTATACATAGTATGGATCCTAGGTAAGGGATCCATCTTCAGTCTCTATTCTTAAAGTTCATCTACCAATCATCCTTTGAAATTCTTTTCTCAAAATTTCCTTCTTGGTTGTGCATCTCAAAATTCTAGAACAACTTGACTTAGTTGTGCGTACATATGATTCCACCAACATGAACCCTAAATACTTGTAGTATTTCCAAAAATTCCATGTGATATTGTTCTCAAACTTCCTGGTTGACAACAACTTAAGGTTTAGATGAAGAAACACTATAATAAAGATAATGCATGCATGGTGTAATTGGACTTGAATTTTAATACGCATTGTATGCTTGAAAATGCTATCATGACTCATAACATTTATATGCATCTTTTATATACTTAATTTAAATTGGACGACAGAACAGGAGCATGGTTGATTTGCTCATTAGCATTTGTTCCTGGCCTAATCCCTTCAAACTATCATTGGAAACTAACATTGATATTTCTCATAGGCAATTTGTAGCATATGTGCCAACTCCATATTCATGTTCAAGAACCAGGGAAAACCCCCAAATCCAGTCAAGTAAACAAAGCAATTAAAGATTAAAAGAAAGGGAAAAAAAAAGACCATCAAATGAATCAAAGAGAAACTGAAACTTGACCTACGTTCGGCTATGATATCCAGCGGTCTTTCCCACATACAGAAGCCGTGCATCCATTCTCACCAATTCCAACACATCCACTCTCAATCGCACCCAATGACTTGAGGATCAACAACTTAAGATTGCCAGACCCCATCCCTACCAAGAAAACGTTCCGTGGCCCTCTCTTTCCTCACTATTGAAATGCGGCTAGAGAAATATTGGGCATGCACACACGAGAGAGAGAGAGAGAGAGAGAGAGAGAGAGAGAGAGAGGGCTAGGGTAAATTTACCCTAATTGTTTGCGTGCAAAGAGTTTTATTTTGGGCGCGGGACGGAGCTATAGCCGGACGATTGTGAGAGGGTGTGAGAGACAGTGAGAGGGAGGGCATGAGAGATAGGTAGAGGGAGGGCGTGAGATGGCTTGAGAGATGGGGGGAGGTAGGGCGTTAGAGACGGGGGGTGGGGGGGTGGGTTGGGGGTGTTGTTGAGTGAGAGACAGCCATGAGAGGGAGAGAGGAGGGCGTGAAAGAGGGTTTCGAACCCTTAATGAAATTAGATTTCTTTTTAAAATTCATGCGCATTTTACATCGTACAAGGGTTGATGTTGCCACATGCTCCATGGGCCACACCATGATGTATGTTTTCTATCCACCCCGTCCATTAATTTTAAATATTATTTTAGGGCTTGATCCAAACAATTAGCTACATCTAAGTCTCCAATGAACCATACCAAAGGAAAATAGTAGTGACTGAATTACACCATTACAAAAACTCTTGGTCTTTAAATGTGTATAATTGGCTAGAGACGGACGGTCCAATTAGGGGCTCGTGGTGCCCACCGTGATGTATGTGGTTTATCCACTCCGTCCATTCTCTTTTACAGATCATTTTACGGCAGGATTTAAAAAAATGAGGCAGATCGAAGGCCCTAGTGGACCACACTAAAATCAACTCATCACCCACATCCACTCTTTCCTACGGTGTGGTCCACCTGATCTTTTGATCTACCACATTCTTTAGGATAAAGCCTTAAAATGAGCAGTTAAAATTTATGGACGGCATGGATATACATCAAATCATTAAGGTGGGGCCCAAGGTAAGGGTAATAACCCATATGAGGGCCTTGGTTTGCTGATGGCCTATTGGGATTCACAGATGGTTTTAGACCATTGGAAATGCCGACAGCTAAAAGCCGTCGAGGAAAAAAGATGGGTCCATCGGGGAAAGTCATTTTTTTGGTAGTGCTAAAACAACTTGACTTAGTTTTGCGTACATATGATTCCACCGATGTGAACCCTAAATACTTATAGTATTTTCAAAAATTCCATGTGATATTGTTCTCAAACTTCCTGGTTGACAACAACTTAGGGTTTAGATGAAGAAACACTTTAATAAAGATAATGCATGCATGGTGTGATTGAACTTGAATTTTAATACGCATTGTATGCTTGAAAAGTGCTCTCATGACTTATGACATTTATATGCATCTTTTATATTCTTAATTTAAATTGGACGACAAAACGAGAGCATGGTTGATTTGACTTCGAGCATGCATGGTTGATTTGCAGCTTCGTTGTACTGGTTAGGTGAGCATGGTTAAATTGCAACAGGTTTCTAACGTTTAGTGGCAACGAGTTCTGGTCGTTCCATTTATTTATTGAGCATGATGAGTTGCTCGATTGGATTAGTGGTGCATGGTTGATTTTTCCATTGGTGTACATGGTTGATTTGATGCCTCGTTATACCGGTTAACTGAGCATAGTTGATTTGTGACAGGTTCCTAATGTTCGTGGCAGCAACTTCCTATACATCTATTTATTTGTATTGTCTCACACGCATCATATCATACATGAGATTATGGTAATCATGCTCCATTCATGATAATTTATAAAGGACACCACTCATAGCATTATCCTCGTAGACTGCACATAATTATATTCATTGACAAATAGAGTCGTGTCCCTTATCTACTGGAATATTACATGTGATGGAAATGACCTCACTAGGCTCTACCTCACCAAAATCACCATGGTTCCCGCGGATTTTCAGGAGGAGGAGAAAGCAGTTGAAGCGAAATACTTGGACGGATATTTCTATTAGAAGAGCTATCATAGATTAGGTTGTTTACTTATATCTTTTAAAGTTGATATAGTAAGACTTTAGTGAGATCCTTTTATTAGTAGGAAGTAGAATTAGATGAATTTTATTTAAATTTGAATTCTAGTTTTGGGATTGGACAATAGCAAATAAAGTATCTTAGTTTAGTAAATTTTGTGGTGTGTGGAATGAAATTTCTTTGAATGTAAGCTCAAATTAAATTCGCACCGTGGAACTCGGGCTTTGGGTCATTGTACTTGAGTCTTGAATTTCGAGGCTTGATAGAATTACCATTGGTAATTTCAAGGCTGTAGTAGTTGGGGCCCTTTAATTTGCCATTTACTTTCCACGATGCTTTTCAAATGATTGTCCGCCATGTGGTAGGGGTTTAATTATAGAAATGTAACGTTCCTTGAGTTTAGTCATATGCACTCACTACACTCGACAATTGAGGCATCTTTAGATTGTGGAGATCAATGATGTGTTGACACGTGGGTTGTCTTGAAAGGTGAGACGGACGCATGAGCATCTATAAATATTCTCAACCTTTCTTCTATCCATGGAAACTTGTAGAGGAATTCACCATCTTCCTTCCATTAAACTCAGTGAGGTGCCACAAAGTTGTGTTCTTCGGTAACTTTGGTTAAGAGATTGAAGTTAATACCATGCTGTATGATGTCATGTTGTGTGATGCCATGCCGTATAGGGGGCACTTTCTGGAGATGGTTTCTTGGAAAACAAGTGAAAGACTAGGCATGGTGCTTCCAGTTCCTTGTTTTGGTACGTGTTGCTTTCCATTCTTTCTTTGGGTTTTCGTCATCTTCAACGTGAGGCCTCTTTGTCTGAGGGTGTGTAGCTTATTGTCGTTGATTCTGGCATCTATTGGAAGCCAATTTGTCACCCTGCGCCTTTGCTTTATGGCCATCTACAGACCTCCCAAATGATTTCCGCACACTCCACCATGGATCTCTCTGAGGACATAGTCAGCTGTTAGTGCACTTTTCTATGGCATACTAGTGCACCTTGTTTGTCAATTACTTAGGTCAATGAGTCTAGTGTCGGTTGAGCTTAATGAAGAAGAAGACTCAAGACGGACCAGCTACATCAAGAAAGAAGAAACAGGTAAAAGTGATGCCCTGTCAAGCCTTAACCTAGTACCTACCTAAAACTGTAAACCTCTAGATGACCATGACCAATAGGCATACCATTAGTCATCTTAGATTGGCCTTAGGTGTCCCAAAAGACTACCAAAAGAATGGCCAAGAGGTTGCATGATCTGCTTCAAAACAGCAGAAAATCATGCCTAGCCGGGCGCCCGAACAAGTGTCCACCGGGCGCCTGATCTATAGAGGAATCCGTCCAGAGAGTTAGCCATATATCCAGATGGTCATCGGGCGCCCGACCCAGTGTTCACCGGGGGCCCAACCAGTGCAAAACATGGCCAGTAGCACAGACCCAATTCTAAATTGAATTCCGGACGCCCGACCAAAGTGACCACCAGGCGCCCGACCAATGAAAAGTATGGTCATCGGGCACCCGACTATACCTTGACCGGGCGCCTGACCAACTCTTTATATGTCCAGAGTTTAAATTTTTATATTGGACCGGATTCTGGGCTCCCGACCCTGCGCGAATCTGCCCGTTATTTGACTGTTGGAGAAAGTTTATAAAAGCGGTTGTTTTTAGGGCTAAGAGAGGGGATTTGGAGGAGATAAAAGCCACAATTGCTAAAGACCATTAGAGGTTCTATTCCAAACCCATAGCAAGTCATTCTCTTTGTGTTTTCATCACAAGCTTAGGTCATTCAATGACATATTAAGAATGGACTTATTCCCTCTTGATTCCTAGGGTTTTAAATACCTTGATTATAGTTAAATCCCTTGTCTAAACACCACCTAGGAGTCTAAATAGGTGTATTCCTCTATGAAACCTATTTCATACCATTTGTAAATGATTCACCATTTCCCTATCACCTTGGGCATCTCCAATAGAGCATCACATACAAGATAGCTGATCTTGGAGCTGAAGCCTTGGCAAAGCGGCGGCATCAAAGATCGGGGGAGCACAAGGGGAGCTGATTCAAGCACGAGAGAGCAAGAAGAAGCAACCTAAAGCGGTGCTACAAAAGGGCTCAATCCGATAAGTAAGGTTGTCTTTGTTAGGAGTTCATCCACTCAATTCCCTGTGGGAGTTAAGTGTTTGTTTGACAAACTCAAACTAGGGTCATTTGTCGATCCTTAGCCTGTTTGTCGGCCTAAAGTTTAGGGACGTTAGCCATTCCTTGGCCTGTTTGTCAGCCTAAAGACTAGGGGTTGTTCGGCACTCCTTAGCTCATTTGTCGGGCCTCAATTTAGGGACGCGTTAGCCATTCCTTGACATGTTTGTCGAGCCTAAACAAAGTCTCAAAGGGGAAGCCACCAACATGGGTGTGAACGTGTAGGTTGGGAGGAACTTGTAAGCTCCCTGGTTGGGTGGATTCGAGTTAAAACACCTTAGTTTGGAGGAACCAGATTTAAACTCCCCAGTGAATGCCGGTGTGCTCAAAGGGGTTGAGTACTTGAACCGGGAGTGGAGTAGACAAGTTAACCCATCATTGAAGAAATTTATGATTCGCCAACTTTCATAGCCATGATTTAGGAAAGTAAGTAGGAAGTCCTTAAACATTTCCCAACTTTGAAAGAATGACTCATTCTCTTTAACCGAAAAGTTCATTATAGATCTTCGAAGGGTGTTTGTTTTATGAGCCGGGAAGAACTTTTTCAAGAACTCCCGGGTCATCTCATTACATGTCCCTATCGAATGTGTTCTAAGAGAATGAAGCCAACCCTTGGCTTTTTCTTTTAATGAAATGGGAAAAGTTTAAGTTTGATGGCATCTTCAGAAACATTAACGTATTGCAAAGTAGCTACAACTTCTTCAAACTCCTTTAAGTGTAGATATGGGATATCAGAATCTAACCCATGGAACTTTGGCAAAAGTTGAATTACCCTCAGTTTTATATCAATGTTCCCCCCAGTGGTTGGGAGAATCACACATGAAGGTGTTGTTGTACAAGCCGGTTATAGGTAATCTCGTAAGGCTCTCATTGGAGGATCATTGCGCACCTCATTCTCTCCTACTTCCTCATGATTTGCCTTTGTAGTTGGAGTAGGGTGGTGAGGATTCCCTAATGGAGTTTGATCCATACTTTCCAAATTTTCACGATGTTCTACAAACTTTCGGACTCGTCTGTGAACGGAGAGTGGTCCAACTAAACCACCTTCGGTTTGAAGACAATAATTGTGGTCACATTCCTAACGGGACATAAACCACACAATCCAACATCTAAACTAATCCTAAGTCCTAAAACATAAATCTGGAATTAAAAATCAAAAACTGAAAGAGTTCAAGTTGGAAGGATAGTACCCGATTTGCTTGAACTATAATAACTTCCTACAAAACAAAACAATCCTTGTTAGTTCTATAATTCAGAAAAAAAAAAACTAATCCTAAAAAATAGTAAAACCTAACTACTTGTACTTCTATAGCTAAAAACTTATTTGCTCGCCGCAAGTGCAAGGCTGCAATGTAGTAATAAATTTTGGTAAGACCGAGGTCGATCCACAGGGAATTATGTAACACCCCGAAATTCCGGCTCTCGTAGACAACATGATGGGGCGAGTTCCCGGGTGTTAATCTGAATATATTGGGGACATATTCCCACACACTTATCATTATTTCACATATTCATGGCATTCATAGCATAATGACGGGAATAAATGTTAAAATCATTAACTTTCTACTCTAAGTTCTCAAGCATAATGTATTACAATCATACTAAACATAACATTCCACATTTTAGTCTCCATGGGAGACTTAACTCAAGTTACATGAAAACAAATATACTCTACAAAGACAATAAACATAATCCATCTTCAAGAAGCTTCAGCTTCATCGTCCGTCATTAGCCGCCATGAAACTTCATACACTTCAATCTATACGTCGAGTTCACCTAATGGATCGTCACCTGCAACAATCTGGTGGTGTTTTATAACACTGTCCCAGAAGGGAGTGAGTTGCTTGCAATCAACTCAGTGAGGGTTATCCCCTAAGATTAGTACAATAATATCCAAACATAATTATACCCAACCAAAACATACATGAGAAAATCTTATTTAATGCAATGCATGATATGCATGCTCTGGCTAAGGCACCCTAACCAAATGAGATAAGACTTATTCCAACTCTTCTCACCAGCCACTAGTCATCAGAGTCCACGATGAAGTGGGTAATTCCACAACTTCATATCGACAAACCCAGTCTATGGAGGTGATGGCCACCCATCCCCCTACCACAAGCTAGTGCCACAGTGCCCGCAGGGCTGACCCACCAAGTTGGGTCCAGTGAATACATGATTAGTTTCACCTTTAATTAAGTTTAGCATCCAGCCAATTAAAAAATGATCACGACTAATGACCACTCCTTACCAAATTAATTCAAGGAAGCTCAAAGTCACTATGGGGGGCTCGTCACCAGCATAGGCCGACAACTCAGGCTTAGTGTCCCATACCACCAACCCTGGCTCATGAAACTTCTCATATTCATCAATTTCATTCCTCAAAGGGTCCATCACAGGTAACATATCAAACAAGGATCCCTTGGCACGTATCCTACAATGCACACAGTACTGTCAAACTCAACATCATGACATATACAACCAACTACACATACATGGTAATGTCAACACTTAATTCTCAATGTCAAGGCATATCCATTCAATACTAAACATGGTAATGCCAACGTAACAAGGCCTCATACGGGCTTTATCTCTTAACATCAAACGATTATATTGGTATGGAGTTCAGCGGTGTCATTAATGTAACATCCATATATAGAATCCCGAATCATACAACACATCAATCATCATGAGCATGTGACAACGTAAATCAAGCATAGTCTCCACATGAGCATATACATCATCACAATTCCTTTTCCAACCACTTAAGCATAGTTCATACATCAAAACTCACATACAACACAAGGAACACCATACAAATTATATTTACATTGAAAGATTTCAACAAGCACGGTTTCAAGAAATTACCTAACAAAAATCTCAATTTCTAAACATAAAATCAACATACAATTTAATATTATCGTAGCTAGTGTTTGCTTCCCCAAGTGTAGGGTTACGATGTAGTAATAATTCAGTAAAGACCGAGATCGTTCTCAGGGACTTGTTAGGAATTCACAAAACTACTTCTAATATTCTCTAAATGAGATCAAAGTAAACAAAGTTTAGAATTTGAATGTAGAGAATTATCCTTAAACTAAAAGTGATTTTAATTAATATAAAAGAGCACTAGGGGTCCAAGGATCCACTTGTAGCAATCCTTGATGCATAATCCGTTGTGATTTCCCAATTACACAACTAAAGTCGAAATCAAATCCTATCTAGCCAGATGATAAAGCGGTTAATTCATCAAAACAATCTAATTCATGTGTTGTTCATAAACATGATTCCCTCAATTCAAGTTAGGACTTGAGCACACTTAATTGCATAGGTCAATCCTAGTTTCAATAGGTTAAGATCACAATCATAATAATCATCAAACCCTGTCATAAAACTTAACTATATCATGATTTGAACTTCATTCTAATCACATGCATAAGCAACACCCAAATTAGACTATAAAACAAAAGGAAGAACATTGGTTTGAAGTTCCCATATGAGAATCCAAGTCTAGAGCGTCTTGAATTTGATTCCTCGGAGCGTACAAGTTTAGATCCATGCATAACAACTAAGAACTAAAGTAATTGTTCCAAACATCCATGAGCCATCATAAGATTAAGAAAAACTACTTAGAACTTTATTCAAACTTCCATAAATCATTGTTCTTCAATAAAAATTCAAACTTGAAACCAAATAAATGAATTAAAGCATCTTAGATTCACTATAAGCTTCACCTCTTAGCCCTAGCTAAAGAGGTTTAGCCAATCATGATCCAAGGAAATATGAAATCAACTAAAAACATGAACTAGAAAGCAACAAACTAGAGGGAGTTGTAGAACTCGAAATCTGCCTTTTTCCGCCTCCCACCTTCGTAGATCTCTTCTAGGATGCCTTAGCTACGATCCCTGGGTGTCCTTTTTATAGTAGTAAGGTCATACCACCTCAGAATCTTCCAGAATTGCGCAACACTTATGCAATTGCGCATAAAACTCGGAGCTTACTAAAAAAGTTACTGATTTTCAGCAAAAATTCACTAACCGACTGGTCTTGACTGGTCAAGGCTAGCTGGCCAACCGGTCTTGACCCTACACCTGTCCAGTGGACGGTCCAGAGAGTCCAGAGGGGTGCTCGACCAGTTGGCGGACCGTTCTTGACCGGTCGGACCAAACTGGTCGTTGATCCAGCAACTTATACAGAGGGGTAGCCACTTGGCCTACCTGTCTTGACTGGTCTGGCCTTCCTGGCCGATCGATCATGACCGGTCAAGCCTTTATTTTTTTCATTTTTTCTTTCTTTCTTTCTTTCTCTTTTCTCCTTCTTTCTTCATGATTCTTAGGCCCACCTTTGATCTTCATCCAATGCCTTCCAAATGCAGTCTTTTAGTGACAATTGGGATGAAGTCTCTCTCATTCCTACAATCACAAAACATGCATTAGAATTGTCTTTAAACTTATGAATCATCCATAACTAGTGATGAAATGGGGTTAGAATATACACATTTAAGAGCTCAACAGCTAGGCTCAAAGGAAATCCTCACATCTAAGATTGGATGATTTGTGACATTTATTAGAGCCATGAAACCTCCCTTATATCAAACCTACGTTATGTAATGGAAGTCACAAGATTAGAATATGATTTTCATCGCTGCGATCATATATGGTTAGATCTACACCTAGGATTTGGGTTTATGGTAGTTTTAGAAAGCGTAAACCTGGATTAGATAGAGCTTACCTCTCACAATGATGGCTAAACTCGGATTCCCAGACGAGTCGACTTGATTTGGCTCAATTGAACCTTCTTCTCTCTCTTTTCTTCCTTTCTCTTTCTTCTTCTTCTATTTCTCCCCATTCTCCTTCTCCTCTTTCTTCTTCCTTATTTGGAATAAGACTCCAGCGACATTAGGGGTGTGGGATCCCTTCCCACACAGCACTCTCTCTCTACACAACCTCTCTCACTGTCTCTCTCTCTCCTCACGATCAATCTCTCTCTCTATATCTCTCTCTGGCGTTCTCTCTCTCTCTCTCTCTCTCTCTCTCTCTCTCTCTCTCTCTCTCTCTCTCTCTGAACTTCCGTAAGGGGTAGGGACGTCTAAGGAAGGTGTTTAATAGGCCGGATGGTCGGTGGGTACGGAAGGAGATCTCAGGTTTTGATTTTGAGTTAAAGGAATGACGGGTTTCAGCGATTCCTTGCGCATGTGACTCGTTAGGAAGCTAGGTGGGGTCCACAAGAAGGTTTGGGAGAACGTTAGACCATCCATGCAAGGCGGCCGTCCGGACCTCATGATATACTAGTTTTGTTTGGCTTTGGATGGTGGAATGGAGCGAGCCACGCAACTGACGTATAGTCTCGAGATATGGACGGTTTGAGTTTGGGTGGGATACCAACTGGATGAACGGATCGGATCATGAGTGTGGGACCCAACTGATGGATGGCGGAGATGCTCGGGCTCGGCAGCAACGCACGCTATGGCTGGCAGCAGCGTGGAGAAGAAGGAAAGAAAGAAAAAAATAAAACTTTGTTGTTTACGTGGTACGAAACCCACGGTTCGGTTGAGTTCAACAGGTGGGGTCCACCATGGTGTATTTGTTTCATTTTCTCCATCCAATATGTGGGCAACACAAAAATAGCTGCTGACGAGAAAAATGAGGTAGATCCGATTAAAGATGGGCCACTTATAGCCCGATTTCTTATTAGGGTATTTGTAGGATGATCAGAGGGCAGAAATTTAACACATACGGTTAAAATGGTTCCAAAAGCTTTTATATGAAGGTTTGCATGAAAAAGATCGTCAGAAACTATGATATTTAAAAATGGCTATTTAACTTAAACTTAACTAATGGCATTTTCATAATTAGCTGAAAAATATGAGATTTTCAAAATCTGGTCTCTCTACAACGTTTATGGGATCATTCTAAGAAGTTTTTGTAAAGGGTCCCCTATCAAAACTCTCACGAATGGTCCGTTGTTTTCAAAATATAGTAAATGTTTGATATTTTAAAAAAAAATCAAAATAAAATTTTAAAAAGTTTAAATAAATCATGAAAATTTGGACATTACAAATGACGTAAACCAATTTTAATTATTCCAGCAACTTCAAATTCAATTAATTTAGAAGTTCAAATTCATAAACTAACTTAAAACAGTAACTTAGTAAAAATCTTTAATTAACGAGACTAAGGCCTCAAGGATCCACTTGTAGTAGTCCCATGTAAATTCATTCATCCAAACATAAACACAACTAGAATTGAGTTCTTTCTCTCTTCTAGCTTGGAAGATTCAACATTCAAACACAACAATCCCCACTTAAGTCAGAAATTAAGATCTAGTTCTAATAAAGCATATAGAACTCAAATATGTAGCCTTCGAAGTAACAACCATGCCAATGGACTATGGTATGCTCAGGGGTTACTACAATTCGAATCTAATCAATCCAAACATAATAATCTCAAAGAATTGCAAGGAACTCATGTCCAAAGCACATGAACTCTCATAAAACATCCAAAAATACCAACTTTTATTCATACTAGAACTTAAAGTACTTGAATCAAAACAAATTCAACATGATAACCAACCACAAGCTTCACCGCTTAGCCTTAGCTAAGAGATTCTAGCCGATCATTATCATGCTTTAACTAGAAACAATGAAAAACTTTCTAAAAGCATAAAAAAAATCAGATTTGGGAGAGTTGTAGATGCTCCATGACGATCCTCTTCACCTCCCACGAAGTCCCTAATCTTCTATAATGCCTTAACTTCGAAACCTAGGTGCCCTTTTATAGATTTAGAGTCCCACCGACTTCGAAACTTCCAAAATTGCGCAACACTTACGCACAGCGTATGGATTTTCAAAGCTTGTTGAGCAAGCTGTTGTAATTGTGCAAAAACACACTGGCCGACCAATCTTGACCGGTCAAGGCTGGCTGGCCGACTGGTCTTGACCAGTCGGACCTGTCCAATGGACATCCAAAGAGTATAGAGGGGAGGCCGAACTCCTGGACGATCGATCTTGACCTATCGGACCATACTAGTCCATTGTCCAGCATCTTTAGAAGGGGGAAGCAGTATGGCCGACCGGTCTTGACCGGTCATGGCCCTTTTTCTTTGATTTCTCTCTTTCTTTCTCTCTCTTCTCTCCTTCTTTCTTCATCATTCTTTGGCCCACCTTTGGACATCATCAAAGGACTCCTAAATGTAGTCTTTTAAACATCAATTGTGTGAAGTCTCTCTCTCATTCCTACATCCACAAAACATGCATTAGATGGGTCTTTTAACCATGCAAACCATGCATAAGATGTGAAGTAATGGGCTAGAATATATATAAATTGGAAGCTCAACACCTAGTTCGGTAACAAAATTCCAGACGTACAAAATATATATACGCAATCATTCCCTCCGACGATTTGAGCAACACTTGACGTCCCTTCGTTTGGCACGACAGCTGAACGGGCACGCGCATTAAATTCCAAACACGTGGCAAGTGCTGCTTCGCTCCCTTGGTCAAGAAACTGACTCTCATTAATATAGATGTTTAATCATATACGCCCGCTCCTCTTCGAAAAATGCATCAGGCGGTTACATGTAGAATACGAAATAAACACGTCCCTTAGCTGCTCTAAGTAAGAGACTTCGGGGGCATCTATTATAGAATAAAATTGGTCAAAGCCTACGGTTCTCATAGGTAACAAGCGGCCTCATTCATCAAGCAATTTTACTTAGCCAATATGTGAGCGCCTTTATTCTAGAACTAGGACTCACGAGCAAACCAACAGGAGATATCTTATTCAGCGAGCGAGAGTGGGCGTGTCCCGATTCCTCAAGACTATTCGAGTTGACATGTTCGCTAGTCAATTATCTGAAATATAGTTCATGTCCGAGTAGACCTGGTCACTAGTCAATTGTCAAGAACATATCCTAAGCTACAGCCCCAGCAGCTCATATAGTTCATGAGTTGGACCAGATTACAGATCCACTTTGATCTGTTTATACATGTTGGTTCCATCAATACAAGATTAAAGGGATCTACATCAAGTAATGTGATTATCTAGACTTCTGACCTGTATAGGTTCGGATAAGATAACATCTTATCCCATGGAATCAGGGAGATCTCAACTATTGTTGAGCCATGAATATTACATATTCTAACCCCTTTTCATCACCACATTATACATGTTTTCTATGATAAAAGACCTATCTAATGCATGTTTTTGTGGTTGTAGGTTACGAGAGAGAAATTTCATTGATATGATGCTTAAAGACCTCCCTAAAACACCATTGAAGACCAAGGAAGAAGTGGAGGGAAGATGCAAGGAGAGAAGAGAAGCAAAGAAAGAAGAAAAACCAACCAAAGAGAGGTCCAACCAGTTAAGACCGGTCGTGACAGGTCGCTACAGTGCCATGACCGGTCAAGACCAGTCGGCCATGCACAAACCGCAAAGTGCAAAAAATCTGCACTTTCTATTTCATAATTTATGGTTTCCTAGTGCGGCTAAGACACGCGGTGCTGCGATTTTTCTCACGCGGTGGCAATTCTAAGCTATGAAAGGACATATACACCTTCCTCCTAAGGCATCTAGGAACGTGGGGAGCAAAGAGATCAAGACCTAGGAGGCTTCCTAGCCTCCTAGAATGAGTTCTTCTTCTTATAGTTTTAGTTCTAGTTCTATTTATGTTTTCTTTTAGCTAACCTCTTAGCTAGAGGTAAGTGGTGAAACTTGTAGTTAGTTTCAACATTTTAATTCATTTATACAAGTACCCTT
Organism: Liriodendron chinense; assembly: GCA_003013855.2. Lineage (NCBI taxonomy): Eukaryota > Viridiplantae > Streptophyta > Magnoliopsida > Magnoliales > Magnoliaceae > Liriodendron > Liriodendron chinense. The sequence goes on from ML058378.1 coordinate 3,767,782, forward strand.
TTCTTATTTATGGATTTAGAACTTCTAGTTTGAATAAAGTATGAAATTTTAAAATTTTTATGAGAGTTCATGTACTCCAGATATGAGTTCCTTGTAATTCTCTGAGTTTACCATGATGGGTTTGTTTGGAACTGGATTGCAGTAACCCTAGAGCATGCCATAGTCTCTTGGCATGGCTGTTACTTTGAAGGCTACAAGTTCAAGTTCGATGTGCTTCATTAGAACTAGAAATCTGATTTCCAAATTTAAGTGGGAT